>OX637524.1:1200000-1800000 GCA_951799955.1 Apamea anceps | reverse complement strand
AGTTATTTGAGTTTCATCAAAAGAGGAGCAATCTTTATATTAGAGTGTTCAATAGTATTTTTAGGATAACAAAATTGGAATGATTTGAGGCTTGATTAAATATGTACATGCTGAAAACTAACCGAATTTATTACTAATCTGCGGGATCATTGTGTAACACACTAACAGTAAGTAACAATAGCTTCCATTTGGACAGTCCAACAACATTCATTGCGTTATTTGCGTTGTTGAGCAGACATTTTTTTTGAACAGGTGAAATGTGAATCAATTGATTAGCAATATCCTTTAATGTGTGTATAGTGATCAGTGGTGAGCCAGTGGTAACGGTCGCGTTTAAAATTACTTCATCACCATTGCTCTCAAAACTGTGAAGGAAAACATCGTCAGGAAACCGACATATCGTAGAACTAAAAATTTTAAGACATGTGACATCTACCAACTTGCATTGGGCTCGCGTGGCGCACTCCCTCTCACCGAGAGGAGGCCTGTGTCCCAGCAGTGGGAACATTATAGGCTGATTACCTATGCGTATATCCTATTTACAGAACAAAGAAATTATTTTCATAAAGCATTCAATGATTGTGGTGAAACATAGTTCTACATAATGTGGCTGAGTAACACAAGAAGATGGAATGTGCGCATAACAAGAATTATAACACAATGTGTGCGCACGTACAATTTTGTTATTAAAAACACGCAATTTAGCATTTGCTTCAATAGCAAATAACTTACACTCCGTTCGCAGTTTTTCTACCTCTGATTTTGCATCACAGTCTAAACCACAGTGATCTATATTATCGTGGTAATAGGGTCGCTATTGGGTTGCTGCCATTGCCAAGTCTGTCAAAATCACAATGATCTTTATTTTCGTTGCTATAAGGTAGCTATTCGGTTGCTGCTGTCAGAGGTGAAATAACTGTGGACGGACTGTAGCTACTCGAGTTTCAGATCGATTTCGATGAAAAATGTAATTAGCCCACTAATATTCACAAAACCGATGAAACCTATTACTTTAACAAAATATACTCGTGAATAGTTTTTAAAGTCCCTTGTTGGTTTAGTGGTCGCAAACGCTACTGCTGAGCATAAGGTCCTGGGTCTGATTCCCGGGTCAGCCAAAGTATATTTGATCCGGAATCCACCAAACGGCAATAAGGAATTTGGTTTTATTTACTCCGTTAAAAATCCGCTCATTTTGCTAAGATATTTCTTCTTCAAAAAGAAATCTAAATCCCTTCAGTCGTTTTACCGAGAAGTCGTAACAAATAAATATACAAACAATCTAATCTTTTCTCTCTCGGGTGGAATCTAGTGGTACTTTTTTATCCCTTGTGGTTCGATCTAGACCTGTCAATACGACAATTCTGGTCCTAACTAATATTATAAATGCGAAAGTAATATTTTTTGTTTGTTACGCTTCCACGCTAAAACGGCTAAACGAATTTGGATCAAATTTGGCTCCGACCTGTATTAGGACAGAGAATAGTTTTTATCCCGATATTGCCACGGGATCGAGACATATGCGGGTGAAACCGCAGGGTGCAGCTAGAGGTTGAGTTTGAGTTTTAATCTACATATTTCATAGTAAAAATAAATCTCGGATACAAGCACCTACCTGGGGATGAGCTGGACTCCTTCAATAAGAACCAGTTCTTAGTTGCTTTTGATGGAAGAGAGAGAGAGAAAGAGTAAGGGGAAGAGAAGTAGAAAAAGAGTAGGGAGACCCTTGCCATGCAGTAGGACGAAAGAAACTCGGTCTGTCTGTCTGTTACCTTTTCACGCCTAAACGGCTCAACGGATATCTATGAAATTTTGCACACAGGTAGACCAAGACCTGGGCTAGGACATAGGAAACTTTTTATTCCGGTACTACGATCCCTTAGGATAATTTCCGACCTACACGATGGCGAAACAACGTACAAAAGTTATTCAAAAATTATTTTCAATAAGGACCAACCTCGTCCAGAGATGCTCCCAACACCGAAAACGCACACCGACACAAGTACCACACACTCGCGCAACATCCTCGCACACGTTGCGCCTGCGACTGTCGATCGCGGTCTGTCCCGAGCCTTGCGCGAATGTTGTTATGATTCGATGACATCCGCTAGTCTTAAATGGTTCTCAAAGTTTTACAAATAGACCACTGTTAGAAGGATTGTTTTTGATGGATATGGTGTTGTCCTAGGAGTATTTTATTAACAATGTGAGGAAGAAAGAAATTGAGAATTTGTAGAGCTGTATAATTTCAGGCTGTTTTCATAAGGGATATTCAATGACATTGTTTGTGGTTGTAGGAAAGCTTTGGATCAGCGTTATTCAAGTTTAATTTTTCTTTGTACACGCTAATGACATCATCCTTTTTATTGTCATCATCCTGTTTTTAGGGTTCCGTAGCCAAATGGCAACGGAACCCTTATGGATTCGTCATGTCTGTCTGTCTGTCTGTCTGTCTGTCCGTCCGTATGTCACAGCCGCTTTTTTCCGAAACTATAAGAGCTATACTGTTGAAACTTGGTAAGTAGATGTATTCTGTGAACTGCATTAAGATTTTCACACAAAAATAGAAAAAAAACAATAAATTTTGGGGGTCCCCATACTTAGAACTGAAACTCAAAATTTTTTTTTCATCAAACCCATACGTGTGGGGTATCTATGGATAGGTCTTCAAAAATGATATTGAGGTTTCTAATATCATTTTTTTCTAAACTGAATAGTTTGCGCGAGAGACACTTCCAAAGTGGTAAAATGTGTGTCCCCCCCCTGTAACTTCTAAAATAAGAGAATGATAAAACTAAAAAAAATATATGATGTACATTACCATATAAACTTCCACCGAAAATTGGTTTGAACGAGATCTAGTGAGTAGTTTTTTTTTAATACGTCATAAATCGTAACGTAACGGAACCCTTCATGGGCGAGTCCGACTCGCACTTGGCCGGTTTTTATCCTTTTTATTGCCATTTCTACTGCATGTCAAAGTAAGCAATAAGTACCTATTGGAATCCCAATCTAACTAAATGTTACTAAAATAAAACGAAAATCACTAACGTGCGCTCTCGGTAGCCATTTTTATTTGAATGTCTCGTTCACTTTCCTCCGGGGTCAAGCCGCGACAGGTCGACTTCGTGCTCCGCCTCGTCTACTTGATTGATATTTATTTATTTAACCATTTATGTACACACATATATAAACAGACATTGAAAAACAGAACGGAAAAAATAGGTACAGAGGTGATGCTTATTTCATAAGAAATCTCTTCCAGCATACCTGAGATAGAACAATAAATACAGAGATGTAGACAGCGTATGATAGAGCAAAGGAGACAAACAATAATACATAGAATCAAAAATAAACAATTCACTTAAAAACTAAACAAATATTACGAGAATAAATACATACAAATAAACATACATAAATACTTCTAAAATAAAATAAATACATACACAACTATGATGAAGTGGACAGATAGTGTTCTTTCACTCTTCTTTTGAAAACTGCAATTGTTTGGCAGTCCCTAATGTCAGGCGGTAGTAAATTCCACAATCGCACCGCGTGCACTGTGAAGGAGTAGGAGTAGAAATCGGTGGAATGGGGAGGGGACTTAAGAAGGTTTTTAAGATGCGACCTACAAGGTGCATCTGAAGGACGGGCGTAGGAAAAACGCTCCCGCAGATAGGATGGTGTTTTGTGATTGTGAAGGAGATTGAATAGCAGACATAATATCCGAGAGTTCCTGCGAAGTCGAATGGGGAGCCACTTGAGTATCTTGCGAAAGTTGGAGACATGATCAAACTTTTTAAGGTTAAAAATAAAACGAATACAAATATTTTGCAAACGCTCAAGTTTATTTAAAAGCTCCTCCGTGGTATCCAAGTAACAGGCATCGGCGTAATCGATAATGGGTTGAATGAGGGTTTGAGCAAGAGAAAGTGATTATTGATGAGAATATATCTCCTTATTTTTAAGAACTAGCTGTTTCCTTACCTACAAGACATCCACTATCACACAACCCCACGGTACTTTAATTTATAATATGCGTTAAGTACTTCAATACGCCTGTCAAATCCACTGCTACTTCAACTTACGGGCTGTTTTCAGAAACATACAATCAATGAGGAAGTTTAAACTTAGCCTATTAACACTGTTTCACACAAATTTTCACTCAGAGAACCTTCTACAAAGACGCCAAACGGCCCAAAAATATCACTAAATCATCCAATTTCCTGAATTCCATGCTTCGCTTGTCCGCCCGTAATTCAGCGACAAATAATAGTATCAATAACCCGCCGGGGTGCCGCAAGGCGCTCTTCTAGGACCGGTAAAGTTCTAACAATGCGGGCTTGGACAAAGGCATTGATATCCAAGTTGCGACGGCTTTGTACAACTTGTCCAGCCGGATATTTTTATTGGATTACAGATTTAATAGTACAATATGAGTTTGGTACTTATTATATAATTTTTTCGCGATTTTCAATGCCTTTGTTGTATTGTTAGGGTTTGGTTTCTTTGATGTGAATATGAATTTTCTTTCACAAGCACGATGTCTTTCTTGAAATTCTTTTTCTTTGTGCGTTGTGTGTCTGTGAATTATAATAATACTACAACGTAGAACGATAATTTATAATGTGTGTTTGGCTTGTCAAATGTTTCACAAATCACCTGCTGGAAAAAAGATTCCAGGTTACACTTAGTTAAATGGTATATTATTCGTTTGTAAGAATAAAATCGTGATTCTAGGAAGAAAATTGTCTCACAATAATAAAAAATTACGTCTCCCCAGCTAGATAAACCGACGACCTTAAAAAGTTGACTGGGACAGGCTGGATGCGGAAGGCCGAGGACAAGATATTGTGGCGCAGCCTGGGAGTGGTTTATGCCCAGCGGCAGACTGCGATAAATTGATTCATTTGATTTACAGCAAGTTTGAGAACCGTACAGGTTTAGAATTGAGCGAACGTGCCACCTTTCTTAACATAAGCACTTTTCGCAATAGATAGAGGTGTAGGTACACTTGGCGTCATTGATCATAACGTCATATTTTCATGCCTTGTAACTGCTGAACATAGCTTAAACAATAAATTATCCTTCGATTCGGGGAATCCTGTTACCGTCATCATGGGGGATTATAATTATACTGTAAGGGGTCCGTGTCCTTATAAATAACCGGGTCGGGTAAATAAAACATATATTCATGATTTAGGAATTATTATTCATATAGTCAGCTTTGCGTTTTTAACATGATGATGCTCTCCGCCAGCCCACCAAGCTGAGTTTCTGCTATTTTCTAATCTTCTTAATTCGAAATAGCGTATATTACTTAACCTTATGCCATTATAAGAAATTATATTTACCTCCATTCCCTTCTATGTCCGCCTTTTTTTTGTTTTTTTTTTCATATTTCGTTTCATAGTTAGTTGTTTCATTCATTATTTATACCCTAGGTACTAAATTAAAAGACTAACTAACTAAATATATGTATAAATAAAAACAAAAGGATGTTTAGGCGTCGAAGTATTCGTCCGCATCGCTGTCATCCTGAAACGTGCCCAGAGACTGGCAGCATTTTTATTCTATTTTATTTTATAACTTATACTTAAGTAATTCAAATAACGATATCTTGTACGGACTATTACTTTCTCTGCTGGTGTTGTGCAGTTCCGTAAGTGACAAATTCACAATTCCTAAGACTGTATGTGGTTTTTGTTTGTAAGCCGTTGAAGTGCCTTATCAATAAATCAATTATATTATCTAATAAATACTCACGGAGGTTATATGGAAACGCCATGGAGGCTAAAACCTATACATTATCATCACCTTACTTGAGATAACATGCGTCATTCAAGACTTGTGGTCCTCTAGTTCATACTACATATATTATGTTGGTAATCATATAAATAAACCATGCCAAGTGCTAGAAAGTATGAACTTATTAGCAGCCGCAGGCCAAAATGTTCATTATCAGAATTTGCAGTAATTTTTCATTTGTTTTAGCATATATTCGGCAATCCTGCTGTGCGATTCTGTAACCATCTATCTCACCGTAAAAACTTAGGTGAAGTGAGTGTGGAGTGAGCTGTCATTCCAACTAATGCTAGGGATTAACACTATTGACAGCTCACTCTAAGCTCACTTCACCTAATTTTTCACGGTTACATTTTTACAGAATCGATCGGCTGGTACGGAGATAGACTTATTATCTGTATGAAGTCAGGTGCAAAACCTAGATAATAAAAAATGTGTGCAGTATTAGGTACCCATGTTGTCATTGTTTTGTTTATTCCATATAACAGTTACGTCAGTTAAAAACAAATTACGCGATGGGTGTCGCAACAAAAGTCTATGAATAGGAAGAGCAATTTGATGTCTACTGTGACTGTTGACGACACGGTTGGCGCAGTGGCTGACTGCTGCGCTGCTTGTCGCCGGTTCAATTCCCGCACGGGAAAAATATTTGTATTACCTAATGGTATTTGTTCCGGGTCCAGAACCGGAACAACACAAACAGCCAGCTGTTTGTGTATGTGAGTTTAAATGTTTTTAAGCGCACCCACGATACAGGAGTAATTCCTAGTGTGGGGCAACAATTAAAATCAACTAATCTAAAAACTAAACTAAACTGTTAAAATATTAATGACCAGCTCCTGTTCGTGACTTCGTCTGCGTAATATAATATTCTTTCTTTTTCTTTTCTTTATATTATTTATCCTATGACTCCCGGCAATACTGTAGCTTTCCATTAGGAAAATAATTTTCTAAATCGGATCTGTAGTACCGAACATTACCCCTTAAGTAGGTACATACTAACTCAAAAATTGTACCTCTTTATAATAGGTAATACGGGCTGGTGTCCGCAACCCCACGTCAATGCGCGCATTTTTCTTTATAATATTAAGTATACGGTCTGAAAGAAAGAAAAAGTATTTATTGCGATTCGTACAGGAAGATCACAAACCTCGAAGAAGAAACCCGTAGAAGAACCTCAAAGATAGTCTGGATAGTCATGGCACCCGCTAGGAAATAATTAATGATTAAACGAACTTATTTGTACGTGAAGTTCTAATAAAATGAATACGAGCGCCGAGTCCGAAGAGATTGGTAATGTAGACATGTAATTACGCTAATTGCCACCACTCATGCACTTAGTTGAGAAAAAAAAAATGTAATCTAATCTAACTAGCTCGTATTGACCCACTCCAGGAAAAAGGCCTTCCTCTCCCTTTTCCACACAACTCTGTCTTTTGCGTGTGGCCAGCCAGTCCTTACGGTAGGAGTCAAGCTCGTCCCGCCATCTTCGTCATGGCCAGCCGTGATGGTAAAAAAAAAAAATATATAAAATTTTTCAAGGGATATCGTATTACCCAGTAGCTGGGTTGTGGAGGTCGGATAGGCAGTCGCTCCATGTAAAATACTGGTATTCAGCTGCATTCGGTTAGACTGGAAGCCGACCCCAACATAGTTGGGAAAAGGCTAGGCAGATGATGACATAGTTAACTTATATTATAATATAACTAGCTCTGCCCTGCGGTTTCACCCGCATAAGTTTCGATCCCGTGGGAATATTTTTCTTTATCTATGGCAATTCAAATTGAGTTACTACCACATAACTTTTTTTACCTTCTTTACTAGGAAATAATAATAATTTCAAAGGGTCGCCGATATCGAAATCGATAAGGAGGACTATATATGAGTACATTTAATGGTTGACTTATTTTCAGATCTACAGTTACTTCGACAGGGGCCCATGGCTAAATAATAACGGAGTTAAATATAATGACCACCATAAAATGCTTTGATACCCTTAGTTCTTTCACTTCAAATTTTATTCGAACACCAAACGTAGTAAATGATCACTAAATGTTAGCGGGCAAATTAATGCGCTATTTTTGCCTAAATAAACCACTATGATTGCCATAAAATGTAGGTTTATTACCGAATAAAGTATTATGATGCCATATTAAGTTATATCTCCGGCTTGCTGCAAACAAGATAGACGAGGTTAATTAAAAAATAAATTGGTTAAATTAGGTTAGGTTAAAACTGTGACCTCCTACGCCGAGATACCTCCGTGCCTCGGAAAGCACGTTAAGTCGTTGGTCCCAGCCTTCTTTCCTATATCTATGGTCCCAGCTGTCATTCGTGGATCTTTGACAGTCGTTACGGGTAGTCAGAAGCCCGAAAGTCTGATAACCAGTCTTCGCAAGGGTATCTTATTACCCAGTAACTAGGTTGTGGAGGTCAGATAGGCAGTCGTTCCAAGTTAAATACTGGTCTACTGGTGGTACTGGCTGGTCTGGTAAATACTGGTAGCTGCATCCGGTTAGACTGGAAGCCGACCCTAACATAGTTGGGAAAAGGCTAGGCAGATGATAATAATGAGAAATTACGACAGCAATTCTGCAATGGAGATTGCCTATAGAAAATACCTTGTTCTACATTTGTAAGTATAAGTGAGCTTGTAAACCCAAATCTCTTTGTTAGATAAGTAGGACTTACATAAACCTTTTCCATCATTCATCATTTCTCGTACCCTTAGCCCAATTTATACCTTATTTCAAGTCAAACTTAGCGTTTAGTCGTGTAATGCCTAATTCGCAAAATGGCACCCGATTCTCTAAAGGGCCAATTCGCGAATGGACTAGTTCTCAAAAGGACTAATTCGTAGTCGTCATCTCTGTAGTAACTCGCTTTCTAGACATAAACAGGGTGACAGGGAAACTCGACGTATTCTTGAAAGGCGTTATACTGGAGGTAATTAGCAACAAATTTAGTCCAGTTAACTAGGGTTCAAAACTAGATGGTTACCGAGCTGTATCGGTTCTTCGACGTTTTAGAAATTTTCTGAATTGTTACCAAAAATAATTAATTATGAGAAAAAACTGCTCCACACCAAATATTTAATCGATACTTATAGCAAATTTTTTATTTTTAACTAGTCTAGTATTATATGCTGAATTCACGTTTACAGTTTGCGCTATGGTAATTTTTTCCCCTGTAAGCTTTCGTAAAATTCATGCATTACAAGATAGTTTCAAATATGTACAAGTACTCGTACCAAAGGGGTCAAAACTACTTTAAAAAATAATAAAAACGTTTTTGGAAGTCGGTTGTTTTTTTTGCAAAAAAGTTTTTATTTTTCACTTTTAAATTGTAATTTTTACCAGTAATTTTGGTTTAAAAACCAAACTACTGAACCGTTTTTGATGAAATTTCTATGGGACCACTTCAGAAGTATCTCCTTTCGAACAAAAAAGAATTTTGAAAATCGGTCCACAATTGGCGGAGTAATCGCGTAACAAACACACAAAAAAAAAACACCCTGGAATTGAGAACCTCCTCCTTTTTTGAAGTCGGTCAAAAACAACACCGTCTCGTCAACACCCACACACAAACAAATCCAAACTCCTGCAAGATTCCTTGCCTTAATGAATCAAGACTAAACGAATACCATTTACACATACCTATTTAAATTCGGGATGATGACTTTAAAAAAACAAAAGCCGACCAATCAGCGTACATTATTCACAATTACACAGTCCTCATTTCTTCGCGCCTACCTCTAAGGAGGTTTAATTTATTTTTTCCACACCGCCAGGGCGAGGCGCCCCGGTGGGACCACATGCTGTGAACGCAAAGGATTTATTTAATTCTTTAGGGTTCCTTTAACTTTTATAAAGATTAGAATAGAATATTCTTTATTATGTACACCATAGATAATATAGAAAGACACTTCTTCTTCTTCTGCGTGTCTTTGGCACGACTGAATTTTGTATCTTGTTGGCCCAAAACTTTGCCATTTCCACGGCGTCGTCGGTGGCAGCGCAGTGGTCAACACAATACTAAACTTCTAATCTGCATTCGCGACGTATTCGCCAAAAATGTAAACAAATTAGTTTATGGAAAAATACATTTAATTCCTAGACAATAAAATTCAGTACGCTACAACTTCTAACATTTTTATAACTTTTTCAATAATGCTAGTCAATCTGAAATAAACTTAATTAACATCAAATAAAGTTGATATTTGTTTAACTTGAAATAACGTCAATTTGAAACATAAATAAAATTTGAATTTAGGTGATTTGCAGACGTATCTATCTATTCTACAGGGTCGATTTAAATTAGCTAGTGATACTGATATCTAAACACGATAAAACAAAATAGAAATTAATTTGATGATGTTATTTTGTGGGGCCAACGGCCCCTTGTAATGTTGTTGCAGTATGAGTTGAGAAAATCTGAAGGCCAATTCTCATAATTTAAAACGTTCAAAATCTAGTCGCAGTCTCATCTCAGCGACAAACAAATGTCAAAAACTTGTTAAAATGTAGGGAAATTAGAGGGATTTTTGACAGATTGAGACTGAGATCAGACTGTGAACGTTCTTACGTGAACGTGAACGTTCGAGAATTAGCCCTTTGTTTTGAATGACACATGATGAAACAAAAGTGTTTCATCATGTTCAGATATTAATACCCATCACGTCTGTGAAGTTTACACAAAATCAACTCTATTCAAGTGACTACACTACCTGTTGTCAATGACATACTAAGGCTCAACTTACACTGCCGCAGCACGGAGTGGAAGCGAGTTTTCGTAGCGATATTATACATAGCAAAATGAACTTTATGTCAATTGTCTAACGTAAAAACTAGATACAAGCTTTTTACTGCCGGAATTCCCGAGAATGCGCGATAATTCTCCAGAAGATGCGCAACCTGTGCGTATCTGTGTATCTAATTTGTGCGTTATACTTTTGACATAAAGTTCATTATGCTTTGTACAAAAAGAAATCACTTTGACTCCGTTCTGCGACAGTGTAAATTGAGCCTATTGGATGCGTTCCGTATGCTACATTATTATAGTATCGTTCACAAACGCAACACTAAGGGCCTTATTTATAGTTAGTTATTAGCCTGTGAGGTGTCCCACTGCTGGGCAAAAGCCTCCTTACTCTTTTTCCACTTCTCTCTATTCAAAGCTGCTAAGAACCAGTTTATTTATAAACTAGCTTCTGCCCGCGGCTTCGCCCGCGTGGATGTCGGAAATTATCCCACGGGAACGTGCTAACAGGATAAAATGTATGTGTTTCCCCAGAATGCCATCTATCTCGCGGACCCTTTGTGGCTAATTACAATAGAAAACCAATTGTGTCTCATTAGTGGTGATTAAGAGGGTACCTATATGATATCTTTACCTAAGTACCTACCTAATTAAAAAAAAAACTCAATAACAGAAAATTAAATACCTACCTACCTAAATAAACCTATTTCTGATGATAACTAATCTAAACTCAATAAATAAGCAAAATCCCTAAAAACTAATATCTATACGAATAACTAATCCTACCTAACAGTACCTAAGTATTATAAAATAACCTACGGTCACTACGTACACTATCAAATATACTACCTATACTTTAAAATTAAAATCTATACCTACGACTTATATAAAAATAAACCTAAATAACTCTAAAAACTAAAAGGAATAAATAACCTACGACAAACTTATTATTTGCGGTTGGTGCAGTAATCGGGTCTACGGATCGAACCGCAAAATTAAGTTTGTTTTTTATTGTATATACTTTTCCGGGATAAAAAGTACCCAGTGTGGTGCCCAGGATATTAAAGAATAATTATACCAAGTTTCATCGTAATCGAACCGGTAGTTTTTGCGTGATGCCTGAACAAACAGACAGACAGACAGACAAAAATTTTTTTAATCACATTTTTGGGTTCGGTGTCGGTCTAGTAACACACCCTGCCATTTTTTTTTTAAATATTTTCAATGTACAGAATTTTCACTTCTACAGATTTATTATAAGTAAGATAAGATAAGATAAGATAAGATAAGATAGATGACAAGCTGCGCCCCGCGGTTTCACCCGCATAAGTTTCGATCCCGTGGGAATATCGGGATAAAAAGTATCCTATATGTTAATCCTGGTTATAAGCCATCTGTGTGCCGAATTTCATCCAAATCCGTTCAGTAGTTTTTGCGTGAAAGAGTAACAAACATCCATCCACCCATCCATCCATACAAACTTTCACGTTTATAATATTAGTAGGATGATAAAAGTTAAGTGACATTCAAACGTCGAAAATGTATTGTTAAACAATCGCTAACCACTACTTAACTTTAAGCGACGTTTACGAATAAAGGGGGCACTAACCATAACGACCCCATAACAACCTAATAAAAGCTTAGTAATTCTATCAAAATAACACAAACTACTGACCCTCATCACGACACACGACTCACGCTTGACCGATTCGCATTGTTTTGATGTCCCACCGAGGATATAATGTTCTTTACACTTAATAAGTGTCTCGGGTTCAAACAGGTCGGCCTCTCCGCACCTTAAAGCAAACTCTCCCTTAGATCTTGAAATACAGAGTGTATTTTTGGGTGGTATTGTTAATTACGATTTCAATTTTAGTATAATTTGAAGTGGTTCAAAAGACCAGCTCGGTGTGTTGCTAAGCCAGGTATGGTCTGTAAGCTTGTTATTGTTCCAAAAGGGTACGTTTTCCTTTCGAGTTTAATTCGGAATGCTGGTATTGAATTAATTATTTAGATTTTGGTTATGTTTTCCTGTGACTTGGGAACGAGCTGTAAATAAAAAATCTCGGTTATATTTTTTTAATCAGTGAAACATTTTTCTTCCTAATAAAAAAAACTTTTTTGCAAAAAAAAAAACAACTGACTTCCAAAAACGACACTACAAAGTGAAAAATAACTTTAATTTCGGAAGTCGGTGTCGTTGGGTTCACATTTTTGTTGTTTGCCACCGACTTCCGAAATTAAAGTTATTTTTCACTTTGTAGTGTCGTTTTCGGAAGTCGGTTGTTTTTTTTTGCAAAAAAGTTTTTATTTTTCCCTTTTAAGTTATAATTTTTAACAGTAATTTTGGTTTAAAAACCAAACTGCTGAACCGTTTTTGATGAAATTTCTATGGGACCATTTGGGAAGTATACCCTTTCCAAGAATTTTTCAAATCGGTTGGTAAGCGACGGAGTTATGCGCGAACAAACATAAAAAAAAAAAAAATACAAACATCCGAATTGAGAACCTCCTCCTTTTTAGAAGTCGGTTAAAAATGCCTCATAAATTCGTGGTAAATATTATTATGATTCACTTATTGGAGTCACAGATTATCATTAGTCATCGAGAAATATTATTGTTTTAGTTTTAAATCGGATGTGTAGTATAATCAGCCTATAAGGTTCCCACTGCTAAGACACAAGCCTCCCCTCTGTGAGAGAGAGTGGGCTGTAATGCACCACGTGGCCCAATGCGAGTTGGTGGTGGTCCGGTATCTTCAAATTTCTGGTTCTAAGACAGTTTCCTAACGATGTTATCCTCCACCGTTTTGAGAGCAGTGGTAATGAAATAATGTTTACAAAGTGATTGCCTGGGTTTAAACTCACGACCACTCGAAAGTCGCGGCTTTTACCACTGGGCAACCACTGCCCTTGGATGTGTAGTTTCGGAGATTTCTTCCTACATTCAAACATTTCCTCTTTATAATATTAGTGTAGATGACTGTCATCGCTGAAGCTAAGAGTTTTCAACCATGAAGGCTGGATTCAGTATTGCGCTGACGTACGTCGCGTATCGTCAGTCACACGTACCAAGACGCTGATGATTAATAGGTAGCACTGACGGTGTCTTCACCGTCGAGGCCCCATGTCATGTCCGCCCCGACCCTTGCTCGAGCCAGCCCGCGCCTCTGAGCCTGTAGTTTTAAATTCGTCCCTAAACCAATTCGATCCAGGCTGTCCCTTACTGCCCTCTCCCAGCGACGTCCTAAGTCTAGGTCTGTACCCCACAGGGCCCTTAGCGTGTAGTCGTTTAGTTTTTAAGTTTTTTTAAGCCCTGGCTGGCAGCCTTAATTAATTGAGGCATCCACAAGCAAGCCTGGTTAAGCAGACAACAACCTCATAGGTTGAACTGCGAGATGACATAAAAAAAAAATCGCTCCGACGACGGTCAGCGAGCGCGAGTACATACAAATCGGTACGCTACCGACGCCAGCTCTGATCGTCGGTCGACCACTAAATCCAGCCTAAACACTTTTTAAATGTCACAGTACATAGCAAAATGTTAAGCAGCTAAATTCACATAACCAGCATACCATAATGATGCATTTAAACGCTCTCGTCTGACTGTAAAGGGCTCTACATACTGTCACAAGCCGCGTCACTTCACACTGGCAGTCTAATCCGTCGGTTACACGATTACCCGAGTTAATGCCGTCGGCTTTAGTGTGTAGGACCCATTACTTACTAGTACCTCATGTGCCTTTATGTTAGGTTTGAGCCATAAGGATTTAATTATGGTCAAAAGGTTTAGGAAAGACATGAAAATCTTTAACAGCGCAACGCTTAAGTATCACTAATACTATAAGCGTTGCGCTGTTAAAGATTATCAGTACCAGCCCGGAATGTGACACTGTGCCCTGTGTTGAAAATAGGCTCGCATCCCATTAAGTGTGCAGCGGTATCTACAACGCCACATGCGAACAACGCGTCATACTGACGTCGCGCAAATCCTGCATCTCGCAAGCAGAGTTTACCGCGCAACTAGCATATATACAAACTTCCCGACGTCAATCGTTGGCAATTGCCCGTCAGACACAACACCCGTCTGGTCGGAGGATCCTCCCTTTTCTATGGAGGATGAGTGAACTTTACACCCTGTTCCTCATAAGTGCGAAATGTCGATGTATTATAGATACACATCTGCTTAACCCTTCGGGGAATATAGTCGTGATGTTATGTTATGCTAAATGATTAATAGGAGTACCTAAATTAATCAATTACTATTAGTCAATCGTGGCCCAGTGGGAACGGCCCTGACTTACGAGTTGTAGGTAGTGGGTTTGAGCCCAGGTAGGCGCTTTACTTTTGTGAAAATAATTTCATCACCACTGCTCTCAAAACGGTGAAGGAAAAAACCCGTGAGGAAACCGGCATGTCATAGAAACCAAAATTCAAAGACACTCGTAAGGAGTGGCCTTTACCACTTGGCCACCACTGCTCATAATAATGTGTACAGACGCCAGCACATCAAGCTACCCGAAACTGTCAAATTTTCCCAATCAACCTTGAACGATAACGCGATAACGTTGAAAATCTAGAAATTTGACAGATTGTAGTAGCTTGGTGTGCTGGGGTCTGTCATTGACCAGTGGGGTAATTGCGTAACACACTAACAGTTAGGAATGGCTTTCATTTTGACAGATCCACAACATTCATTGCGGTATTTACGTTGTTGAGCTGACAATTTTTTCGAACATATGAACCAATGGATTAGCAATATCCTTTAAAATGATTCAGGTTGCGATGTGTAATAGTATCAATTAAGGCGCTAGTTTATGTTCTAATTACGATGAAAGTAATTATTTAAGTTCTATTGTTCTCCAAGTTTTAAACAAGTGCTATTTATATTACACATCCTATCATAGTCGAAGTAAAACAATGAAAACCGCTCGTGCGTACATTCAAACATGTCTACTATTTAATTACAAATTGTTAACGTCCACTAGGCTTATCCCCTATATTACCTATCTGATATTATAAACTAGCGAAATGTGGGTATAAGGATATAGCCCTCTGACTATCTCTTCCTGGTATAGAGGCGCGATGGTATGTATGCTATCCGACGCGACGAGAGAATGCGTTCTTGAGACCTGTCAATTTCGTATAAACGTGTTTTACGAATTTGGTCTTTAGATATTAGCTACTAGAATTGTTGCACTGACAGGTATCAGGAACGCATTTTTTCGACGGCCGGACTGTAATATTATTAACCAGCTAATTGTGGGTATGCACTAGAGATGTTATGGATATGATATTTCGGATCTGGATACGGATATGGATATAGGAATAAAATTATATCGGTTTCGGATACGGTTACAGCAGATATGTAATTATTTCGGATTATCCGTTAGTTTCGGATAGTTTCGGTTACGGATATTAGATTGAAGTAAAATATAAACACAAACAGTATGTAATAATTTTGTTTTAGTCTAGATTATCATTTGGTTTGGTATCAGTCATATAGGTAAGTAATTATTTAGAGATGTTACAAAAACCTGTCGAAACATGTCGTTTTTTAGACTCCGCCCTTATACGAAACTATCCGAAACTTGTGAAACGGATACGGTTACGGTTACGGATATATTTTTAATTCAGATATCCGATAGTTTCGGTTACAGTTACGGAGCTCCATAACATCCCTGGTATGCACTGCACATACAGTCAGGTACACCTCTGGCCTCTGAACAAGAATGTTCACGCGTACAAAGTCGCGGGTAGAAAGTCTTCTATTCCTAACGTCAATTCTTCAAGCAATAATTACCTCACGATTGACAGCTGTACATTCCAAGTGACAGCTCTAAAAAAAGGAATTTCTATCCTTAAGAATGAATGAATGGATGACCCCTGAAACACGTTTTGCCTAGCATGGGGGTCATTGATCATTTATTATGTACCAGGCTATTTGCACGCTTAAATTAAGTGTCACTCTGTATCTGTGTACCTTTTTTATGTCTGATAAATTTATGATTATTTACGAACGAATAAGGTTAAAAGAACTTTTTTTTTCCTACTGGCCCACTCCTGGGCAAGGGCCTCGCTCCACTCCTTCCACCTTCCATCCTCCAGCCATCTCCTCCGTAGTCTGCCGGAACCCCGTCCGGCAGCAGTTCTGTGCTTCCCACAGATAATAAGATATCTAATATACAAAATAATTTGTGGTAATAATATAATTCCTTTACTAACATAACGTTTCGCTAATAAATTCTAACCGAACTATCTGATTTAATAATAATTTATTTGGATCGCATTAATCGTTTTTGCTGACGCCACAAAAGGCTCACGTACGCGATTAGCATCAGTTTATCTAATGGTGAATGTTTTATGCTGTCTCTACGTAGCGTTGGCATAAGTCTGTGTATTTGTCAGATTAGCAGGAGTTATTTAAATCTTCCTTTGTTTTGAAATGATACTAGTCATCATCCACTTCATTCATACACGTTGCTTAAAGTTTAGTAGTGATTAGCGACTGTTTAACCATACATTTTTGACGTTTAAACGTCACTTAACTTTAATCATCGTTTATAAATAAACCACCACATGTCTAGCCTCTGCAACTGTGCCAACACAGTTGGAAAAAGGCTAGACATATGTATGGTGATAGCCGCACCCAGTATTTTACATGGGGCGACTGCCTATCTGATCTCCATAACCCAGTTACTGGGTGGGTAATACGATTCCCTTTGGTAAATCATTGTTAGAATCTTATTCATTTATTTTAGACAAACTGTCTGTCACCTCAGTGGCATATTGGTTACAATCAGCTTGAATTGAGGCCGTAGATTCCATTTTAAGGCCAAAGGAAAGGAAATTGTATAAACTACAATTTCGGGATTATTCATAACCAGGCAGAAAGCCATAAGCACTAATATCTCTCTTCTTTGGTAATATAAATAACTAGTTTATATAATATGTACACCTATAATAACATAACATCACGCCTGTATTACCCGAAGGGTTAGACAGAGCTGTACCTATAGTACACCCACATTTCGCCAGTTATGTTTAAGTCCCATGTAGGGGGCGAGCCTATTGCCATCAACCAGGCACAGATCCAGACTCCGGGCTGCTACTGAGAAATTCCAGATGGAAAAATCCAGTAACATTTTGCCTGGCCCGGTAATCAAACCCATTAGCCGATCGATTCTGTAAAAATCGCACCGTGAAAAGTTAAGTACGGTGAGATGGTTACAGAATCGCAGTCCAGGACCTCATGCTCGGCAGCAGCGCTTGTTATCATTTTTCCAACGAGGCAGTGTCGTATAATTTGCTTTAAATAACGACATACTTGTACAACCAACTTAAACACATCTCTCTCCTTTGTAAGAAGCAATGCATCAAAACAGTAACATACCAACATCGTGCAAAGCACCCATCAACACTAAAGTTTCCAAGTGCCTTTAATTTCGCACCTCGCCTACAAAGACCAAAGCACTGAAAATAACAAGCAATTAGCTGTAAAGCGACCAACTTAACTTGACACACGGCAAAACCTCAAACTACGTATAAATTATACGGACTTTGACTTACGATTGACGTTTACCAAAGAAAGTGGCGCCATCCTCAAATGTCAAGATATATTGGTGAAGAATGATGACGTCATAAAAACACGGCATCCTGCAGTAAAGGCTAGATCAATAATTCGCGTTTAGGAAGAAATGCTTGAAGGAATTGGCGTGATTTTGACTTCTTTTTATCGAATTGTTTCGTAAGAAAGCTACGATTTAGGCATTTATACTTTGTAGAACATTTACTAAGTTATTCCGATTGTACAGACGCCAGCAGGTCAAGCTACCCGAAACTGTCAAATTTTCCCAATCAACCTTGAACCTTAATGTGTCAGTGATAAAGTTGAAAATCTATTAAAGAAATTTGACAGATTGTAGTAACTTGATGTGCTGGCGTCTGTACTATACTGATTAAAACAAGTGGCAATTATGACCAGTGCGGATTGCGTAACAAACTAACAGTAGGAATGAAACTTTCATTTTGACAGTTCAACAAAATTCATTGCGCTATTTACGTTGTTGAGAAAGCCAAATTTTCCGAACACATATATAATAATACCCCTGGACATTTCACACAGCGCCATCTAGTCCCAAGCTAAGCAACCTAATGCTTGTGTTATGGTAACAAGATGGCTGATAAACTACTTATATACATTTTTTTTGTAAATACATACATATTATAGATAGAAAAACACCCAGACTCGGAACAAATACATGTAGGTCATACAAATATTTGTTCCGTGCGGGAATCGAACCCGCGACACGCAGCGTAGCAATCAATCGCTTAACCACTGCGCCAACCGTGTCGTCAAATGTCGTGTGTCGTCATATGAAGCAATGGATTAGCGATATCCTTCAAAATGATTCAGATATGATTGATACTGTGTTACGCAATTAGGATGCAGTTCTTATTTGTTATGGACAATAGAAAAGTCAGTTTGAGTTCTCACCGACGATTCACCGTCAAATGTTATAAGAATAGCATTCGATTCTGTCTGATAGTCCCTTGACTTCTCACGTTCAGAGGAAAGCGCCGGGGTAATTAATTCAAATTACACGATTGATAGCATTTCATGAATTAGTCATTCAATAGGGATTACGAAATTAGTGGGTCGTATTGATGCTTTTAATGATTATAAACCTGTAATACTTGTTACGATCGCGAATCATAATTTGTTCAACATACAACTTGACACTGACCTACAAATTGCAAAAAACGTAATAAAATTTGAATTTCGCTGGTTACGCTGGCGTTTTCGTCTTAGGAGAGGACTCCTACTTACTTTAGTCTAGATATTAATAATTTCTTAGTCCTTATCATCTTCATCAAAAGATGAATGGACAGAGTGAGGAATGTTTTTTTTTCCTTTTTTAAAAAAGAACGTTACCCCATACTAGGAATTTCTCCAGTATCGTGGGTGCGTTTACAAACATTTAAACTCACATACGCAAACAGCCAGACCCGGAACAAATACTTGTAGGTCATACAAATATTTGTTCCGTGCGGGAATCGAACCCGCGACACGCAGCGCAGCAGTCAATCGCTTTACCACTGCGCCAACCGTGCCGTCAAACATGAAAGAAAAGGGAGTGAATGATAGCGTGACAGTCCCAGTTCTTACACAGATGTTCTTAGTAGACCAGGAGATGTAATCAATTTGTGGGGAGTGGCAGCCATGATGGCTGTCATGGCCCACTCTCAATAGTCCACCTGAAAGACCAAGTCCGGAAACATAACCAACCAAACATAGAACATAGATAGCGTGATAGTTGTAACAAGTAACAGATGAGGAACATCTTGGCATTTTGCTGTAGTCCATACTCACCTCAGTTGTGAATGGAGAGGCGGTGAAGCTGTTTCTTCGTCTTCGTGTCACTGGCAAGACTTTTCTCAGACCTTGTTGACCCAAAACCTCGTCACTTCCACGACGTCGTCAGCGCAAAGGTCACTTTGACTGCAAGTTTTGGGACACAGAAGACGAGATAGAAGGTCTTGTCTTGTCAGGTTAAGCTACGCTTGCCACGCCTGGTCCATGGATGGGTGACCATCTTCACATACCGAGACCCCTCCCTGCCTCGGAAAGCACGTTAAGCCGTTGGTCCCGGCTGTTATTCGTGGATCTTTGATAGTCGTTACGGGTATTTAGAAATCCGAAAATCTAACAAGCAGTCTTACCAAGGAGTATTGTATTACCCAGTATCTGGGCTGTAGAGATCTGATAGGCATTCGCTCCATATAAAATACTGGTATTCAGCTGCATCCGGTTAGACTGGAAACCGGCCCCAACATATTTGGGGAAAGGCAAGCAGATGATGGGGGCAGAATAGAGGTGGAACATAGTTTGTGACATAGCACCATATCTACACCCTGCTACCGTTCTATTACGAAACTGCTAATTAGATTCATCCTGTTCCGAATAATTTATTTGCAAGCTTTTTTCCGAATCATATACATAACTGCGCAGCGAGTGATCGCGTGTTTTCAGCTGTTACCCTCAATAATATGCGAA
This sequence comes from Apamea anceps, assembly GCA_951799955.1. Classification (NCBI taxonomy): domain Eukaryota; kingdom Metazoa; phylum Arthropoda; class Insecta; order Lepidoptera; family Noctuidae; genus Apamea; species Apamea anceps. The sequence continues at coordinate 1,779,381 of OX637524.1, read as the reverse complement.
CTGTATAGTCAAGAACATTCAGATATTGCACATTGTCTTCGAACTCATAAATCTTGGCCGTTTTATCGTTTCGTGACTTCGTTTTGGCAGTTTTTTTCCGATATTATATGAAGTCGATTTCAACTTGTACGGATTGGATAAGAAGTTGTTATTGTAGCTGCAAATAATGTGGTATGTATAGGGGTTAGGTAGGATTTATTGGAAGGTAAATGTGCTTTTAAGGGTGGTGCGGTTACGTTTAGTTTAATGAAAGAGTGCATAGTACATGTAGTGTGTTTTTAGCACTTATTGTGGATTTCAGCAGGGTTCTTCTGTCTGCTAATATCAATCATAATACGAACGAATGACGAATAAAAAAATTGTTCTTCCATACATTTTGACCGCGTAGGTATTGAAACAGAAGTTTTTTTTTTTTGATAAATGACGAAAAATTTCGACGCTATGGGGTCTTGTATCATGTGCTGAATCCATGGTTACAGTTTGCGCGTCGATATCCCTGCCACCCTGTATACAACATAGTGGTCAAAAAGCAATTGCACTGGACTTTTTATCAAAGTCGGAGTCAATGGGGGACAGTGGGGGCCCAGTGGCATCGGCACCGACTTACGAATTGTAGGTTTGAACCCGGACAGGCGTTTTGCTTTGTGTAAATAATTTCATCACCACTGCACTCAAAACGGTGAAGGAAAACATCGTGAGAAAACCATGTCCTAGAAACAAAAATTCAAAGACATGTGTGACATCTACCAACCCGCACTGGGCTCGCGTGGTAGTTTACAGCTCACTCCCTCTCAGAGAGAGGAGGCCTGTTTCCCAACATTGGGAACATTATGGCTGATTATTGCAGTCAACAGAAGCCCTGTGTTTAACTGAGGGAGTATAAAGCTATACACATCATGACACTGAAAACTATCTTGTCAATGACATTGGCAAAGAAAACTCAATACTACCGACAATGAACCCGCCGTCTTTACTACTTTGCAACCCAACCTCCTCCTTCAACATTACAACCCATTTACCCAAAATACCACACATATGCTATCTCAGAACTTACAGATAGCAAAGTATCAGAGAAAACAAAAGAACAAATACCAGCAAATGTCCGTATAAATGTATTCCAGCAAACGTTCAGTTCGCGTGTTCTGGTACCATTTGATAGGCGTATCACGAACACAGACGCTTTAAGACGTGCACAGCAAATCACTGTGTTTTACACATTCGGTGTATCGTGTTGGTATTTTTGGAAGAGGTTTTTCAAAGTGGTGTTTGAATGGTTGAGATTTTTTCGTACGTGTATGATTTTTTATGCGTTAAGGCCCACTAGGACAGGATTTGTTTCAGTCAATGTTGTATTAATCCTATTGCCGATGTAGGCATAGTTGGCGCCATCATCGAAAATAATTCAAGTGACTATTACGTGATTCGAAGGGGCAACACTGGTCTTGACGTCTGTCATTTTATGTTAGCTGTCAAATCAATGTTCAACCACCAATTTGACAGCCGCAATGTCACACACCTATTCCAGAAAGATAAAACACAAAAGACTTAAATGTCAGATTGCTGTCTGGGATTAAAAAATGAATTTTACTTGCAATTTTTTCGTCCATATTGAAAAGGGCTATTCAATTAAAAGTCGATATTATTGTACACATCGTTCAATATTTATTATTCATCCCTAACAGGCAATAATTGTATTTTTTCTTTTTTCATATCAGCTACAAGAAGTCAAAGACCTCTCTAAAGCATTACCATACCGTGAGATCTTAGACTTTACGCAATCAGTGCTTTTTTTTTAATCCGAACTTAATCTTAATTTCGTACATATATAAATACTAGCAGCGCCCCGCGGTTTCATAAGTTTTGATCCCGTAGGAATATCGGGATAAAAAGTATCTTATGTGTTAATCCTGGTTATAAACTATCTGTATGCCAAATTTTATCCAAATCCGTTCAGTAGTTTTGACAACATCCATCCATCCGTCCATACAAACTTTCGCGTTTATAATATTTCTTGTAGTTGGATATTTTCTCTTCTTAAGTAGTATATGTATATATATAAATAATATTTTGCTTACAGTTTTCATCTATGACTTTGCCAACATCAGCAGAATATATCGCTTTCAGTCCCTAAGAAAAACAAGCGTAATGGTATCAAAATAAAGAAGGGTGCAGATCAGTGCTAATGGGGTGCGAACTCATTTATCAACATTGTCACCTTTTGCAGTATCACGCGAAGTAATCGGGGGTTCGTATTTCTTGATAATGTTTTCTCAGGTTAAAAGAGTTAATAACTTGGTATCATTCACCTTAATTTAATACTACTTTTTGTTTTACTGAAATTAAGTGAAATTGTTTATTCTGCAAATAGGATATTGGGATGAAACACGTCATGTTATAAAAAAATAAGCTAGATGGATTTGAAATTTCTTATCTGACTACACGTGAGAAGAAATGGCGAAACATACTCAAGGGTAAAAGTCCAGTAGTGGGATCGTCCGAAAGGGTTACCGCTGCCCTGAAACATAAAGGGCTAAGGAAGGAACACGGGTGGGTTTTAGTCAGTAAGAGTCTGACACTCCCTCCGCTCCACCCAGAGCGGGAGGGGTCATTCGATGATTGCCCATCCTCAAAAAAAAAAAGGGTAAAAGTCCAGACATAATCTTGGTAAGATCATTTATGATGTAGACTAGTGTCTGAAATAGTCTTTTGAGGAAAGAACCACACATATAATATGAGCGGACCATTCCAGTCAGTTCAAGCATGAGCTAAACGCCACTTCGTCTGAGTGTGTTTCATCATTTTAAAATAAATAATTTATGATAAAAAGTAGCCTATGCCCTTGTCCAGGTTCCAAGCCACCTATTTGTTAAATTTTATAACCATCGGTTCAGTAGTTTGTGCGTGAAAAGGTGACAGACAACTACTTTCACATTTATCTTACTTCTTACTAATATTATTAATGTGATAGTTTGTATGGGTGGATGGATGTATAGATGGATGGATCGATGTTTGTTACTCTTTCACGCAAAAACTACCCAATGGATGTTGATGAAATTTAGCACACAGATGGTTTATAACTAGGATTAACACATAGGATACTTTTTATCCCGATATTCCCACGGAATCGAAACTTATGCGGATGAAACCGCGAGGCGCAGCTAGTCTATACTAATAATAAAGCTAAAGAAAGCTCTGGAAATAATTATCAGTCGAATTTGATAAGTTCTAATAACTATTAAAAATAAATTAATATCACGCTAAGACATTTAGGAACCGCGGCGAGCATAAATGAAAGAAGTCACAAAGAACGCTAAGCGAATACGAAGTAATAACAAAGTCACGCAATGCGACGGGGTGCGTCTACGGAACGGGAAATTTCACGCGGATGAAGTCGCAGACAGAAACTAGTAATATGTTATTATGTGATATAGATGGTAATGTTATCACTACTGCTCTCAAAACGGCGAAGGAAAAAATCGTGAGTAATCCAAAATTCGAACACACGTGACATCTACTAATCCGCACTGAGCCCGCGTTACGGTAAGTTACAGCCAACTCCCTCTCGATATTGTCCTTCACCATTTTGAGAAACCGGCATGTCCTAGTACCAAAAACTCGAAAACATGTGACATCTGCCAACCCGCACTGGACCAGCGTTTTGGATTACAGAGGAGGCCTGTGTACCAGCAGAAGGAAGATCATAGGCAGGGGGTCTACTGCCGTGTGCCATGTGTCATTAGGCCATGTGTCGGTCCGATCCGATCATTCGAATGTGTCACTTCGGAGTAGACCTCCTGATTACGTTGAAGTGGGAAAGTATGGGACACAAATGATAGAGGATTTAATGTTTTATATTTCTAGAATAATGGAGTCCACATACAATGAAACACGATATACAATTTATGATGGAAGGTGAATGTCTGTACAAGGAATATGAACTGAATTACTGTAATTAATTAAGGAAAATATATTTCTTATCGAGAAAAAACCACTGACGTTTTTATCTTAAGTCAAGTCATCAACTCCTCTATGGTGACTCACTAAAGAGTACCAACGCTACACTACCCCCCTCTTGAGACCGTCAAGGGCGATAGTGATCAGGAAAGCGCACCTTACGGCCTGACCGTGTCCTTTTGATGTTGTCGTCTTCGGTCGTCGGCGTTGAATTGATGACTGGTGTATCTTGTGGAGTTCGTTCTTGTCTATGTTTGTTATGGTGTGCAGTGTTGTTGTGTGTTATTGTGGTGTGTGAGTCCTGAAGTATGTAGGCCGGTTTCACTCGGTCTACCGATACTGTGACTATTTTACCGTTAAAAAGGAGTTTGAATACTTTGTTTCCCCTTTCTAGTACTTCATGTGGTCCTGTGTATGCTGGCTTGAATGAACCAGATGACGCGTTATCCCTCAAGAATACGTGCGACGCGGTGGAAAGGTCCTTAAACACGAATATAGCCCGACTGTTGGTATGTCGCGATGCTGATGACGGCTGTAAGTTCCTAGCGAACATGCGTAACCTGGATATGTAGTCGGTCACGTCAGTGTTGTTGACCGCTTCTGGTTCGAAGAAGTCACCTGGCAGGCGTAATGTTTCCCCGTACACCAACTCAGCCGGAGTTGCCTGTACGTCATCCTTGTGTGCACTTCGGATGCCCAACAGAACTAGCGGTAGTGATTCTACCCAGTTTTGGTTCCCATAGCAGGTAATAGCTGTTTTTAGCTGTCTGTGGAACCGCTCAACCATACCATTACAGGCAGGGTGGTAAGCGGTTGTCTTCCGATGCTCAAATCCAGATAAGTCTGACAGGTGTTTGAATAGGGCCGACTCAAATTGTCTGCCACGATCTGTCACTATTTTTGTAGGGTAGCCGAAGCGTGCAATCCATCCATACAAGAGAGCATTAGCCACTGTTTTAGCTGTAATATCCTTGATTGGTATTGCTTCAGGCCATCGCGTGAAGCGATCTACAGCGGTGAGACAGTACCGGAATCCGTGAGAGATTGGCAGTGGCCCAATCATATCTATATGAATGTGCATAAACCGCAATCGTGGTAGTTTGAAGTTGCCCAGGGGTGCGGAGACATGGCGAGTGATTTTCGCACGCTGGCATGATACACAGTTTCGTGTCCATTCTCTGCAGTCTTTCTTCACTTTGGGCCATACGTAACGCTCTGCTACCAGTTTGGCACTGGCGTTGGCTCCTGGATGACTCAAGGAATGTAGATTATCGAAGACTTGGCGGCGAAGTTCTCTCGTGACATATGGTCTTGGTGTCTTGCTACTCTCATCGCAGTACAGTTCAGACAGCGTTCCCGGCAGTTTAATCTTTTCAGACGAAGTGATGTTTCCCCGTCAAGCAGCTGTTTGAGCTCTAGATCGGAACTCTGGGATTTGGCTAGTACATTCAAGTCGATAGGCTGGGTGATTGCCTCTACTCGTGACAGGGTATCGGCAACAACGTTATCCTTGCCCGAAATATGCCTGATGTCTGTGGTAAACTGCGAGATAAAATCCAGGTGTCTGAACTGTCGTGGTGAGCAATTCTCCTTTCGTGTATGAAACGCGAAACAGATGGGTTTGTGGTCTGTGTAGATAACAAACTCTCTGGCCTCGACCATATGTCGGAAGTATTTGATCGCTTCATATATCGCGAGCAGTTCGCGGTCATAAGGGGAGTACTTACACTGACTTGTGCTTAGCTTACGAGAAAAAAAAGCTAAGGGTTGCCATTCCTCATCCTTTAACTGTTGAAGGACTGCACCCATGGCGGTATCGGAGGCGTCTGTCACTAAGGATAGTTTAGCTCCGCAGTCCGGATGCGCTAGCATTGCTGCTTGGCAGAGACCTCTTTTGCAAGCTGTAAACGCATCGTCCTCCGTTGCTGTGAAACTAACGGGATGCGAACCTTTTACCGAGCCTTCCAATAGCTTGTTCAGTGTTGCCTGGTGTTGAGCCGCCTCTGGGATGAACCGCCTGTAAAAGTTGACCATCCCTAAAAATCTTCTTAGCTCCCGCACCGTTTTCGGCGTTGGGAAGCTGCTGATCGCTTCAACTTTTTCTGGCAATGGTTTTGTGCCGCCGGATGTTACTTGGTAACCTAAAAATGTTACCTGTGCTACCCCAAATACGCATTTTGATGTATTTATCACCATCCCATAGTCTTGCAATCTGGAGAACAGCTGTCGTAGGTGGTCCTCGTGTTCTTTCTGGTTTTTTGAGAATACCAAGAAGTCGTCTAAATATCCAAAGCAGAAGTCCAAACCTCGTAGCATTTCGTCGACAAAACGTTGAAAAGTTTGCCCTGCATTGCGAAGTCCGAACGTCATGTATGGAAACTCAAAAAGTCCGAACGGTGTGGTGATGGCTGTTTTCGGTATATCCTCGGGATTGACACGTAACTGGTTATATGCTTTGACCAGGTCTATCGTCGAGAATATTTGACATCCAGAGAGGTTGTGAGCGAAGTCATGAATGTGGCGAATTGGGTATCTATCGGGTATTGTTCGCGCATTTAGCATCCTAAAATCTCCACACGGGCGCCATCCATTATCCTTCTTCGGTGCCAGATGCAAGGGTGAAGCCCAAGGTGAGTCGGAAGGTCTGGCTGTGCCATTCGAAAGCATAGATTCAAACTCCTCTTTAGCGATTTTAAGTTTGTCTGGTGCCAAGCGACGCGGTGTGCATGATACAGGTGGTCCCGGTGTTGTCCGTATATAGTGTAAGGTGTTGTGTGTAGGTGTACGTTGTATACCCGACGGCCGGGTTATGTTTGGAAACTCCCGGAGTATGTCGTGATATGTAGTGTCACCTATTCTTACCTTCACCGAAGAAACAACATCAAAACGACGAGCAGGCAAAGCAGGGGTCGTAAGCGTAGTGTTGGCATCCATTAGTCGCTGCTTTCTAACATCTACAATTAGGTTGTAGTGAGATAAAAAATCTACGCCTATTATTGGCTTTGTCACGTCCGCCACTATAAATCGCCAAGCAAAGTCGCGGCGCAAACCTAAATTTAATTTTAAATAAACGTAACCGTAAGTGTTTATCGCACTACCATTTGCCGCACATAGTTCGTAGCTAGTTTTATCACGGCGCACTTTTACAACTGATCTTGGAAATACACAGACGTCACTACCGGTGTCGACGAGGAATTGTATCTTTGTGTTCTGGTCAGTGACAAATAAGCGACCAGTGCTACGACAGTCGTCGGTCGCCATTATCGACTGCCTGTTGCTTTTCCCGACTGGTCGCAGGGCTTTAAGCACCTGGTTGCCTTGTCGCCAAACTTGTAATGGTACCAGCAGGTTGGCCATTTCCTGTAATTAGAACTTGATCTTCTGGACTCCGATCTTTCCCGACTAGTACTTCTGCCGGACCTTTGTTTCGACCGGGACAGTCTATCAACCTGCGAGGCCAGAGCTTGCACTTGTCTAGTAAGTTCGGCGATTTGACCACTCATCTGTTCCACGCTGCTTCCTGGTATCGCAGTAGGTGCAGATGTCGTTGCTACTTGCGGGCTGGCTGGCACTACATCTTGTATGCGGTCCGCCAGCTCGGCCACTTCTTCTAGGCTCGCCTTGGCCTGCGAGGCGATGATGCTTTGCGTACTGCTCGGCAGGCGGCTGGTCCAGATCGTACGTAAAAACTCTTCCGGCACGCTCGGTCCCGCCAGGTGGCGCAGGTGTCGTAAAAATTGCGAGGGCTTGCGGTCGCCAAGCTCCTCGTATGTTAAGAGCTGTTGCACCTTCTTCTCCCTCGACGCGGACAACCTCTTCACAAGTTCTGTCTTCAGCCTCTCGTACTTGTCTGAAGCTGCAGGAGCTGTGATAATATCCTCGACTTCCGATGCATATATTGGGTCAAGACTTCCAATTGCGTGGTGAAATTTCGTGGCGTCAACAGTGATGTTCGCCAGCGCGAACTGGCTCTCCAGCTGCGCAAACCACAACGCCGGTTTTTCGGGGTAAAATGGCGGTACCCGCACACCAACACGGAATACGTCATAGCCCAGTGCATCATGAAATGATGATTTTTCATTACTTCCTTGTGGCTGACTCATAGTGTTCTTCCGGGGTCACCAATGAAGTGGGAAAGTATGGGACACAAATGATAGAGGATTTAATGTTTTATATTTCTAGAATAATGGAGTCCACATACAATGAAACACGATATACAATTTATGATGGAAGGTGAATGTCTGTAGAAGGAATATGAACTGAATTACTGTAATTAATTAAGGAAAATATATTTCTTATCGAGAAAAAACCACTGACGTTTTTATCTTAAGTCAAGTCATCAACTCCTCTATGGTGACTCACTAAAGAGTACCAACGCTACACGTTATTGACTGAGGGATTAAAGATTGGTCCTTAAATCCGTAGCCGCATTTTCCAACACCACATTAAACTAGAAACAACCGTTTCAGAATCCAGTACCTACTTATTCATAACTAATTACAATATTTATTTTGCCATCAGTACCCGAGGGAGATTCTAACTAAATGCTAGTTAGGATTTATCATGATTTATACATGAGGGTTATTCTGACGATTTATCGTTGTTCATAGTGCAGGCAAATATGCTGTTAGCTTTTATTTAGCCTGTGTATGTCTAGTTCTTGCTCCTATAAGCTGATTTTGAGGTAGATAGTGTGAAGGATTCGTGAAGGTTGCGGCTTTGAAACCCACCAAGTAGCAGTCACTTTTCAGTGTTAATATTCTGTTTTCTATATGAGGTAGTGTTGGCCAAATGGTAATGGCCACGACTTACGAGTTGAAGGTCGTAGGTTCGAACCCAGCCAGGCACTTTACTTTGTGTAAATTATTTCATCGCCACTGCTCTCAAAACGGTGAAGGAAACATCGTGAAGGAACCGGCATGTCCTAGAACCGAAAGTTCTAAGACATGTGACATCTACCAACCCGCACTGCGCCCGCGAGGTAGACTACGGCCTGCTCCCTTTCACAGGGAGGAAGCCTGTGTCCCAGCAGTGGGCACATTATAGGCTGATTATGTATGTAGTAATTATAAGCGTGGTGATCAAAACACATTCCGTTCTAAGAACTGCCGCGTAATTGCGTAACAAACTATCAGTAGCAATGGCTTTAACAATTTTGACAGTTCAACAACATTCATTGCGTTATTTACGTTGTTGAGCAGACTAATTATTCAAACATATGATGCAATGGATTAGCAATATCCTTCAAAATAATTAAAGTTCAGATTGGTAGTGTTACGCAATTAGGGCGCAGGTTTTAGCCCCACAGAATAACATTCCATCATATTATTGTCACTCAATTACACTTAACAATGCGAGCTCCCAATTAAAAGACAACATATTATGTTCTGCGACAGCTTTTAACTTAATTTTTAACAGGTGCTAAATAACGCGAGTCAAATTAAAATAACTCATTATTGTAGGTGTGTGGGTGGCTTGGAGGAACAAATGACTTTCGAATTTATCTTAATGGGGAAAAGGTGTTATTTAGTTTGTGTGGGACATAAGAATGTGTTAGAGTTCGAGTAATACTGTAAGCGTAAAGCGATTGTGATGTTGTAGTAGCAATTTATTTTAATGTTGATCAGCGATGCAAATACCTATGTATTTAGCATGGTTTACTGGGCCAATTACGATAATGGTTATATTCTGTTGGATGATAATTTCTACCAAACGCAGCGGCATTTTTATATTGGCAACATATTGATTAGACGCCATTTTATCGCCTTCCGTCCCTTTCGCTTTTGATATATAAAATCGCCACTGCGTTTGGTAGTAATAATCATCCAACTACCGTAATGGCCCCAGTAAACCTTACTTAATAAATTACCAAAGTGAACATTAAAACTTACATTAATTAAGACTTTAGGGACCAGAATTTTATAATTTGGAAAGCGATAAGACTAGGTTACAAGATGCTTTGACACACGATTTAGAAATTGGAGGGTTGTTACGAACGGTAAAAAATTATAAACCAATGAGGACTTTATTGGCTTCTTTTTTACCAGTGAATAACTTATCATAGTAATATAATAAAATGGTGATCTATATTTTCATTTTCCAAATAGAAATGGTGTAGGGTCATGTTTAAATTGCATCTCTTCGCTAAATCCAATCGCTCTCACTTCAACCAAGCCTCGCATATTCACAGCACCTTTCTTCCATTAACAATCCACAGTATATCAGAGGAGGCACTGAGCCCAAAAGATGAATAATTTCAATAGACATAAATTTTATTTTACTTCGAGTTGTTTCTGACGGCTTAATAATGAGTTCTGCGTTTATGACTTTTTAAGCTGGTTTGGTATTGTCTCTGGTGATGCGTTCTGAACTGTATATCACTGTTGACTGGTAATTATAACTACTGGTTTAACTCCTAACACTAGCATGTTCCCACAGCTTGTACACAGGCCTCCTCTTTTTGAGAGGGAGTGGGCTGTTTTCTACCATGCAGACCTAGTGGGGGTGGTAGATGTACCATGTCTTTGAATGTTTGGTTCTAGAACATGCCCGGTTTCGAAAATAATTTACACAACTCCTTACACTACAAGAGATTAATTAATTGTAGAGAGATTACTTTCAAATATGTGTGTTGACTGGCCAGGTCCACTCAATCTATGTTGTTCTTTCCTCAAAAGGCCATTTGAAACACCAATCTACATGGTCTTCACATGATCTGACCAAGATTATGTCTGGACTTTAAAAGAAACCTCTGAGGTTGTTTCGGCGTTTCTTCTCAGAGTAACTAGACAGGAAACACCGACGCCATCTTGTTTTTTTTTGTAATAACAATTATTATGTTTTTCAGATTTTTGTTTATTATTTATTTATTTAAAACAAAATTGGCGTGCTTAGTGCTTTATCATCATCTGCCGAGCTTTTTTCCCAATTATGTTAGGGTCGGCCTCCAGTGTAATCAGATGCACCCAAATACCAGTATTTTACATTGAGCAACTGCCTATCCAACCTCCACAACCCAGTTACTAGGTTTTACAATACGGTAAAGTAATTTTATAGTATAATAATTACCTTCAATACAATTTTCAATTACCCGGTACACTGGACCAAGTGAAATGAAGCTCAAAGATAACCCGCCTCAATCCTTCACTCTGGGTATTTATCTTACAATTCAATCAATATCCTTGAACAAGAGCCCAATTATTCCCTCACTTGCCGCAGCGACGCTTTTTATAACAATATGTTTAATTTTATTAATTAAATGTCATCGTTAATGAATTAAATGATGTATGGTCAGAGGGAAGACTGATTTCTTTGTATAAAACTATGTAGCTACTGCCTGCGAGTTTGTCAGCGTAAAATTTATTGTTTTAACTAAAACATATATCCTATGACAGTAGGCAATAGTGTTGCTTCCCATCAGTGAAAGAATTTGAACGAATCGGATCAGCAGGGTAATTGCGTAACACACTATCAGTGGCAATGGCTTTTATTTTGACAGTTCAACAACATACATTGCGTTATTTACGTTGTTCAGCAGACAAATTTTCGGACATATGAAGCAATGGATTAGCAATATCCTTCAAAATGATTCAAATTGTGATTGATAGCGTTTTACGCAATTAGGATGCTGAATAAAGTTGCAATTATTAGCAGCGTTGTTCCACCTATTGCTTCGTATAGGCCCGTAGGACCGTATCATAAATACTAGCTATATCTTGTATACAGGGTGACAGGGAAACTCGAAATATTCCTTGAAAGGCGCTATACTAGAGGTCATTAGCAAAAAATTAAGTCCAGTGAACTAGGGTTCAAAACTGGATGGTTACCGAACTGTGTCGGTTCTTCGATTTTTTAGAAATATACTCGTAGCTGAAGAGTTTTTTTTGTTTGTTTGAATGCGCTAAAATCTATAGAACTACCGGTCGGATTTGAAAAAATCTTTTTGCATTTGATCGCCTAATTTTTGAGGAAGCCTGGCTATGAACACCAACCGAGCAAAAACAAGAAAAGTCAGAAAAAACTCTAAGCGAACACTTCAAAACTGGGCAGGCGATGCGATGCAACGGGGGAAGGAACAAGAAATTTCACACGAACTCGCGGGTTACGAAGTTTGTTATAAAAACTGGGACTCCCACGAACAAACCAAACATGGTCTCGAAAACCATTTCAAAAGCGAGATTACGACATAAGTTATCTACTGCCTTAATTGATATTGACATAGACAAACAACACAAACTAATGAAAACAGAACCTGTCAGGAATGATTTAAGTTAATTTTATACAAGTGTATGGTCACTTGCTGACGCCTACGCCCGTCAGTGTGTCCACGGGTTTACGAGCTTATTTTAACTGATAAATTCTTTGGGCATGTTCACATTGCACACCATATATTGATTTAATAAATTATCGGGTCGATCTTCAAGGTTAAGCAACGCTTGCCGAGGTCGGTTCTTGGATGGGTGCAAGGATCGTAGCTGGTGGCGTTTTGTAGTTTCTGCCAATACCCAGGCATTGGAAGGGCGTGAGTTTATGTATACATAATTGTATTTAAAATGAAATTAAAATTCGCAAGCCCGGTGAAGCGGCCGAAAACCTTCTTTTTTTCCCCCGGTGTGGGAATATCTTCATGGATATCCCTTGGGAAGGGTCTGTCAGAGTCTTACTGACTAAAAACCACCCCGGTGTTCCATCTCACACCTACGCCGGGGGTCGCGGGAACGTACGATCTTTCCCCAACGCCGAAAACCTCCTAAGTTGACGTAAAAAAAAAAATTGCAATCAATATTGCGTCTCAAAGGACCTAAAACGAATAATCACTCACAGTAAAATTAGGCTTTAAATCTATTATTTTCTTGCTCAAATAATAAATGTTTTTACTTTAGTTCGAAACATATCAAAAAATCTTTAAAAAAAATAGCCTTTTTTTCCAAATCCCGTAAGTTCAACCACCCAATTTGTCTGAGGATTATTCCCGACAGTACAATTTTATAGTTATTCTTCACAGCATCGATGGCTGTACAACAAAAGCACTAAATCTCAATGAGTATGTAAAGGGGTCATCTATTTTAATTAGCCCTTGAATTGTTACTGCGGTTGATGAATGTAGCTGTAGTCCAATGAAGGAGTAGAAGGGACCGCCAGACCAAGCCACTAAACATTTATTTATCTACTGTTACAAGATAACCTCAATGCGATAAATGCGGTTATATTAACACAATTTAATAAAAATAATATAGGTACCTACATTCAAATTGTATTTATGTTTCAATTAGACGTTATTTCAAGTTAAACAACTAACAACTTTATTTTAATGGTAATTAAGTTGATTTCAGAGTGACTAGCACTAGTGAAAAAGTAAACTGAACTGTATTGTGTAGGAATTAAAGTTATTTTTCCATAAACTCATATTTGTTTACATTTTTGGCGAATATGTCGCGATTATATGTTACATTTAATATTTTAATGATGGACTCCGTTGCATATTAAACAAACTCCCCCTCATTCCTCTACTCTTTCTCTCTTCTTGTTTTGTCTCTAGAACGAACAAAATTATCATTTCTATCTCTCTTAACATGACTTGAAGTGTAGATGGTATTTCTTGTTCTTTTTCCTACTATACTATCTTTACTTTTAGCAAGCTCATGAAAACATACAATACATACAATTACGTCTTCTTCCTATGGGGTTAGGCACTGTAGGCACAAACTGCAGACCGTCACTTACGTTTTTTACATACCTACTCCTTTTGCTTCGTTAACGTTCATACATCTTGACACACACGCACGCCCGCTGCGAGTACTACGCACCACCTTTCTGATGAACATCCAGAACATCACGTGTTTCCACTCGTGAAAACATATTGCTATTAATATTATATTTCACCAGTAATTCAAACTCAACTCATACCATTTATTCAAATTTAACTCGCACTTTATTTCGCAACAGCTGGTTGACACTTCCCGTGACCCAAGGGTTGACTTTTACCTTAGCCAGAGGCTAAGCATTGCCATACAACGTGGTAATGCCGCCAATTTCTTGGGTACATTACCAGTCGACAGCGATGCGGATGAATGTTTCGACGCTATATTTTAGTTTGTGTATAGTTTTAGTTAAGTTAGGATATAATGTTGTTATTTTTATTAATTAATTAGGTATAAATTGTTATTTAATTAAGTACTTATTATTTTAATTTACAGAAATAAAAAAAAAATACTGTAAAGAAAATCATCAAAAATATTACACAAAAACCATTTCAAATTGTATTTCAATGGCAATGCTGTTGTATTGACCCTTATTTTTTTTTACTTTGTTTTATTAGCCGTTAATGTCCCACTGCTGGGCAAAGGCCACCCTACTCTCCTTCTACCTCTCTGAGCTGCCAAGGACCAATCTTTATTAAAGGAGACTTATTATTATTATTATTTTATTTAAGTCAGACACAGTGATCCATAGTTAAGTTAGTATACTTAAAAATTATGTTAGTAACCAAAGATTAAAATACATGCCACAATAATACACATAATACACAATAATACCATTAAAACTAAAATTGTATAAAAGGGTTTTTGTTTTAAAATAAATAATAAACTTATTCTTAAGAACAATCTTTCTTCCAACAATTCCGTTCCAATTACCCGGCCACCTCTATTGGGTCCATCGCTCTATGCATCTAGTTACCCTCTCAATTTAATTGGTAGATTCTTCGACAGATATCGATTGCCGCCCCTCCGACTATAATTGTATTTATATATTATATATAGCTCGTTTATATTGTATTGTTCAGCTATAAATCCTTAAGATTTATAATGCACGCTGTAAGTTAGAGTGAATTTCGGTACTTAATTAATTTTGATGTTTATTGGAGTTTGTGATCGGTGATCAAGCTTGAAGGGTGCTAGTGAAATTTTAGATAAATAAAAGACACTTCCCTCTTTGTTGATAAGCGTTGCTTATAATTAAGAGACGTTTAACCCATCGTACCGAACTTGTGGGGTAACTGCGTAGCACACTAACAGTAGCAATGGCTTTGTTTTTGACAGTACAACAAAATTCATTGCGTTATTTACGTTGTTGAGCAGACAAATTTTTCGAACATATGAAGCAATGGATACGCCTTATATATCCTATATCCTTCAAAATTATACAGATTGTGATGGGTAGTGTGTTACGCAATTTAGATGCTGGATCCGTGTGAGACACAATGGCTTTTTAATTGCATCCGTTTTACTAGAAATGCATCATCATCTGCCTAGCCTCTTCCCAACCATGTTGGGGTCGGCTTCCAGCCTAAACAGATGCAGCTGAGCTACTGCCTATGTGACCTCCACAATCCAGTAACTGGGTAACACGATACCCCCTTGGTAAGATGGGTTATCAGACCTTCGGGCATCTGACGACCATAACGACTGTCAAAGATCCACGAATGACAGCCGGGACCAACGGCTTTGCGTGCTTTCCTGGGCACTGGAGAGGTTTTGTTATGTACAGATGGCTACCCATCCACGGACCAACCGTGGCAAGCGTAGCTTAACTTGATCGATCGACCCGTGCGCCTGTTATTACTTAGTCAGACTTTTGGGCTACTAGACATTCATTATCTACTTAAAATATTTTTCACTGAGTGACGGTTGCAGAATTTCTTACGTACGAATAGTTCGAGTATTAACAATACTCGTCTTCCACAAAACGGTCTCTCAAATCCCACAGACCAAACCAGCACAATTGATTTACCTACACCTCAACATATTACCTACTCGAACACAATACCCCTCTTTACGCCGCAGTCGGCTGAGACCCAAACGGTTTTACCCTCAAAGAAGCACAATGGTAGCCTGTGACGTAGGCACCGGAAGCCGCCGTCGCTCGCTACTACCGGCTTCCGGTGAAAGCTGAAACAATTATCAGAAGCTCAACTTTACTTGGGTTAGCTTAAGTTATGAGTTAGGCAAATTGTTGAGTTAGTGGGTAAAATAGTTATTTATTGTCTTAGGTTTGTGACGCTGTTTGAGGATTTATAGCAATGCAATATGCTTTGATTTACGGAATTAGCATGCATAATCAGCCTATAATGTTCCCACTGCTGGGACACGGGCCTCCTCTCTGTGAGAGGGACTCGACCGTAATACAACACGCAGGCCCAGTGGGGGTTGGTAGATATCACATGTCTTTCAATTTTTGGTTCTAGAACATTTTTCCTCACGAGGATTTCCTTCACTGTTTTAGAGCAGTGGTGATGAATTTATGCAAACTAAAGCACCTGCCTGGGTTTGAACCTACTACCTACAACACGTAAGTCACGGCCGTTTCTACTGGGACCCACTGCTCCTTGGAATGAGCAAACTGTTTATAATCCTATTGAGCAGTAGTTGTTTTACGATTGTACTTAGTTCAAGTTAAGCTGGAAGTTCAGTCAGCCAGCACCTAATGGCGTAACACATCTTTAATCAAAATCTGAATCATTTTAAATGATATTGCTAAACCATTGCTTCATATGGTCGAAAAAATTGTCTGCTCGACAACGTGAATAACGCAATGAATGTTCATGAACTGTCATAATTAATGCCATTCTTACTATTAGTGTGTTACGTAGTTCTTATGGTGGTTCTCTCAGTAGTAAAGGCTGATTAGCTAGCTATGCATATATAATATTATTATTTTGCTTTTTTCTAGAAATTATGGTTTGGGCTATTATTGACTGAGAACCAAACGATTTATAATAAAAATAATAGGCAATAGCTAAATACAGGGTGGCAGGAACATCGAAGCGAAAACTGTTAGGCATGCATTTAGTAAATGATACTGTTATAAAAAAAAAATGCTGTTCCTTACCTTTTGAATCTCTCAGTGGTTTCAGTCAGGTCTCAGTGCTTTCTATACCTAGTGGTTTCAGAATCATGTACTGAATCCATGGTAACAGGTTGAGCGTCGATATAAATCTATTAAGTCCAAACCTTCTGCCCCCACCTGTCCAGTGACGAAAACGAATAAAGGTTTCATGTTGCACCCTGTCCCAGTGTGTTCACAACATGTTGTGTAGTGTAATCTATCTTTATTATACAACTTGTTTGGACAAGCCTGATCTAATGGATCGCCCGTATTGATCTAGCACAAAGTTAGCTAATGATTTAGCGTGATTTGAATATTTGTGATCGAATATTAGCAGTTTCATGAGTTGTATTTAGTGGGAAATACTGACCTTACCAAGGGGTATTGTGTTACTCAGGTAGATTAATTTGATAGTTAGACGGACCACATAAACCACACTGTTGATAGATGGGGTAAGGAGGTGCTAGAATTCAGTCCTAGGACTGTAGGAAGAAGTGAGGAAGACTAACAACCAGGTTAGACCGAGATATACCTATAGTTCACCCAAATTTCGGCAATTTTTTATTTTTGAAACGTTGCCCCACATTAGGAATTACTCCTGTATCGTGGTTGCGTTTACAAACATTTAAACTCACATACACAAACAGCCAGACCCGGAACAACTACCTGTAGGCAATACAAATATTTGTTCCGTGCGGGAATCGAACCCACGACACGGAGCGCAGCAGTCGATCGCTCAGCCACTGCGCTAACCGTGTCGTCAAAATGTGTTATGTTCAAGTCTCATGTTGGGCGAGCCTATTCCCGTTCTATAAAAGCAGGTAGTCAGTTTGCTTAACAATTAATTTCCCTGACTACGTCTAAAGATAGGTACTATATTAAAGGGTAGGACTTAATGAACTATCCTTGAGAAACCACCTTGCCTCGCTCATTCATCACACATCCACACAACACACTACACAAGTTTAAATTTAATACACCTATAAGTTAATTACATACATCATCATCTGCCTAGCCTTTTCCCAACTATGTTGGGGTCGGCTTCCAGTCTAACCGGATGCAGCTGAATATCAGTATTTTACATGGAGCGACTGCCTATCTGACCTCCACAACCCAGTTACTGGGTAATACGATACCCCTTGGTAAGACTGGTTGTCAGACTTTCGGGCTTCTGACTACCCGTAACGACTGTCAAAGATCCACAAATGACAGCAAGCACGTTAAGCCGTTGGTCCCGCCAACGGCTTAACGTGCTTTCCGAGGCACGGAGGGGTCTCGGTATGTAAAGATGGTCACCCATCCACAGACCAACCGCGGCAAGCATACCTTAACCTGACCGATCGACCTGTGCGGCTGTTATTATTTAGCCACGGGCCCCTCAAGTTAATTACATTTAATTTATTCGTTTGAAAGAACACTCGATTATTGTCGCCTCAGAAATCATACCGACGACCGATGATATGTATGCGCCTAATAACTACCTATTATGTACAGACGCCAGCAGGTCAAGCTACCCAAAACTGTCAAATTTTCCCAATTTATCTTGAACCTTAATTCTTTAGCAATAAAGTTGAAAATCTATTAGAGAAATTTGACAGATTGAAGTAGCTTGATGTGCTGGCGTCTGTACCTAATAATCTTGTAAGACGAAGGAGACTAGTCTCCACGGCACAAGGAATTCTAGTGTGGAGGGTAGTGCTATTCAAGTACCTATTGTAATGTTTTGTTTTTTCTAAGCAATATAGTTTTTTTTTCGTTATTATTAACTATCACCCTAAATACTATCCTTACAAAACATATAATTAATCATCAATATTACTTGTACCTACATCTATATATAGGCAACTACATAGTGTCTACATACACGTCCGGTCTAAATCCAAACACAAAACAATCAATGGTAAGGTAACCCCTTTGTGTGCCATTCTCTTTGAGATGCATTAAAGCTGATAACACATCAGACAGCTGGCTTACAGTGAGGTGTGTAAGCCGGCCCGAAGCCGAAGCTAGGCTACTTCACACCTTCAGATTTGTACGCATTACGATGAATTCACGCTGGTGTATTCACTGCCTTAGTACAAAGGATGGAGCTTACCATTATGTAGCTGGGGTATTAACATTTGCAAGACTTTATTTGACTAATGGCTACACGTTCGTTGTGATTTTGTACAGAATATAGTAGTGTAATTATAAATACAGGCCGGCAGCATCAACGCGCAAAATGTTATGTGATATATTGAATCCATAGCGATTCAGTACATGATTCTGAATGCCCCTCGGTTGAACCTTTTCGTTGGTTATAAAAAATCGACTGTTTTTTTTTTGCAGCAGTATATGAACTTCGTCTGAAATATTTTTTTTATTATTAATATTACTATTTTAAATATCGTGGATAAGTTTAAGTAATTCTATAGTTTGAAAAGTTTGCAACTTCAAATTCTCAATTCAGAAACCAGCGCCCACACACACACACACAGTTCAAACACAACCCGAGAGTTTTGAAGGATATTTCTAATCCAATGCTTCATAGGTATAATAAATTCGTCTGCTCAGCAACGTAAATAACGCAATGAACGTGGTTGAACTGGCAAAATGAAATAAAATGAGATCACTTGTCATTTTATGTGTTACGCAATTACCCGGCAGGTGATAGTATAGCTGACACACTTGGCTTGTGTTTGTTCGGATGTTAATCGTTTTTGAATGAATGTAAAATTAATTTAGATTTATTCTAGGCACGAGGCTGTCATCGATCATTCCTTAATTATTTATTTTTGATCTGTCTCACACGCATGACAACAATCAAATGCTAATTTCACTCGTGTAGGCCGGTAACTACTCCTTTTACAGTTATTTTACTTCTGACAGCAGCAACTCAATGGCAACCCTATTGTAGCGCAAACAAAGATCACAATGATTTTGACAGAATTGTCAGTAGCAGCAATCCAACAGCAAGCTTACTTTAACGATAATAAAGATCAGTGTGCTTTTGAGGGTGAAGCAAAATCCAAAATAACTTAGAAAAAACGGTACGTTGAACATTCTAAAGCTTCAATTGAGACATTCCTGTTACAATGCGTGGCAACTAGAAAAAATAAATAAACAAATCCTAGACTAAATTATAAGTGACGTACGCAAAATACACGTATTGACTTGGAGTTGCGGATACCAGCCCGTATTACACACAACAATACTAACACCATCTTTGCACTTTACAAGTAAGCAAATATTTAAGTTTTCCCATACATGGTCACAGGTAATGTCCTGCCTCGTGCCCTGAGGTCAAGTCGTGAAGATGCGGCTATTGTAATACGACACCATATTATTGGCTATTGTCAGGATACAAATTGGTGTTGTCTTTAAAATTATGGGAAATATGTCAACAATGTTCCTGCAAAAGAAACAGACTTGTTCCTAGCTGGGTTTAGCGAAAGACAACTTTATCAGAGCATTTTAACTAAACTAAACTAAACCTAACTAAACTAAACACATTATGTATAAATAAAAGAAAATTAGTTGTTCGAATTTTCTTTTATTTATACATAATGTGTATAAAAGGCAAGAAAAAAAAGAAGAACAGAAAAGTTGGTACGGTCACCAAAGGAGATAATTTACCAGGGTCGTCGGATATAGTTAAAGTTTAGTAAGAAACCGATGGATGTTTTCGAATAAAATTTTATTTAATTAATAGAAAACAAACAGTTAATTTATCAAATTAAATTTCACCCACCCACGTTTTAGTAGTTGTAGGTAACTACTAAAAATACGTCAATTTACGTCAGGCGCGGACTAATTTGACAGGACTTTACTAATATTTTTTATCTATTTAACAAAATCAAAAAGTCATATATTCAAATTAGGCTGAGAATCAGCACTTTTCGAACGTCAAAATTACAAAACAAACAGTCCCCCAAAAACGCCCGCCCTTCACTTACCTTCAGTCCTTTTCTTAATGATATAGAAAGAAAAAGATGCACTGAACTTAAATTTAGTTTAGTTTGCGACCAAGGGAATCGGCACCAATCACCCACATCACATAGTTTTAAAGTCATTTTAGCCAATCAATCGTGCTAACTTTACCAACATCTCCCGGCGAATGGGCTGCAAAAGTCAGATAGCATCACTGCTGTCTAAAATGCCGCATTCAGTCTCATCTGGACGCTCATTTGCTTTGACGGTTTGTTAATAACGCGATCGCGGCTGAACTTTTGCGTTTGCTAAGGCTACTGTTTGCACAGGACTTTGACATTTAAAATACCAGCATTATGAGTTGGGACTGCGTAACTTGCGTGGAGTGTCAATACTAATATAATAAACAATAAAACTTATATTAAAATTACACTTTGTAAGCAAGGTTATTACGAGTACAAATTAGAGGATTATATCCAAGATAAGAATGCTTGGAAACATGCTGCTCCATAGGACAATCTCTAGAGTCTAGACAAAATCAAACTGGTGGCTAATGTAATTGTATAATTTTTTCTTTTTTTTTTCTCTTTGACATTGATTTACATTCTGTAATTACTTTAAGTCACATCCGGACTTATTACTCCTTATTTATTTATGGAAATCGTCTACTTTTGTAATGTTTGTAAATATGTGAGCACCATGTATCTATCACATAGTTAATTTATATGTCATGGTTTCATTAATTCATTTTAATTCTTTTACCTATTGTGGTATAGTAATTTTATTTTAGGTGCATCGTCTTCACATATAATTATATAATTAATGTATGCAAAATATTGTAAAACATTTTAAAAGAGTAACGGTGGAGTTTCTTGCCCATTCTTCTCCATACGAAAACTACCTTTTGGAAGGGGCGACTAGAATCAATTTTATTTTTGACCTTCAAAGGTGCCTATTTGAAATAAATGATTTGACTTTGACTTTGTGTCACAGTAAGTCAGGGCTCTGCTCTTTAATTGACTAAGCAATTGTTTTATTTGGCAAGACAGCAAATTCTATAGCTTGTTTTCTTTGTTCTGTTCGACAACTACAGTGCGGCCGACGGGAGAATGCGTTCTTGACAACTATCAGTTTCATACAAACGAATACGTGTTTTGCGAATTTGATCTTTATTAGCTACTAAAATTGTCGTACTGACAGATGTCTGGAACGCATTCTCTCGACGGCTGCACGCTAGGATCAACGTCATGTAGATAGGTATGACGGCGCAGTGAGTGGCGCCATCTAGTTTTGTTACGAAGTTACTGGAGTCACTAAAAAATCACTCTAGTAAAGCGTCACCTGAGGGGTAATTCTCGTAATTTTAAGAACGTTCACAGTCTGATCTTAGTAACAATCTGTCAAAAATACGTCTAATTTACCTACATTTTGACAAGTTTTTGACATTTGTTTGTCGCCGAAATGATAATGTCAAGTGAGACCACGTCCACGACCAACTGCTATATTCCGGCACCATCCTGATGATATTGAAGCTGCTCTACCTCTAGTATGATTAGGGATATCGATAACTAGCTGTGCCCGCGACTTCGTTCGCGTGGATTTCGGATAACAATGTCACTTTAAATTATTTTAAACAACAAGACAACATTCAACTTAATTTATTGCTATACTTTGAGCCATTGTTTATTTACGTATGATTTTACATAGAAGCGGGCTAATTACAAATAACTTGTTAAGTAAATAATTTAATGTCTTTGCATATAACCTACACATCACACTTAGATCATAAACGTTACCACCATAAATCCAACCACAATAATGCACCATAATAACCACTATACCATAATAAAGCCACACCACAGCGTCCGCAATGGCCAAGCGGTGTCAATCATGGCCATCATCCCATTATACATTGGTTGGTTGGCCGCCAGCCAAATATCCACTATTGGGCCATCGTCCCAGGCTGAGAAAGGTCCTCTATTTATTAGGCCTATATTTCCCGAACAGATATTATGGGACGACCTAGTTCCGGTTTTGGGTTTTAGATGAGGTTGTTCGTCCCGTCATTGGAGGGTTTTCAGCCATAATTTGGATGTATGATATCCTGTGGGCTAATTATAATCTTGAAGTACATTTTGATAGAGAAATTCAGTTACTATTGGGGTAATTTTGATGACACTGTTGGCGCAGTGGCTGAGCGATCAACTGCTGCGCTGTGTGTCGCGGGTTCGATTCCCGCACGGAATAAATATTTGTATTGCCTACAGGTAGTTGTTCCGGGTCTGGCTATTTGTGTATGTGAGTTTAAATGTTTGTAAACGTACCCACGATACAGCAGTGCGATTCTGTAACCATCTCACCGTGAAAACTTAGGTGAAGTGAGCTTAGAGTGAGCTGTCAATAGTGTCAATCCCTAGCATTAGTTGGAATGACAGCTCACTCCACGCTCACTTCACCTAAGTTTTCACGGTGAGATGGTTACAGAATCGCACTGCTGTATCGTGGGTACGTTTACAAACATTTAAACTCACATACACAAATAGCCAGACCCGGAACAACTACCTGTAGGCAATACAAATATTTATTCCGTGCGGGAATCGAACCCGCGACACACAGCGCAGCAGTTGATCGCTCAGCCACTGCGCCAACAGTGTCATCAAAATTACCCCAATAGTAACTGAATTTCTCTATCAAAATGTACTTCAAGATTCACGGTGAGATTTTTACAGAATCGATCGGCTGGAGTAATTCCTAGCGTAAAGCAAGGCTATAAAAAAAAATTACAAAACGCACTAACAATAATTTAATCATTGCAATGCCTTTCATTTTGATAATTCAGCGACTTTGATTGCGTTATATAGGTACAGTAGACGAATTTTTCAATTTATATGAAGCAATGGATTAGGGTCCATTACCACTGGGCCGACCCTGCTCCCCATGGCATAAGTAAGCTTTTTTTCGAGAGCAGTAGTGGCCCATTGGCAACGGCCGCGACTTACGAGTTGTAGGTCGTAAGTTCGAACCCAGGCAGGCGCTTTACTTTGTGTAAATTATTTCATCACCACTGCTCTCAAAACGATGAAGGAAAACATCGTGAGGAAACCGGCATGTTCTAGAACCCCAAAATCCAAGACATGTGACATCTACCAACCCGCACTGGGCCCGCGTGGTGGATTATGGCCCACTCCCTCTCACAGAAAGGAGGCCTGTGTCCCAGCAGTGGGAACATTATAGGCTGATTATGTAATGGATTAGGAATTTTCTTCAAAATCCTAAAATTGTGGTAGAAAGTGGGTTACGGAATTGGGATGCTAGTATATTTATTTCGTGATGATACGTATTGGGATTTCGGAATCTACTTTTTGGCCCCCGCCATGTTGTGAAGTGCTTTCAAGATAATTATAGCAGGGCTGCACTTCATTAAAATTGTAACTTGTGTCATGTTTTAATTAGCATGAAAGCCGCCAATTTTCTACCTGAATATTAATGTGTTTTGATTTGGACAGTCTTTGAAAAACAGACATACACATAAACTCACACTTTCTTCCCTTTAGGGATAGGCAGAAAGTACAGAACGCCACCTGACACGAACCCTACATACTCCTTTTGCCACGTTTATGTTCATACAGCTAATCATACACGCGCGCCGGTTGCGAGTACCCACGCACATGAAGGCCAATTGCTGTACTTAATTAAAAATGTTCAAAATCTAGTCGCAATCTCATCTCAGCGACAATCAATGTCAAAAAGTTGTCAACAATGTAGGGAAATTATAGGTATTTTTGACGGATTGAGACTGAGATTAGACTGTGAACGTTCTTAAAATTACGAGAATTGCCCCTCTGTTCTTTTGAAGAACATCACCAATAAGGTGTACGACATGTCATATAATATGTCACAAAATATTAAATTAAAAAACCCCAAAAAGGTTTGCCTCTATGAATGGCAGCTCATAAAAGACGACTGCTGATAAATCACGACAAAATAACCTAGAGAAGCCTTTCACAACACAACACCCGTTTTCAAGCACCGTTCACTCTCTTTAAAAGTCATGTCAGCTTCAGCATTTCCCAGTTGCAAATATTTTTTGTTCCAATTCAAGGGAAACAGTAATCGGATTCTCGTTAATACTGACTGCCGACTAACAATATTATTTCTTTCTTTCCTTCCTTTCTTCCTCCTTTGTTGTTTACTTTCTTTCTTTTTATAGCATCGCCTTTGGAAAAGTTTGAATTTAATTGGTAGCCTGTTAATTTTTATGCGACTAACGATTCTTTTTGTTCATGATGCCTTTATTTTTAATAAGGATTGACATGTTTTGACAGGTTAAAAGCTTACTCATAGAAGTTTCTGAATTGCTTTTTTAATCGACTTAAAAAAAGAGGAGGTTCTCAATCAGACTGTATTTTTAGGGTTCCGTAGCCAAATTGCACGGAACCCTTATGGATTCATCATGTCTGTCTGTCTGTCTGTCCGTCCGTATGTCACAGCCACTTTTTTCCGAAACTATAAGTACTATACTGTTGAAACTTGGAAAGTAGATGTATGTATGATGTAACCGCATTAAGATTTTCACACACACACACACACACACACATTTTTTTTTTTCTATTTTTGTGTGAAAATCTTAGGGTTTCCCCATACTTAGAACTGAAACTCAAATTTTTTTTTTCATCAAACCCATACTTGTGGGTTATCTATGCATAGGTCTTCAAAAATGATATTGAGGTTTCTAATATCTTTTTTTTGTATGTATGTTACGCGTTATCTCCGGCAATTGTGATTCGATTCCAATTTTGTTCGTTTTAATGGATAGCGTATTATGCCTCAGGGTCCCTTAGAAATTTAATTAACTTTGCTTGGGTAGTTTTTGGGTTAGCTTCAAGTAATACCTATTTTTTTTTTCTCTTAGTTTATATTGATGATGTTATAATAAATTCCTTTTACTGATATGGATGTTTGTTACTCTATCACGCAAAATGACTAAACGGATTAGGATTAAATTGAAATGGCTCACAGATAATTTAAAACCAGGATTAACACATGGGATACTTTTTATCCCGATATTCCCACGAGATCGAAACTTATGCGGGTGAAACCGCGGGGCGCTGCTAGTAATTCCATAACTTCAAGGTTGTAACTGATAATAATCTCAAATACCCAACAAAAACAATATTACGTGTAAATAAGACTAGAATTTAGATAATGCTAACTTTGATAGTAAACATTCATTCAATTTAGGTCTAAAATCTTAGTTCATTCACTATTCTAAAAGTACATCAGGCTAATTCCCGTAATTAAAAACGTTCAAAATCTAGTCGCAATCTCATCTCAGCGACAATCAATGTTAAAAACTTGTCAAAAATGTAGGGAAATTAGAGGTATTTTTGACAGATACCAGAGATTGAGATCAGACTGTGAACGTTATTAAAATTACGAGAATTGCCCCTGGGTATATTTAATTGTAACTTTATTTTTAAGAACAACTTTGATATAAATTGTATTCAGCCAGAGTTTCAGTAGCAAACAATAATGACAAAGAAACTCCAAGCTCGCTCAATTAAATCAGACGATTCTCCTCTCAAATATAAAAGAAACAATTAATTGTAAGAACAAAGTTTCTATGAGGGTGTGGTGAAGAAGGAAGATGAGCGAGGAATAAGAAATATTAAAGGTAAATAACCAAAATGGAGGACAAATTCCAATCTCTTTGGAACTTATATGTTCGAGTTGTTTGGGGTTGAAACCCTCGGGCCGTGGGGTCCGAGTGCTTATGGTCTTTTTAAGGAAATTTCGAAACAGCTGGTTGACACTTCCCATGACCCAAGGGCTGGCTTTTACCTTGTCCAGAGGCTAACCATTGCCATACAACGGGGTAATGCCGCCAGTCTCTGGGGTACATTACCAGTCGACAGTTTTTCGACGCAATATTTTAGTTTGTGAATAGCTTTAGTTAAGTTAGGAAATAATTTTGTTAATTAATTAGGTTTTACGTAGTGTTTTTAATAAACTTTAAAATCTTTAGAATAAAGAAAAATTTTAGTGGTATCATCTAACTGCTGAGAAATTCCAGATGGAAAAACCCAATAACGCTATGCCCGACTCGGGAGACCAGGACTTCATGCACAGCAGTAGCGCTTTCGACAACTAGCCCAATACGGCAGTCAACCATTTTTTCGAAGGCTGCGCAAACACCTATAACAAAATGAGACCATTTTACTGCCTTGCAGTATTGCTTACCTTGGTTAAAAACAATTCTAATTTACCACAACTGCGCAAACAGATAACAGATAACCAAAAGCAACTTTATCACGACACAAAACAAGTTTTAACCAGCATTTGGCTAACATCCCAAAACCGTTTATCCCGGTAGAAATCAGGGCCAAGCACACTGCATTAATAACTTATCTGATAAAGCTGAGGCAGAGCGAGGTCGCTGGCAGTGTCACCTCGCCCTGCAAGTGGAAGTGGAACAATCTGGAAGGTGCTTCTCGGATAGACTTCATTAACTCGGTCAATAGTAGAGCGTTATTTTTGCGCTTTAGAGTCTTTGCTAAGTATTCATTAAAATCTGTGTTTGCGTTGTTTTAAGTCGGGATTTTAATTTAGACTGTATTTTACCTGGCCGTGTGTTGATAAGTTTTTAGAAGAGAATATTAGTATAAACCCAATTCTAGAATTGAAAAAAATAATAGCATAGTGCTCTCAAAACGGTGAAGGAAAACATCGTGAGGAAACCGGCATGTCCAAAAACTAAAAAAATCGTAGTCATGTGACATCCACCAACCCGCACTGGGCCCGCATGGTAGACAACGGCCGACTCCCCTCACAGAGAGAAGGCCTGTGTCCCAGCAGTGGGAACATTATAGGTACTCGTATTCTGATTAAGCACGGGTCGATGAAAGGTTACGCTATGCTTTCCGCATTCGGTTCCTGGATTGGTGACTATCCATTCCAAATCGAGACCCTTCCGTACTTCGGAAAGCCATCAGTCATCAGTCGATCATCATCATCATCAGCCTATAGCAGTTCACTGCTGGACATAGGGCTCTCGTATTGCACACCATTCAACTCGATTTTCGGCAACTCTCATCCAGCTGCTACCAGCCATCCTGTCATCAGTCGATCGTGCAGCTGTTATTATTTAGCCACGAGCCCCTGTGAACAGCATCTATGATAATATGATAAGAAGACAATAGCTCAAAACTTTTCACGCGAAAAATATAAGATGGACTCGTAGACCGTCTTTGAACACGAATTTAGACCTTTAATTAGTGCGTTCTTACATTAATCGACTTCCTAAGTTAGGACGTCCACAAATCAAAAACAATTTGCCTAGCCTTTTACTAACTATGTTGGAGTCAGCTTCCAGTCTAAGCGAATCTGATCTCCACAAGCCAGTTACTAGGTAACACGATACCTCTTGGTAAGACTAGGTTTAGTATTTTTGGCTTTTGACTACCCCTAATGACTGTCAAAGATCTACAAATGACTGGGAGGGGTCTTGATATGTAATGAAACGCGTGCACCTAGCTTCTGACCTTTCATAAGTGCCCATGTAGGTTTAGGTGAAATAAAAAAATAATGGTTGTTTACCCATCCAAGAACTGACCGCTGGAAGCGTAACTTAACATTCGATTGACCTGCGCAGCTATTACTATTTAGCCACCAGCCCATAGAAACACCATCTATGAAATGATAAGTATAAAGTATCTCGAAACTTTTCACGCGAAAAATACTAGATTTAGACCGTAAAACCGACTTCCAATCCGAATTTAGACCAATAAATTGTACGTTCTTACTTTAATCGACATCCTAACTCAGTGCACAAATATCTCAAGATATTTTCACTGAACTTTAAACTTAATTACTGTGGAAGTAAATTGGATTCCCTTCACCGGATTGGTTGGCTTCCAATATTTACTGGTCAGGGTGTTACTTTAATTATTAAAAATATCTTGCTTTGTATTTGTTCAAAACTTTATCAATTTAATCATTGTTCAATTTGTTCGTTAACAAATATTTATTTGACAGGGCGTTTGAAAGTAATTAAATTTACTGTTGACCTTCGCACTGGCACTGAGGGAGATTGAGTGAAAAATGTGGGTTTGATATTTATAAACATTTATTGGGGTTACTCCTTATTATTTATTTATGAAAACAGTCTACTTTTGGAATGTTTGTAAATATGTGAGCACCATGTACCTATCACATAGTCAATTTATATGTCATGGTTTCATTAATTCATTTTAATTTTTTTTTTACCTATTGTGGTATAGTAATTTTATGTTTAGGTGCATCGTCTTCACATATAGTTATATAATTAATGTATGCAAAATATTGTAAAACATTTTAAAAGAGTAACGGTGGAGTTTCTTACCCATTCTTCTCCATACGAAAACTACCTTTTGGAAGGGGCGACTAGAATCAATTTAATTTTAATTTTGACGTTCAAAAGTGCCTTTTATGTGCCTATTTGAATTAAATGATTTGACTTTGACTTTGACTTTGTTACAAGGCAGATGTGACTGGAGACGCCCTAGAAAGATATTATAAAGTCACCTTATTGGTTATAACATAACATCACGACAGTAAGCCCTGAAGTGTTCGGTAGAGTTGTAGGTACCTATAGTACACCCACATTTCGTTTAAGCCTCATGTAATAGAGGCGAGCCTATTGCCATCAACCGGGCACAAATTCAGACTCCAGGCTTCTACTGAGAAGTTGCAGATGGAAAAACCAAATAACACTTTGCATGACCTGTCAATCGAACCCAAGACTTCATGCATTAAAGATTTCAATATGGCATATGTAAGCTTCAGAGCAGTAGTGGCTCATTGGAAGTAGCCGCGACTTACGAATTTTAGGTTGAAGGTTCGAACCCTGACAGGCGCTTTACTTTGAGTAAATTATTTCATCACCACTGTTCTCAAAACGGTGAAGGAAAACATCGTGAGGAAACCGGCATGTCCTAGAATAAATAATTCGAAGTCGTGACATTTACCAACCCGCACCGGGCCCGCGTGGTGGATTACGGCCCACTTTCCTCTCACAGAGGAGACCTGTGTCCCAGCAGTGGGACCATTATAGGTTGATTATTCTTATGTATGCTAAACTTATAAAAGCACATCCAAAAACTACCCAATAAGATCGCATAACATCGCATCGCATCTTCTAGTCAGAATCTAGAAATAGAAATCCTCTCTTTCTTTAGGCAGTTAAGATAGCACGTTCTGCAATTATGCTACGGGCGTATCGCCGTCGCAACGAGCGTAGCGCAAACGATACGCTGAACGTGTATGGGGAATAAGTAGCACCTTCTTGATTACATGCATTGTATTTTCTAATACCAAAACGCTAGTTCCCATAATTAAAAACGTTTAAAATCTACAGTATGGCCATTTTAATAGGTAACATTTGACAATTCATAAAAATTCAACAACGTAACCTTATAACGGCGGGCATAAAATAATATATTTTTTCGTTTTGTTAGAACTGCACAATTGCTTAACTTTTTTCAATTACAATTCAAGCTCGTATTCATTCACTTTAATCGATGTTTTTAAGCAGGTCACCTCACTATGAAGATAAAACTGACAGACATCAAATGTTACCTATTAAAATGGCCATACTTTAGTTGCAATCTCATCTCATCGACAATCAATGTCAAAAACTTGTCAAATGTAGGGAAATTAGAAGTATTTTTGACAGATTGAGACTGAGATCAGACTATGAACGTTCTTAAAATTACGAGAATTGTCTCTCAGGTCGGATCTCATTATTTTTCAAATAGAAGGACAGGGTCTTTTGAAATGTCAATGCCACGTAATATACAAATGCCATTGTTATAATGTTACTCTAGAGTATCCTATTAACTATTAATATCTTTCTAACCATCTTTGAAGGATTACTCCTCGCAAACAGTGCGCGTTTATGACCTGAGGGGCAATTCTTCCGCCGCGGGAGACGCTCCGGGCGTCGGGAGCCGCGTGACGACTCCCGGCCACCGTAGGCGCGGGCCTGCGGGCGGTGAGTAATGGGTAACTCACCGTCCGATCAGGACCAGGCCCGTGCCGGACGGCGTGTTGTGTTCCACGCGCGCCTCAAAGAGATGTCAGCATGAGTGACGGGGCCCCATAGGGCCGAAGCCTGCCAGGGTAGCGGGATTGTCCGAAAGGGATACAGCTGCCCTGGAACATAAAGGGCTAAGGAAGGAACACGGGTGGGTTTTAGTCAGTAAGAGTCTGACACTCCTTCCTGCTCCACCCAGAGCGGGAGGAGTCATTTGATGATTTCCCATCCACAAAAAAAAAGGGGAAATTCTCGTAATTTTAAGTACAGACGCCAGCAGGTCAAGCTACCCGAAACTGTCAAATTTTCCCAATCAACCTTGAATCTTAATGCTTTAGTGATAAAGTTGAAAATCTATTATAGAAATTTGACAGATTTTAGTAGCTTGATGTGCTGGCGTCTGTACATTCACAGTCTGATCTATTTGAATCTGTCAAAAATACCTCTAATTTCCCTACATTTTTGACATTGATTGTCGCTGAGATGAGATTGCGACTAGATTTTGAAGGTTTTTACTATGGGAATTGGTCTTCAGATGTATGAACATAACTGAAGCAAAAGGAGTATGTAAGGATCGTAACAGGTGGCGTTCTCTAGTTTCTGCCTACTCCTATGGGAAGACGGGATGAGTTTATGTAATGTATGTATGGATTACTCCTCGCTCCTCAACCCCTCTCATCAAAATAACATATAGGTATACAACAATCCTTCCACCGCAATTCATCGCAACACTAAAACCATACGAGTATTATTCGTCACAAAACAAAGGCAATAAACCGAAAACACCGATTTATTATCCCTCAGATTATCGTACCCGACTGCTGCCATAAAAAGGAGGTATATGTATTAGCATGTGACCCTGCCGGCAGTTTGAATGTTTAATGGTGGAAAAATCAATGTATGACTCACGGAAACTCTTTGTCGATCTGACTTGGTTGGGTATGAATAAGACAATGTGTCGATTGTTTAATTAGTGGGTGGGGGGAGAATATTGAAACTAGACGAAATCGAACTGGTTGCTAATTTAATTATATAATTTATAATTTTTATGACATCGATTTTACATTCTGTGCTTACGTTAACACGCACACTAAATAATTACTTGTTAAAATTTTAGGAAAATCATCTACTTTCACAATATTTTTAAATATAGCATTTGAGCACCATGTTTCTACTTTTCACATGATTAATTTACCTGTCATTGCTTTAATTTTAATTCTTTTTACCTATTGTAGTATAGTTATTTTATTTTTAACCCCCGACGCAAAAACGACGGGGTGTTATAAGTTTGACGTGTCTGTGTGTGTGTGTGTATGTCTGTCTGTGGCATCGTAGCTCCCGAACGGATGAACCAATTTTAATTTTGTTTTTTTTGTTTGAAAGGTGAATTTGTCGGGAGTGTTCTTAGCTATGTTTGATGAAAATCGGTCCAAGATGGCCGCCGCTACAAAATGGCGGATTACCTATTTTTTCACAACTCCCTCAATATGGGTATCAAATGAAAGGGCTTGACTAGTAGAATACTATACACTATGATAAATTTCAAATCCAAGATGGCCGCCACCACAAAATGGCAAATTACATATTTTTTTTCACAACTCCCTCAATATGGGTATCAAATGAAAGGGCTTGACTAGTAGAATACTATACACTATGACAAATTTCAAATCCAAGATGGCCACCACCACAAAATGGCGAATTACAAAAAACCTGATTAAATACCAAATTAATTGAATCTTAAAACGCAAGAAAATAAAAGAAAATAAATAATAAGGAGTCCCTACAAAGAGCATGAAATAAAAAATTAAATTAAAAATTTAAAAAACCCCCGACTACGTGAAACCCTATAAAAAGAAAAAAATAACCTTGAAATTATGACCCTACGTAAGTACGTATGAAATTTTTTGATTAAATATTGTCCTGTCGGGGGACCGCTACTATTTTAAACTTTAACAGAACGTTAGGCTAATAATTAGAGCGGTCCCCCGACGGGACAACATTTAATCAAAAAATTTCATACGTACTTACGTAGGGTCATAATTTCAAGGTTATTTTTTTCTTTTTATAGGGTTTCACGTAGTCGGGGGTTTTTTTGACGCATACATTTTGACGTTCAATAGTGCCTTTTATGTGAAATAAATTATTTGACTTTATTGTGACTGTTAGCGCCAAGAGAATGTGTGGCATACACCTAGAATACCTTTATAAAATGCTCAAACCAAACTTAATGTTATGTTATTACTAGCTGCTTCCCGCGGTTTCACCCGCATAAGTTTCAATCCCGTAGGAATATCGGGATAAAAAGTATCATGTATGTTAATCCTGGTTATAAACCATCTGTGTGCCAAATTTCATCCAAATCTGTTAAGTAGTTTCTGCGTGAAAGAGTAACAAACATTCATCCATCCATCCATCCATACAAACTTCCACGTTTAAATATTATAAGGAAGGATTACGATTCATTCTGTACGCACAATACGTGCTTGGACATGGAGTTGCGGATACCAGCCCGTCTTATTACTCCTACTATGACTCATTCTGCACCCTTATTGCGTAACACACTATCAATCAAAATCTGAATCATTTTGAAGGAAATTACTAATCCATTGCTTCATAATTATGTTCAAATTTGTTCTGCTGAATAACGTAAAGAACACAATTAATGTTGTTGAACTGTCAAAATGAAAGCTATTGCTACTGTTGTGTAACGCAATTACCCCGCTGTTCCTGTCAATTTAATGAAGGTATATTATGAGAACAGAAAAACATTTAAGAGTGTCTTAAATTGAAGTGGTATTAGGCATTTTTTAACATAAGCGACGAAGTTTTTTTACTCTAGGGAGTCTAGAACCATATGCTGAATTCATAGTTTCAGTTTGCGCGTCCAACACAGGGTGCCACCCTGTATAGCTTCTCTTATTCATACCCTACATTTTCACAAATCGTTTAAACTCAATAGTTTATTGACCTAAGAATATATAATAGCGTTTTATTGTAGACTGGTTAAGGCTTAGTCATTTTGTAAGGGTATGAGTGAAGTCAAAAGAATAAAATATGAGTCGATCAGGCAAAATTAACGATACCAATATGAGAGTCATAATTACAGAATAATGACAATGGAGATTCCTTATACCCATTCACTGAAAACGCGTTTTTAATAGGAATATCACCTGGCATCGCCATTTATGAACTTAATACATATATCTATACTAATATTAAAGCCGAAGAG
Organism: Apamea anceps; assembly: GCA_951799955.1. Classification (NCBI taxonomy): domain Eukaryota; kingdom Metazoa; phylum Arthropoda; class Insecta; order Lepidoptera; family Noctuidae; genus Apamea; species Apamea anceps. The sequence goes on along the minus strand of OX637524.1, from coordinate 1,745,392 downwards.
TTTGTTTGTTTGAACGCGCTAAACTCTGAAACTACAAGTCGGATTTGAAAAAATATTTTTGCATTTGATAGCCTAATTCTTGAGAAAGGTTATAGGCTTATTTAATATCACGCTAGGTATAGCCTAGCGTTAATATCACGCTTAGGAGTCGAGTAAAAATAAAAATAGTGCGAAAGAACGCTAACCGAAAACGTAGTAGGTAATAGCGCATGCGATGCGACGGTGGGTTGGGGGTTTTACTGCAACATCGGAATAGATTTTATTTCTTGCAAGAGATGGTACAAATTCTGGAAAAAGTGGTAATCTGTTGGAGCAAGGTCCAGGAAGTATGGTGGGTTCCAGAGACATTCCAATCACAGCTCCTCTAATTTAGCGACCGTGTGTAGTGCAGTGTGGGTTAAGATTTAGCTTTCATCATCATCAACTCTGCCTATCGCAGTCCACTGCTGGACATAAGCCTCTCCCAGACTGCGCCACAACAACCTGTCCTCCGCCTTCCGCATCCAGTCTGCCCCAGCCACCTTCCTTAGGTCGTCCGTTCATCTAGCTGAGGGGCATCCTACACTAAGCTTGCTGATACGTGTCTCCACTCCAGGACACGTCTGCTCCACCGGCCATCGGTCCTTCGACAGACATGGCCAGCCCACTGCCGCTTCAGTTTGCTTACTCTTAGACTTAGCTTTAATCAAATCAAAAGTCATTTATTAAAATTAGGCTGAGAATCAGCACTTTTATACCGTCAAAATTACAAAAGATATTCCCCCAAAACGCACGCCCTTCACCATTTCCTAGTGCTTTCGCTGGGAAGAAGAAGTGGCGCAACAAACTCCCCAGCAGTCTGTATGTACATTATAGCTGTCTGTATATTGACGAAAATATGAGTGTTGGCTGTATATTCGTATAAGGGAATTTCACATGCCAACGTTTCCTAAAACCGATGCATGATTTAGTAGATTTCGGCGAAGTAAGCCGACCTGATATATAGGTAATATGAAAATTTCCCGCAGGTACGGTATGCGAAAATAATAAATGTTTGACTGGATTTAAAAGTATTAAGTTAAGAAAATTAATTGTAATATTTTTGAGAAATACTTACATAACATCACGCCTGGATTCCCCGAAGGGTTAAGCAGAGGTGCACCTACATTTCACCAGTTATGTTTAAGTCCCATGTAATAAGAGCCTATTGCCAACAACCGATCACAAATCCGGACTCCAGGCTGCTACTGAGAAGTTCCTGATGGAAAAACGATAACCCAATAAAACTTTGCCCGACCTGGGAATCGAATCCAGAGCCTCGTGCTAAACAGTAGCGCTTGCGACGACTAAATCAAGTTAAAAACACCACAGCAGAAATAATAACTACGATGCTGATTATAATTACTAAGTAATTACAATTCTGCACGCTCATTTCTTTTAAGGGGTAGGCAGGGCTATAACCAATATCAACGAACATAATCGTTTCTTACAGCCAGGTCTCGCCAGGTGCAACCATAACCCAATGGGCTTATGACCATAATCGGCCATAAAAAGTAACGGTTTGGTAGCCCATCGTCGCGTTTTAGGTAATCTTGATAATTATATTAACGCCACACCTATAAGGGAATTTGTAGAGCAGTGAACTGAGTTGTTATTACATAATTACGAATAGGTATGGTTGCCTAGCTACATTCATATCTGTAATAAATATTATTGTTTCATCATGTTAATGATAGAATGGTCCGTTATCCACCACGCGGGCCCAGCGAGGGTTGATAGATGTGGTTGGTTGGTCACATGTCTTCGAATTTTTGGTTTTACGACATTTACTCACGATGTTTTCATTACTATTAGAGAGCAGTGGTGTCCCAGCGGTAACAGCCGCGACTTACCAGTTGTAGGTCGTAGGTTCGAACCCAGAAAGGCGCTTTATTTTGTATAAATTATTTCATCACCACTGATCTCAAAACGGTGAAAGAAAACATCGTGAGGAAACCGACATGTCGTAAAACCAAAAAATTCGAAGACATGTGAGATGTACCAACCCGCACAGGGCTCGCGTGGTGGATTATGGCCCACTCCCTCTCACCGAAAGGAGGCCTGTGTCCCAGCAGTGGGAACAGTATAGGCTGTTTATGTAAGTTTTATGCACTGAGGTATAACGTGATAAGTCGATAATCGATAAGGATAACATACTTATAACCACATTTACCTATCAATAAAATATTATCTACAAAATTAACCGTAGTTTTTTACAAATATCCAATACTAGCAGCGCCCTACGGTTTCACCCGGATAAGTGTCGATCCCATGGGTATATCGGAATAAAAAGTATCCTATGTGTTAATCCTTGTTATAAATTATCTGTGTGCCAAATTTCATTCTAATCCTTTCAGTAGTTTTTGCGTGAAAGACTAACAAACATCCATCCATACATCCATCGCAAACTTTCCCGTTTATAATAATACTGGCTGCACCCCGCGGTTTTACCCGCATAAGTCTCGATCCCGTAGGAATATCGGGATAAAAAGTATCCTTTGTGTTTAATTCTGGCTATAAACTATTTATGTGCCAAATTTCATCCTAATCCGTTCAGTAGTTTTTGCGTGATGTATGACTAACAAACATCCATCCATCCAACATAAGTGTATAGTCTATGCATCCAACCTCACAAACTTTCGCGTTTATAATATTAGAAGGATTTACACTTTAAGCCCCGGCAACGTTTTATTTGCAAAAAGCACTTTGATAACTCAGAATCGCAATGGTACCTACTTAGATAAAAGCGAACATAAAATTGCAATTCCCCTACACGTAATCACGAGTATAGAACAAACAAATCGATGGAAATGGGTTTCATAATAAACTAAAGAGCTCGTATCTATAATGATACCGTTTGATAGACAACCCCCTTATCATTATGCAAAGTGGACCACTACGGAGAACACGTGAAGGCAATTTGTACATTATCTATGCTTAGATTTATAGATTATTTTCGTATCAAACGGTGTATGGGTTAATTTTGTACTTGACTTAATGATATAAATAGAATTCGTTTAATTTTATTCGACGATGGCGCCGATTTCCTTTTTCACAAACTAAACTAAATATAAGTTCAGTGCATCTTTTTCTTTCTTTCTCAGAAAAGGACAGAAGATAAATATTAGTTTAGTCCTGTCAAATTAAGATACTCCATAGATAGTTTAGACGTGATTAAAAACATGGCTACTAAAAATACGTCAATTTACGTCAGGCGCTGACTAATTTCACAGGACTGAACTAATATTTATCTTCTGTCCTTTTCTTAATGAAATGGGAAGAAAAAGATGCACTGAACTTAAATTTAGTATAGTTTGTGAACAAGGGAATCGACGCCAATCTATGCTACTTAATGTTATAAAGAGGTAAAAATAGGGGGTAATCTTCGGAACTACTTGGAGTTTCCTGCCCGTTCTTCTTCTTTGAGATCTACGTTTTGGAATGGGCAACTAGCTTCAACTTTCTAACTGACCGAGTGTTTGACAGTTCAAAAGTGCCTGTAAATGGTTTAATTGAAATGCATGCTTTAAGTTTGAGTTTACTGATCCGATTCCGAAAATTCTTTACTTCTTTAAGAATTTAATACTTAATTAATTATTCTTGACAGAACCATAATAGATGCATACATTATACAAAACAAAACAAAATAGAACCAGTTTAAACCAAGATAAGACAGTTGTATCAAAATTTATTTCCAACGCCTGGTAATAAACTCATAGCAAAATTGCGTCAGGTAAACAATATTCTCTAACTAATCTACTAGGAGCTAAAATTATTTTTAATGTAAACGGGAAATGATAAAAGCCATGTTTTTAAGTTACTTAGCTACAGTGTAGTAATACTTACGTGGCTTATATGCATTCATAACACGCCATCTGTCACAGAATGAAAATATACGAGCGAATTATGTAAGTGGAAATTAGCTTTGGCCCATTTAGGTGGATTACTTAAGCGTTGTTTTTCTGACATTGTTCTGATTTCTTGTATGGTATGTGGGGTAGGTGTGTTTTTACGACATGCATACAAGTTGTTAATAAAGCCCCACTTTAATTACTCACTTCCTCATTAACATTTTTGAGACAAGGAAAATTAGTAGCAAAGAAAAGAATAGCCCACTTCTGTATATTTACTTCGTGGGCCAATCCCAGCCTCCGAAGTTATATAATATATAGCCCATTCCTGTACTACAGGATCATCATCACCTACCGAGCCATGTCCCAACTATACTGGCGTCGGCTTCCAGTCTAACCGAATGCAGCTGCTTTTACATGGACTGCCTATCTGACCTTCACAGCCCAGTTATTGGGTAGCACGATGCCCCTTAAGACTGGTTGTCGGCCTTTCGGGATTCTGACTACCCGTAATGACTGTCAAAGATCCACAAATGACCATCGAAGGACCAACGGCTTAACGTGCTTTCCGAGGCACATTTACCTAAATAAGCGCTAACATAATATATTATTAAATGAATAAAAACGACATAGTGGAAGTGGGCTGGCCATGTTTGTCAAAGGACCGGACCGGTGGCGCAGACGAGTCCTGGAGTGGAGACCACGTATTGGTAAGAATGGTAGGTAAGCGTAGTGTGGGATGCCCACGGCAAGATGGACCGACGACCTAAATAAGGTGCTTAATATGGTGTACAGACGCCAGCAGGTCAAGCTACCCAAAACTGTCAAATTTTCCTAATCAACCATGAACCTTAATGCTTTAACGATAAAGTTGAAAATCTATTAAAGAAATTTGACAGATTGTAGTAGCTTGATGTGCTGGCGTCTGTACATAATATATTATTCTATTCTATTAATATACTTCAATTTTATATACCTCTTCCTGATTGGTAGTATTTTTTTCTTTTTCTCATATTTAAATAAATTGCAAACTATAGTTTTGTATAATTTAGAAGCATTTTTTTAAATTTTTTAAATGTAAGAACCATGGATTCGTTTCTTTTTTTTTACGATATTTTGATGTTGACTTGACAGAGCATGGCAGTTAAGAATATGTCATGCTCACTTAAATGTCTCACTGGTGGTGGCGCGTGTGTTGGATCATTCGGTTCCCTACGAAATGGTTGAGCTGGATGGTGCTGATCCACGCGTCATGTTCGTGAACGGGCGCCGTCGGTTGAGACTGGTCATCTCTTAACTGCCAGGGCTTATTTTGAATTTTATATTTTAAATTGTTTAGTTTTTTTACATTGTTCTCACATATAGAAGCAATAAAAATAATGTACCCAGGATTTTGTAATAATATCTTGATTTAAAAGAGTGTCCGTAGAGTTTCTTGCCCGTTCTTCTCCACAGAGATCTACGTTTTGGAATGGGCAACTAGCTTCAACTTTCTGACTATCTGACCGACAATTTAATTTTGACAATTCAAAAGTGCCTGAAAGGGTTTAATTGAAATAAATGATTTGAGTTTGAGTTTTGAGTTTGAGTTTGAGGCGGACTGGATGTGGAAGGCAGTGGACAGGGTGCGCAGCTTGGGAGAGGCCTATGTGCAACAGTGGATTGCGATAGGCATCATGATTGATTGAAAATGAAAATCAATACTAGCAACAAAATAACAAAAAGAAAACAAAAACATAAAAAAGTGTTCGCAAAACAACAAAAAACATCTAGCGACATCTAACGAACAAATAATCTTTACATTTCCATGTTTTCTTCACCGATTGTCGGGTATCCGTGCCGACTCGTCGAATCCTTTATTCGAAAACTTTATGCGAAACTTTGCCGAAACTTCGTGAACAGCTCACGGGTTGTTTGACGGAACCCCTAGTGATGGGAAATGTCGATAAACTTTAAAGGTAAATGTTTATTCTGTCTTTACGGAGGTTTGGCTTGATTGAGGGGTAGGTCAGGACAAAGGTTTGTTTGACCCGGCGCCAATGACGCTGGGTCATATTGACCTGAGGCGACTTAAATCTGTCATTATTCTTTTTTACGCTGATCTTGCTAGCTGGAGATAGGACCTCCTTCTAACCGAGCCGTAGGGTACTCAAAACGGGTAAATATGACCCAGCGTCATCGCTGGCGTAGTATTTTTCTGACATACTTTTATTAGGTAATTTAGTATTTGTTGTCAATTCACCTTGTTCTTTTTTAAGTTTTTGTTTAACATAGCACTGATAGACCACCCTGGGAGAATATTTGCGGTGTTAGAAGAGTCAGGGTCTGACGAAGAAGGGTCAAATACTGCTTCGACATTTGGGCGAAAGAATCGCAGGTTTTGCGAGTGACCCCACCTAGAAACCTTCGGGGGAGGTCCCCCGAAGGTTCCAGGAACTCACAGAAGATGTCAAATATGACCGTCTCAAAGGGATAAGAAGACATCTAATACATGTAATGCATGCCAGATTTATATGTGCCCAGATCATTTGATTCCGTACTGCAATAATAGCAATAGTTCTATATCTCATAATGAGGAAGTAGAAGACTAATTTGATACTATTATTATGTAAGAAGTTTGTTTGTTCTCTATTTTATTATGTACGATTATAAATTTATATTATTAATTAGAATAATTTAACAAAATTAAAAAAATATATTAATGTTATGTTTTCAGAGTTCATTTTGCATGCGCTATTAAGAAAGCTACTAAAAGTTTGAATTATAAAATATTTGGATTTATTTCTTTTTTACTACATATGCAAAAAAACTCTTCTATAATAAATAATTATTAACATTTAGACAACTTCTTAAATTTCATAACAATTACTCGATAAAATCTGGGTCATGATGACCCGGTGTCATCGTTGACGTAATTATGTTCACGTCATTTGCCCCGGGTTAAGGAAACGTTTGTTTAACTTTTTGATTGTTTAATTTGTTAAGCTAAGGTACTTGATAAATTGAACAATCATTCCTGTCCTGTCTGATTTATTGGCAGATAATGCACAGTTTAAATACTTTCAAATATAGGCGTATAGATACACTAAGAAACATACCAATATTTAAAAAAGGCCTTAGGAATTATATATTAGAAGCTGCACCCCGCGGTTTCACCTGAATAAGTTTCGATCCCGTGTGAATATCGGAATAAAAAGTATCTTATGTGTTAATCCTGGTTATAAACTATATGTGTGCCAAATTTCATCCAAATCTGTTCAATAGTTTTGGCGTGAAAGAATAACAAACATCTATCTATCCATCCATCCATACAAACTACGGATTAGCAGGAAGTAGGATACATAAGTGCAACTTTTTATTTTAGACAAATACGTTTAGCGTGAACTGTTTTGTATTTTATTTAGACAGATCAGTACATACTTGCTATATTATACAAATGAAGCTATGGTGTTCAGTTTGGATGGCTTGAACGTCGTAATGTAAACTACAACTTATTGTTAATTTAGTCAAGTTTCTCTCTAAGTGAACTGTAATTGGTTCTTTGAGAAATAAATGTCATTAAACCGAAGAAAGGATTTCTGAAAAACCATGTTATCACTAACGGGAAGTGAGGGTAATAAACGGTGTAATAAAAACTTCGCTCACTTTGATTTAGTTATATCAATACAAAGTTAAAGATCAAAGATGAAAAACCGTCCTTTGTAGTCTTCTTTGCCAATAAACTAATTAAGTGTAGGTATTCTATATTGTATATCCATCTAAAGTTATAATAATATTTGGTCTGGAGACCAAATTCCAGTCATGGCGACCAATCTCAGCGGAGACTTATAGCCATTTGCGCGTGAGATATTATAGTGCACCAGTGTGTGCGCACACACACGTGCACTCACTTTTCTCTATTGTTAAAACCATACACTAAACGTACTTCATCATCTGCCTAGCCTGTTCCCAACTATGTTGAGGTCAGCTTCCAGTCTAACCGGATGCAGCTGAATACTCGTATTTTACATGGAGCGACTGCCTATCTAGAAAGAAAGAAAAAGTATTTATTGCGGCTCGTACAGGATCATAAACTAAACTAAACACAGTTGAAAATAAAAATAAAACAAAACAAAAGGAAAAAAATGAAACAGAAAGTCCTATACGAGGCCAAAAGGCTCCTATCGCAGCATGATGCTTCGACATTTAAAAAATAAATGTCGTAGTGCTGATATTCTGATAGGGCCATCTGACCTCTACAACCCAGTTACTGGGTAATCCTACCCCCTTGCCCCTTTGGTAAGACTGGTTGTCAGACTTTCGGGCTCCTGACTACCCGTAACGACTGTCAAAGATCCACGAATGACAGCCGGGACCGACGGCTTGACGTGCTTTCCGAGGCACGGAGGGGTCTCGGTATGTAAAGATGGTCACTCATCCACAGACCAACCGCGGCAAGCGCAGTTTATCCTGATTGATCGACCTGTGCGGCTGTTATTATTTAGCCGTGGGCCCCTTACAATACGTACTTCTGCATAATAAATACTTAGGTACTGAGCACAGAATACACACTTCTTCTTTCAGTATCGGCCGTTCACTCGATAATATATACTTGACGTATCCCATCACTAGTTGGGATTCCGCGGGGCTCACCCTTTCAGCGCACACTTTTCAGTCCAATGTTCGGGGATTAATAGTTTTTTCTTCAAAACTTAGGCTTAACCGTCGTTCAGGTTCTTCGAAGTACTTTGGTAATTTTTACAGGTGTAAGACGATTGCTGTTTGATATCATAATGATTGAATTGTTTTATTTATTAAATTTTTGCGTATTTTGAATGTTTGAGGTTTGCCAGCGAGCCATGAAGCGCAGTTTCCTGTGGGTCCGAATTTCTGACCGTATAAGGAATACAATACTGCGCGCCAAAACCAAGATAGTGGACTTTATCCAGAAAGGACTGGGCCGGACATTTGTTTGCCGCATATCACATGACAATTTGGTTTTTTTTTTTTGTTTAGCTTTGGAAACTCTTATGGACTCCCTCCAACCTGGGGTTGGGTCCCACTAAACGCATGAAGCCATCGCGGCAGGTCAAGACGAAGATGACGGGACGCGCTTGACTCCTACGTAAGGACTGGCTGGCACTCGCAAAAGGCAGAATTGTGTGGGAAAGGGAGAGGGAGGTCTTTGCCCTCCGGACCTCCCTCTCCTTTAGGTTAGATTAGATTTTTAATGTTAGATGCCACGTTTTTAGTCTGAGTTGTAGTTGATACCGTGGGAATATAGAAAAAGGGGTTCCTTCCGTAATTGGTCACGTTATTTTATATTGTGCGTTCCTTCATCATCAAATAAATTAGAATAAGGTACCCCAATTTTTTTGGTGTCGACACAACATGTCTTCATCGCAGTTACCGCCTTTCTAGCCATATCGACTTTCACACATCCATCCATCCGTTTTTTTGGTCTTCCCCTACTCTTATACCCACCACATTCATACTCAAATCTTTCCTCACGACATTTTCTTCATTCGTTCGCATCACATGCCCATGTCATATTTATTTTATTTAAGTATGCATACACACGTCACGTTGCAGATAAAACTGATTTACATCCACCTCATAAATCAGGTCTAGTTAAAAACCAGCGCCAGGCACTAGTTGTCTGGCATTTTGGCGCAGCCGTAAGGCACACTTTCCTGCTAATTTCTTACATCGGTACTTTTCACTTTCTATTGGCTTTTCTCTGATGTATCTGAAAGCCAATTCCCGTAATTAAAAAAACTTTAAAAAAAAAAAAAAAACGGCTAACAAAAAAAAAATACTACAAACTGAAAAATAACTTTAATTTCGGAATACTTTCATTGGTTCCGCATTTACGTTTTTTGTCACCGACTTCCGAAATTAAAGTTATTTTTCATTTTGTAGTGTTTTTTTTTTATTGGAAGCCGGTTGTATTTTTTGGTAAATAAAAAATATTTTTCACTTTTTAGTTGTACCTACCCCACATAAATTCATATATACTTGCAAGATAGAAGAGGTACCCCAATAACAACTTTGACAGAAATGAGGGTGTACCGTGGTGTACTGAACACCTCCACCAATCTGCGTAGGTACCCCTTTGGAGGGTACAGGCGTGATGTTATGTTGTGTGATTGCGTAAACAATGCATACTTTTGCTATAACAGCAATCGCGGTTGATTAACAAATCAGCCGCGATTGCTTCTATAGTATACATTATGTGCATTTATTGAAGAGTGCCGCTGTGTTTCCGAAAGTCATCTTCAGATCTTACGAAATTTAAATGGAACCATTTCGGAATAAACATCTTTCGAACAAAAACAAAATTTTGCAATCCCGTCTATATATGACGGAGTTATGTCCAAAAAATTATACATATAAACATCCGAATTGGGAACCTCCTCCTTTTTTGAAGTCAGTTAAAAACGTTCAAAATCTAGTCGCAAGCTCATCTCAGTGACAATCAATGTCAAAAAAATGTAGGGAAATTAGTGGTATTTTTGACAGATTGAAATCCATCATACCACGACGCTCTGTTTGTCTAAAGAGGCCTTTGTTCCGGAGTGTAACAAATCGATATTACCCATCATTTCGATTTTTCTTCCACCCTGGCGTTACATAAGCACATATCGAAAGTTCTACAATACGTTCACCGCATACGCTGAAGGGCGAAGTAATGGCTGTCATCAATAAGAACGAATCGGAACGGCGCCGGAGCGCCGGTTACCGACAGTTGTACGGCACGCAAGGTGGGCCCGGATCTAGGGAGTATGGATGTGGTAGATCTTTGGAGGGTACGGTCGTCAACGATGCATGTACGGCTGGCTTACTTTGTCTAGTTATAGACCCGCTACCATCCTTGCCGACTTGCGGTTTGCTAATCTAGTTAAAAAAAAACATTGATTCCCTGACGATCTTTGCCCATCTCTCCGGGTGCATCCGTGAGACGTAACCGGCAAAGATCGTCACTCACTGGACGCCTGAGGCAGGACATCGCCGTCGAGGTAGACCATGGCGAAGGTGGTGTGACGATCTAATATCATTTGCAGGGCCAACATGGCAAGAGATCGCACAAAGAAGCAAATAAAAAAAATAAAAGGCTCACTATTGGCTTCAGCACCCTCGAAAACCATGAAAACTATCTCTCTCTCTCTCTTTATGTCTCTTTCTATTATGTGTAAAAATCGTCGCAAGGAGGAATAATGTTCTTTCGTTACGTGACTATTTCTTCAAGTTTAGTCCTATCGCAAGATCTGTTAAAGAACTTCGTTCCAAAAATTCCCTGGCAGATAACGCACAGCCTAAAATGCTGAGTCGAGAAGCATTAATAAAACGGAGCCAGACGTTTGTTTCGTGACGTCTAGCTTGCCATGTTTTAGCAACAAAACAAGATACCAACGCACACAGTTAGAGAACCAACGACGAGTCTAATGATGATGGACAGGGTGCTCTTCTCAGGGACAAGCTCAAACAAATTTGAACCGCTTCTGGTACATATGTATACCAGCTCGTCATAATGAAGTTAAATGTAGCATATTAATAAGAAAAGAAAGAAAGAAAATACATTTATTTAGCACAGACTAAAAGACACACAATACACCAGCCGATCAATTCTGTAAAAATCTCACCGTTATTATGACGTTAGCTTAGAGTGAGCTATCAATAGTGTCAATCCCTAGCATTAGTTGAAATGATAGCTCACTCCACGCTCACTTCATCTAAGTTTTCACGGTGAGATGGTTACAGAATCGCACTGCTGATACATACATCAGATAAAAACAAAAAAAAAAAAAAACAAATAAAAAGTGTAAAGTCCGATGTAACAAATTAGCAGGAAAGTGTGCCTCACTTCTGCGCCATGAAAGTTCCTGATCCAACAAGAACATTCAGTAAAAAGTATGTGTTTGGTACAAATAAATTAATGAAATACCGGTAACTGTTTCGTGCGTTACGTATAATAATAGGAAAATTTTCTAATAACTTCTTATGTGCTGCATATTCAATCAATCTGCCTGTTCCAACTATATTGGGGTCGGTTTCGATACCAGTATTTTCCATGGAGCGACTGCCTATCTGAACCTTTACGCAAGACTGGTTGTCAGAATTTCGGGTTTCTGACTACCCGTAACGACTGTCACAGATCTATAAATGACAGCCGGGACCAATTGCTTAACGTGCTTTCCGATGTACGGAGGGGTCTTGGTATGTTATAGATGGTCACCCATCTACGAACCAACCTCGCCAAGCGTTGCTTAACCTTGAAGATCGACCCGTGTGGCTGTTATTATTTAGCCACAAGCCCCTTTAACATGTTCAACAGTCTAAGATATAGGCTGACAGAAAAAAAAAAAACGATAAATCTCTTCCAAATTTTCTAACTCTTGTACAGTTTTCCTTAGCTACAGTTTATGCCGAAGAAAGGTAGAATGAAATGAAACTTAGTTACGTCAGCAGGATCTTGATTACCCGGCCATGCTAACTTAGACTCAGACTTCGGATATTTGGAAAATGAACTCAATATTTCCAAAGTATTCCTTTTTTATTGAGGAGAAAGAAAAATACAAAGGCATTTTGTTTTATCCGATTGTCAACTCATCCAGTCTTTTTCCTTGCAAGATTACCTTTTGGTCCCTAGACCTGAAGATTCTAGCTATTATTCATTCGTACCGTACGATGAATTAGACTTTTTTTTAAATTATTGAACAATGCTTACGGTATTTTAAAATGTTATCAATTGTATGAACAGTTGTTGAAGTGAAACTTCTTTCAGAAACTTCTTCGCTTTAAAGGATTTTTGGTAGAGGAAAATTGAGTCCGCTTACCTGAGTATGAAGGGTGTTGCGCTTGGCCAACAGTGAAAGCATTTTATTTTTATTTATAACTAGCTGTTACCTGCGACTTCGTCTGCGATCCAATATGAAAAGTAGTATAATATCTAGCCTATGTCCTTACTCGGGTCATGGTCCATCTGTGTGACAAATTTCAAACAAATACGCAATTTAAAAAAAAAAAAACGAAAAATCCGTAATTTTAGTGCGAAAGCGCAACAAACAAAAAAAACTTACTGTCGCATTTTTATAATATTAGCTAGGATTAATCATTTTCATTTACAAATGATGAAATTTGAATTTTTGATATACAATTAATTTGAAAACAAAAAAAGAAACACGAGAGTCAAATCAAATCAAATCAAATCAAAAGTCATTTATTCAAATTACGCTCAGAATCAGCACTTTTCGAACGTCAAAATTACAAAAGACAGTCCCCCAAAAACGCTCGCCCTTCGCCACTTCCTAGTGCTATCGCTGGGAAGAAGAAGTGGCGGAACAAACTCCCCAGCAGCACAGCTGTCTGTTTAGTTAGAATATATGTAGTTGCATGTATACAATACTAGGAACCTATGTTCAGTAATGAACATTACAAGAAGCTTAAATTATTTGCCATATTATGTCAGCTAGCCACGCCAATATACCAACAAATATAATAAAAACTATACGTACTCAAGCTAAAAAATAATTAATTAAAATAAAAATAAAAACTCACTACCTAAATAAAAGCCTCCAGGCATAAAGGGCGTGACAGCATACATATTTATGCATTGCTGGGTTCGTCACATAGCTGTCACTTGCAGTCACAGATGATGAACTAGGACCATCGATGTGAAATAAATGAGTTAATACTAATAACAGTAAACTGTCAGTACCTAAGCTAATTCTGGAGAAAGAACATGAACATTGTCTTGAGTTAATTAGGGCGACCAACTATTCTTATCGTGTAAGTAGTCGTTGATGGAATAGTAAGCCTTTGAACAAAGGTTGGATTTTACTTGAGCTTTAAACGCATTAAAAGGCAAGTCTAGCAAAGAAGAGGGTATCTTGTTATAAAAGGTTATACCAAGCCCAACAAATGAGTTATGAACCTTATGAAGCCGGTGAAAGGGGGCACGTAGTGTATCCTTATTTCTAGTGTTAGCACTGTGAATATCACTGTTTTTAGTGTACAAGTGCAAATTTTGCCTAATATATAGGATGTTGGCGAAGATGAATTGTGATGCAACCGTGAGAATACCTTTAATAATTAATAATAATAATAAAAACTTTTACTATGGGACCAAAACTGAAATCGCAAAAAAAATCAGCTGTTCCCTACATTTGTGTTCATTTGTATCAAAATATAGGGAGCAGCTGATTTTTTTTTCGCGATTTCAGGTTTGGTCCTATAGTAAAAGTTGTTCATAATGATGAGTACAATGACCTCTTAAGAGGTTGTTGGTGTTTTACAAATAACCCAGTATAATATAATTTATTGTACAGACGCCAGCACATCAAGCTACTACAATCTGTCAAATTTCTTTAATAGATTTTCAACTTTATCGCTAAAGCATTAAGGTTCAAGATTGATTGGGAAAATCTGACAGTTTCGGGTAGCTTGACCTGCTGGCGTCTGTACACCAGAAAATACAAAACAAAAAATACAATTAACACTACAAAACATAGAATGGGCGGCCTTGTCGCTTTCTGTGATCTCTGCATTACCTTCTGGTCAGACAATTTTGTCTTTATTTATAACTCTCATAGTTTTGTCTACATCCAATTTCCCTTCCACCCTTCTATTTTCAAAAACTGCTAAACAATAAAATCAGTAAATCGAAGTTTGTTTGTTTGCAAATTGGGAACGTTCTCGTGTGCCAGCCAGTCCGTGATAGTGACGTCACGGCCTCGGCACGTACTCGCACGGTTCCGTGCCAAAATTATGGAATAGTTATAGAAAACTTTCTACGGATCGCTAAGGGGGATGGGTGAAGGTATATGTACCTACTAGCTGCGCCCTGCGGTTTCACCTGTATACATTTTGATCCCGTGGGAATATCGGGATAAAAACCATCCTATATGTCCTGGTTATCCTGGTTACAAACCATCTGTGTGCCAAATTTCATCCAAATCCGTTCAGTAGTTTTTGCGTGAAAGAGTAACAAACATCTATCCATCCATCCATACAAACTTTCTTGTTTATATGTTACCTACCTATGGTGTGTTTTAAAAGTAGCTGATAAAAATGTAAACAAATGGATCTAAAAATGTATCTGTGGATGCTGCGTTGGGTTAGACTGGAAGCAGACCCCATCATAGTTGGGAAAAGGCCAGGCCAGGCCAGGCCAGATGATGATGATGATTTAACGCCATTTTCTCGTTGTTCCAGGTGCAAATGACTTAGTTTCGTGTAACGTGATGTGAGGAGGGTCAGCCATCATGCTGATACGGTGCTTACTACTCGTGCTGTTGTGTGCGGTGAGTACTTTTCTTCTTTATACCTTTCATTTTCACAGTTGAACCACGTTCATTGCGTTATTTACGTTGTTGTGTAGACGATTTTTTAAAGCAATAAAGCAATGGATTAGGAATTTCCTTCAAAAACCTCGGATTGTGATTGAAAGTGTGTTACGCAAGTCGTAGGATCCCTCAGTGCTGTTGATCGACTTGATACTACGTTTGCGATTTAGTTTCCGAACATGTAAACAAAAATGTGTTTATGGAAAAACAATTTAATATGTTCTTACCCACACTTTTAAGTTCATTTTCGATTCTCAAAAAATCTGATTGTTGATCACGCGCTGAGTTGCTGATGATCACAAGCATGGTTCAATCAAACTAAACAATTTTGGTTGACCAAAACCAAATGATGGAAGTGATCAAAAACGCAGAGTTTGACATTAGAATCAGAGATTTGACAGCATGTTAACGCCTTGCATATGTGTCCAAGTGCATGCGCTCACATGCAAACGACGTATGTCAGCGTTTAAGATTTCAGAAGTCTGCGCAACAGAGGCGCTCACACAACAGGGGCGCCCAAGGGGAGGGTCTTTAGTTTTTCAACTTAAGTTACGATTTTACAAGAAGAAGGAGATTAATATACATTTATCTAATTGGGGAACCGTTATTATTATTGACTTCCATTCATCGCCCCACAACGAGCATTATTTTCTTATACTAAGATACGAGTCTTTTTGACCACGCATAATTCTTTTTTTTTTTTAATGTAACTATTATTTGTATTTCCTGTGTGTCATCATTATCATCATCATTTCAGCCGAAAGACGTCCACTGCTGGACATAGGCCTCCCCCAAGCACTTCCACTTCGACCGGTTCTGTGCTTCTTGCATCCAACGGGTTCCTGCGGCCTTCACAAGATCGTCGATCCACCTTGTGGAAGACCTTCGAACGCTACAACTTGAGGAACGTGGTCGCCACTCCAGAACCGTTCCTGTGTGTCCCAAATTAAATATTTTTCTTTCTTACATGCACCATTTTTTGAAACCGGAAACTAAATAGCGCACGGTCTATATCGATGCTTAAGACTATTTTCCTAGTTAGGAAAGTTAATTAGTTCCTAGTTAGTTATTCCCTTAAAACCACAGAAACATTAAAGCCAATTATAATAGAGTGCCTAAAAGCTACGCATACCCAAACTGCGGTCACCCATAGTTATAAGTTTATATCGGGTCGATGTAGCCCTTTGATTTCAATGTTTACTTGGGAGCCATGTTTTCCTGTTCGATAAATATTGACTCTCGAGAATCTTGTTATGTGGTTTTTGGTTTCTGGGAATTTATAATGAGGATATCGATGGGTAGGTACGTACATACAGGGTGGCAGGAACATCGACGCGCTACCGGTTACCATGGATTCAGTACATGATTCTGACACCCCTGTGTTGAAACATATCGCCGGTTATTAAAAAAAGAAAATACTGTTTCATACATTTTTACCGCATAAGTACAGACGCTAGCACATCAAGCTACTACAATCTGTCAAATTTCTTTAATAGATTTTCAACTTTATCGATTTAAGGTTGAAGGTTGATTGGGAAAATTAGACAGTTTCGGGTAGCTTGATCTGCAGCTGGCGTCTGTACTTTGCACGTTTCTATAAAACAATAGTTGTTTTCACAACTTTTGAAAAAGAAAAAGGCCTTATATAAAAAGTATAAACACCTCCTGCCGAAACTGTCCCAGTTTCAAAACCTACCGCAGACTATAGGCAAATACAGTTCAACAACATTAAACCCTCATCCACAAAACAACGCCACAGTATAACAAATAACAGCAGTTCTTCTTTATGATTGGCTGTTTACGACTGTGACGTCACTACGGAGCTCCGTTCATTTGTTTTTATTGCCTCTCCGCAGAATTATGCACGTCCGACAGATGAGTAATGATCATGACACGAATAAAATGAAGGTGTTGGTTAACTCTCATGTCTGGGGGTTCCTGAAGGTTTTTTTAAGGGGGAAGCCTCATGGAAGCTCGTGAAATTATAATGTCCTTTTTTTGCAATTTTCAGGTCAGTATCAGGTTTTATGTTGAACAAAATATGATCTGTGACCGTAAAAAGTATGTGGGTTCATAATAATCCAATTGATAGATATTTCATGAAATGTAATTATTTACGAACTTAGAGGGTTATATTGATGATTTTATGGATTATAATTCTATAAAGTCATACTTGTTATGGTCGCGAATCGTATTTTGTTCAACATAGAACCTGAAACTGACCACAGGGGCAATCCTCGTAATTTTAAGAGCGTTCACAGTCTGATCTCAGTCTCAATCTGTCAAAAATACCTCTAATTTCCCTACATTTTGACAAATATTTCACATTTGTTTGTCGCCGAGATGAGACTGCGACTAGATTTTGAACGCTTTTAATCACGAGAATTGGCCTTCTGCTCATTGCAAAAAACGTAAGAATATTTGAAATTCGCGGGCTGAATTAGCGCATCTCCTTTAGGTCCTTTTGCTAAGGGTGGTTAAATGGAATAATAGTCTTGTTTATGGCAATGAAAATAATGTTCTCTTTCACTCGTCGGGTGTCGTGAAAGGTAAATTTATGAGGTTAGGAAGAAGTAGTAAACAGTAGAGTAGAAATAGCCAAGCAGTAACGCGACGATGACGCGAGTTGTAGGTTGTAGGTTGGAATTATTTCATCACCACTGTCCTTAAAACGGTGAAGGAAAACATCGTGAGGATACCGGCGTGCCCTACAACCAAAAGTTCACATCCACCAACCCGCACTGAGCCCGCGTGGTGGATTACGGTCCACTCTCTCTCAACGAAAAGAAGCCTGTTTCCCAGCAGTGGCAAAATGTCACATGTTTTTTTAATTTTCCACTGCTCTCATCGAGGGCGCGAAGAGCAGTAAACCGTAGTAATATGTTTATTATGCTAATATTGTGCACCGGCCATGTTTCAATTCACACAGTTCATAACCTTAACAAAAGCATAGTAACATGATATTGCTCTAGAGTCAAGAGGACTCTAGTGATGTGACATAGAAATACTTTGAGAAATTGACTAAAATAAATGAGTATGATAGTATAGATCTTCCCAGCGATAACACTAGGAAGTGGTGAAGGGCGGGCGTTTTTGGGGGACTGTCTTTTGTAATTTTGAAGTTCGAAAAGTGCTGATTCTCAGCCTAATTTGAATAAATGACTTTTGATTTTGATAGAGGTATGAACAGGGTGTAAAGTTCACTCATCCTGCATAGATATGGTAGGATCCTCCGACCAGACGAGTGTTGTGTCTGGTGGGCAACTGCCCGACGATTGATGTCGGGACGTTGTATTTATGCCAGTTGCGCGGTAAACTTCTCTTGCGCGATGCAGGATTTTGCGTGAAGTCAGTGTGATGCGTAGTTACATGTGGTGATGTGATGCCGCCACAATAGTATGAAACGGGAAGAAGATTCATTTGGCTGTGTTAACTAAAACGACTTGTATTAGCGGGTTAGAAGCGTTATGTTATGACTACCTCTCGATAAGACTAAATAGCAAATATGACTAGTTCGCTATAGAACTTAATCTCGATATCATATCCCAAAGGATATAAATATACTGAATGGTTCCATTTTATATATATTTTTGCCGATAATTTTTTATCTACTTTCTTGCAACCCCGAAAGGGGGTGCCTTTCGGGGTTGCACTTTTTACATGGACAGGGTGTGTAAATGTGGTCCAGCGTTGATCATGAAAAAGCGGATTAGATAAATCATATTGTTTTGTTTGAAATCTAGTGAATTCGTCAAAGTCGCGGGAAAAATCCTGATGAGAGACGCACAGAACCGGGAAGTAAGGTATTCCTCTGAAAGGGGAGGGCTATACGCAGCAATGGGTGATTCCGGGCCCAAATGATGATGATGATGATGAATTGGCCTACCATTCAACTTCCGCCTTTTTTCAGGAATCCATTCTTTCTTTCTTTCTTTCATTTAAATCATTTCCCAATCGTAAAACTAACTATCAACAAATCGACTAATTGCAACCAAACATGTCCCATCCCTAACAATGTAAATGAGCCTATTCTCCAAAGAGCTGTATTTTCGTAACGGCAGCAGAAACTCTCGAAGGCTCCATTTAAATTGATTTTCTAATGCTTATAACACGTAACAATTTGTAAGCAGACGACTGCTGTAATTTTCTCGTTAGATAGAATTGTTAAACTAATTTCTTCAACGATGTTTAGTTGGAAAATAAGGGGAACTGGAAAGGGCCTAGAATTTAGATGTATTACAAAGTGGGGAATATCTTTTTATGTTGTCAGATGTATGTACAACTCACCTTATAATAATAATAATTAATAAGGATGTTACCAATCCACAAGACGGGAATCTTGTGAAAGCTGAGAAAGAGAAACAAATTAAATATCTCGACTTAGCACACGAGGTTGTTGACATGTGGAATGTGAGCTCGGCTGTCATTGTGCCGATTGTCGGTTGACGGATTGGCGATTGCAGACTTATAATAGCTTTTAGTTCGGGTACTTTCCTCACGATTTTTATCCTACACCGTAATCTCAGTAATGTTCATAATATACTCAGAAAGTGATACATTATGAATTAAAAAACACATTGGTACTTGATTTGAACCCGCACGAAGCTGTGTTCGTGCGAGTTCTTAACTCGGTCATCGTGACATTACAATGTAATAATAATATATTTCAGCAAAAACATGAAAATAACAACATATTTTCAAAATTAATTCCACAAACCTCATTCTTTAGTTATGAAAACCATGTTACCTATTCTCACTTCACAAATACAGCGAATTTTCCGTACATTCTCTTCCACCTGCAGTGAATTTTCCGTACACAGTGGACTTTCTAACGTATAATATATCTGTGGGGTGCATTACACTTGCATTAGTTGCGGTAATTTGCTGAATCTCTGTTACAGTGCAGATTGAGTTTGTTAGCGTACCGCGTGGGCCGAGATGTGAGCGAAGGCGAAAAGTAGGATTTGATATAGTCTGCAATTGGCCGATGACATCATGTGCTCAGATCGCATCTGTGAGGAGTATGATAGTTGTTTACATTCGTCGATTCGAATGGTCATTGCCGATCGACCGTAGTGTTTTGATAAATTCTTGCATGATGGAGCAGTGATGGTCCAGTAGTAACGGCCCCGACTTACCAGGTAGGTCGTGGGTTGGAACCCAAGAAGCAGGCGCATTAGGTACTTTGAGTAAATAATTTCATCACCACTGCTCTCAAAACGGTGAAGGAAAACGTCGTGATCCTGAACCAAAAATTCGAAGCCATGTGACATCCGCGAACCCACACTGGGTCCGCGTGGTAGATTAGGCACAGCCCACTCCCTCTCGAAGAGAGGAGGCTTGTGTCCCAGCACTGGGAGCATTCTAGACTGATTATGGTGACAGTGTGCTTGTTCTGTCCCAGTTATGTTGGTAGCCTTTGGAATGTTGTGAAATTTCATCATGTGAAGGAATAGAACAGAAGGGCAATTCTCGTAATTTTAAGAACATTCACAGTCTGATCTCAGTCTCAATCTGTCAAAAATACGTCCAATTTCCCTACATTTTGACAAGTTTTTGACATTTGTTTGTCGCCGAGATGAGACTGCGACTAGATTTTGAAAGTTTTAAATTACGAGCCTTCTGTTTAAGCCTTCTGTTATCTTGTATCCCTAGCACGAAAATTGAGCAAAATTGAAAAGTCACAGTTTTCGTGTCGCCAATTTTGAACAGACATTGTTTCAGCTCCAGTATGAGCGTATTTAGATGCAACAGTATCTATCTACACAGCAGAATACGGGAACGGCAAGCGAGAAAGACGTTACTATGGCGTTATTTAGCTCCATAAATGTTGGTGCTAGGTGTACTGGATTTTATAGTCAGCAATCGCCAATACCTAAGCTGGAAACAAGCGTAGCAGAGCATCAATGATCGTTTCTTCTTTACACGAAAATATGCTTTTTCCCTGCATTGGGGCAATTGGCAGACACAATCTATGATTATCATAGATTGCGACTTCGTCCGCGTGATATTTAGTAGTCCCCCGACCCCCTTCATCGCATCGCATCGCCTGCCCGCACTTATACTTCGCTTTCGCTTAGCGTTCTTGCTGACTTTTGTTCTTTTTGCTCGGCTTCTAAGGTTTCTGGCGTGATTTTAAATAGTTTATAACCTTTCTCAAAAATTAGGCTATTAAATGCAAACAGATTTTTCCCCCTGATAGTTTCAGAGATTAACGCGTTCAAAGAAACAAACAAACGCTTTAGCTCTATTATTAGTACATAGTACTGTATAATTATACAGTAATTACCCTCATGCCATATAAAACCTACCTAATTACCCTGGCAATATGAACTTTAACTTTTAAACCTCAATTAAAACCCAACTACAACCAAATCCTCACTGAAATTCTCACTTATGTATTATTTCACGCGGTATGTACTGCTATGTATGTACGAGTACATGCTACACGCAAAGCGACCGCGTGCTATGTCAACAATCTACAACGCGTTATGATGCTGAAATTATTATACATACTAACAGTATATTGTGGTGTTATGTGGTTGTCTGCAGAGGAACAGTTATTTGTAGCCGTCGGTAATTGTAAACGTGGAGTTAGGGGTGTATTAAGAAAATGAACACTAGTCTTCTCTAGTTCAAAGACTCGCTTAGACAAACCAGAAGACCAGCTCTCGTAATTAAAAACGTTCAAAATCTAGTCGCAATCTGAGTAGCAATTCTCGTAATTTTAAGAACGTTCACAGTCTGATCTCAGTCTCAATCTGTCAAAAATTCCTCTAATTTCCCTACATTTTGACAAGTTTTTGACATTGATTATCGCTGAGATGAGATTGCGACTAGATTTTGAACGTTTTTAATTACTGGAATTGGCCTTCAGATCTCAGCGAAAATCAATGTCAAAAACTTGTCAAAAATGTAGGGAAATTAGAGGAATTTTTGATAAATTCAGACTGAGATCTGAGGGGCAATTCTCGTAATTTTAAGACCGTTCTCAGTCTAACCGGATGCAGCTGAATATCAGTATTTTACATGGAGTGACTGCCTATCTGACCTCCACAACTCAGACACTGGATAACACGATACCTCTTGATAAGACTGGTTGTCAGACTTTTAAGCTTCTGACTACCCGACAAAGATCTGCGAATAAAAGCCGAGACCAACGGCTTAGCCTGCTTTCCTAGGCAAAGAGGGGTTTTGTTATGTAACGGATAGTCACCCATCCACGAACAGACCGCCGCAAGAGTAGCTTAACTTTCGAACAACCCGTGCGGCTATTATCATTTAGCCACGAGCCTCTCAAAGTTTGAAGGTCATTTATGCGAATCATGTAGTGCCTCCATATATTGAGATGACCTATGAGATGGGTTGCACGCAACATGACGTGACCTTTATGACCTATTTAAATGCTAGTTTTGGTACGACCCTCAACGGTATGGTTCTTTGATCCCCTTTGAGTTATTAAAGTGACTTTTTAACATGTTTTTTTTCTTTGTGTTGTGTAACATGAGTTACTAGCTTTTGCCCGGGGCTTCGCACGGGTGGATGTCGGGGGATACCTCACGGGATAAAAAGGTATCATATGTTTTAATCCAGGTTATAAAATATCTGTGTGCCAAATTGTATCCTGATTCATTCAGTCGTAGGTACATACCTATACATAGAGACAAATAAATAAAATTGAATTGTCTGTTTGTAATGTCAAAATAATAACTTTTTACTAAATGCATACCTATTAAGGTTTATACGGTTCTTATAACATTTTTTTTTATGTTCGTCTCTGTCTGTCCCTCTGTCCGTGTAGCTATCTGTTTGTTCCGGCTAATCTCGTGTTATCTCTCTCTCGAATTATCAAACTTAAGTGGTGTGATTAACTTTCACTTCTACATTAAAACCTTATTTTTAAATATTGTTTAAAGTCCGCTCGCATGGTAAATACAAATTAGGTTAAGCAGGCAAACCTATTATTAGCCTTACTAAACTGTAATTATTTATTTGTATTATATCATATGTATCGCTGTTGGTTTTCTAAATAAATCAAAATAAATAAATACAAATCTCGAAAACGGCTGAACCAATTTTGACGGGACTTTCACTGACAGATAGGTGATGTCACAAGGAGAAACTAAAGCTTCTTTTATTTTATAAAAAGTATTACCCACTGTCACTTAAGTTTGATAATTCTTCGGGCTATGTAGGTTACCTTGGTTCTCCTGCGGATCTCTTAATTTCTGATTCGATCAGACAGGGAAGCTCCAAGCATAGCCCTCTCCATTGCCCTTGGCTCACTCGAGTAGCAATATTTAGCCCTATTAAATTGCCCTATTTATCGTCAGCACCTGCCAAATTAAATGGCACACGAAATTGCCAGTTAAACTCTAATAAATTAATTAGATCTCGTGATTGATTAGTTCGCCAATCAGTTAATAATAACTAATAGTTAAATTATAACACCTCGCATCCCACGCTATAATGTTCATAATAATAATTTTCTGGTGTTAATTTATTCAACGCTATAAATTTTGCGGCATTATGCGTTAGGTTTGCGCATTATTAAACGTTGCGTTTCGGTAATGTTTAAGTTATTATGTTGTTGCGTTATGTTGCAGCATAGTTGCAGTTTTAATGTTAACTCATAATCATTTACTCAGTAATTAGCTTCCGCACGCGGGTTCGTCCGCGTGGTATGTCAATAAAATGGTAAGTATGACCATTCCCTGGTTTCAAAGTATCCTCATACATATTTCAACAAAATCGGCTCATCCGTTTCGGAGATTAGCCGGGACAAACAGACATTAAATAAAAATAATGTATTTTTGTGAAAAGTTTTAAAAATGTTCACTTAATGCATAATGAAAGTATTACGTAAAAAGCTGCATTTTTGTTGCTGAATTTACACAAAATAAATTAAATTACACACAAAACAAAAACAAACCATATTGATTTTAAAAAAATAATTTAATAAAAACCCACAAAAAAAAATCCCACGAATATTACCAAAACGCAGTGACTTGGACCTGCACCCTAATTGCGTAACACACTATCAAGCCGAATCTAAATCATTTTGAAAGATAAGATATTGCTAATCCATTGCTTTACATGTTGGAAAAAATTGTCTGCTCAACAACGTAAATAACGCAATGAATGTTGTTGAACTGTCTAAATGAAAGCCATTCCTACTGTTGGTGTGTTACGCAATTATCCCGCAGACCATACAAAGCAGGTGAGGCACCATTTGGACCTGGTATTTTTATTCTACCTCTTCAATCATTGGTTCTGTCTAAAACGGTTCCCATTTGTTAGCCAAACACACAATGTAGCGCAAATAAATTCTGGTCTTAGTCTAATACGCAACGTGTGAACGAAATACGTAACAATCCTGTATCGATTCTAACCGTCTGACATTGTCTGTCCTTCGCTGTACTGACAGTCACCAGCAGAAGAGAATTCAGAAGTCAAAGCATTGATTATAAGTTGAAGACGCAATCGCTAATAAGTTGAAGAGCACCGCCGTGTCCTCGTAGAGGCGATCGGCAGCGGCGGCGACCTCTCGCGTCCGGCCCTGGTTCAAGCCATGGTCCGGGGCGAGAGGGAGTGGGAGGCAGTCACCTCCTTCTGCGAAGCAGTCATGCTAGCGAAGGAGGTGGCGGGGTGGGCGAGAGAACGCGCCTTGCGCACCTCACGCCTCAGCCGCCGCGGGAGACGCTCCGGGCGTCGGGAGCCGCGTGACGACTCCCGGCCACCGTAGGCGCGGGCCTGCGGGCGGTGAGTAATGGGTAACTCACCGTCCGATCAGGACCAGGCCCGTGCCGGACGGCGTGTTGTGTTCCACGCGCGCCTCAAAGAGATGTCAGCATGAGTGACGGGGCCCCATAGGGCCGTAGCCTGCCAGGGTAGCGGGATTGTCCGAAAGGGTTACCGCTGCCCTGGAACATAAAGGGCTAAGGAAGGAACACGGGTGGGTTTTAGTCAGTAAGAGTCTGACACTCCCTCCTGCTCCACCCAGAGCGGGAGGAGTCATTTGATGATTTCCCATCCTCAAAAAAAAAAAAAAAAAAAAAAAAAAAAAAAAAAAAAAAAAAAAAAAAAAAGACGCAATCGCTACTGCCAGCAATTCCTGAGTTCGAATCCCGGGCCGGGCAAAGTGTTATTGGGTTTTTCCATCTGGAATTTCTCAGCAGCAGCTCGGAGTTTGGATCTGTGCCTGGCTGATGGCAATAGGCTCGCCCCCTATTACATGGAACTTAAACATAGCTGACGAAATGTGGGTGTACTATAGGTACAGCTCTGCCTCACCCTTCGGGGTATACAGGCGTGTAGTTATCTTATATATGGACATAGGAACACAGTATTTTCGAACCCAGTCTTAACAAGGGCTATCGTGTTACCCAGTAACTGGGTCGTGGAAGTTATAGGCAGTTATTTCATGGAAAATAGGTACTGAAATTCTATTGAATCCGGTTAGACTGGAAAAAAATCGACAGATGAAGACTATGACATCATGAAATGGGACATTTTTCTTTAGATCTCAAAATTATAATCGTTATTACACGAGAAAATCGTTCTTGAATTCTGATAACTGAATACATAGTTATTGATGCGCGTGACTGTACTTTAAGTAAAGTTCTGTACTGCAATAATTTGACATTAAGTCTGATGCAAATGTTATAGTTCTAAAAGTGATTACACTAAGTATTTTGAATGTAAATGCTTTGGACTTTGATTATCTTGTGCAAGAGATGCGTCTAACTGTGGTTATCATAAGTATACCAATATTAAAGCGTAGTCTTAATAGCATGCGGTATAATCAGCCCATAATGTTCCCACTGCTGGGACACAGGCCTGCTCTCGGTGGGAGGGAATGGGCTATAATCTACAATGCAGGCCCAGTGCGGGTTGGTAGATGTCACATGTCTTCGAATACTTGATTCTAGGACATGCCGGTTTTCTTACTATGTTTTTTTGCCTTTTTGAGAGCAGTAGTAATGAAGTAATTTACACAAAGTAAAGCGCCTGTCTGGGTGATGATTTTCTAGAACTAATGCTCATTAATTGGCCTCTCCAATTAATAAGCATTAGTTCTAGAAAATCATGGATCAAAGAAAAATGTATTGCATCAAAAAGTCCATACATAGAAATATGAGAAAACTTTTTCATCAAATATGAAATTACTTTAGACCAAATTCAAATATCATGATCATCATCTGCCAACCCTTTCCCAGCTATGTTGAGGTCGGCTTTCCGTCTAACCGGATGCAGCTGAATATCAGTATTTTTTATGGAGCAACTGCCTATCTGACCTCCATAACCCAGTTACTGGGTAATACGATATCCCTTGGTAAGACTCAAATATCAAACCAAATTCAAACAATGCCTACTTACCAACATATGTAGTTGAAAACAATTAGGTATTGTAACCTCCTTCGCATCGTAACTCCTCATACTCTCGTGCATACGAGTACGTACTCGTAAAACAGTGGCACTCAATAATTTACCCGTCGTAGTCTATGCAGGCTGCATCCTCTGAATAAATATTGATTTGTCACAAACTACGCGGGTTGAGGTGCGCTCGGAACTGACTGATTCAAGTTTGTGATGTTAGAGTATGAATGTGAGGTGTAGAGCGAAATTTTAAATACTGTAATGGCTGTTAGAAAGAAGGAAAAAGTATTTATTGGGACTTGCACGGAAAGAACACAAACTGAATAAGAAGACACAATCATAGAAAAATATATATGTATATACTCGTATAAGCAAACAGAAAGTCCTGAACGAATCTCAGCATTATGCTGCGGCATTTAAAAGTAATTGTTAAAGTTAATAATCGTGTATTTATTATTTACTAGAAGCTATATAGTATGATTTCAATGTTCAAGAATACATATGTAGAAATAGTAGTAATTGTTTGCCATTGAAAGCTTAACTTTAAATATTAGAAAATAACTTGGCTTTGATTCGTCGCCCATATTCCGACAAGTTTCAATCAGCAATCGTTTTGATAAAATTGAAAAGAAATTACTTAGATTTGCACTAACTACGACACTCA
This sequence comes from Apamea anceps, assembly GCA_951799955.1. Taxonomy (NCBI): domain Eukaryota; kingdom Metazoa; phylum Arthropoda; class Insecta; order Lepidoptera; family Noctuidae; genus Apamea; species Apamea anceps. Next base: position 1,718,156 of record OX637524.1, on the reverse strand, counting down.
CGAAATGTGCTAGATCCATTTAATGAATTTCTTTGGAAAAACATGCCAATTTTTAACCGTTATTCCCTGCAGGGTATAACGTTAGGTACCCCACTCTGTAGAGTGGGGTACCTAATTTTAGACTCCTCGTGCCCCTACTAATAAACCAAACATAATCATGTTTGGTTTATTAGTAGGGGCACGAGGCTCAATAATATCAGTCGACTGACGGTTAGGCTACGCTTGCCGCAGACGGTTACACCTTACATAAGAACATTTACACGCTCTATACCCGTTTCATACTCCACCGTCACACCTAAGAGGATAGCACTTAAGGAAGGTCGGGGATGTTATTGCGAGCAAGTTATACATCCTTGCCTTCATGCTCCAGATTGGTTCAATTCGCATGCTCATTTTGAAGACGAATATTGAACGGCTTGGTTGAATAGACGATCAAGCATTTTTACCTTTCGTCAACAATATTGGGTTTAGAATTTGTAACTGTATAAGCTTTAATCTGCAATTGTGACCATGTAAAAATTACTAATAATAATGTATAGAAGAATTGCCAAACTTAAGTGGTACTGGGCAGGCATTGCTTGAATAACAGATGGCCGATGGGGCCGAAAGGTTCTGGAGTGGCGACCGCGTACCCGAAGACGTAGCGTTGGAAGACCTCCTAGTACAAGACGGACCGATTACCTAGGAATCTGGATGCGGGAAGCACAGAAGTGAAGTGGCCGTGCTTGGGTGGAGTCTATCGGCTGAAATTATGATGTATGGAGGTACCTATATAAAAGTACGGAAAGACCAGATAGAAATGAAGGATTAGGTATTTGTTGATATGGCTAGAAAGGAGGTGACTACCGAGATGACGACTAATAGAGAAGTATGGAAGAAAAATACCATGTTGCGCCGACCGCAAATAAATTGAGATACGGGCAGGAGAATGATGATGAAGGAGTGTTGGTGGAGTAACAGACAGGGTCGAGATTCGCGCAGACCAGGGAAGCATGGCACAAGGAAAGGAGTGCCTTTACTCAGCAGTAGGTGGAACAAGGATGTCAATGATAATGATGATGATGAGAACAGACCCAAATAAGGAAGAAAAGTCATGTGTTTATAACAGACTTCGTTAGAATAATGATATAACTGCACGACCGCTGAACTAAATAAATCGAAAATGAAAGAGTAACAGGAAAACCCTGTGAGGAAAGGGAATTGCCTTCCTCTCGTAAACATCATTTCCGATTACTGACACGGTTCCAATTTATTATTTCTTATAGAAAATCGTGGATAACAAATTGGAATCATGAACCTAAATATACCATATTTCCGTTTTTGTATATATAATTTCATACAAATGCTGTTCTTTTTTTATTACAAGAAAAAATAAGACATAGGGCGAGTATGAACACGCATAACTTTGTACAGAGTAGATTTGATGATTCCTCAAAGTTGGTCCCACATAAAATTGAAGAAAATTAGGAATTTATTGATTTTTCACCTGTGAACCGATTGGGTTGAAACTTGACACACAATTGTGACTTGAGGGGTTTGTTCTACGCCTGCCGCGGTTGGTCCTTTGGCAGTCGTTACGGGTCGTCAGAAGCCCGAAATTCTGGAAACCAGTCTTACCAAGGCTTTGTAATGTGCTCCACAGTTACACTGTGGCTCGTCGGAGTATCCCCATGTCCTATCTATCCAGCTGTCCTATTAAAAATCGGTGTTCTATAATATCTGATATTATTAAAAGCCTGTGATGTCCCACTGCTGGGCAAAGGCCTCCCCACTCTCTTTCCACTTCTCTCTGTTTAAAGCTGTTAAGGAACAGTTCTTGTTGAAGGAGTCCAGCTCATCCCGCCATCACCGTCTGGGCCTGCCGCGATGTCGCTTGCCATTAAGAGGGACCCATTGGGTCGTAAGTTTGTCCCATTGGTCGTCTGACATGCGGCAGATGTGTCCAGCCCAATTCCATTTTAGCGTGGCAGCTTTCCAAGTAACATCAGTTATTTTTGTTATGGAACAGATGATCGTATTCCTTACCCGGTCTATAGTTGTCTATATCTGATACCGTATTTTAATTTCCCAAAAACCCTTAGGGCACCGTCTCGTTACGTAACGTCAGTAATCTAACTACCAGATTGTCGTAGCCCAGGCTGTCACAACATGGAGTCCGGGCGCGCATAGTTATTGAATAAATATCGATTCGATAGAACGGGCGTGCAAACGAGTTGGGGCAAACGTAACCTACTGCTGACTAGCTTTTGTTTTCATGGAATTCGGTGCAAAGGTGAGCAGAAATGAATATTTTTGGCCTATCTATATTATCTGCCAGAACTGTTTAGAAATGGTGGGGACATTTGTTTTTATAGAAAGAAAGAAAGAAAGAAAAAGTATTTATTGCGACTCGTACAGGATCATAAACATCATCATATCGAGGAGATTGCTTCAAATTTTGTTTCGGTGCGGTTAGTGGAAGTGGTTAGATGCGATTCGGGCAAGTGCTGTTGAAATCATTTATCTAAGTGGAATACCTCAAAATTTTTGTTTATTTTTTTTTATTCTGTTCGGGAAACTTACAGCTAATATAAGCAGTGGTCTAAAACAAAATGCATTTGAAGGCCATTTACAAGTTCCCACTGATATAAACACTTGAAAAGAAAAAAATAATAAAAAAGGTCGGTACAAATACTATAACATAAATTAAAGTGAGTTTGATTCGACCTTTCTTATAACGGCTGATTTTTCCAACGCCAGATAATTTTATCCGAGGAATAATTTTGAATTTGTGACAGTTCTTCCATACAAAATCTGTCATTTTTTTCCACGAATAAAAATTATCTGTCGATTGCGAAATCAGCCCTTAGAGTAGTCAGATAGAGAACACTGACCTCATGTAGATTTTTTTAATGACGTGTAAAAGACATTCCGATATCCTGTTTACAGATTATTAGGACCTATTAAGATTTATAATTTTGATTTTTTTTTTTGAGGTTATAATTTTGTTTTTGCATGCTGTGTCTATCGTATCATATTGTACACTATGCTTGTATTCTCATATTGCTTGTATTTTTAGGATAAATAGTGTAACAATTGTAGATAGACCAAAATAAATAAAAATAAATTTTATTTTATTTCATAATCCAGGTTTGCTTTCGATGTTTTTCCATTACCAATGTCAGTAGTGGTAGCAGTTCAATAGTGAATGTACACAATAAGCCTATAATGTTCCCACTACTGGGACACAAGCCTCCTCTATTCGAGAGGGAGTGGGCTGTAATCTACCACGCGGGCCTAGTGCGGGTTGGTAGATGTCATATATCTTCGAATTCTTGGTTCTAGAAGTTCTAGGACATGCCGGTTCCCTCGCGATGTTTTCCTTCACCGTTTTCAGAGCAGTGGTAATGAAAATACACAAAGTAAAGCGCCTGCTTAGATTCGAACCCACGACCTACAACTCGTAAGCCGGGGCTATTGCCACTGGGCCGCCACTACCCTCGGTGTATATGCAATAGTGATTATGCTGATTTTTTAATTGTCAATTTCTTTGAATATACCTTTTAATTCCGCAGAGCCGATTGTTGACAGTCATCGTCACACAACCCAGACCGGAACCGTCACGAATTCAATCAAATCTGATCGAAAGTAAACACCGGAATTAAAACCTGGTTTGTTTTGACACAGCTGTCGTGGTGCATTGTATTTTGAAACTTATCAGTAGTGAAATAGAGTCGTAAATTACTTAATTAATTAACCTGGGTTATTTTGACACAGCTATCGGGGTGCATTGTATTTTGAAACTTAAGGGTGGTAACATAAAGTCTTATTTATTATCTAATTAATTAGCTGAAATAATTTTCATATACTGTCAAGTATGTTTTGGTGGTTGATTGTTAAAATGTGGTGAAACCATATTAATAGTTTGAGGTTTAAATCATAATATAATTATGACTATTATTTTGTTAATTATGTAGTAATAGTAATTAGCTCTTATAATAAACTAGCACACGGTTTTTACGACTAAACATCGAGATTTCTATTATACATTAATCTATATCTACGAGTATCTATCTATACTATTTTTTTTTGTTCTTGAGGATGGGAAATAATCAAATGACCCCCCCGCTCTGGGTGGAGCGGAAGGCAGTGTCAGACTCTTACTGACTAAAACCCACCCGTGTTCCTATGTTCCAGGCCAGCGGTAACCCTTTCGGACGATCCCGCTACCTATACTAATAATAAAGCTGAAAAGTTTGTTTGTTTGAACGCGCTTATCTCTGGAACTAGTGAACCCAACTCCTGAGGAAGGCTATAGGCTATTTAACATCACGCTAGGACCCTCAGGAGCCGAGCAAAAAAGTAAGAAAGAACGCTGAGTCAAAACGAAGTTATAGTGCAGGCAGGGGTGATGCGATGTGACAGGGTGGGTCGGGGGACAAGATATTTTACGCAGACGAAGTTAGTTAATTAGAAGTTAATTAAACACGTATTGGACACTTAAATCTTTCGGAATAAGTCGTCTAAATGGTGCTGCAAACCGCATCAAAATCCACTGCGCAGTTTATAAGAACAACGTAGTCATAACTCTGTATGACTACGTTGTTCTTAACACAAAAAACGACTTCAATTTATTATTATGTATGTATGGAAGCATAAAAGTATAATTCCGTATTAGTAGCCTAATTGCGTAACATACGAGTACTATTAATCACAATCTGAATGATTTAGAAGGATATTGAAACCATAACTTAAAAAAAAAAATTGTCTGCTCAACAACGCAAATAACGCAATTAATGTTGTTGTACTGTCAAAGACATTCGTGCTGTTAGTGTGTTACGTAATTACCCTGCAGAACAAGGAAAGTAAGTATTCAATTATTTTTTTCCTTCAAAAGCTCAAAACCTTTCTTTGTGCCAACAGACAAAAATATATAACAAGCAAACTTTTCGTACCATTACACTCACTACGCCAATACGCCAAATAAAATCGAAATGGTAGCAAAGCAAAACGACAAAAAGTTTCACTCGTACAGTTTTAGTCACCCCCTCGACACGCCAAAGATTGCAGTGAAATTTCCGAGTCGGCGTTCGAACGCGGGACTTCCCGAGGGCATTCTGTGGAAACAGATTAGGCACATAATTGACGTATGCATTATCTGACACGAGCTGAAACTTGTGGAGGGGTTAAACTATGTATGTATGTACCAGGAGGGGCGGGGGTTGGTTTTGAAGTGGATTAAAATAGATTGTTGGTTGGGCTTGGGGTTAATGACTGGAGTTCGCGTATACCTTACATTTGGGGCTGATCAAAAGCCTGGCCAATTCTATGATTACCTAGTAGTTCTGCTATGTCTCGTGTTGATTTGAATGATTGGTTGACCAATTATAAAAGAGACCATGACCCCTGAAGTTTAGTTTAGTCGGCTTAGTGTCTGATTATTGTCAATTTTTAACCATCAACTTTAGATTTCCTAACTCAGTTTTTCTTAATCGTAGGTAAGTCAGTTTCTCCTCTAACTTCTGCACCTCCATCACCTCTCTGGACCTTTTAGTTTATGTCGGTATATCTTCTCAAGAATCAATCAGCTAGGAAATGCCGGCGGCGTTATCTAGATTTAAAATATTGGCCAAAAAATATACGTTTATAAGTGTCTACTTACAGAAATAAACATCACTTCATTTTATCATATTTTCATTTTATTTCAGACTGACACTGAAGTGCTAATTGTTTATCTAAGGGCACGTTCCCACTATATTCAACGATAATTTATAGTTGGACGACTGCTGTCTCTAGCTGTTCCCATTATATCGACTGTTTATCGTCACTGTGTCGTCGAAATATTTTATCGTTGAGCAAATTGTTCACATTGGATCGTGACGACATTTTTACTGTTCACGGCAGTCGCCTTGTCGTGCACATCCGTCGCATCTACGTTCCTTTGGCCACCAAAAGAACGTAGAGGCGACTGATGCCGTTCCCATTGACTTGAAAATCCGTCGTCAGTGCAAAAAAAAGTCGTGGACGACAGTTAATATGTGAACACCTCTATTTAAATACTCAAGCCACGACGCTTAAAGCGAAACGATAATCTGTCGTCACGACATAGTGGGAACGGAGCCTTAGTTAGCCGAATCTAACTTAAGTAAGATTGAGGAAAACTAAGTGATTACATCATTAGGAAAGTAGATTTATGTAACCTTTAGAAAAGTCATATTTATTAAAAAGTACGTGCTTAGTTTTCAATCCTCACCCTGATACTTATCAAGCTCGCAAACCTGACCAACCACACTGTAAAAGTAGATCCACCTCAAAAACTGGAACAGAGACCTCATCTTTAAAAGAACTCAAAAATGTTATTAAAACCCAGCACCCTGGCTCGGCGCCAGCTCCAGAGCAATGCAGAGCCACATAGTTCAAATATTGGTTATTTTCCAACGCATGGGTACAGTTAGCGAAAAAACTTTTAATTAATATTCAGTTTGGAGAGAAGTTTCAGGTTCCAGGTGTTTCGAAAAAATGTTGTTGATAGTTAATTAGCAAAGTTTTGATCGGGAAAATATTCTTTTCTGCTGAGGACTGATTTTTCTTTTTTGCTGTCTTTGTTGGAGGCAGGTGGTTGGTATTGGTTTGAGGTAGAGTAGCATAATCAGCCTATAATGTTCCCACTGCTGGAACGCAGGCTTTCTCTCTTAAAGAGGGAGTGGACTGTAATCTACCACGCGGGCCCAGTGCCGGTTGGTTAATGTCACATGTCTTCGAAAACCGTAAATTTGTAGTTAGTTACAATTTTTTTTCCGTGATAAACAATTTACATACCTACAAATTTGTACGCAACCCTCAGTGCGCGAGTCACTTGACCAGTTTTTTTACCTATATATTAATTATTATCTATAGCTGCATAAAAAAAATCAGCTGTTCCGTTTATGTTCGTATAACTCGTCAAAATGTAGGGAACACCAGATTTTTGTTCGCGATTTCGGGTTTGGTCGCATAGTAAAAGTTGTTCATAATGATGAGTACAATGACCCCCTAGAGTTATGGGATATAAAAAAACACGTTGTATAGGTACCTATACATCATCATTTTCGTTTAATTTCTTAATGTGGTTCCATTAAGAAATTAAATGATTAGCACGGATTTGACGATCAATAATAATAATAATAATAATTTTATTTATTTCACTTCAAGACACAAACATCACGGTAGCCCTGGCTCTTGTACTAGGAAGTCCTGTATCACAAGAGCCAGACCTCTCAATTTACAGAGAATATAATATAGAAGCGCGATAGACAAAAATGAGATTCGTTATAATTATGGCATGCATTAGAAGGTAAGTTTATAAAAAATATAGAAGATTAAACAAAAAAAAAAAAAAACTAGTAAGTAATGATGATAGAAGAGTTTACATTTTCTTTCTTTAATTAATTTACCTCTGCGTTCTTTTTAGAGTCTGGGTAAGTGTGACTGAGGTGTGTGTGTGTGTGGGATGTTCTTGTGTGGTGTATGTGTGTGTGGGGTGTTCGTGTGTGGCGTGTGTGTGCGTGAGTGAGGTATTCGTGTGTGGTGTGCATGGGGGGGTGTGTGTGAATGTGTCAGGGTGTCATGTAACGCTGCCGAATAGATTTTCTGATTCATCGTTATCGTAGTTTTCTAGCCAGTGTAGCCATAATAGCTTTTTTGAATTGGTAGTTGTTAAGTTTTTTAAGTTGTTTGATCCCTTTCTCGTTGCCGATTTTGTTGTAAAGACGTGGGGCAATGTAGTGGTAGTGTTTGCTAGCGAAGACGCTCTTGGTACCTTCAACTGGGCACCTTTCAATCCTCTTGGATGAGATAGGCAGATTAGGGATGGCGTATCGATGATATCTGCGCAGGCATTCGTAGAAAAAGAACTTTCGAACGCTGAGTACTTTGGCTTTTTCGTAAACCTCTGTCGTGGGCGTACGGTATTTCAGTGACAGAAGTACTTTTAGCACCGCACGCTGAGCCCGCTCCAGCTCGATCATGTGGGTCTTGCCTGTCACCCCCCAAGCGCAAATAGCGTATCCCAAGACACAATGGCATAAGGCTTTATATGTTTGCAACAGAAGTTTTAGACTAGCAACATATCTCAGGGTTTTAAAGATATGGATCAACTTGCGTATTCTTTTGGCGGTAACCGGGATATGTTGTGTCCATTTGAGGTTGTCGTCAACGATTACTCCTAAATATTTAATGGACTTCACTCTGCCTAGCTTAGGGCAAGTGCAGGAGGCAGAGTTATTGTGATGCCTATTGCAAGGAAACGTGTGGCTGCTAATTTTAAAGTTTTTGGGGCTTCCTGCTCTAGTCTTACTAAAACATAGATATTTTGTCTTAGAGGTGTTTAGTGATAGCAAACTATCTTCCAGCCAAGCTGTTACTTGGGAGAGGCCCGTTTCACAGACGGTTTCGAGACCTTGCCACGACTTATCATGGAACAGAAGAACTGTGTCGTCGGCAAACATCATGACATCGGCACTATTAATTGTGATATCGCACAGTTCGTTGATGTACACCAGGAATAGCGTTGGCGCAATCGTACTTCCCTGGGGAACACCGTAAGAATAGGAAACTTCATCACTAGTCATATTATCAAGGCGAACGCTTTGCTTTCTTCCTGATAAGTAACTTAATAGCCATTTCTGTGGCACTCCTCTGATTCCGATGTTTTCTAATCTGCTTATAAGAATAGGGATCGACACAGTATCGAATGCTTTCTGAAGGTCGAGGAAAAGACCGACACATTTTTCTCCCTTGTCTATATACTTGCCTATGTTTCCGGTAAGTTTTAGAATGGCGTCATTAGTGGACCGATTGGCTCTAAAACCGAATTGGTTTAACGAAAGAATGTTATTAGTCTCTAAATAGCTCACTAGTCTCTTGTTAGCAAGTTTTTCTAATATTTTTGATAGTGTGCTAAGGACAGAGATAGGTCGGTAGTTGCCAACGAGACCCTTATCACCAGCCTTAAAAACAGGAGTAACAGCAGCTTTCTTAAATGTGTCAGGAAAAACACCGCTACAGAAACTGATATTGCATAGGTGTGTTATTGGAGCTGCTAATTTAAATTTATATTTTTTGAGGATATTAGCGGGAATATTGTCTAACCCAGAGGCACTGCTGTTTTTAAGTCCGGATATCACCTGGATAACTTCGTATTCGTCTGTGAGAGAAAATGCCATCGAATGGAGCAAACCATCCGACTTCAGTGCTTGTGCTGCTAGAGTTCCTTCATCCTGCTTGAGTTTACTTAGAGTTAAATTTGCTAAATCTTTACCAATTGTTGTGAAGTATCTGTTAACTTCATTAAGAGAGTCAGCGGGGTTAGATTTGATCTGCAATAACTCCGTAGATCTGCATGAGCCTTTTTTTATGTTACACATGTCCTTAATTACACTCCAGGTCTTTTTCAAGTTGTTTTCATTTTTTTGTAATTCCCTTTCGTAGTAAGAGCGCTTTAACGTTTCTCTCAATTTATTGCAAGCATTTCTATACCTAATGTACTGTTACCGGAGTACCTCGTCAGCTGGCGATTTCTTTACTTTTTGGTGCATTTTGTCCCTTTTCCGTATACACCTCACTATGCCAACTGTAATCCACGGTTTAAGCGGGTCCTTTTTTTTTGATTTTTTGGTTTTGACTGTATTTTTTGTGATGATATTTCGCAGCGTGTTGACTAGGAACTCAGCGGTTACATTAACATTTTGAGAGTTGTAGTAATCGTCCCAAATGATATTATCCAAATCAGTCTCCAATTGTTCATAATTGATAGTTGTTCTATAGCGCTCAGTCGTTTTTTTAGATAGGCGAATATCTTTTATGTGCAACAATATAGGACTGTGATCTGTCAAAGGGTCAAAGATGAAGGTTTTGGCTTGCTTATGCGTCTTTACCATAAAATGGTCAAGGCAGTTTCCTTGTCTGGTAGGCTTGTCTACACCTTGTCTTAGATCATGGGCAGCTAGCATAGTGATGTATTCCGCAGCGAGGCCAGTGATCTTTTTCGGAAGGATGTTGATATTAATATCACCAGCAAGAATTATATTTTCGGAATGAATGTTAGTGAGCAAATCGTTGACCGAGGTAATGTAGTTTGCCGGATTAGTGTAACATGGTGGTCTATATGAGGCAACGAGCGTAAATGTATCCATGTTTATAACAAGACAGTTACCATCAATCACTTCAGGCTCTTGAGCTTGCACATTACTAAAGCACTCCCTGACGTAGACTATGACACCATCGTTTTGGTTAAGGCTGCGTGTTGTGTGAAACGGAGTATAGTTATCAATATGAGTAATATTAGAGCCTCCATCGATCCAACACTCCGTCAACACTATGCAGTCAACAACAATGTCAATGTTAGAGAGAAAAAGCATTAAGGCATCAAAATTTTTCTTGACACTACGAATGTTCACAGCGAGAATTGTCAATGAGTTTTTGGAAAGAGAGGTATTAAATAGCATTTTACAGGTAGAGGGGTCATCTACTATGGTACACTCGATTTCACCGCTAGCCTCTAATTCGTCACCTATAATTATACTATCAGAGTTGAATTCTGAATATAGAAACACAGGTGACAAACTCAATAATTAAACCGGTTACAGGCCTTAGATAAGCCAGATATTTTGGGAGACCCATAGGCATTCGGGTTACAATATTGGATAAGCTTTTACGGCAACTTACCTTACCGATCGAATGATCAGTAGATTTTGAAACTGAGAATGTGTTTTTTGAACAAGTGAAGGGTTGTGTTGTAGTATGGATTGTGTGTTGTGTTCTGCAGTATGGGTATTGGTGGGTTATGTGAGTTATCATTACAAAGTGTTTAACAAACGTATAACGAACGCGATGGTATTGCGTACTTGAAGAGGAATCAGCAGTTACAAAATAAAGTGGTATTAATAGGTACTTATTTCTAGGAATGGAATGAAATCTTGCCATAGCCGGAATTAGTCATATCTGTTTTGGCAGAAGAAGAGCTAAAATTTCCTCATTATTTATGCGGGCGGCAGTGTCGCCTTCTTTTTTCCGAATGTAGACACTTCCGTGTGCAGTCCAGCAGTATTTGTAATCGTTTGATTTAGCGAAATCACGAGCTAGCGCATACAGGCGCTTTCCCTTGGTTGTCAGATTTTCGGAGATATAGACTGGTTGGGAGGGACCGCCGACATTAATTTGTGTAGTCGTTGGTAGTTGATTGTGCTCCTTTCTATATGATTTAATTGAGTTTATAATATCCTCCTTTTTAAGCACGGATGTTAGTTCAACAATAATGGTGTTGTTGGACGGGCCTTTTGCGTGTATACGAAAGATGTCCCTAATGTCCGACGGAAGAATAGGCGACTTCAGGCAATTTCCTATGTTTACCACAATCTTAACAAGGTCTCTTTTAGATTCGGCTGGTTTTTTAGGAACATTGCGCACTTCTAAACTACTTGAACGAGCATTTTTTTCAAGCGTTTCAATCTTATTTTCTAGCTGATTTATATAGTTGTAGTTTTCTTTACGTTCGCTTTCTAGTGACAGTAGCTTGTCCCTCATTTCGTCGTACTTCTCAGACATAAATTGTACATTCTTGTTGAGTTCCTCATTCTGTTTTTTAATTTCTATAACTGTATCCTGCAGAGAGACTAACTTTTGATTATGTTCGGCTATGGATTTAGACAGCGACGCTTTCATTTCATCCAATGCGTCGAGTAATTCCTGTTGGCCATCGTCAGTCCATTTACGTTTGTAACGGCATGTTACATTCTCGGGAGTGTCGTCTATATCCAACAAATTGGGTGCCGAACTAGCCGATCCCGGAGGCGTTCTAACGAGTGACGTCATGCTTTGATTGAATAAATAATCGTCGAAGATGATTTAAAAAAACTTACGAAAAGTTTTGCAGCTACTCGGATTAGAACGTCCGCCCGGCTGCGCAGGAGTGTATGGCAAAAGCCACAGAACCACAGCCCATGTAGTATAATTGACGAAATACGTGAGCTATTATGTCCATGTATCTTATCTTTGTCTGTTTGAGGGTGTCTTGATAATTTTTTTTTTTTGACTCACTGTTAATTGCTCTTATTGTTCGACGATATAACAAAATTATTTCACTTTTTGTTGCAAATTTTTGTTTATTGCCAATTTTAGAGATTGTTTCGGTAAAAATCGTTAGCACAGCGCGATTGTTAACACTTTACTGCCTATGCTGGAGTACAATTTAACCGGATTATCCAACTTTTACCTATTAAAACAATATTTTAAGCGTAACGACAGTGAAACGCGTCTATCACGTAGCGCGGGCGCGGAGAGGAGTTTGATCATTGCCAGACATTTTCGGATCAATGCCAGACATTTTCGGATTAAAAGGTGGAAAAATCGTGGTACCTACCGTTGCCACAATGAGATAAAAACAATATCGTCGGTACAAACATTTTGTTCGTAAATTCGCCTGAAGTTTTAGTTTCGGAGGTGGGTACAAGCATTCCCACTTTCGACATCTATTTTTCAAGTTCCCCAAATAAAAGAGATTGCCCAACACTTTGCTGATCGTTCGAGCCTCTCGCAATCCGCTGCTGAAGGGTCTACCCTTTATAGCAGAACTTTTTATGTCATAATATTGTTTTGCATAACAGCGGATAGCATAAACTTCATTTCGCTGAAAATCGTTTGGAAACAAAACTCATAATTTTGTAAGTCAGAATCATCTTTAGGCATAAATTTCATATCCATAATAATTAAAAAGTAGAACCATCATATCATCATATATGACAAATAAATTTCGGAGCATTAAGATTCTGCCAGATAGAGGGAACCCGCTGCTGAAAAAAGGTTCTTTCCAATAACTTGTATAATTATTCCGACATAAGAAGGGTTTATTATACAAAATTGTATCCATTTTAAGATAATATTTACATCATCATCTGCCTAGCCCTTTCCCGACTATGTTGGGGTCGGCTTCGAGTCTTACCGAATGCAGCTGAATACCAGTATTTTACATACATGGAGCGACTGTCTACCTGACCTCCACAACCCAGTTATTGGGTAATACGATACCCCTTGGTAAGACTGGTTGTCAGACTTTCGGGCTTCTGACTTACCGTAATGACTGTTAAAGATCCGCGAATGACAGCCGGGACCAACGGCTTAACGTGCTTTCCGAGGCACGGACGGACATCGGTATGTAAAGATGGACATCCATCCATCCATCCACAGACCAACCGCGGCAAGCGTAGCTTAACCTGTGCGGCTGTTGTTATTCAGCCACGGGCCCCTGGGTAAAGTGGTTATAAGCTTACTTAAAATATTATATACATGTATATAAAACAAAACAAGGATAAAGAATCATAGGGCATCAAAAAATTTGTCCGCATCGCTGTCAGCGGGAAAAGTGCCCAGAAGTCTGGCAGCATTGCCGCGTTGTACGGCGATGCCAATTCTTTGCCCAAAAAATAGGTGAGCCGTCTGGTCATGTGAATAGGCGACCAATCGCTTGCGATGTCTCGAAAAAGCAAGTGGGCACTCCGACCCCATAACCCTAGGCTCCGTTTCAACCCCAAACGGCTCGACCAAAAACTTCCCATAAGGTTGGAATGTTTTCGCCTTTAATATTAATTTCAGAAAGGTCGATGTTGCGTGTACTCTTTCTTTCCCAGATAACACCCAACTCTTTCGTCGATGGATAAAAATAAAAATAATTGTGAAACTTGAAACCCCTCTTCAAAACTTCGGAAAATACGAACAAAATCCTCCATCCACGCCGAATTCGATCTTGCGTGTCTCTAGCGCTATATAATTCCGGCAAATCAAAAATTTTTTTCCGATCAATATAACGCTGTATACGGAATATCGCTCGAATACCCTACGCCGGAAGCCATAACACTTAAAACGTATCGCAGGATAATGTTCGCAGTAGATTGCTCGGTGTCAATCTAATATTTATGTCGGGAGCGTTATTTACGCAGCAACGGATATTGCCGTGTCCAGGGAATCGTCTTGGCAGATCTCATCATATTACTGGGGCCGTAAACGGGTTAGGGACGGGATTATGAAGAAGTGATACAATTTATTTTTATTGTGGTGGCAAATAAATTGGTACGTTTTTTGGTTCGTGATATTTAAATTGAATTGGCTGTTTACTGGTATGTTGTTAGGTTTAGCCAAAGCCCTTGAGTGAGTGTTTTGAATAATATTTTGAGCATACTAGGTTCTGTGTTGGTTAAGACCGGGTAAATTTTTATGTACTTGAACATTTTTATTCTTGGATGGTTTTTAACCGACTTCTAAAAAAGGAGGAGGTTCTCAATTCGGATGTTTGTATTTTTTTTTTTTATGTTTGTTCGCGCGTAACTCCGTCGCTTGCCAACCGATTTGAAAAATTCTTTTTCTGTTGGAAAGGGTATACTTTCCAAATGGTTCTTTTTTGAGCTTGTAATAATTCAAATACAACTAAGCATTCACTTCATACCTATCGAACTGGTAATATTTTTTCCACATAAATCAAAAAGTAAAACCCTGCAGATTAAACGAACTATCAGATAAACTCCATTACTCCATCGATCTCCATCCCTTACATTAATTTTATTCACAAACAATCTGACATCGACCAACAAACGCAATTTATCTCATCACAATACTCTTTCCAATTTTATATAAAATCTGTGATTGCTACCAATCTCGGCGCGATCATTAAGCGGACAGGGATAAATATTAAATGGTTCGGTCTCGCATGATGCGGTCGCTGTCAGCTTCCGGCACATTTGGTTTGATTTCGACTTTACTGATTTACGTGGGGCTTATTTCTTTGCGGGTTATATTGTCCCCGATTTGGCTACTGAGGAGTTTTTGGAGAGCGGTATTAATTTTTAAATATCGCAGCATTATGCTGAGATAGGAGCCTTTTTGCCCTCACACAGGCTTTTTTTTTAATATACATTTCTGTGGTTGTTTTTAATGTAACTTTTAGTTTTCAATGTCCCTTTTTTACTATTTGTATTTCCTGCGCGTTTCCCAAATAAAATATTTTGCTGTTTTTTCTTTCGTCCCCAAAGAACAGGAGTTAGCGACATTTATCTAGCAGAGTTAACAAGCAGAAGTGGCAGTGGGCTGGCCATGTTTGAAGGACCGACGGTCGTTGGAGCAGACGAGTCCTGACGTTGAGACCGCGTATGTAGCGTAGTGTGGTACGAAGACCCCCCCCCCCCCCCGCTAGATGGACCGACGACCTTAAAAAAGTGGCTGGGACAGGCTGGATGTGGAAGGTGGAGGACAGGGTGTTGTGGCGCAGCCTGGGAGAGGCCTATGTCCAGCAATGGACTGCAGTAGGCTGAGTTGATTGATCCCCCACGAGTGACGAAGCTTGAATGCACCTCCTGCACATTCTCGGCAGAATAAAAATCTCCATTCATCAAATAATCGCCTTCATCAATATCCCATTCACCACAGAGACTTTATTCCCTTCTTCGTTAAGTCTATCGCTCTGTGGAATGCGCTCCCTCTGGAAATCAGGATGGCAACCAAACTTTATTATTATCCTTTAAAGTAAAAGTTCGCAAGCACATTCGTAAGAAGCTGGCAGTATCTTCGCAATGTTAATGTTGTCCCGTTATTTGTCATAATTTGTTGGACATGACCTAATGCTCAGCAGCAGCATTTCCGACCAACGCAGGTCAACGAAGCAGTTATGTGTTAAATTTCATAGACGAAAATATGAAATCTACGCGGACGAAGTCGCGGGCGAAGTGCTAGTAAAAAAAAAAACTATAACGTTGGTTGAGCTTCTTTACATTGGGGCTTGTGGCTAAGTAATAACGGGGCGATCGATCAGGTTAAGCTACGCCTGCCGCGGTCGGTCCGTGGATGGGTGACCGTCTTTACATACCGAGAACCCTCCGTGCCTCGGAAAGCACGTTAAGCCGTTGGTCCCGACTGCCATTCTTAGATCTTTGACAGTCGTTACGGGTCGTCAGAAGCCCGAAAGTCTGACAACAAGTCTTACCAAGGGGTTTCGTATTACCCAGTAACTGGGTTGTAGAGGTCAAATAGGCAGTCGCTCCATGTAAAATACTGTTACTCAGCTGCATCCGTTTAGACTGGAAGCCGACCCCAACATAGTTGGGAAAAGGCTAGGCAGATGATGAGCTTCTTTACATTGAGGGAGGGCCCCATCCCATACCGTTTTTGCCACTGCCTATACCGTTCATGGAAGTCCCACTAGACGGATATTTGTAACTTTGTAAAGCACATTTGAACGCATTTATTGTCCTACTTAAGTCTCTGTGGTATTCTGTTACTGGAAATACGTAGGTCGTTAATGAGTGCAAATGACACGCTATTGAAATGTTCGTCAAACAAATGGAAGACTTTACGTTTAATTTCGCAGACATACAGCCTTTGTAACTCAGTCGCGCGAATGCAATCAGATTTGGGCAAAGATCATCACTCACTGGACGCTTGAGGGAGGACATCGCCGTCGAGGTAGACCACGGCGGAGGTGGTGTGATGATGTGATAACGTTTGCAGGATCAACATGGCCAGAGATCACACTTGGCTTGGAAGGAAAATGGGATAAAGCAGTGGGCTACCAAAAAAAAAAAAAATTACGTAGGAATCTTGGAAACTATTGTCTTTTAAAATACACCGAACATGTAAAACACTATTATGAAAAAAATACTAGGAACAAAATTATTATAATTTAATTAAAATTGTTATATCTTGGCCAATGAATAGGTAGCTGTTCCAAGAAAACTGCATTGTTTGACGTAGGTATATACTCGTGAGTTACATACATGAAGTCTTCTCATGCTACCATAATTATTTTATTAAACTTTAAAAAAATATGATTGAATAACGTTTTATGTCGTTGTTATTCTTTGAAAACACAATCCAATTTTACAATAAAAAAACTGCAAAAATAACAACAATGGTTTTGCTGCCTCGATCTCACATAACATCGACCCACAATCCCAATTCCGGCCTGATTCGCGTTTACAGCATCTCTTAGCCCAAGCTCGCACAGACGTAAAAATATCGCGGTGGGAGCTTATCGCGTACTGGATTTTCAACTCTCAGTGTTAAGCCGAGCATTGATATTACAACAGAGCGCATCCCAGCGCGTCAAAAAACACACTGTTGGAATTTCAACTCTCAGCTCTAAGCAAAGCGTTGAAAATTCAGTGCGCGAAAAAATTGCGGCCACGAGCTACACGCTCAAGCGACACGCGTGTTGCGATATTGACTGCCACCGCGACGCAAGCCGCGAAGCGATGGACGGAAACCTATTAACACTGTAATTTGGAAATATAGTAAAAGCCAATTATTTTTAAAAGAGTATCCGTGAGTTTACAGATAGGCTTTAAGTACTTTGTGTAAATATTTTCATCGCCACTGCTCTCAAAACGTTGAAGAAAAACATCGTGAGGAAACCGGCATGTCCTACAACCAAAAATTCGAAGACATGTTTCATCTACCAAACCGCACAGGGCCCGCGTGGTGGATTATTGTTGATTAGAGAGGAGTACTGTATCCCAGTAGTGGGAACGTTTTAGGTTAATTATAGTTGAGTTTCTTGCCGACTCTTCTCCATAGGAAACAACTAATTGGTACCGTGCACCTAGCTTCTGACGTTTCGTAAGTACCCATGTAGGTTTATGTGAAACAAACATTATTTATTATTATTTAATAAGTGTGATTGACTAATGTTGATTTGATTTAAATGATTTTTAATTGTAGTTTTTTTTTTGTTTGGCTACTTCTGTATTTTTTTTTTTTTGTAATGTGTTTCTTGTTTGTGCACAATAAACCATTTTTCTTTCTTGTTTTCTTTTTTTTTCTCGTTTGACGCATGTCGCGTCGCTGGTCGCTCCGCTCGAGGCCGTGAACGACGCCTTAGCGAACCACATTTTATTGTTCAGTTGATGGAGCGATGGACCGATGATCCGTTTCTAGGTTTACCGCTAATATGCCCCGTTACGGGGATCCGTCATTTCCTTTTATAGTCTTGGGGAAATAATTCATGTTCATGTGAAATAATTCACTTTTATCTTTTAGGGGAAAAAGAAAATAGGACGAAGTTACGTCTCGGTGGAGTACTCCTGTGAGCTTGGAGCTAAAGATGGCAATGTGGAGTTTGTCTTAGAACATAACATAATATCATGACTGTATTTCTCCAAGGGGTTAGGCAGAGGTGTACTACTTACAGGATAACCATAATCAGCCTGTAATGGTCCCACTGCTGGGACACAGGCCTCCTCTCGGTGAGAAGGTGTGGGCCGTAATCGATCACATGGGACCCAGTGCGGGATGATAGATGTCACATGTCTTCGAATTTTTGGTTCAAGGATATATCGGGTTCCTCGCGATGTTTTCCTTCACTGTTTTGAGAGCAGTGTTGATGAAATTAAATACACAAAGTAAAGTGCCTGCCTGGATTCGAACTCACGACCTACAACTTGTAAGTTGGGGCCACTACCACTGGGGTACCTTTGCTCTTCTACTACCTACAGTACACTCACATTCTACCAGTTGCGTTTAAGTCCAACGTAATGGGGGGTGAGCCTATTGATTGGTTTTGCTTAGGACTTTTGTGAAAATGCTATTTTTGCCCTGTATACTCCTGTTTTTGTTTTTAACTTTTATCTTTTAAAACCAAGTCAGCCAGTCAGCCAGTCGGTACAGTAACTAGCAGGGCTGACGCCAAGTTCGTGTATCGTACTCCGTATGCAGAAGTTCTTTTAATTCACCCAGAACATACCTACATATTTTTACGACATATCGCAAGCTCCCAAAAACTAAAGCCACAAGCGAACTCTACGAAAAAAAATGTCATACATTCCCGTAAAAATAAAATGGAGACCGGGGCAACTTTTTGTTCAAGCGTTCTGCTCCCACAAAACAATATCCAGGGGCATTTCTATTTATATTTGTAAACGTTGAAAACTTTTGCCCGGGAATAACTGCGAATTTAAACTATTGTGGGTATTTCCGGGAACTTTTGGACGTTTTTGGCGGCAGACTGACATCGGCGGACATGCCTTAGGGACTAGATAGATATTTTGTGGATGTCGGTGTGGCTGTATTTCTAATTTTGGGTGTGAAAGTTTCTAGGTAGTGAGTGTGTACGGTCACAAAGGGAGATAAGTAACCAAGGTCGTCGGATAAAGTTGAAGTTATGCAAGAAACCGATGGATGTTTTGGAATAAAATTTAATTTAATAAATTAACTGTTTTTTTTTTTTCTAAGTATTAATTTTATTTTATTTTATTCGAAAACAGCCATCGGTTTCTTACTGTACTTCAATTTTATCCGATGACCCTGGTTACTTATCTCCTTTGGTGACTGTACATGTACATGTAAGGTAAGTAGGTAGAATATGTCAGCAGTCCCTTGTGCAGTAAGGTTGACGTACTTAGCTCTAATTTGTAAATAGTGATAAAGAATCTACTAAGTTGCTACAAGAAACTATTCATGATAATTATTGATGATCCATAATATGTAATAGATAAAAAATATACCCACATGTCTTATAAACATATTGAGTCAGAAAGAAAATACATTTATTTAGCCATCAAATATTCTGTAAAAAAACAAAAAAAAAAGTTTTTCGTTTTAGATAAAAAAAGCAGGAATGCCTGCAAACTGGTGCCTGGCGCTGGTTTTCAACTGGACCTAAAGTAGTGAGGTGTCGCATGTAAGTCCTATAAGCCCTACAAACAATGGATTATTTGAATTATCACAACAAACTTTTTATCCATTGATACTGATGACAGGCCTGCACCATCCTCCCATACCTATTAACAATGTAATTTGAAAACATTGTAAATCCAATTATTTTTGAAAGAGTAACCGTGGAGATTCCTGCCAGCTCTTCTCCATAGGAAACGACTAATTGGAACCGTGCTTCGACGTTTCATAACTGCCCATGTAGGCTTATGTGAACTGAAATATGTTGTATTTGAATTGTCTACTTCTACAAAACTTATTAAACCTATACAGGCTATATATCCCTCTTACATAACTCTTTCAAATCCAACATAGCTGGTGTCAGCTCCAAACGCATACGTTCATTCGCTAACATTCACAGTTTTCAACCAGAATTTCAGTCCATATTTCAGAAATTTTCCAGAGCTTGAAAATATACAAAGAATATTCTCCTATTTCAGTTTAAAAATCTTGTTTGGAACCGAATCGTATATTGTTCCAAAGTTAGATTGGTCTCTTTTAAAGTAGAAATGATTTGGAATGCGGGCTCAAGTTATAATGGTTATCGTTCATATTGTTCAATTTATGTAGATCCCTCCGGTGGTTGAGATGTTTTTGCTTGAGAGTTCAGTTTTTATTGGATTTAAATTATTGTAGAGGTAAGTGCTGCATAATGGTTTCTTTCTTGTTTTAAAAATTTAATGATGGAATCGAAAGTCGAGTATTTTGAATTGATGTTGCCCACATTGTAGAGGAATTCATCTCGGATATTATTAGTATCCGTCTAAAAATCCAAGTATTAGGTACTCCTTCCATGGCTCGCTGAGTGCCTTTAAATTTTTGAACTAATCCGATTGTCTTTGGCATCATAAAGATACTTTGTCATAACAGAAGCCTTCAAACCCTCAAACCTTCCTACCAAAGGAAGATCTGAGGAAATCTAAGCTTCTCTGGCATATGGCATGGTTATTTCGCGTTTGGTGATTACCAGAGAGGCAATTTCCATATCTTTTAGGAATGTCGCATTTCAATATCAGTTTTAATTTGTCTAAAATACCTAATATTTTATCTGCGTTGTGCAAATAAAAAAAAAATATTAACTTATGATTATTTCACTAGATTAGTTTAGTAAGATAGTTAAATTCCTAGATCGTACTCGTTACACTGTCATATTCCTATTAAGATAGATATAACTATATCACAGATACACTTATTTGTAGAATCTTCGTAAAAAAATTGAGAACGTAATTATAAACACGAAGTTGTAAATTAATGTTGTATCCTCATCCCCACATTGTATAAAGTCAACATTGACCAAAATACGCTACACCATACAGACACATTCATGTAAAACCACCCTAATCAGCCTGAAAAATAACAACATATCAATCTTCATCACAAATATCGAGGTAATCCGTATAGAAACATGAAATATGTCTGCCTACCCTTCGCGAGACCACCTTAATGATATGTTCTGCCTAATAAATCTGCCGGCTGACACCGATGAATATTGATGAGCTCGTACCATCAGCAAAAAGATTACAACACGAATATTTTGCTATTTATAGGATTATGTTTTTGTTTTAGGCGCAAGCGTCAGCGTACCTCGCAAAATTCAAGTTTTCTTACGTTTTTGCCAATTTGCAGGTCAATGTGATAGATATTTCATGAAATAGTCATTCAATTCATTCAAAAAAGAGGGGCTTGTGGCTAAATAATAACAGTCGCACAGGTCGATCGATCGAGTTAAGCTACCCGTGCCGCGTTTGGTCTGTGGATGCATACCAAAACCCCTCCATGCCTCGGCAAGCACGTTAAGCCGTTGGTCCCGGCTGTCATTCCTGGATCTTTGACAGTCGTTACGGGTAGTCAGAAGCCCGAAAGTCTGATAACTAGTCTTACCAAGGGGTATCGTATTACGCAGTAACTGGGTTGTGGAGGTCAGATAGGCAGTCGGTCCATGTAAAATACTGGTATTCAGCTGCATCCGGTTAGACTGAAAGCCGACCCCAACATAGTTGGGAAAAGGCAGGCAGATGATGTTGATGAATCATTCAATAGGCTTAAAAGAATGTAGAGGGTATTAATGATTGTAATAATTATAATTCTGTAAATACATACTTGTTACGGTCACGAATCATATTGCTCAACATAAAATTAACTCTGAAAAAAACTAAAATATGTTTTTAATTTGATAAGAACCGACCTTGGAAGAAATTCAATTTCAAATTTTTAATGAAAAATGAACGTGCTTTCTCTGGGGCTGGCCTTTAAAAGAGAAATTAGAAATGGAGTTAGAAACTTTCTTCTTTGAGAAAAATATGGAAACAAAAGAACAGATTTTGGACAAATATTTTTTGTACAGAGTCAACGAAATGAAATAAAAAAGATAATACGTTTATTTGCGGTTAACATGATGCAAAGAAAAAATTCAAAGAATAAAGAAAAAGTTGAGAGCTCAGCATAATGCTGCGACCCTATGCGAGACAGAGCCTCAGAGTTGGTTTTCAGCATTGCCACCAACATGGGCACCCAAAACAACTTTGTTATTAAGGAAAATAATGGACATGTAACGCGTAATAAGGTGTTTGATAAATGGTAATATTATTTTTGGCTCCGGTGGGCGTTCGAGCGGTAAATAAGTTGCGAATATTCGACCAAATATATTGTAAACTAGCTTCTGCCCGCGGCTTCGCCCGCGTGGATGTCGGAAATTATCCCACGGGAACGTGCCAACAGGATAAAATGTACCCATGTGCTTCCCCAGAATGCCATCCATCTCGCGGGCCCTTTGTGGCTAATTACAATAGAAAACCAATTGTGTCTCATTCTATATGATACCTTTACCTAAGTACCAACCTAATAAAAAAAAAAAAAACTCAATAACAGAAAATTAAATACCTACCTACCTAAATAAACCTATTTCTGATGATAACTAATCTAAACTCAATAAATAAGCAAAATCCCTAAAAACTAATATCTATACGAATGACTAATCCTACCTAACAGTATTATAAAATAACCTACGGTCACTACGTACACTATCAAATATACTACCTATACTTTAAAATTAAAATCTATACCTACCTACGACTTATATAAAAATAAACCTAAATAACTCTAAAAACTAAAAGGAATCAAAATGAACTCCATTGCGGGTGACTTAACCTACGACAAACTTATTATTTGCGGTTGGTGCAGTAATCGGGTCTAGGGATCGAACCGCAAAATTAAGTTTGTTTTTTATTGTATATACTTTTCCGGGATAAAAAGTACCCAGTGTGGTGCCCAGGATATTAAAGAATAATTATACCAAGTTTCAACGTAATCGAACCGGTAGTTTTTGCGTGATGCCTGAACAAACAGACAGACAGACAGACAGACAGACAGACAGACAAAAATTTTTTTAATCACATTTTTGGGTTCGGTGTCGGTCTAGTAACACCCCCTGCTATTTATTCTTTTGATATTTTCAATGTACAGAATTTTCACTTCTACAGATTTATTATAAGTATAGATATCCGGCAAATTATATGTGGAGTATTTGGTATCGTTGATACAAGTGTGTGTGGAATTATTATAGGAAATAACAATTAACTTATTTATAATGTGGTTTCATTAATCTATTTTAACCACTAAACAAATACCAGTTATTATTTGCGGTTACGTCTGAAAATCACCAATTATACTTTTTTTAAACAACAGAAAATTCCCTAAAATTACAATAATTTGTTCTCTCGTGCGAAATCTGTACCAAGTTAGTCTTTCGACAAAATTCAGCTCACTTACTTTAAAATTCTGAAACTTTCGAATCCATATTTTAGCATAATATTCTGTAGAGTCAGAAAATGGATCTGAGTAGAAGAAAAATTTAAGTATTTTTAAAGATCTAGACTCAGCATTACATTGAGACGATTTCATTTAAAATAACTGAAACTGCAAAGTATCCGTTACTAGGGATTTGCCGCGGCTTTGCTTCAATAATTCCAGAGAAAAATATCTTGTTCAGCAATAGACTTAAACCCTATTTAAACAAAGAAAATTGTTGAACTAGAAGTACTTTGCTTGTGATGCAAGAGAGCAAGCTGGACGTTTATTGGCTGGATTTAGTATTACGCTGACGTTGGTCGCGTACCGTCGTCGGCTACGCGTACCAAGACGCTGACGTTAAATGGACGTGTATCTATGTTCTATGCTATATAAATCCAGCAACGTACTAACTGTTCGCCAGCTTTTTATTATGCACTTAGTATTAAAACAGCACACCATGCTTGCCTACAATGTCGACAACACTAACAAGAGACGGAATGATCTAGTGTGCATGTCTAATGCATCCTCAAAACATGTCTTTGTTTAAAGATTTTTAACATTCTTACGTCCATTCCTGTACAATGGATTAATTAGGAAACTAAGTACCTATCTATAAACTAAATTACTATAGCTGTAAAAAAATTATACTTAATTATTTACTAACCATCGACTATGCACAGACAGAATACCTACTTATTGTCTGCAAATAAAACTACTAACCTGCTATTTTATGCACTTTCTAGCCTGAAGCACAGGTTCAACCTAGATCAGGTAAATTAGCAACTGTGCGCTATTTTAATTGTTAAGGTATTTATTGTAAAGGTATCCGCTTTTTATAAATAAACAATTATAATTATATTATTATTATTCAAAGAGATTTAAGATAGGTACAATAGAGAGGCTATGCAAAGAAATGTCATAGAAAAACTGTGATCCCATGTCTCAGTGACGCCATCTAGTATAATATAGCAAAATTAGAGCGGCAAACATGAATTAAATTTAGTAAAATATATTCAGCTATTGCTCGGTAGGTGGCCAGTGTGGTCAGTGTTGCCAGATCCGATTTTCAATCCGTGGGTTAAGCCTGAAAAACCTAATATACTTAGTTCAAATGGTAAATAGATATAAAAAACTAAACAAATTAAGCAAAACCTGTTTTAAACAGTAAAAACTATTTTAGAATTTTATTCGCTACTATCCATTGTCCGTGTCACCGTGTATGACTAGGTATCAGTTTCAGTGTGTGTTTGTACATTTTAAAATAAAATCATTTTAAATGTGCCTGCTTTGCTGTTGGATTATTATAGCACTCAGTTTATTACACTTTTTGTGTAAAGTAGACCTATTATGTCACAAAGCGCACATTTTCTTTGCAATTGTCAGTTGCGTTTCGGTTTTAGCAAAATATTTTTTTTTTTCACTTTGCAAATATTTGTAAATCTTGTATCCGTATGTATACGTATATCCGAGGCGAGGTCCAAAATCCGTACATCTATTAAAAAATCCGTAGGTCTGGCAATAAATGGGGTGACACTAAGTAGACAGTATAAAACCTGTGGTAGGGATTTTACCATTTCGATATAAATGTATCGATAATATTGAAAAAAGTGACTAAGACTATTTTTTTTTCGCGTTTGAATAGATTGAACCAAGTGCCAAAAGATTATGAAAACAATAAAATGATTAGCTGTTTAAAAGTTATTTATTTATAAAATTATTTTTACATACAAATGACTAATAATTATCGTTATTATGATCTAGTAATCCAAGTGTGAGACCAGATGGAAGCCAATTTTCTTCTCTACGGTCTATCTGAACAAACCGTATCCACTTTTCACGTTCTACATTATTTACACTCGGAAACCTAAAATAGCAGAAACCTACATGAATGAATAGTACTTGTTCATTTATTGATATTTAAATAAAATGACATGATTATCTTCTAACAGCTTATATTTTGTGTTATTTATTTTTTATCTTAATAAATATTATCGACAACCAAATCGATAAACAAAATTGCATCTCTACAACGCAGTAGTAAAGCTACTCAGCAATAGAGGGCGTTTATTACAAAATTAGCAAATTTTCTAGATCTATTTATGAAAATGATTTAATTTTAATTACTGAGTAAATATAAATAATTCATACGAAAATAAACTGAAGTTAGGTCCAGCCGTTTTACCGTAACGACATTTACAATATCTCAATGCGCAACTTGGCATATTTCCTTAGAAAATATTTGTTTTTGGTGGACACAAATACGACTTGACACGCAGGCGTACCACACTAGACTGAGTGACTTTTGACCACTAGGACAAAAGTATTGGATTACGATTTTGTTCGTGATGTCCTGTCTATTGTCAAGTAAATAATTTAATGTCTTTGTTATTATTATATGTTTGGTTTCCGCACTTAGTCCTTCAGATGGACCATTGTGCGTGGGCCATGGCGGCCGTCGATGATTGTTCCAACCAGCCCACCTCCCTCCAGAAGCTTAATAAGTCTCCAGGCCTGTTGAGAACGTATGTGTAAGATCTGAGTGTCCCGAGGGTTTCTGACCTAATCTGGGTGACGCCTGTGAACTCAAAGAGCACATGCGCAACGGTTTCATCAGCCTCCATGGCCTGCACAAGGGGACTGTCCGTTGTGCCTATTGTGTGGAAGTGTTTGTTTAGCGAGCAGTGTCCCCGTCACCAGGCGCAAGCTTTTCCTGTCCAGGCGTAGTAACCGTCTGGTTAACTTGCCATCTAATGATGACATGGCTTCCTTAGACGTGTATAGTGTAGCACCAACGGTCAGCGAGCGTGAGTCTATACAAATCGTTATGCGACCGATGTCAGCGCTGACTGTCGTTCGACCACTAAATCTAGTATAAACAGCCGAATTGTACTTACACAAGTATTCAAAACAGTCTTTACAGTTATTCAGATTTCAGACTTCATATTGGTCTTACCCGGTGATTGCGTAGAAGTCACGTAGCATACGAGTGGAGAAAATACTATGGCAAATACTAATATTCATCCATGTCAGATTATTTAAGAGAATGGTGGTAGGAAGTTGGCGCACAGAGCGGGGGAAGACCAATGAAAAGATGGGTCACCATGTACAGCCCGATTCAAAGTTTATGGCGGCTCGGCTACTGCGCAGCGAGTAGCACACTTCAGAGCTACCTACCATAAAGTTTGAAACGAGCTGTAAACTTGTCGAAAAAACACTGGATAAGACATATGCTTTGTAGGAAGAAGACTGTGAAGATTATGACGATAATGACAAAAGTTGATGATGATATGCTGATCTGGTAAACTGAAAGCCTCAACGCAGTCGAGTAGGCCCCTTTGTACACAAATGTTTTTCTTGCCGTTTAAAGCTACGGTTTATTCGCCGTGTGTAGGCACTGTTGTCAGTGTTGTACGGAGCATTATGGAAGCTTGTTGACGAACGAAAGGGCCTCATGCATATAAGTTATTAGCTGGAAATACTACTATGTATTATTTATTTATGCGCAGACAGTGTACCAAAATACAGAATCCATTTTGTTGGCGCTACTCCTAAAACCGTTCCCATTTTAGATATTTCAGCCATCGTTGGTAACTCCGTAATGATAGTGTTACCGTGTGACGGCGCGTCACATTCTGCTAAAATATGATGCACCCGGGTGAAACATACGGCGCCGAGTTATTATACGCGAACTACTTTTGTTGCAGAATGGACCAAATGGGAGTTTATAACGTTAATACTGAATCTGGGTTATTTTTAAAATGTATATTATAACGTTGCGTTGCACTTCCATTATGAGCAGGGTACGCGCCAGTCCCAACAGCTTCCTGAAAACCATTATAGCTGATAGCTGGGACATTGGATACGCCTACATGCCACTGTGGCGTATTAATGAATAGTTTGTGTTGTTCTTTTAGTAGATGTAAGTACTAACACTAGCTTCTAAGTCGTGTGCATATTAACCAAATAGACTACAGTGATGGGTCCGAAATAAAACATTTTGATTTGATTTGCTAACAGCTTCGTCCGTCTGAGATTTCTGGTTCCCCCAACCCACTCCGTCGCATCGCATCGCCTAGCCGCGCTATCAAACTCAAAGCGTTAATTTCAATTAACGATTAAATATTGAAAAAGTCATATTAATACTTGCCCGGATGTAACTATTTCGGTACATGCTTTTAAAGTATTATTTATTTAACAACACAGGCCTGTAGCAAAGCATAAAAGAACATCGTAAAGAAATCTGGAAATGGCCGGAAATTACTAACAATAAAACAAGCGTGGAAACCGTTGACCGTTCCTTCCAGGCACGATAAAAGATCTTTACTTTGCAGTGAACCAATTACTGGCAACTAGTATTCATTAAATTTTAATTACAAAACATCAACTGCTTAGCCTTTTCCCAACTATGTTAGGACCGACTTCCAGTCTTACCAGATGCAGTTGAGTACCAGAATTTCTACATGGAGCGAGTGCCTCTCTGACCTCCACAACCCATTTACTGGGTAATACGATATTCCTTGGTAAAACTGGTTGTCAGACTTTTGGGGTTCTGACGACCCGTAACGACTGTCAAAGATCCATGAATCACAGCCGGGACCCACGGCTTAACGTATTTTCCGAAGCGTGGAGGGGTCTTGGTATGTAAGGATGGTCACCCATCCACTGACCAACCGCCGCAAGCGTAGCTTAAACTGATCGATCGACCCGTGCGGCTGTTATTACTTAGCCACAAACCCGATGAGAGCAAAATCTATCGATCTAAATTTTTCGGCATCGGACTGAATGTAAAATACTGATGTAAATGACAGATTTTCATGGCGTTTGCCTAGGAAACCAAAGCTCAAGGAAATAGCTTCCCCTATCCGATTTCTTAAACAAAACACAATCGAACCTTACCTACATAGACGGGCGGCTCCTATAAACATTTGTTCATAAATCGTTTCAATTACGTAGCCCGTCGACCCACCGAACTCAATTGTCTGGGAAGGTCACTCGGAATTATCAATATCTTTGGATCGGAACGCGAAGGGAAAAATCTGCAGTCAGCAAGTCGCACGTGACGTACATATTTGAAGTTTGGGAGCGTTTGGATGGGCCACTGACTTGAGCTAGTGGTTAGGATAGTCGAGTGTAAAAGAGAGTTGACAGCGTCTTAAATGTGTACTTGGCCGATATGAGAAGTTTGGCATAGTATGTTGGTAAATGGTGGTGTTAATTTATTGGTAAGGCATCTTCAATCAATCTATATTTTATACTAATATACGAAAAGTTTGTTTATTTTTTTGTTTAGACGCACTAATATCTGAAACCACTAGTCGAATTAAAAAAAAAAATATTGAGGAAGGCTACAGGCTTATCGTATTAAAATCAAGCTACAAACCTTTTTTTATTTTTGCTCGGTTGCATGAATCGAGCAAAAATAAAAAAAGTCAGAAAACATCCTAAGCGAATATGAATTGAAAGCGCGGCCGAGCGATAATTTCCAGAAGCTAGTCAATATTATTACTTAGGTCGTATTGGATAGATAGACTGGAACGAGTAGGAAGTAGAGGCGTTGTCAATATTCCCCACATTATCTTGTTAGTAAATAGTCTAAGTAAGTAACGGAGTTACGTTACTAGTTAGGAAGGAAGTTTGATAAACTAATAATAACGTATCCTGAAACAATTTTGCAAAATATCGCCAAAACGCTGACGAGGAGCGTTTGAATTGGCAAGTGACTAGCGCCAGTAGATAGTGTTGTCTAATAACTGAAGTAAAAAACACTTGGCCTAGTTGCTGGATCAGAAAATGCGAAGAAGGCTCTATGTTGAGAAATTGCATACATACAAATGACCGTTTCTATGAATCTTATTATTTAAGGCAAGTGCGAAGGATATGCACAGAGTTGGTACCGTAGTACAGCATTCTTATACCAAGAGACTATCTAAGCTAATCAGCCTATAATATTCCCACTGCTGGGACACAGGCCTCCTCTCTGTGAGAGGGAGTGGGCCGTAATCTACGGCGGGTTAGGCGGGCCCAGCGTGGGTTTGTAGATGTGACATGACAAGCCGGTTTCCTCACAATGTTTTCCTTCACCGTTTTGAGAGCAGTGTTGATGAAATAATTTACATAAAGTAAAGCGCCTGCCTGGGTTCGAACCTACGACCTACAACTCGTAATTAACGGCCGTTCCCACTGGGCCACCAGTGCTCTCACAAGAGAGTGCCTATTCTTAACTTTCCAAACATATGAAACTGAGTAGAATTATCTATCAGAAAAACGCAGTTGCCTTTTATTTATTGGTTCGTCATAAATTGTTTGCACAGTTTAATGCGAAAGGAGAGAAGTGGTGGCCGAGTGGTAACAGCCGCGACTTACGAGTTGTAGGTCGTAGGTTCGAACCCAGGAAGGCGCTTTACTTTGTGTAAATTATTCCATCACCACTGGACCCTGGGCCCGCGTGGTAGATTACACCCCACCAGTCTCCAAGAGAAGAGAACTGTGTCCCAGCAGTGGGAACATGTTAGACTGATTATGCATGCTAAAGGTAACATGCAAAAAATGTTTATGCTACAGTGCAACAATCACCTACAGGCAAACTTCCTTAGGTATTATAAAGAACTTGTACAAAAAAATCTAGGTAATTAGTCATCTTTTCGCTCGACGTGTTACCCATATGTTAGTTTACGCCCTATTTGAGCAGTTCATTGGCTATGTGGCTGAAAGTCAACCGAAAGTGAGCGCATTGACTTCAAAGTTTTCGTTAGCACATGGTTCGCACTATGTAGACAAGGCTAGATTAACATAGTTAGCTAGGTTGACAGTAAGTTACCGCACAGCAATGTTTAAATAAATAATAGCATTTATTTGGCGACAGATCGTGAAACACAAAATACAAATAAAAAAGTGACAATGTACTTTAACAACAATAGTGTCTCACGGCTGCGCCAAAAAAGTCCATTTCAGCATTAATCAAATTCAAAATACCTTATTTCACATAAACTTACATGGGCACTTATGAAACGTCAGAAGCTAGGTGCGCGGTTCTAATTGGTCGTTTCCTATTGCGAAGAGCCTACAAGAAAGCGGTTACGTTTTTAAAAATAATTGGCTTTTACAATGTTTTCAAATTAGAGTGTTACAATGCCAAGAACAAAGTGACGGTTGGTGTTTGGTACTGGGTAATAAAAGCAACAATTTTAGTTAAACGGGTAATAATAATTGTAAGTAGGTGTTCGAAATAGTGAAGGAAAACATCGTGAGGAAACCGGCATGTCCTAGAACCAAAAATTCGAAGACATGTGATATCTACCCGCACTGGGCCCGCGTGGTGGATTATAGCCCACTCCCTCTCCAAGAGAGGAGGCCTGTTTCCCAGCAGTGGGAACAATATAGGCTGATTATGCTAAACCGAAACATTGCAATATAAGTAGTTTACTGGTGAAATTACGATAGTGGGTATATTCCGTTGGATGATAATTTCTACCAAACACAGCGGCAGTTTTATACATATTGGCAATACCTATATTGATTAGACGCCATTTCATCGCCCGCCGTCCCTTTGGTTTTTCTATATAAAAATACCGCTGCGATCATGGGACTGGGTTAATGGGACTAGTGGGACAGACCCGAAATTATCATCCAACGGTATGTACTCACTATCGTAATTGCCCCAGTAAACCGTATACTATTTTCCAAACGGTGTACTCACTTTGGGAGCGAACTCTTTTCAAAGCCATACCTACAATTTGCTAAATTGCGCTGTTTTTTTTAGCAGCTACGTTACTAGAACGCAGTAGCTAGTGAGCCAGAACGCAGCTCGCCATCTTGGCACGTCCGCAGCATCACGTAGCAATACTTACCCCCGATATAATTATTCGTTGAGCCCGGATCTGTGGCCGCACAGCGCTGATATTCAATTTTACAACAACTATAAATTGTTATATGATTTGTGACGTAAGCGAGTTTTAATTTCTAAATCGAACAGCGGGGCAATTCTCGTAATTTTAAGAACGTTCATAGTCAGATTTGTCTGTCAAAAATACATCTAATTTCCCTACATTTTTGACAAGTTTTTGACATTGATTGTCGCTGAGATGAGACGGCGAATAGATTTTGAACGTTTTTAATTACGAGTATTAGCCTTCTGTTCCTTATTTATAGCAAGCGTGAAAGATGATTAGAAACTCAAAAACTACCGAACGGATTTTCATACGGTCTTCACTAACGGACGGAGTGATTCATAAGGTGTATAAATTTGTTAAGGTTTTGTGTAAATTTCTTGAAATTTATGACGATGATTGTTGAAGATATCGGAAACCTGAATTAACACATAGGGTACTTTTAATCGAGCCGTGGTGGCCCAGTGGTAATGGCCGTGGCGTACGAGTCAGGTCGCAAGTTCTAACCCAGACAGGCACTTTACTTTGTGTAAATTATTTCATCACTCCTGCTCTTAAAACGGTGAAGGGAAACATCGTGAGAAAACCGGCACGTTCTAGAACCAAAACTTCGAAGACATGTGACATACCACCCCGCACTGGGCCCGCGTGGTGGACGGTCCACTCCCTCTGACAGAGAGGAGGCGTCTGTCCCAGCAGTGGGAACATTATAGGCTGATTGTGTACGTTCCCGTGGGATATTTTCCGACATACACGCAGGCGAAGCCGCGGAAAAAACTCAGCATTGTAACAATGTGTCCAAGCCAAGGTTAGTAAATTACACTTAACTTTAAATAATCACCAAACTTGTAAACAAGTGAACTCACTTATAGAAAGGCGTCAGCCAATTATACCTACGCTATATTAAATTGCATAATACTATTAACAAGTATATACAACTAATTAACACAGTCTTTTGATGTGATTCTGTTGATTAATAGTGTAATGTTAATCATTTACTTACGTGTACAACTAATTGCAGACGTGTCACAGTCAGATACAATGTTTGCTCGCTTTGTGATTGGTAATGCGTACTATCCTTGTAAACGCCCTTGTGGCATTAGGATTTGTATTAGTATTTATTTGGTTAACCAAGAATTGTTTACACAGAGAATTAAACAAAAAAAAATACATTTTGTACACACAAGAGTGCAACAACTTCTTATAGGCTAACACAACATGCATATAGCTATACATAAGGCAAAAAGGTGAAGTTATTACAGCTTATATAAAAATAAAGTTATGGTAAGGTTCGATTAAAACAAAATAAGAAGAACGTTACGCTATATATTAAAAAGAGAAAATAATGTTAGGTGTTTTGGTGGACTTGGCGCTTGAATTGACGAAGCGAAGCGCCGCAAATATCTGTCTGCTCATCGTGATCATTAAGGAGTCGGCAAAGTCTTGGAATAGGGGAATTGAAACCGCAGTATGGATTATATACGAGGCACCTGCAGCCGTCAACGCGTGTCACACTGTAAGTACACAAATATACACGAGCGGTGTATTGTCGACGGCTGCAGTGGACTCTGATGTGCTTGAGCAATTATGAAACTTTTTTTCTTTTTATAAAAAAACATTTCCCCACACTAGGACTCCTGTAGTTTGGGTACGTTTACAAACATTTAAACTCACATACACAAACAGCCAGACCCGGAACAACTACCTGTAGGCAATAGAAATATTTGTTCCGTGCGGAAATCGAAGCGACACGCAGCGCAGCAGTCGATCGCTCAGCCACTGCGCCAACTGTGTCTGCTAGCTCTGAAGGATGTGTAGGAAAAATTATGATAGGGACCTTCAGTGGGTCCGTTATTTTGGGGCCTTGGGGTCTCTTCTTAATCAGCTTAGTGCTTAGCTTACATACACACGAGTGACCCGCGTCTACGACAGAGGCAACTGCAACCGTCGACGCGTATCGGCGACAGACGTCAGCGCGTGTCAGCGACAGCCGACGACGCGTTGACAGACAACATGCCGCTCGTGTATTTGAGTACGGTGTTCAAATTCGTGTCTCGCTTGTGTATACACTCTTAAGCTGCTTAAATTTTGTCAGTTGTTCGAAAAAATCCATTGCATAGAGTTGGTTATCGTGAACATAGATTTTTAAACA
Source organism: Apamea anceps (assembly GCA_951799955.1). Classification (NCBI taxonomy): domain Eukaryota; kingdom Metazoa; phylum Arthropoda; class Insecta; order Lepidoptera; family Noctuidae; genus Apamea; species Apamea anceps. The sequence continues at coordinate 1,684,625 of OX637524.1, read as the reverse complement.
TAAGGCAAGATGGATATTGAATAGTCAAAATCAAAGTAATTGGTATTAAGAAAGAAAGAAAATCTTTTTTTGTTTGTTGTGTTAAGCAAAAACACTGCAAGTATGCATATAGGAAATTTCCTTTAGTTAGGCTGTTAGTAGGTATGCTTGCTAAAGCGAGAACATCTTTATAAACCACCAGAAGGCCAATTCTCGTCATTTAAAACGTTCAAAATCTAGTCGCAGTCTCATCTCGGTGACAACCAAATGTCAAAATGTAGGGAAATTAGAGGTATTTTTGACAGACTGAATCTGAGATCAGACTGTGAACGTTCTTAAAATTACGAGAATTGCCCCTCAGATTGCCTAAGCACATAAGTATGTCTTAGAATAACCTTGTAGAAAACTAGACTACCTAATTTAGAGGCGATGGCAGGAACATCAACGCGCAAACTGTAACCATGAACAGCACATGATTAGATCCCCTAGGGTAGACAATAGACATATTTCGTCGGTTATCAAAAAAAAAACAAAATCAAAAGCGGTTCATCCGTTCGGGATCTACGATGCCACAGACACACACACACCCCCACACCCTCACACACACACACAGACACGTCAAATTTATAACACCCCGTCGTTTTTGCGTCGGGGGTTAAAAACTAAATCAGCTGTTTCATAGAAAAGTGCAATACCTACCTACGCGGTCAAACTGTATGGAAATACTACTCTTAAAAAAAATCGACGATAAATTTGAACGCAGGGGTGTTCAGAATCATGTACGGAATCCACGCTAACAGAGGGGTAATTGCGTAACACACCAACAGTAGCAGCAATGGCTTTCATTTTGACAGTTCAGCAATATTCATTGCGCTATTTATGTTGTTGAGCGGACAATTTGTTCGAACATACGAAGCAATGTATTTGCAATATCCTTCAAAATGATTCAGATTGCGATTGTAAGTATCTTACGTAATTGGGGTGCAGGTTGCGCATCGATATCCCTGCCACTCTGTATTTAATATTACACGAAATTAAACAAGTACCATAACAGCTAGAAGAGTCTTTGATAACGACATTTACAACAGACGATCATTAATGTAAGCAAAAGAAATTAATTTAAAACGAGCCGGATTGAAAAGTTCCCGAGCACTGCTTTAACAATTTGCACGGCGCTCTCTGAATATTAATCAGGTTTTAATACGCGAAGCAACGTTTTATGGTACTTTGAATGTTTCTGTATGGTGTTTTGAAGATTTGGGGGACTTTGTTGATTCTTTTGAGTAATAAGGCCGTTAAACAATGCTGCTTGAATGCTGACGGAATAAAAACATTTTTGCAAAAAAAAACCGACTTCCAAAAAATATACTACAAAGTGAAAAATAACTTTAATTTCGGAAGTCGATGTCGTTGGGTTCGCATTTTCGTTGTTTGCCACCGACTTCCAAAATTAAAGTTATTTTTCACTTCACACACTAGTGGCCTTTTTGGAAGTCGGTTGTTTTTTTTTTACAAAAATGTTTTAATTCTTCACTTTTAAGTTGTAATTTTAACCCCCAATGCAAAAACGACGGGGTGTTATAAGTTTGACGTGTCTGTGTGTGTGTGTGTGTATGTCTGTCTGTGGCATCATAACTCCCGAACGGATGAACCGATTTTGATTTGTTTTTTTTTGTTTTTACCATTAATTTTTTTTTAAAAACCAAACTACTAAACCGTTTTTGATGAAATTTCCATGGGACCAATCTGAAAATATAATCCTTACCAATAAAAAAAATTGCAAATCGGCTTATAAATAACGGAGTTCTGAGGTAACAAATATTTTAAAAAAATACAGTCACAGAATTGAGAACCTCTTCCTTTTTTGAAGTGGTTAAAAACGTTCACACATGGTCCTATACGCATGCCAGTTGCGAGTACTACGCACGACGTTATACTACATGTCATCCCGACGTTTCCAGCCACATCTGAGAGGATATCTCGGCGTGGTATTACTTTCCAAGAGTAGGAACTTCAACGAATTAAGAAACCAAGGTGGAGGCCCAGACCAGATGCTATTTTCGGCAATTGTATTATTTTCTTATCACAAAGAAGAATACATCCAAAAGTTAACATTACTTCTGCCAGTTAGAAACTCCGTCCCTATTTTACCAAGGCTTTTATGAGCAAGTGATTGTAAGTTAGAATATCAAAACGAAAAACGTTACTTAAACTAGGAGAACCACCATGTTTAGCACGGAAGTGTAACCTTTGGGAAACTTGGAGCCGATTACAACCCGTAGAAAGTATGTAGGTACATGTAGTAGGTACCTCGTATGTAGTGTCCGCACCTTTCTACAAGGTGGGGTATCATGATGTGAATTGGCTGCCATTTGTTTAGAATTGAAAAATATTGGGCTCTGTTTTCGCGGAAAATTTATTTAAAGGTGTTAAATTTATGACATTAAGTCGAAAAAATTATATCGGTCAAACGACCACTTCTTGAGTTGATGCACATTTGTGCTCTATATTGCGCGTATATTGACAAGGAACCGTCACGATGTTCATTTTTTTAAACAGTTGTCTTAGAGATTCTCGTCTGCTGAGATTGTAGATGGCTCTGACAGCCCTCTTTTGCAGATTAAAGATAGATTCAATATCTGCAGCCCGTCCTCACAGCAAAATACCGTAGGACATGATGCTATGGAAGAATAGACCAGTCTCGCGGTATCCACGTCTGTTAATTGACGGATTTTCCAAACAGCGTAAGCGGCTGAACTTAGCCGCCCTGCAAGTGATGTTGAGAGGTGAGGACCCCACTGCAGCTTTGAGTCAAGCGTGATCCCCAAGAAAACCGTATTTTCGACGAATTCAAGTATCTCCTTATTCAATACAACGTGACATTCACTACTTCTAACATTCCGTAAAGCGAATCTAATGCATTTAGTTTTCACATTCACATTATGACATTACTTTCTTTTGCTTCCAGAAAAGGACAAAGTGAACTCAACAGCTGTTCACCTGTACATTTTTCATTCCATGACATTTCTGTCCCACTTCTGACGACAAACAAACATAATGCGCCATTGTGTGTTATCTGTTGAGTGTCAATTCATTGTCCGTGTCACTGGTGTGTGCGTGACGTATGTGCGACTCTGACGTCACTCTGCGGCCATTTTGAATTTACATTGAGTGGCGTTTGTCAGTTTGGTTGGAAGGATTGTGATTGGACGGCTTACTATAGCTAGGCGGCCAGTGATAACGTAGTTTGGTAATCCGCTTCTGAAGGACCAGTTGCGAATTCAAACCTGCTGTTTACGTTTTTAATTTTTTGTTTCCTGCTTGATTATAGTTTTCAATGTTTTTGTTGCTATTTGTTGGCGTGTGCTACGCTACCTGACATATTGCAAGTTTTGTAATTGTAATGTTAATTAATTTGGATACTATTGTTTAAAATCAAGTTCTTCTAAGGGATCAGACAGCTGTGCTGCTGGGAAGTTTGTTGCGCCACTTCTTCTTCCCAGCGATAGCATTAGAAAGTGGTGAAGGGCGGACGTGTTGGAGGACTGTCTTTGTAATTTTGACGTTCAATAATTTACATGATACAGAGCGACTGCCTATTTGACCTCCACAACCCAGTTACTAGGTAATACGATACGCCTTGGTAAGAATGGTTATCAGACTTTCGGGCTTCTGACGACCCGTAACGGCTGTCAAAGATCCACGAATAACAACCGAGACCAACGGCTTAACCTGCTTTCCGAGGCACAGGGGGGTCTTGGTATGTAAAGATTGTTACCCAACTACGGACCAACCGCGGCCAGCGTAGCTTAACCTGATCGATCGACCCTTGCGGCTGTTATTACTTAGCCACAAGCCCACGATTAGTACTTCCTATTCTTCTTAGTGTGTCGATGGCAATCTAAATGGACTCGGCCCAGAGTTCGGCTACGTGTTTGGTGCCAACATTAGCGTCCATCAGTGTCCGTTTCCTGACTGATATTTATTTTATACCTACATCAGTATGACCAGCTGCCTATGAAAATAAAATAACCAAATTGTACTAAATAATTATACTCTCGATAAAACGATCTACTTTGCTAGCTGATGAAATGATTTCCAACATTTTGCGGATTTTAATGGATTTTAACATTCGTGCCAAACCGCAGCGGCAAACATGTTGAAAGTTTCAACACCAATTGACTGGCACTTTATATCGAAAATATTTGTATAAATTATTTTAAACTCATAATATGGTGATCTATTTTGTTAAACTACCTACTATTATATTAAAGGGAGCAGTGGTGACAGCTGCGACTTGCGAGTCATGGGTTCGAACCCAAGCAGACGCTTTACTTTCAAAACGGTGAAGGAAAACACCCTAAAGAAACTGGGATGACATGGAACCAAAAAATCGAAGACATGTGACAGTTGGTAGTCAGAAGTCCGAAAATCTTACAACCTGTCTTGTCGATTGTGTTAACTGGGTTGTGGAGGTCAGATAGACAGTCACTCTATGTGTGTAAAACACTGTACACCAATAAATTCATTTTAACAATATTTCAATACACAGGTAAATTACAAAAGTAATAAAGAAAGGAAATGTTTACAGTTTCATTTAGTTTTTAGATGAAAACGGGGAATTGGAGCAAATTAACATAAACTCTGTGTTTAAACTATGAACCGACATATTGTGGCTTTTATACGACCGTAGAGCTGGGGTTACAGCCGAAACAACATTTCGTATATTTCATAGTTTTGTATGAACTGAGTAACTTTCGCAGTAAGTGTGGATTTTTATGCGGTCAGGAATTTTACAATTAATTTCAACATTATTTGTGAATGTCTATTTATTTTTTTTACCATTCTTGTTCCATGTACACATAAACAGATAGTAAAAAAACAGAACAGAAAAAAAGGCACAAAGGTGATGCTTATTTCATAAGAAATCTCTTCCAGCATACCAAAGCAAAGTTGTAATTTTGGACGTCATTTTTTTATAGATATTACTTTTAACTAGGTAAAATATTCCAATTAAGTTCCCCTGTCCAAGCGTGTCAATTATGGAACATGTTTTTTATAGGTTGATAAAAATTACGAGTAAAATAAAATCTACAGTGCGTTCGACGAGAGAATGAGTGCTTGACACCTGTTCATACAAACGAATAGGTGTTTTGCAAATTTGATCTTTATTAGCTACTATAATTGTCACACTGACAGATGTCAGGAGAGCATTCTCTCGACGGCCGAACTAAAATCCTAACGTAGTAAATTATACGTTGGTAGGTAACGGAAAAGATTAAATTAACATCCTTGTTTCTTCCTCCACCCCCGTCAGTGACGCAGGATAAAATAACCTCCATAATTTACTTCATATTTGAGATGCCGACATCCTTTTTCAATCCACGTATCGCTTTCATCTCCCTAATTACGTTGCTAATCAAGACCCCGTCGATCTGAAACCCTATACACACGTAAAGTCGGGTAAGATTAACGGGCAAACATTATCCTTCTTACACAGAGCTCATAACCGGATTACAGGATTTCCGTCTGGTATAAACCAGTATAAACCGGAATATATCGGTTTGAACCGCCTTTTGATGGAAACGAGGAGATGCAGAAGGTTTATTTAATAGGATGTTGCAGATTGGACGCTTGTGCGTACTCTGGGAGTCAACTTTATGATCAAATGTTTCGTGGCTATATTTTTTCACTCCATCTAAGCGCAATCTGACATGGCGATCTCGACAGATGCAGAAAAGAACACAACACAAAAAAAAACAAGTTGGGGGAAAACATGCGTCACATCCGCACAAAATGGCCATCGCTCAGCATAGTGCTAAGACCCTATGCGAGACAAAGCCCCAGCGCTGGTACATCATCTCTTATATCTCATCTGGCTCCTTTCATGTATGATTCTCAGTCAAACCCGTCTTGTGTGTGTGAATAGGCACAACAAGAATAGCTTAGCGACACATCATCCATATGCAGAGGTCCATTTGGGACAGTACTCAAATTATAGTAGTTTCATTCTGTGGTAGTCTTACCTTTAATTATTATCTTTCTGAAAGAAAAGAGAAGAAGACTGAAAGCAAAATACATTTACTTAGCACATACTAAAAGGTATACAACAATAAATACTTAATTATTTACTTTGGGGTAATTTTGACTTGAAGAAGATTTTTTGAGTTAATATTTTCCTTCTCGTGGCTAAGTCATTGTTTGCCTGATTTTACCGAAATTCTAAATTTCTTGAGGAGAGATTAATAAAATTCACGGATAGCAAGTAACGGTGTATTCAAGACTAAACAATAAAAAATATGTAGGTACACTAATAAAAAATGTCTCACTCGCAATGATGATTTGTGTTACGAATGAGACTAGCAGCGCCATCTAGCAGTGAGACGCGTAAACATTCCGCCCACCAAGAACCTTCTGTTCTTCTTAGCATCACCCATCGTGCCAAAATCGTCTTCCCTTATGCGGTGTCTAGGCGGGGCAGTAATATGATCTTTGATAAAGGTCTTTTAAAGGTAGAGCCTTTACCCTTCAGTTCAGCTACTCTAGCTTCTCCGTCTGGCCCTAGATGTATTTGTGTAATACGAGCTAGTAACCACTTAGCTGGTGGTAAATTGTCATCTTTTACCACTACCACGTCACCAATCTGAGGAGGTGTTGTTTTGGTTTGCCATTTGTGACGTTGTTGCATGGTATGTAAAAATTCTTTAGACCAACGGTTCCAAAAATTTGACATCATTCTCTGTATTAATTTCCATCGATTCAGTGGGCTTATCCGTTCGTTTTCATCACGTCTATCCGGAATCGTTATCAATGATTCTCCAATCAAAAAGTGTGCTGGTGTGAGTGGAGCCAAATCGTCGGGATGGTCGTTCAACTGTCCTATGGGTCTTGAGTTGAGGCAAGCTTCGATTTGAGTCAGTAAAGTTGACATTTCTTCAAATGTTAAGGTTGAAGCGCCCATTGTCTTTGTTAAGTGCGTTTTTACTGATTTAATACTGGCTTCCCATAGACCACCAAAGTTGGGAGCTCTTGGAGGTATAAAGTGCCATGTGGTTCCGTCGTTAGACAGGAGCTCAGCCACTTCCATAAGCACTCCGTTCATACTCTCATTTAACATGAGGGTTAATTCCTTTGCTGCTCCTACAAAATTGAGTCCGTTATCGCTCCATAAATCTGAGCAGTGTCCACGGCGTGATACAAATCTGCGAAATGCTGCTATGAATCCTGGTGTTGTCAAATCACTTACCACTTCTAGGTGTATTGCACGAGTTACCATACATACAAAGAGGCAAATGTATCCCTTATAAGATTTGTGCCCTCGACCCTTACTGGTACGCATTTGTATCGGTCCGGCAAAATCAACGCCCGTGACCTTGAAGGGTCTCCCGGGATTTACCCGTTCCCTGGGGAGTTCTCCCATTTGTGGTTGGATCGTAAGGGCTCTGTGCTTGATGCAAACGACACATTCGCGGAAACACCTTTTCACTAAGGGCTTCAAGCCAATTATCCAGTAACGGGAACGAAGAAAATTCATCGTAAGTGCTATGCCGCCGTGCAGTAACTTCAAATGAGCATCTTTAACCAGAAGAATAGAAAGATGTGAATCACCCGGGAGGATGAACGGATGTTTGTACTCGTGTGGTAATGTAGCTGCCTGTATGCGACCTCCCACCCTCAGTAATCCAAATTCATCGAGATAAGGATTTAAAGAGATAAGTTTGCTTCTTTTCTTAATTCTTCCCTTTTCTTTTAAATCTTGTATTTCTTCTTCAAATTTTTGTTTTTGTGTATATTTTAAGCATACGTTTAAAGTTTCTGTTATTTCTTTGCAAGTCAAATATTTCAGCGGTTCTTCTTTAGCTTCTTTTTTTAATTTCAGACGGAGAAATCTTCTACAATAGGTAAGTACTCTTAACATTTTATTGAAGTTTGAGAATCGTTCCATAAAATTATCTTTTTCTTCCGAACAGGTAAGGGTTACTTTTGTTTGGATTTTCTCTTCTAGGTCAGTGCTAAATGTGTCCCTTTTGTTTCTATTTATTTCCAGTTCCATAAGCCAGTGTGGTCCTTCCCACCACAGTTGTTGATGTTGTAATTCGCACGGGCTAACACCACGCGATGCAAGATCCGCAGGATTTTCTTCGGAAGCAACATGACTCCATCTGTCATTATCAATACGGTTTTGTATTTCTGTCACGCGGTTAGCCACAAAAGTTTGCCATCTGATTGGTGGGGCTTGAATCCATGCTAATACCACCGTTGAGTCAGTGTAGGCGTAGATTTTATCTCGAGGTATTTTTAAGACATATGCTGCTTCAGACAATAGTTTAGCTAATAAAACTGCTGCACACAATTCCAGCCGAGGCACAGAAATTTGTTTTAAGGGTGCTACCTTTGTTTTACTTTCCAGAATAGACAGGTACACTTTGTTATTTTGGACAACCCTCATATAAAGGACTGCTGCATAAGCGGTTGTTGAGGCGTCCGCGAATCCATGAATTTCGGTTTGATCATTGTCAGGGTGAGTATACATCCATCGACCTAGTTCGATGTTGTGCAGGTTTGGAAGTTGTTCACGGAAAGATAGCCACTCTTCTTGAATGTTAGATGGTAGAACATCATCCCAGTCAACTGAGCACAACCACAATTTCTGTATAAATACCTTGGCCGTGATAATCACCGGTGCTAACCATCCAAAGGGATCAAATAAGCGTGCTACTTCTGCTAATACGCTTCGTTTCGTCATTGGGGATGTAACATCACTTTGGTTTATGTGGAACTTGAATTTATCATTTACTCTATCCCAGGACAATCCTAAGGTTTTTATAATTTGATCAAACTTGATTTCAAATGGTTGGAATCCACGTTTGTGTTGAGCAATATTCTCCAAGAACCTATCCGAATTACTGGACCATTTTTGTAATTCAAAGCCTGCGCTACTCAGAAGTTGTGTAATTTGTGTATAAATTTCTGTGGCTTGTAATTCGTTAGAAGCGCCTGTCAGCAGGTCATCCATGTAGAACGAAGTTTCCACTATTTCAGCTGCCAAAGGGTACTTCTGGCCCTCATCTTTTGCAACTTGGATCAGAGTGCGAACTGCTAAAAAGGGAGCAGATGCTGTGCCGAATGTAACCGTTAATAACTTGTAGGATTTAAATTCTTCATTGGGGTTGCTTCTCCAAACTAATCTTTGGTAATCAGTGTGTTCTTCGGATACTTGTACTTGTCGATACATCTTGACGATGTCACTTATGATCGCTATTTTGTGCTGTCTCCATTGCATGATTAAAGAACGGAGATCTTTTTGCAGTGTAGGCCCCACTAAAAGAATATCATTAAGAGAGGAACCCTTTGATCCACTGGCTGATGCATCAAAGACTGTTCTAACTTTCGTAGTATCTTTATCGTTTCTGATTACCGCATGATGTGGTAAGTAGATAACATTTTCTTCATTGTCTTCAGTTAATGTCATGTGCCCCAGGTCTAAATATTCTTGAATAACTTTGGTATATTCCTTGTATAACGTGGGGTCTCTTTTGAACCTTTTTTCTAGTTGTAAAAATCTAGATATCGCAATTTCTTTGGTTTTTCCTATTATTTCTACAGGTGACATCACGTCTTCTTTGAAAGGTAAGTTGACCTTGTATCGGCCACACTCTGTTCTTTTTGTAGTTTCGCGGTAGATTGTTTCACATCTTTGTTCTTCTCTTGACAATTTTCTTTCGACGGTAAGTGTTTCATTTTCTATTTCCCAGAACTTTCTGATCATATCACTGACATTTACATTTAAATGCATACTAATCATTTGTTTTTCTGTTTCAGCTTTTGATCGTCCGCTAGCGCTTCCCGATAGTATCCAACCCAGTTGAGTCTGCTGCGCTATAATTCCAGATGGACTCTTCAGCAAACCGTCGTCTATAAAAAAAAAAAAAAAATAAAAATGTTTATTTCATCAACTTAATACGTTTTACATAATATATGTGTGGAAGCACCTTTTAAGCAATGATATGCTTGTGTTAGGTGGTCCCGCTCTTCCAGTTTGCAATAACTAAGTTAAAGTATAAATGCTGTGAGATAAACAAGGTAATCTAAAATAAGCATGCAGTGGATGATGGGCGAAATAACAACGCGCGCGGTGTAATAAGTGTGAGGTGTGTCTGCGTGTGTGTGTGGGGGTGTGTATATGTGTGTGAGTGTGTGTGAGTTGGTGTGTGAGGATGTCAGGGGTGCGTGTGAGTCATTTGTGCTTTGTCTGTTTTGGGGTCAGCCCTACGACTATGTCTTGGGGTCGGAAGACACTGTAATCAGTATCTTCCACTGACTGTAGAAGTCCCTCGTGATCAGTCACGTAGCAGTTTGTAATATTGACTCGACTTCTACGTAGCTTTTGGTTGCTAACCACTGTGTTCTTTCGACGGTAAGTGTTTCATTTTCTATTTCCCAGAACTTTCTGATCATATCACTGACATTTACATTTAAATGCATACTAATCATTTGTTTTTCTGTTTCAGCTTTTGATCGTCCGCTAGCGCTTCCCGATAGTATCCAACCCAGTTGAGTCTGCTGCGCTATAATTCCAGATGGACTCTTCAGCAAACCGTCGTCTATTATCTGACTAAATACTTCAGCGCCCAGTAACATATTTATTTTATTACCTTTGTTAAATTCAGGGTCGGCTAACTCTATGCGCTTTAGATCAGGCCAACTGGGTGTGTTCAATGGTTGTATTGGTAAGTAGTTAGTAATCTTTTTCAAAACGTACGCTTTTACAAGGATAGTGAAGTTTGAGTTGCGTCTAGACTTCAAGTGAACTTCAACCATAGACTTGATATGAAGTGTGTTACTTTCACTTAATCCTGATACCTTTCCGTTAATCTTTTCTCGTTTCAGACCCATAGTCTGAACAAGATCTTCCGTTACAAACGAGGCTTGTGAACCCTGGTCAATGAGAGCACGGTAAATTTGTGGTTTCTTGTTCCTTGATACGACATCTACCAGTGCTGTAGCTAAGAGTACTTGACCAGGTTGATATATAAAATGTGATGAAATATTGTCCGATTGGTCTTGATGAGATTCTTCCTTCGCCGATTCTTTTTTATCCGGATGTAGCAGTGAGTGATGTTTTCTATTACAAATGCGACAAGCCGTGTCTCTCATACATTTCGCTGCAATGTGATTTGGGTTCAAACAATTAAAGCACAGGTTATTATTCTGAATAAATTCATGTTTGTCTGAATATGGCTGTTTTGCGAATTGTTTACATTGGTATATATAGTGGTCTTCTTTACAATATGCACACTCAACAGGTGTGCCCGATGGTGTTGGTGACGAAGCGTGAAAGGATTTTAATTTAGTTGACCTGCTTACATTTTCAGTCATTTCAAGTGATCTAAATCTTGTTTCCATAAATAGCTTCAATTTGTTGAATGTTGGAAAATCGTTGCTACAGTCAATTGAAATATGTTGTTCCCATAATTTTTGACTTTCCGGGTCTAATTTAATCACTGTCATGTAAATGACGATTATATCCCAGGAACCAGTTGGAAGACCAAGATTATTTAACGAACTCAAACATTCCACAGTTATATCTAACAATTGCTTTATGCTCAGTGCTGATTCTATAGTTATAGTTTTAACACCAAACAATCTCTTAAACAAACAGTTCGATATGTATCTTTTGTTGTTGTAGCGGTTATTCAAAGTTTCCCACGCTAATCTATAATTTTTACTTGTCACTGAAATGCTTCTTAATAATATTTCCGCTTCGCCAGCTAAACTTGATTTGAGATAGTGTAGTTTTTGAACATCGTCTAATGTCGTACTATTATGTATGATTGATGTAAACAAATCCAAAAATGACGGCCAGTCGATGTATTTTCCAGAAAAGGTTGGTATTTTTAATTTCGGTAACTTAATTTCGGCAATAGGATTTTGTTTTTGCGTAATGTGTGGTTGTTCTTTAGGGACTAACGGTTGAAGTTTGGTTTTTAATTCGCTTTTATAAATAATATATATTTCTTCATACTGTTCGTATATATCATCAGAGAAATAAGCTAAAGCTGTTCGCTGTTCTTTAGCTACATGAGCTACAAGGTGATCGTGTGACGATTTGAAGATTTGCCAATCCTTCTCCAAATTCTCCAGACGAGTATCTAAGTAACTTAATACCAGTCGTTCCTTCGGAGATTTTTTATAATTAATTTGAGCTTTTTTAATTTGCTCATAACGTTCCTCTTGCAAACGTAATAGCTGATTAATTTTTTCCATGCTTAAAGTTTGAATCTTTGTTTACGTAGGTAGGTACACAACTTTATCACAAAGTAAATGAATCCTCAAAATCGTTCGTTCGAGGTACTTACGGTACCGTTCCAATCACTATTTATAAATTAGCTACTTTATATCGGTTCAAACTTCTAACACATACACTAGGTAATTTAATCGATTACTATATACGTCTATTATTTTATTAGCACTGTGTCGCACTGTGTTCCACTGTGTCAACTCGTAACCGACACTGTGTCACTTGAGTTTTATACTGTTCAGTTTTTTATACTACACAATGTTTACTTTTTACGAACTACACACTACGCGTCGCGGTTCCGTTATCCGGCATCGAAGGACCATATGTTTGCCTGATTTTACCGAAATTCTAAATTTCTTGAGGAGAGATTAATAAAATTCACGGATAGCAAGTAACGGTGTATTCAAGACTAAACAATAAAAAATATGTAGGTACACTAATAAAAAATGTCTCACTCGCAATGATGATTTGTGTTACGAATGAGACTAGCAGCGCCATCTAGCAGTGAGACGCGTAAACAGTCATAACAGCGGCACGGTTCGATCGATCAGGTTAAGCTACGCTTGCCGCTATCGGTCCGCGTATGGGTGACCATCTTTACATACCGAGTCCGTGCCTCAGAAAGCATGATAAACCGTTGGTCCCGGCTATCATTCTTGAATCTTTAACAGTCGTTACGGGTCGTCAGAAACCCGAAAATCTGTCAACTAATCTTAACAAGAGGTGTTGTGTTATCCTGTAACTGGGTTGTTGAGTTCAGATAGGCAGTCGCTCCATGTAAAAACCTGTAAAAACCTTGTTACTGGGTTACTAGTTGTGGAGGTCAGATACTGGTATTTGGCTGCATCCGGTTAGACTGGAAGCCGACCCCAATATTGTTGGGAAAAGGCTAGGCAGATGATAAATGTTTACCTTCTTATCCAACTGCGGTTAAGTCAAATAGAAAGTTGTATATCTATCTTTAACCTTCTGTTTCCTCCTACCTCACGTCTCAAGCCAGCTGCAAGCGGTTATATCGGGATTGTCTCCGCTAATGAGAGCCGTAATTACGACAACGTAGTACCGGGATGTGCGTGAGAATAATTGGCACTGGATGGGATGTTGCCATTGTGGGGAGGCTGAATATTTGAGCTGCAATATTATTGTGTGATGTTGTTTGCGGCTGAAAAAAGCCAGCGCGCTTCTAGCTTAACGAATAAGAAACTGAGTTGTTCTTTCTGTAATTGTAACCGTTTTTATTCAAAGTCAAATTTCTATTATTTTTACGAATGCAAGTTTTATATGTATGCATATTAACATATTATATTCACTATTTATTATGCGCGCAACCAAAATGTGGAACTCTCTGCCGGCGTTTGTGTTCCCTTCCACATTTAACCCGTCTGCCTTCAAAGCAAGAATGAAAAGCCATCTTCTGGGCACGCTCGTTCCATCATTCACCTCATCCATCTCTTTCCATAAGACGTGATCGAGGTCAAGAGCAGGCCCATTCAGCAGTAAAAAAAAACTTAGCTTTGAATACTCCCACGATCCCTGTACCAATGCAGGCACACAAGCACAATGTTCTGCGTGCCACATTGCGTACTTAGAGAATTATCATCAGACCAAAAATAGAAGTTGTTTTCCAGCAATTACTTTTGCATATGTAAGGTTACTTAGTTTGATGTACATAATCCGTAGACGACGGCTTCGTGATGGGTAATTTTACACCCTATCATCATTTGCCTAGCCTTTTCCTAACTTTGTGGGAGTCGGCTTCGAGTTAATCTAACCGGATGCAGCTGAATATCAGTATTTTCCATGGAGCGACTGCCTATCTCACCTCCATAACCCTCCATACCCTTTGGTAAAACTGGTTGTCAGACTTTCAGGCTTCTGACTACCCGTAACGACTGTCAAAGATCCACGAATGACAGCCGGGACCAACCGCTTAGTGTGCTTTCCGAGGCACAGAGGGGTCTCGGTATATAAAGATGGTCACCCATCCACGGACGAACCGCAGCAAGCTTAGCTTAGCCTGATCAATCAACTCGTGCGGCTGTTATTACTTAGTCACGGGCCCCTCATTTTACACCCTGTATGAACGTATAAAACATACTGAGATTGCCAAATTATCTGCCTGTTATTAGGTATCTTTATGATAAAAAGATTCATCTCCTATTCCATAAACTTACATACTTACTGAAATATCAAAGTAAAGTCCTACCTGAGTACCGGGCTTACAAACAATGGTCTAGAGAGTAGAGAATCAATCATTTTTTCTTTCTTGAAAAACATCTTTCTACTAGAATATTATCTTTAAGTAACGTAGAACCCACATTTGGCATGATGGATGGCAAGGGTGAAGAAGTGATTACACGTAAAGGAATCGTAAGAAAGATGTATCACTTTGATAATGGAGAGGGACTCACGGACTGTTCGGGTGGGAAGTTAAATTATGTGACATTAGAGTGCTCAATGCTCTCGTAGTAAGTACTCGCATCCGGCATGCGTGTGACTAGAAGACCAATTCTCGTAATATAAAACGATCAAAATCTAGTCGCAGTCTCATCTCGGCGACAAACAAATGTCAAAGACCTGTCAAAATGTAGGGAAATTAGACGTATTTTTGACAGATTGAGACTGAGATCAGACTGTGAATGTTCTTAAAATTACGAGAATTGCCCCTCAGATGTATGAATGTAAACGACACAAACGGAGTATTTAAGAGTCGCAGCAGATGAGAGACTTTTAACGCATGGGGTTATGTATTGTATGTATGTATAATCAGCCTATAATGTTCCCACTGCTGGGACACAGGCCTCCTCTGTGAGTGAGTGAGCTGTAATCTACCACGCGTGCCAGTGCGGGTTGATAGAAGTCACATGTCTTTAATTTTTTTGATTCTAGGACCTGCTCGTTTCCGCACAATGTTTTCCTTCACTGTTTTGGGAGCAATGGTGACAAAATTATTTACATAAAATAAAGCCTGGGTGACAACCCACGAGCTACAACCCGTAAGTCGGGGACGTTATCACTAGGTTACTATACTGCTCTATGCATGTATGTACAGTCTAAATACTGCCGATCGATTCTGTAAAAATCTCACCGTGAAAAGTTAGGTGAAGTGAGCTTAGAGTGAACTGTCAATAGTGTAAATCCCTAGCATTTAGTTTGGAATGACAGCTCACTCCACGCTCACTTCACCTAAGTTTTCACGGTGAGGTGGTTACAAAATCGCACTGCTGTTCTTCTTCAATGAAAACGTAACAGAGTAACTTCAAGAGTAACGGTGGAGTTTCTTGACCATTCTTCTCCTTAAACTACCTTTTGGAAGAGGCGACTAGAATCAATTCTATTTTTTTTTTTGACGTTCAGAAGTGTTTTTTATTAGCCTACCTGAAATAAAGGATTTGACTTTGACTTCACGATGGCTTTGATTTGAATTCCAAAACTTCATAGCAAATTAGTTTCAAGTATCTGAAATCTTGGTGCTTATTATTTTACATGGCACTTCCATGAAAAGTGGCTTGAAGTGCTGCCACATGGATCGACCCGTAAGGTTAAGCTACGCTTGCCGCGGTTGGTCCGTGGAAGGGTGATCATCTTCATATACAAGAGCCCTCCATGCCTCGGAAAGCACGATAAGCAACGGCTTATCGTGCTTTCACACGACAGCCGGGACCAACGGGTCCCGATTGTTATCGCCTCGGCAAGCACGTTAAGCGGTTGGTCCCGGCTGTCATTCGTGGATCTTTAACAGTCGTTACGGGTCATCAGAAGCCCACAATTCTTCCTATTCGAGGTTAGATAGGCAGTCGCTTCGTGTAAAATACTGGTACTCAGCTGCATCCGGTTAGACTGAAAACTGACCCCAACATAGTTTTTTTTTTTTATTTTAAAAACGTTGCTCCACGCTAGGAATTACTCCTGTATCGTGGGTGCGTTTGCAAACATTTAAACTCATATACACAAACAGCCAGACACGGAACAACTACCTGTAGGCAATACAAATATTTGTTCCGTGGAAACCGCGATACGCAGCGCAGCAGTCGATCGCTCAACCACTGCACCAACTGTGTCGTCAAGTCAGTCACTTAGGAAAAGGCTAGGCAGATGATGATGATGTCTTCAATGAAAAGCGGACTTTCTGCGAACTAACGTTTTGCAGAAAGTTTTTGGCTAGTTAGTGAGATTTTGACAACAATTTTTCCAAAAATTTCGATTTACCTGTACAGCTGTTATTATGTATATTCAAATTTTATTTATGTTTTAAATTGACGTTATTTCAAGTTAAACAAATACCATCTTTATTTAATAGTAAATAATTTGATTTCAGAGTGACTAGCACTATTCAAAAAAGTTATAAAAATGTTTGAAGTTGTAGTGTAAACTGAACTCTATTGTGTAGGAATTAAAGTTATTTTTCCATAAACTCCTATTTGTTTACATTTTTGGTGAATATGTCGCAATTCAAATTTAGCCACGAGCCCAGTTGGTAGATGCTGATGTTACAATATTTGCGAAGCTGTCTTCTCAGGTGCAAATGACTATTATAGTGAGCCCAAAGGTCGTATAACTTTCACGACCGTGTGTCGTAGTACAGATTCTATTCGTGATAACGCCATACATCATCCCTCACTAATAATACTGTTGGCGTTAATATTAGCTGATCTACTGTTAACGTGTCACGATTTAATACTGGGGGAAGGCAGACAGGTAGCTCGAAAGCTGAAAAGATATGTTCATTATTTAATTAATACAGGCTGCCGGAGACGACGCATAACCATGGATTCAGTACATGATTCTGGACGGCCCTGCGTTGTTATTACCGGTTATAAAAAAAACTGGTGTTTTCTACAAAAGTGTAATACCGGTCAACATGTGAACTACAATTTTTTTTTTTAATACTGACGATAAATTTCAACGCAAGGGCGCGCGTGGATCACAACATACCTCGCGCTGTGTTCCACAAAGAAAAGTGTTTCACACAAGTTTTTGACATTCGTTGTAGCTGAGATGAGATGGCGACGTTGAACGTTTTATACTCTGTCCATTATGAAAACCGCTTTTTGATAGATGGAACTACATAATAATTGCAGCAACAAACAGTACATTGATTGATACACGTACGGTATTATAATGTCTCTAACAATTCATAAATAAGGTAATTCAATAAGATAAAGCAGTTTATATATTTATTTTATTACGCATTTTAAAGTTAACTTTTACGTAATCTGGAATAAGTACGTTCTAAGACAGCTGTCAAAAAACGGTAAACTTAATTAGACAGGGTATAAGTTCGAGAATTAGCCTTGGTTCACATCACATCATCATAAAACGTCTGAGAGGCATAAATAAAAAACAAATTATAACCAAACATAACCTATATTGAAAAAACAAATATTCAAATACATGACATGATACCAATAAAGAAAAATAACAAAATAATGTAACAATACCACTAAAAGAAAATAAAAGAAGACTACTTCTTCAAGACAGAAACTGCAGTAGGCATCCTACTTCCTAATAGTAGGTCCCCAGGAGATGTTGTCCAGCCCATGGAACTGCCTCTTCATGCTCTGCTTATCAGACCACTTGGAGTCCAGGTAGCTGTCATCTTCATCCTGTTCCAGCTTCTTCCATTCCTCTTGCTTCCTGTACGCGTGAAGAGTGAGCTGCTTGCGGTCTTCCTCAGACATGATGGGTTCTCGACCTGGAGCGCCTTCGGAGTTGGAACACAGTTTCACTGTCACTTTCATCTTGTTGTTTTTGCCTGTAATTTTAAAAAGACCGATATTTTAATATGGATGTCCTAATATTTACATAATGTTCCCACTGCTGGGACACAGGCCTCCACTCGATGAGGTTATCCACCACGAGGGCCCAGTGCGGGTTGGTAGATGTCACATGTCTTCAAATTTTTGGTTCTAGGACATGCCGGTTTCCTCACGATGTTTACCTTCACCATTTTGAGAGCAGTGATGATGAAATAATTTATATAAAGTAAAGCACGTGTTTGGGGTTCGAACCTACACCTACAATTCGTAAGTCGTGGCCGTTAGCACTACTGGGCTACCACTACTCAATATTTATTCAGTACCACAAACCTTCGAATTTTTGATTAACAACTCCAATTTAACGTTTTAATTCACCTAAATCTACAATGTCAATGTGGTGGGGTCGTTAGAATATTTATATTAGGTCAATTTAGATGCTGACTACCTACTCTATAAATCAAAAGGTTGAAACAGGTTGCTATAATATTTATCAAATCATACGAGTGCTGGTTAGTAGGCCAGCTAACCAGCAATAACCAACCAGTAATGCTGGCCTACTAACCAGTACTCGTATGATTTGATACACCCTGTTGGGTGTAAAGTTCACTCATTTTTCTATCTGTGAAAACTTGTAATTGGCCTTATTTTTGTTACCCTTAATCGTGCAAAAGTTTTAGCTGTAAGTTTTCCAAAAACTGTAAAATAATAGTAGATTATTAACCAAGGGGATAAAGCAGTGTCTTCTGTCGCGGGTGACGATTTAAATCGCGAGCGTAACGAAGGACTCGAGGTTCACTCCTGAGCGTAGCGAGGGTGTTAAAAACTTAAATCACGAGCGAAGCGAGGGATTTAAGACGAGTCCTGAGTGTAGCAAGGGATTTAAGTTCACCCAAGACTAAGACAGCTTTATCACCGAGGAAAATACTCTACTTTTCGTACCATTTGCGAAAAAATTAACACAATAATAATATGAGATAAGCATTTATTAAAAATAATGACAATTAAAAGTAAAAGTTAACATTCGAAACATTGGTCCAATTATTGATAGAGAGAGTTACATTTTTGTTTGGTACATTTATTGTTGATGAGTTGATTTGAGTATTTCTCTGTTCTTGCGTCTGAGGAACTTGGCAAATTCCTAGACTAATATTTTTTTGTCGGAAAAGCAAAGGCATCAAGCTCATACGGCCTCGTCGGTTTTCGTATTTTTATTTAATAATCATAACTGCATAATAAATGCATATTCCTTTTTCAAAAAGATGGATAATGCTTTATATACAAACTCAATGGTGTATACACAGATGTAGTTCAGTATAAATTTCGGTAAGTATTCCAAATTTAAATCACATTCTCCCCCTAGAGGATGAATGAAATTCAGTACAATTTTCTTTCCCTGTTTTTAACAGATTAAAAATGACTATTGTTATGTTCGCTTTTTGTGGCATAGAATGTCACTTTTTTGAGCAAGTGGTATGAAAAATAAATTTATAGAAAAAGGAGGATCCTTCGACTAGACGGTTGTCGTGTCTGGTGGGCAACTGCCCGACGATTGATTTTGGGACGTTGTATATATGCTAGACGCGCGGTAAAGTCTGCTTGCATGATGCAAGGTTTTATGTGACGTCAGTATGATGTGTAGTCCGCATGTGGCGATGTAGATGCTGTCATATTATTGCATAATTGCCTCTTAAAATAATAATATTAATCACGATAATAGATGACAGTAATCCTACCTAGAAAAAGATCAGTTTTAGTTTCTCAGGGACTTTCAAACTAAAACGCCATCTGATTTAGTAAGAAACCGTTAGTGAAACCGTTTAGTTTTACCGAGATTTCGAAAAACTATCACCCGCTTGGATATAAAGCCTACATAATCTCCGGGATAATAAGTACCCCAGGTCTACCTGTGCCAAAAATCAAAGTCCGTTGAAGAGTGAAAGGGCAACACAGACAAACAAGAGTTACTTTCACTTTTATAATATTAGTATCGATAGTATGCCAAGCAATTGCATAAGGCTAGGTACGCACTGACAGGTCAGCGCCACAATGCCTAGAGCCTAGTGACTTAACCTTCGCGAATGCGGTCGGTCATTGCTCACAAACCCACCTATCAGTGCTTACGTAGCCCAAAAGATATACCTACCCAAATGGTCACCGAGTTTATTCCCATTGAGGAACTTCTTCCCACAAGCCCACAGACAGGCAAGAGTCGGGTCTATAACTTCAGTAGAAGCTTGGGTTCCCGAGAGGTCCTCCACATTGTCCAGCTCCATTCGCACAGGGTCGTGAGGTGGAAGACCTCCGGGGAATACGATCTTGGAGGCTCCTCGGAGCTCATCTAGAGCTCTGGCTACGTCTTTCTGGGTTAGGCATTTGCGGATATCCACCTGGAAAATAAGGAATATTTGTTAGTTGGGAATGGAATAACCCTAGTGTTTCTACTGATATTGATGAATAATTGTACGGTGTTGTGCTGCACCGGACGACGTCATTGCGTCGGCGCCGGCTGTCGCTGCAAAACCAGCGCTGGGGCTCTGTCTTGCATAGGCTCGCCGCATAATGCTGAGCGATAGCCGTTTTGCGTGGATGTGACGCGTGTCAACCATTTCTTATTGTTTTTTTTTCTTTATTTTGTTTTTATGTTCTTTTTTGCGTCATGTTTACCGCAAATAAAAACTTTTTCTTTCTTTCTTACTTGTATGAAAAAGAAGCACTAGCACGAACTAGAACTTTCCACTTTTGAGTAAACATCAAGTAATCACATGCACCTAGCCTAGATTCAGCAGCATCCTTGGCTATGTGCTTTTAACAACTTACTAACCGAACCGAACCGAACCGTTCATAAACAATGGTTAATAAACATTGCTCAACTCAAAGTGCAGCATCGGAGGGGATATTGGACATTTAAAATTATTAAACTGGAAGTTTTTGAGTATGAATGTCGATGGCTATAAGAGTAGGGGAAGACCAAAGAAACGCTGATTGGACTCTGTGAATGATGACATGGTTAGAAAGGAAGTATTACTGAGATATCGACTAATAGAGAAGTATGGAAGAAAAAGACATGTTGCGCCGACCCCAAATATATTGGGATACGGGCGGGACTGATGATGACTCACATTTTTCTTACTAATAAACTCCTTAGCATCTTCGGCTGCCTTCTTAATAATCTCCTGCATGTTGGGAGGGGGGGCGAGGCCGCAGCGACGTCCCATGTCGTCCTTCACAAACACGTGACCTGGCGGGGCGCAGCGCTTGGCCCAGGGGTCTTCCAGTTTTAGCTCCATTATCTGTAATTTTTTATATTAATACTAGTAGAGCTACAGAAAACTTGGATGTAGATTTAAGACATCCTGAACTTAGTTCAGCATTTGCCACGTATTTGGACTTTGAATCCCACATCAAACCATTTAATTCTTTTCAGAATTCAGACACATATTGACCTAATTGGTGATGTTCTTCAGAAAGGTCAGGTACGTAGTACTCGCAACCGCTGTGCGTGCGTGAACCAGATGTACGAGTATGAACGTAAACGAGGCAAAAGTAGTATGTAAATATCATAGCAGGTGACGTTCTGTAATTTCTGCCTAGAACGAACATGCATGGGAAGAACGTATGAGTTGATGTTGGATTTTTTATTTGTTTGACGGCACGGTTGGCGCAGTGGTTAAGCGATTGACTGCTGCGCTGCGTGTCGCGGGTTCGATTCCCGCACGGAACAAATATTTGTATGATCTACATGTATTTGTTCCGAGTCTGGGTGTTTTTCTATCTATAATATGTATGTATTTACAAAAAAAAAATGTATATAAGTAGTTTATCAGCCATCTTGTTACCATAACACAAGCATTAGGTTGCTTAGCTTGGGACTAGATGGCGCTGTGTGAAATGTCCAGGGATATTATTATTATTATTATTATATATTACGAGTATAATGTCCAGTGAAAGTTACTCCAAGGTTATTTAAAATACTCCTTATCAGATTGACGTCATGTTGCTGTGCCAAAATTTCGTTAAAATCTTTTAATTCTCCTTAATCCTCATTCATTATATTAAACAAATCTCAGCTAACCTGTTCTTCAGTCAACCCCTGCATCTCAAGAGGCAGGAATGTCCCGTGTTTCTGCAGCTCGTCCATCTCATGGCATAACCTGATCACCTTCAGTCTCCCATTGAAGATCGCAGTGATATCCTTCACGACATCATCTACCTCCTTCTCCACGTCTGTTTCATAGAGGAACTGGTTCTCATCGCCTCTTTTCACGAGGAAAATTACCATTTTGAGAGCGAAAGGAAATTGTTACAATGCGTCGAAATTGTATGATATTTATTGAACTAACAGACGTTACTATGGTGTTTCTATGGGAGCGGTTGCTATGGAAATACCACGGTAAGGGTGCGAAACAATTAGTTTTTGGTATACAAACTCACTCGATTGGAATTAATGATAATTTTTTATCGAATTTAAATGATATAATTTTAATAAAGAATATTTTTTTTTATATTTACATAATTTAAAAATCTAACAGCCTTAAAATAATAAATATGTACAAGTATATGTACAAAAAATTCGTCTGCATCGCTGTCAATAGGAAACGTGCCCAAAAGGCTGGCAGCATTGCCACGTTGTATTGCAATGCTGATTCTTTCGCCAAAATATTTTAATAAATGATTATTTTGAATAAAGTTATTGCCGTATAAATAGTTTATTGATTCTGGGAGTAATGTTCAAGTCGTGTGTAAAATTAAATTTTGGTTATATTATCACCGTAAGATCCCTGACAATGGAAACTCGTAGAAAACAGCATAAGCCATCTCTCATTACGACAGACAGTTACCTATATTGTTATTGGGTTTGGACCTACAAATTAATTGTTTTTGATAAAATAAAATAAGATTGACACTGATAACTTTTACGAAGTTTGGACGTGACATCATGGTGGTGTTGGTGGTTGGTATAGGATAAGTCATATTGGGCTGATTCTTCATTTAACAGATATTTTTTATTCGTGGAATAAAATTGTCGTCTGACGGATTTTGCACGGTCAACTGTAAAAAAATTGAAAATTATTCCTCGGATAAAATTATCTGGCGTTGGAAAAATCAGCCCTTAGTGAAAAAAACTGTTTAATTTTTTTTTTATATAGGACGGTACTCGTATTTATGCCATTGTTACATAATTCCAAAGTACTCAAACCCACATAAAACAAACAATAACAACACCATCTCATCAACAAACTTCGAAAGTTATTAAATTCAATACTCGTCAAAATAATTACGACATTTCGACGAATAATACAATTATTATTGATTGAATAATGGGTAGGTACCAATAATTAATTGAATCGACGCTTCCCGAGTTTGTGCGAAGCATTGCTCTTGTGAATACAATAAGCGCTTTTGTTCTACCGCTGTTTCTGAGTTTCCGCTCGTACGTGGATTCACTAAACTGTGGTAATGTTTTGTATTTTTGTTTGTAGGTAATTAGAGTTTTATGGCTTCGACTTGAAAATTAGTATTGTGATTTTAAATTCGCATTTTGATATTGTTATTATCATACTGAGTGATCATCACCATCATTTATTGATAGAAATTAAAGAAATTCAAAAACTTTTATTTTTTAAAAGATCATTTGAATTGACTCACAAATCACAATGCATGACTTTATTTGGCTAATAATATCTTTAATCTCTTCTTTTTATGACCTCTACAGGACCCAGGCTTCAAACCTATTAACCGTCTACCACGCATAAAACAAAAGCCGGCCGAAAAAAAATCATAAAATATAAAAATAAACAAAAAAAAAAGTGGCCAGCGCGGCGTGGGCCGAGCGGGTCAGTTAAACTAATGTAGCGAAGATAGTCACTGAGCTGGAAAATGCCGACCCGGCCTGATAAAACATCTAACTATAATTAAATTTTTCGTATTTTTTTTTTTGCTCTGATATATAGAAGGTAGTAATGAAATATGTAACTTACTGTTTGTGAAGCGTGGGCATTTTGGGGTCTCTTTGACCGTTTTTACAATGGTCAATGAATCTATAAGTATGTTCTTGAGAATTTCAAAGAACAAAATATTTATGGCATCTGAGGAGAATGTTTCTATCGGTGGTCGTGACATACTCGTACTACTAAAGATTATAATGTACCTATTTATTTTAATTCGATCCAAGGTTAAGCTACGCTTGACGCGGTCATGGACGGGTGACCATCCATCGAGACCCCTCCGTGCCTTGGAAAGCATGTTATGCCGGTGATCTGTCATTTTGACAGTCTTTACGGGTAGTCAGAAGCCTTAAAGTCTGACTACCAGTCTTACCATGGGGTATCGTGTTACCCAGTAGGTAATAGAGTTGTAGAGGTCAGATAGGTGGTTGCTCCACGTAAAATACTGGTAATCAGGTACATAAGGTTTGACTGGAAGCCGACCCTAACATAGTTAGGACAGAATAGGCAGGCAGGCAAGTTGTCATATGGAATAACAAACACCGAACCTTATTTAGATTCCATAAGATTGGTGACTATAATTGGGTCTGGTTGATGTCAGTAGCAGACAGGTGCGACGAGTCGATGCGCCGCGACTCTGGTGAAGCAATTTCTATGAAAACTTAATGGATATTCTTCTACCGGAGTCGCGTCACGCCTGTCTGCGAAACCCTTTAAGACATACCTGGCGAAATGTGCGTGTACCTACTATACATGTTGACTATCCCTTGGGATGCCAGAGTGTGATGATATTTAATGCCAACTACCACCAAAAGATGTACCCAATTCTATATCCCACAACCAATAACTTGCATACGTGCACACAATCCCTAAATACAACTCCACCATAGATTACAGCACACAAATCACTCCGTTTATCGAGATGTCCCAATTCGAATAGATAATCGATTGTATCGAATATCCTGCACGGGCGATTGAACCGAGTTGCATCGCTACATCGATATAGTTTACGTTTCATCGGGTGCCTGAACAACGTGCGGAGGACTGCCATGTTTTTCTTGCATTACGGAAATAGTTTTGAAAAGTGGGGAGAATAGAACGCATAATGAAGAATACGACAGTATTTTTATAGATAGGTAGATATTTTTTTATGATTGCTGGCTATTTTTTTACTAGTTAGTGAGAGGGGAAATGGCACAGTGGTATCATCCCCGACTTACAAGTTTTAGGTCGTGAGTTCGAACCTAGGCAGACACCTTACTTTGTGTATTTAATTTTATCACTACTGCTCTCAAAACTGTAAAGGAAAACATCGGGAGGAAACCGCATGTCCTAGAACCAAAAATTCGCAGACATGTGACGCGGGGTAGATCACAAATTTACAACCCACTCTCGCTCGAAGAGAGGAGGCCTGTGTCCCAGTATTGGGAAAATTTTAGGCTGAATATATGCATATATGCATCGATTTTATAATTGTCTATCCAAAAGTGGTCGTAATAACTCACTAATAATTCTGAATAGAATAATATTGCTGCCACAGGTTTACAAAAGGACATTGTCCGGAATCGCCCGGTGCACAAGAAATATCGGACATACACGATAATTAATTGTCTATTTTATTATATTAGTTGCAAATACTTTTGTAACACAGACTAGCTGCATGCCAAAATGAACATTTTAAAGTATATATACATATAAGTATATATACCCAATAACATTAATCGCCGCCATCTTCGCCAAACGTCTTGTCACACCGAAAAAAAAAACTGCATAGATACCTAATTATCTAGGTAGGTACAAAAATAGCTAAATGTATTATGTTATTGTTTTTTAGTTTCATAAAAATCACTCGGAACTATGAAAAACTATACCTAATATTCGTTGTTATGGTTCGATTATAACCTCAAAATCTGATACTTTCTTTTAAATATATCTATTCAGCAGCTAATCCGCTATACAAATAAGATCTTATAGGAGTTTACTAATGATCGACAATACAACACATAATTTTCCGATGCTCTTGGTCCAGGGCGAACAATGTATGGGCGCAGAGCAATGTCCTTTGTGAAAAATGTCATTCATATCATTTATGTTATACACTACAGCCCACGTAATATCGTAACAGGATAAACGTATAACGTAGTTTTCAGTTGCCGGTGCCACTTTCAGACTTCCTCTTATATACAGTCAGCAACAAAAGTCAATTAACACTGTTACTTTTACAAATCATCTAAATTGATACAAAATGATGTGATACATTGGTTTTCTCTATTTCATGTAATAGCAAAGAGTTAATTATTCTTAAATATTCTGTTACTATATGTTTTTTAAGAATATTTTGCTCAATAATTAAGATTTAAACAACTAAAGTGTTAACCGACTTTTGTTGCTGACCGTACTAATTTTTTATTCTATCTATTCGTGTAACACCACAAATCCCGAACTTGTTACAACCAACCCTAAACACAAATTGTCAGATTCATCTGCATAAAGTTTTTTATGATCACGAAAGTGGACCATGAAACAGGGTCAGCAGAGTGTTGCATGGCCTGGCCATTTAGTGCAGGTTTCCAACGAGCGGGTGATTTATTGGGTGCAAAAGCGCGCTCGTTACATTGTTTTTGAGCAAAAAGAGCCTCTGAGGTCACGAATGTTGTAACAGTTGCGGCTGGATTTTTGTAGTGGAATAAATGTTTGAAGTGCATATTTTTTCTTTAGCGAATTTTTTGCGGCATCACGTTTTTGATCATCATTTGTTGGTAATAAGAAAGTGGTGTCAATTATCAAGATGAAAATAATTTATTTATTTAAACTTTTACCTAATTAATTAATAAAAATAATAAAATTAAATCCTAAATGATAATTTTCAAGATTGATTAGAAAGATGTAACTTTTTTACATTATACCTACTTAAATAAAATAACTAGCCAAGTGCGAATCATGCTCACACACGAAGTTTTCCATACCACAAGGCAAAAAATGCCGAAAAAAATCACTCTTAAAAATAAAATGAAGTTAATAATTAAAGGGGTCCCTTTAATTATTAACTTTATTTTATTTGTAATTATGAGATACATCCCGCTGACAGGCAGACGAACGGATGGCAGAGGCTTAGTAACAGGGCCCCGTTGGCACCCTTTGGGTACGGAACCCTAAAAAGCTCCTGCTTTTAGCGTTTTCAATTCGTCTATATTTTTAACAACATTCTTCTATTTATGATAACGGTTAATAAAATAACTCACATAATCGTTTTTCATTCCGTAGATATTGTAAGAAATAATTCGCTAGTATAAAAATCTATCTCAGTTAAAAAAAATGCAAATTTCCAAAATATTATAATTAGTCGAATGGTTGATCCGGTTCGTTATTCATATCCTTAGTTTCTATTTTTAACTTATGTTTGTCTATTTGTTCCAGATACCGCACATAATATGCGGACACAGACACGGGCACGACATTTCCACTGAGGACCCGGAGATCATCGAGCAACACCACGACAACACCACACACCATGGGAAGGTCAGTTGAAGAACATCATTAAAAAGTTGAAGTTGAGTTTAATAGGAATTCACAAATGCCCAGCTGCTACAGGCCATACCTACCTCCAGATCCACTGCACCTCACCGAACCTCCCCGTTGGTCTCGTGGTCGCCGACTGCTAAGCGTGGGTTTCCGGTTCACGATTCCCAGATCGGGCAAAGTAGATTTTCCATTAAGAATTTCTTAGTAGCAGCCCGGAGTTGTGAAGTTGGCGGCGTGTTACCCCCGTGCCTCGGAAAGCACGTTAAGCCGTTGGTCTTGCGCCTGATCTCTCTCCGGTTGGATTGCCGTCCCATCGGACAATGATAGTGAGGGAAGAGAGAGTGCACCTGTATCTGCGCACACACATGTGCACTATAATATCTCCCGCGCTGGTCTCCTTGAGATTGATCGCGAGGGCCGAAATTCTTTCTGGAGGACTTTATTTATTTTACCTTGCCTAATTCTGTATTATTCCCCGCGAAATCTTACCACGTGCAAACCACGTCAATATCGGGTCTTGTTAACGACAAGGAATCAAAATGTCAACCGTACGAACGGACGGACGTGGTTTCGAGGTAAGGAATCGTTAAGTGGTCATAGTGAATTCGATCTCCACTCGTTGTTTTATATACATCCTGTATTGTGCAACCTACATATGAAATCTTTAAACACGTCAGTACTGTAGGGCCTTGTCTGCCGAAGGCAACCTTATTTGATGCAGGCCGGCTATAACTTAGCGCGGGTGACATTCGAACGTTCAAGCTAGTGTCATATATTTTAATTAGGATTTTGGTTTAGAACTGAGAGTTGTAATTTAGATAGAAACGTTCTTACAATATAATAGTTGCTCGATTCCTCCCGTTACCCCAGAGAGCTCTTCTAGCCCTCTACAGTACCTATTCTTCTAACGGATAAGTGCTACCATAGGAATGTATGCCGCCAAATAGCATTGTTATGTTCCCGTTTCAAGTGCATTATGTGCTAGTAAGATGATACAGGTACCAGACGATGCAACTTTCTTTCCAAAGCTTCTTCTTCCTAGCGTGTCGATAGCAATCTAAATGGACTTGACCCAGAATTCGGCTACTTGTTTGGCACTACTACCAGCGTCCATCAATTCCTGTAGCATGCAGCTGACAGGATACGCAGGACACGATATTAAGTGTCCCATCGTTTATTAACAGCACCACATTTACACTTCAAGGCGGACTCGTCTATGAATCTCCACCGCAAAGCTAGCACTCTAACATATCAGCTCTTGGTGTTCTGTCATAAAAAGGCCATTGTCCATTAGAAGAACAATACTCGTAATTAAAAATTTTAGAGGCATTTTTGACAGATTGAGACAGATCAGAAGGCCAATTCCCGTAATGAAAAACGTTAAAAATATGGTCGCAATGTCATCTCAGCGACAATCAATATCAAGAACTTGTCAAAAAAATTAAAGGTATTTTTTTCAGATTGAGACTGAGATCGGATTGTGAATGTTCCTAAAATTACGAGAATTGCTCCTGTGGTGAACATTCGCCCAATTTGCAAACCGAGATTCATTTAACAAACTCAACAAAAACAGATTGTTCTCAAATATGCAAAACTGACTTTTTTCATAGATTTAACCGTTCATTTTAGGCCCGTCAGCGAGGCGTTACTAAAACAAATCGACGCCCCGATGCCCAATCAAAACACTTTGAAAGCCGGTTCAAATTAAAACTAGACAAAACACGCTAGCTTCTACCAGTTTTTGCGATGCTTAGGCCAATGGATACAGTGGTTTTGTTGTGGGTGTTTTATTAGGGTACCCGTTGAAGAAATTGAGGGGCCCGTGGCTAAATAATAACAGCCGCACTGGTCGATCGGTCAGGTTAAGCTACGCTTGCCGCGGTTGGTCTGTGGATGGGTGACCATCTTTGCATACCGAGATGCCTCGGAAAGCACATTAAGATGTTGGTCCCGACTGTCATTCGTGGATCTTTGACAGTCGTTACGGGTAGTCAGAAGCCCGAAAGTCTGACAACCAGTCTTACCAAAGGGTATCGTATTACCCAGTAACTGGGTTGTGGAGGTCAGATAGGCAGTCGCTCCATGTAAAATACTGGTATTCAGCTGCATCCGGTTAGACTGGAAGCCGACCCCAACATAGTTGGGAAAAGGTTAGGCAGATGATGATGATGACTCGTTGAAGAAATTTTGTTAACATACATACACCACTTTTTCCATGAGGGTAGGCAGAAAATACAGTACGCCACGTGCTACGATCCTTGCGTGCTCATTTTGCTTAGTTTACGTTCATACATCAGAAGGGCAATTCTCGTATTTTTTTAAGAACTTTTAGTCTGATTTAATTTGATTTGATCTCAGTCTCAATCTGTCAAACCCCTTTCCCTACATTTTTGACAAGCTTTTGACATTGATAAATGATAAATGATTTTATTTTGTAAGTAGGTTTGTACAAACACTTTTACACGTCAATCATATTTTAAAACTAGATGAGGTCGGCGATTGATTTTCGCTGAGATGAGATTGCGACTAGATTTAAAAAAATATAGATTACATATCATCTCACAAGTCGGCGAGATTATAAAAGATTTTAAGCAGACAGAAAAAACATGATCCCTTCAACGAAAAAGATCTAATTACGAAATCCTAAAAATATTAGATCCAAAACAAATGTACACCGAATTTAATTATCGAGATTCAACGAGTGTTTGTAAAAGAGCAGGGTTAAAAATGGAAGTATGGGGTGGCAGCTGACAAATTGAAGTTGTACACCCGAGGGTTGAAATTTGCATACACGACAGTATTGTATTGATGTTTGAACTGTAGGCGAATAGCGTTTTGATTTTTGGTAGTGTTGCAAGGGAATTTGAGCTTAACATGTGCAAAGGACGCCGCTGATGTTAGGTTCTGGTGGACTCTGTTTATTGGCAATATTATTTACTATAAGCTCCGAAAAACAACTCTACCTATGACGTTCCGTACCTGTATTATTTTTTGACAGAAGATAAATGATTTTATTTTTTGTAAGTGTTTTGTACAAACGGTTTTACACGTTAATGATATTTTTTAAACTAAATGAAGATGAGGAATACTATAAGGATTCTCTATGGTCTAAAATACCATTCTTTTTTGAGTATCAGTTTCCTAAACACATTGATAAGTTGCATTAAACCTTAGGATCATCATAATCAGCCGATAATGTACTGCTGGGTCCTCTCGGTGATAGAGATAGGCCGTAATCCACCACGCGGGCCCAATGCGGGTTGGTAGATGTCAGGCTAGATAGAGCGACGATCTTCGCAGGATGGCTGGTAGCAGCTGAACGAGAGTTGCCGAAAATCGAGTTAAATGGCGTACAATAGGAGAGGCTTATGTCCAGCAGTGGACTGCTATAGGCTGATGATGATGATGGGATGTCACATGTCTTCGAATTTTTGGCTCTAGGTGCCGGTTTCCTCATGATATTTTCCTTCGCCGTTTTGAGAGCAGTGTTGAAATTCATTACAAAAAGTAAAGCGCCAGCCTGGATTCGAACCCATTACTTACAACTCGTAAGTCGGGGCTTTTATTACTGGACCACCACTGCTCTCATTGACATGGATGACTGGCATTAAACCGTAGAATACATCTTTAGCAAAGAGTAGTAGTTGCTGCTAAATAATGGTGAGATCAGATTAAAAAAATCTGATGTGGCTCCTCAATCCTTACGGACATGTTTTCTTTGTATGCAAGTGAACCCACAACCAACAGTTAGTTCAAAAACTTATCCGCTTCAAACTCATCCTCTACACTCCACCATCCCCCTTTGACGGGTACGTTTCGATTGTAAATTTCAGCGCAAACCGGTTGTTGTTATTGCCGTCTTGTTGGCTAGCGCCCGTAGTGCCGTGCCACTAAATGTGCCGTCGGTGCCGTCAGTTCCGTCACTTAGTGCTACTATATTGGCAGGGAGATTGCTCGCTATCGGTGGGACTACACTCGTTTGGTGGCCGACCCTTGCCACTATGTTAGGTTGGCTAGCTCACCGAGGAGGTCGCGATTGTATTTTATGTGGTTGGCAACTGTTTTTTTGTTGTTTTATTGTAAAGTCTATTCAAGTCTGATGTTTCAAATTGATTGTTTCAAGTTTATTTTAACAATGTAAAAAAATCAAATGAAGAAACAATTTATCATGGAATCGGCACCATAAAATGTCGTGTAGCGACAAGAAAATCCTTACTCTAACATATCGTAAATTTAAAATTAAATTAAGAAAAGGTAAGTTGAAATCAATTAAAGTTATATTTACATAAAAATATGGAGATGAACTGGCAGTGGTGTACAGAATGTGTTAGAGTAAGGATGAAGATGCGTGATAGGTGGAGCTGGGGTAACGGAAAAATTTCGTGAAGACTGAAGGCCGAAGAGAGGCAGGTAGAATCGACGGGCACGTGGAGGTACCCGTGGAGGGGTCAACGCAGCAGGACCAGGACCACGGCGGCAGACATGCTACGCTGGCCGGTCGACAAGAACGGCGGGACTTCTGAAGGGACGCTGTTAGCACGACAGGTGTAGCGGCCTTCGGATGAGGCGCACTGATGGCCTGACAGGTGTGGCGGCCTGCGGATGAAGCGCGCTGATGACCCGACAGGTATGGAAGTTTTCAGGTGAGGCGCAGTGATAGTCCTGACGGGTCATCAGCGCGCCTCATCTGAAGGGTTCCGTTATCCGTTAGGCATACGCTGATTCCATGATCAATTGTTTCTTCATTTGTTTTTTTTACATTGTTCTCACACATTGAAGCAACAAGAATAATGTTCCCAGGATTTTGTAATATCCTGATTTAAAAGAGTGTCCTAGGAGTTTCTTGCCCGTTCTTCTCCATAGAGATCTACGTTTTGTAATGGGCAACTAGCTTCAATTGTCTGACTAACTGACAGACTATTTTAAAATTCAAAAATGCCGGTAAATGGTTTAATTGAAATAAATGCTTTGAGTTGTGTTGAGTTTAAGTTTGAGCCCGACCCGGGTATCGAACCCAGGACACGCTCAGCAGTTATGTAGCACCTGCAGCCCCTAGACCAACAAAATAGTATTTGTTTTGTCAGTGCTTTGTTTTGTTTATGAGAAACTAAAAACAACTCACGAACAACTTTGTACAGACGCCAGCACATCAAGTTACTACAATCTGTCAAATTTCTTTAATAGATTTTCAACTTTATAGCTAAATAATTAAGGTTCAAGGTTGATTGGGAAAATTTGACAGTTTCGGGTAGCTTGACCTGCTGGCGTCTGTACCTTTTAAAATATAGAATTTTCAAATCAAATCAATATATTTTAGATTAAGAGGCTAATGTTTATATATATTCATTAATAACGTAAGCAGAATAAAATAAGAGTTGAACTTTGTGACCTGGTTACTGGCAAAGGGGATTGTAAATTTTTTATGGAGCCTGGAAAAACAGAAGAATACCTACCACAGTAATAACCTGACTTTAGCAAGCTTTATTAACTTTTATTGTATGCATACATAACTAACTATTTACGCAAGGTACTAAATTAAAAGACTAACCATACAGGATACATTTTTAACCTGTGCGCAAACTGAAACTATTAATTCAGTACATTATTCTGAACCGACCTGCGTAGAAAATTTTAGGCCGTTATTTTAAAAAAATTTGCTCCGCCATACATTTTGTCCGCGTCGGTTTGCACTTTTCTATGAAACAGCCGATCGATTCTGTAAAAATCTCACCGTGAAAAGTTAGGTGAAGTTAGCTTAGAGTGAACTGTCAATAGTTTGAATCCTTTGAATTACTTAGAATGACAGCTCACTCCACGCTCACTTCACGACTGACCAAGATCCACGAATGACAGCTGGGACCAACAGCTTAACGTGCTTTCGAGGTACGGAGGGGTCTTGGCATGTGAAGATGGTCACCCACCCACGGATCAACCGCGACAAGTGTAGCTTAACCTGATCGATCGACCCGTGCGGCTGTTTTTACTTAGCCTCAAGGCCGCGGCATCTTTTTCGGCGTCGAAGTATGCTACATTATATTTTAACCTGTATCAGAGCAATATCACCTCCGTTCTCAAATGAAACAAGAGCGTATACAATAAAATGTATATAAAGAGTAATATGAAGCTATAAAATCCTCGGAAGGCGCACAATAGAAATAATGGGCTGAGTATGATATACACCGCGCTCGCAGCACGCGTATAATAATCGTAACGCGTGGATTAAGCATTTATGTACGGTAGTGTGTAGACGAGCGACTAAATTGTCGTAGGTGACACGCGACTGACATGAAAGAAAAAAAATCCTTAAACCCTCTTAACCCTTAAAATAAATAAAGAAAGGAAGAAAGGTATTTTATTTTGGACACGCACAGGAAATATAAATGGTAAAAAAAGAGTATCTAAAACTAACACAGTTACTTTAAAAACAACTAAAATAAATAAACAAAAAAAAAGCGCTGCCAAAAGGCTCCTATCTCAGCATAATGCTTGCGATTTGCGATTTTTATATGTATAACTAGCTTCTGCCCGCGGCTTCGCCCGCGTGGATGTCGGATATTATCCCACGGGAACGTGCTAACAGGATAAAATGTACGTGCACCAGGATGCCATCTATTTCGCGGGCCCTTTGTGGCTAATTACAATAGAAAACCAATTGTGTCTCATTAATGGTGATTAAGAGGGTACCTATATGATATATTTACCTAAGTACCTACCTAATTAAAAAAATAAATAAACTCAATAACAGAAAATAAAATACCTACCTACCTAAATAAACCTATTTATGACGATAACTAATCTAAACTCAATCATCATCTGCCTAGCCTTTTCCCAACTATGTTCAGGGCCGGCTTCCAGTCTAACCGGATGCAGCTGAATACCAGTATTTTACATGGAGCGACTGCCTATCTGACCTCCACAACCCAGTTATTGGGTAATACGATACCCTTGGTACGACTGGTTGTCAGACTTTCGGGCTTCTGACTACCCGTAACGACTGTCAAAGATCCACGAATGACAGCCGGGACCAACGGCTTAACGTGCTTTCCGAGGCACGGAGGTGTCTCGGTATGTAAAGATGGTCACCCATCCACAGACCGACCGCGGCAAGCGTAGCTTAACCTGACCGATCGACCTGTGCGGCTGTTATTATTTAGCCACGGGCCCCTCAATCTAAACTCAATAAATAAGCAAAATCTCTAAAAACTAATATCTATACGAATGACTATCCTACCTAACAGTATTATAAAATAACCTACGGTCACTACGTACACTATCAAATATACTACATATACTTTAAAATTAAAATCTATACCGACCGATCTATATACGACTTATATAAAAATAAACCTAAATAACTCTAAAAAGTAAAAGGAATAAAAATGAACTCCACTGCGTGTGACCTAACCTACGACAAACTTATTATTTGCGGTTGGTACAGTAATCGGATCTAGGGATCGAACCGCAAAATTAAGTTTGTTTTTTATTGTATATACTTTTCCGGGATAAAAAGTACCCAGTGTGGTGCCCAGGATATTAAAGAATAATTATACCAAGTTTCATCGTAATCGAACCGGTAGTTTTTGCGTGATGCCTGAACAAACAGACAGACAGACAGACAGACAGACCGACAGACAGACAGACAGACAAAAATTTTTTTAATCACATTTTTGGGTTCGGTGTCGGTCTAGTAACACCCCCTGCCATTTATTTTTTTGATATTTTCAATGTACAGAATTTTCACTTCTACAGATTTATTATAAGTATAGATATAGATAAATACCGTAGCGCTGGTATTATGCGGGCCAATTCCCGTAATAAAAAACGTTCAAAATCTAGTCGCAATGTCATCTCAGCGACAATCAATGTCAAAAATGTAGGGTTTTTTTTATATAAATCTTTTCATTGCGATCTATCATTCTGCAGATATTCAGCAATATGTTTGGTATAATAAGCAGGTTTGTACGGAAGCCGCCCAGTGACTGCTCCGTTTGTTCTTACAACCTCTTAAATCAGGTCTCGAGGAATCCTTCTTTTCAGTCTTCTAGCGACTGTTTGGGTATTCATCAGGTTTACTGCTAGCTTGCTTGGATGGTTTGTGATTCGCTCTTTGTACGCTTTTGTCCTTTCTGAGATTTCTTCTATGACAGTTTTGATACAGAGGTCATGATGGAGCGTTTTGTTTGAGACATACCAAGGTGCGTTCGTTATCATTCTTAAAATTTTTGACTGGAACCTTTGTATTGTAGGGAAATTTGAGGTATTTTTGACAGATTCAGACTGAGATCAGACTGTGAACGTTCTTCATATTACGAGAATTGCCGTCGTACGTAAGAAAATTAGCAACTAATCAAAACTCTTCAGCATGTATCTCCTCAGAGGTTTGATGGATAATAATAAAACAACCTAAGTCCTAATGCATGGTCGTTGCTTGACTTAACTGCCGTAGGTTCAATTCTGACCTAGTAGAAAGCAAATTGTAGTGGTTTATTTCTACTGTATCTCAACATAATTACAACGACCTGCCGATCGATTCTGTAAAAATCTCACCGTAAAAAGTTAGGTGAAGTGAGCTTAGAGTGAGCTGTCAATAGTGTCAATCCCTAGCATTAGTTGAAGTGACAGCTCACTCCACGCTCACTTCACCTAAGTTTTCCCGGTGAGATGGTTACAGAATCGCACTACTGATTACAATGACAGCTAAAGCACTTTAAAATGATTAGCTTAAAAGAAAAACGTAGCCATTCTGACTTACTAATACTCCATAAAATTATAAACGGTTCCATCGATGCAGAATTGGTAGGTTATTTTAACTTTAGGTCTTGCTAACGTAGTAGGCGTCATCATCGTATTTTTGAATTGCCTACATCCACCTTAAATACCACATTTAATAGCCCACTAACACGTACGGCAAGGCAGTATAATGAAAGGTCCAACTTGACAGATTTTCCTTTTGATATTTTCTCCATGAGTCTTTCTTCATACAGGCGTTCCCTTAGACAGTGTTAAGAGTGCACGTCTATGTGGCTCAAAATGGTTTGTTTTGTTTTTTTTTTGTAGTGTTCTATTTAGATTAAGATCTACTAAACACACTGTTTATTGTTCTCCTTCGTCTCTAATATTTTTTTAGTTAAATGTCATGCATACCTGTTATCTGCACGGTTACTGTAATGCTAATTTTATATGATATTTAATTTGAATTGTAAGTGACTGTGTTGTTGGTGTGCTTATTATTATAAATAAATAAAGGCGTAGTTTCTGCTAATTTATAAATTAATGTACAAAAGGAGGAACTTACAGAAGCCAAACAAGTTTTAATTATACTGAGCGATGGCTGTTTTGCGTAGATGTAACGCATTTTTTCCCTCAATATATTATTTTTTTGTGTTTGTGTTCTTTTTATGCGTCATGTATGCCGCAAATAAAAGTGTTTTCTTCTGAAAAATAACTACAACAGCTGTGATCACAAAATCGCACGCTTAAAAAAAGAGTACCTAAATGATTTGTTCTCACTAAATAAAATGGCTCGGTCAAAAAGTCGCGAGTCTACATCTCCCCATCATACGCTTCCCTTATCTGGGTGGAATTACATCGTCATTCCGTGTGCATGGCAGCACCACCACAAAAGACATGCGAGCAACAAAAAAAGTAGCAAATGAGGAGTTATTGTCTATGGCTCGTTATTTTCCAATATACTCGTAGAATGACACACATCGTAGCGCCGTAGCAAGCGTAGCGCTACGACGCTACGAGCTACGGAGCTACGTGTAATAGAATTACTGTTTGTTAAAAAAATATTTCAGTTTTAGTTTAAACATCTTTTAGTTTGCCCACTTTATTACTTAAAATAAATCAAGTACTGTTTTTTGTTATAGTATAATTTTAATACCGGCCTGTTAGATACCAGTATAACGCATAATAGGATGAGAGGATTCTCATGCATGAAAGAAAATACTTTCTTCTCAAATGAGGAATATTTTATGAATATGATAGGCTAAGGAATGATGTGTTGCAGTTTGAAAGATGTAGTGACAAAAATTTTAAGGTGTTCGTCATGGGTATCGTTTTCATGGTTTCCGAGGGTGCTGAAGCCGATAGCGAGGTCAAAATGAAAATCTAAGTTGGCGGCTGTGAATATTTTCAAATTTTGCAGCCGCCACCTTGGAATTTCATTTTTAACTTCGTCCCCCGACCCCACACGTTTTTTATATTATTAATTTTAAGATATGAATGTAATATCAACCAATAATAATCATGCACCAAGTATTAATCACCACGCTTGCTAGGAAATAGCGTTTCCATCATATTAAAATTGTCATCTTGAAAATCAGTCATTTACATCAGTATTTGACATTAAGATGCCAAAAAACGGTCATTGTTTTGTGTGACCGTTCACCGTTTTCTTAAGAAACCTAAGCTTTAGTGCAGATGAGAGCCCGTTAACAGTCTACTGACTAGCCTTTTGACCTTTTTTATTGGTTCTATCTCTAGTCACTAAACGTAACGTCACCGACCTTTTCAGACTGTAAATTGCGGATGCTTGAAACAATTCTCTCCCACTCACGAGTAGGTGTTAACCTAGAATGGAAATTTCTAAGGCAATCACGTTGTGCCCTCACGTATGAATATGTATATACAATCAGGCTATAATGTTCCCACTGCTGGGACACAGGTCACCTCTCTGTGAGAGGGAGTGGGCCGTAACGTAATCCACCACGCGGGCACTGTGTGGGTTTGCAGATGTCACATATCTTGGAATGTTTGATTGTAGGACATGCTGGTTTCATTTCATTTTGAGAGCAGTGTGTATGAAATA
This sequence comes from Apamea anceps, assembly GCA_951799955.1. Classification (NCBI taxonomy): domain Eukaryota; kingdom Metazoa; phylum Arthropoda; class Insecta; order Lepidoptera; family Noctuidae; genus Apamea; species Apamea anceps. Next base: position 1,646,306 of record OX637524.1, on the reverse strand, counting down.
ATTTACACAAAGTAAAATGCCTATCTGGGTTCGAACCTACGACCTACAACTGCAGCTGCTCATCTGACCTTTACCGACTTTAAATTTCCGAAGCATAAAACAATTTCCTTTTGTTCACGGGGTGTTTACCTAGAGTGGTAGTTTATAAGGCCATCACGTTCTAGACCCACTTATACTTCATCTTATTCTGTTTCGATGTGCAATACTTGGATAACTTCGATGTCAGACGCTGTTGGAATGACCTTGTTGCTATAGTCATGTGACGTATATTATCGGGATAGTAAGGCACATTCTTTCATTGTAAAGATCAGGCATCTACACCGCCACATGCGAACTACGTATCATACTGACGTCACGCAAAATCCTGCATCGGGCAAGCAGAGTTTACGGCGCACCTAGCATAATATATACAACGTCCTGACATCAACCGTCAGGCACGACTAGACACAACACCCGTCTGGTCAAAAATACTCTATAGAGTATGAGTGAATTTTAAACCCTGTTCCTTATAACTCTATAAGGCTATATCACAATCGGCGTTTGGTCTCACCGTGAAAACTTAAGTAGTGTGCTTGAAGTGAGCTGTCATGCCATCTGATGCTAGAGAGGGATTGACACTATTGACAGCTCACTTCACCTAAGTTTTCACGGTGAGGTTTTTACATAATAGATCAGCTGATCAAGCGAAGTGTTAGTGAGGTTTTATCACGAATTTTCACGTTAATATCAATAAAATGACTAATTGAGATTTGAAAATGTCTGGTTAGTGTCATCATTCTCCTGCCCCTTTTTTTTTTTTTTTTTGAGGATGGGAAATCATCAAATGACTCCTCCCGCTCTGGGTGGAGCAGGACGGAGTGTCAGACTCTTACTGACTAAAACCCACCCGTGTTCCTTCCTTAGCCCTTTATGTTCCAGGGCAGCGGTAACCCTTTCGGACAATCCCGCTACCCTGACAGGCTACGGCCCTATGGGGCCCCGTCACTCATGCTGACATCTCTTTGAGGCGCGTGTGGAACACAACACGCCGTCCGGCACGGGCCTGGTCCTGATCGGACGGTGAGTTACCCATTACTCACCGCCCGCAGGCCCGCGCCTACGGTGGCCGGGAGTCGTCACGCGGCTCCCGACGCCCGGAGCGTCTCCCGCGGCGGCTGAGGCGTGAGGTGCGCAAGGCGCGTTCTCTCGCCCACCCCGCCACCTCCTTCGCTAGCATGACTGCTTCGCAGAAGGAGGTGACTGCCTCCCACTCCCTCTCGCCCCGGACCATGGCTTGAACCAGGGCCGGACGCGAGAGGTCGCCGCCGCTGCCGATCGCCTCTACGAGGGCACGGCGGTGCTCTGCCCAAGCAGGGCAGACCTCCACCGTGTGCTCCACCGTGTCCTCTGGGCGATCCTGACAGTGGTGACACCCGGGCGTCTCCTCCCGCCTGATTATGTGCAGGAACCTCCCGAAACATCCGTGTCCGGAGAGGACCTGCGTCAGGCGGTAGGTGAGAACGCCGTGACGTCTCTCTAGCCACTCCTCAAAGAGGGGTCTTACCGCCGCTATCGTGGCGTGCCCTATTCTCCTGCCCCTTATCCCAATTTATTTGCGGTCGGCGCAACATGTCTTTTTCTTCCACACTTCTCTATTAGACGTCACCTCGGTAGTCACCCCTTTTCTAACCACTTTATTTTCTTTCGTTTTTGACTGGTAAATGTGAGTGTACTATACTCTGAACCTTGTCGTATCCCTCCGGGGAATGCGTGCGTGATGTTTTGTTATCACGCTCTTTACAAGGACAGAAGGTCTTCATTACTTAGACTGAAATCTTGTTTTACTACCTTTTCTGACCTCCATAGATAATAACTATAATGAGGAATAAAGTTTTTTTTTTCATGACGACATGAGATTTTAATGACGGCCGTTTTAGTAGTCTCAAATAGCTAGTAAAATTCTCAACCCTTCTTCTTAACTTCCTGATAAAAGAATCCAACAACTTTAAAAAAATCCAACAAATCTTTATAAAAAACCTATCGAAAAAGTTCACAGATCCGAAAATCCAGGCGAAACAATTACTTATTCTTCACAGGGACATGCAAAAACATCACGCGCTGGCAAATCTCTTCCTCATGCGCTCACAGAATCACAAATATGGCGGGGAGAAATATTCCAATAGGGCCTGTATTGTTCCCGAACATTAGAACGATGTGCAATTGTTTCGTTACGTTTGGAGATGACGGGTGTCTGATTGGGTGAAGAGGTTGGAGTTCAAGAACAGACCTTTTTTGTGTAAACACTGATTTTTATTCTCGTTTGTTTTAAGGTTGCTGTTACAAGGTAAAATAATTGTGAAGGACTGTTTGAAGTTACGGATTGCGTCAAGTTGAGCTGTGGTTGTTGCTTTTTTATGTTTCAGATTCAGGGGGCGTAAAAAGGCCACTTTAAGCAATACCTCTAAAAACTATTCATTTCCTGAATTCCCAGCAGATCATTAGCAATTCCTCTAATTTTCGTAAAATTTCATTTCATATTTGGTATAAACATTGCCGCATGAAGAAAGTAAAAACCGTAATTTTATCGATAATTTTTTAATTACAGTTTTTATTAAACATATTGGTTTTTTATTTTTTATTTCTACAGTTTCTATTCATTGTGATATGAATTGCACACAGATCATATTATGAATTGTCAGTTTGTGACCATTTTACGATTTTTAATATGATTCATATTGTTATCCTGTTATGCATCTTCCAAAGTAGCCTTTTTAGGCCCCCAGGATACAATTCTTTATATAAGATTGTTTCCGTTCTCCAATGAGGTAGATATAGATATATAGTATACCAAATCTACGTTTGACTGCCCCGTTGGTTTCGTGGTTGGAAGCGTGACTGTCGAGCGAGGGGTCTTGGATTCAATCCTCGGACAGTATTATTGGGTTTTCCATTAGGAATTTCTTAGTAACTGTCCGGAGTTTGGAAGTTGGCGGTTTAGTACCCTCGTGTCTCGGAAAGCACGTAAAGCCATTGGTCTCGTCCCTGATCTGTCCCCGGTGGTGGATTGCCGTCCCATCGAACTATGAGAGTAAAGGAACAGAGAGTGCACCTGTGTTTGCGCACACACTGGTACACTATAATATCTCCTACGTACCTGGCTAATGGTAGTCAACACAATTAAGGTTTGGCTCAAATATTTTAAATCGGTCAGGTTTATTGAGGACATTTTACGCTCAGAAACACATAGTAGAGTAAAGAAGCCAATTTGAGCGTCCGTACCGGGAATTTCCAACCCAAAGTATGAAGTACCTATTTTGTATGTCTAAAGGTATGTTTTTTTTTACTTATATGTAACCAGGCATGTATAAAATTCTTCCCCAATTACCCGCTCTGCTGGTCTTGTTTGCGAGTCAATCAAAACATTACATTTTCGTACATGGTAAGTAGCTTACCGCATAATGTTCGCGAGTGCGTCTGTCAGACGGAGCCTGTATAATTTTATAGCGATATCATGCAGGACACGTCTCACAGGCGCCTGGTTTTATAATGATGTTATTTCGAGATTCTAGTAGGTGGAGGGTTGAGGGTTGAAAGGTAATGGTGGTGGAAAGGAGGTGATAAGGTTAAACCATGGTAATTTTGAAATAGAACCTACGTACTCAGTTTTTGATGCCGTAAGGTAAAATGTATCTTATAAAAATTATGTATATTAAGGAAATAAATGATTTCTATTTTTCATTTCTAATTCGAATAAGAAGGAGAAAATTGTTACAGTTACCAAGGTTGAAGATCAGTGGTGGCTCAGTGATAACGGCTGCGACTGACGAGTTGAACGTTATACTAAATGTTATTAATAACTCGTAGAGCAAAAGAAGGTTTTTATGAAATATAACATTCCATCACATGAAATTAGGTTATTTTTTTATAGCACATGAAAGTTATATCATGTGAACGTTATTTCAATCGATATTATACTATTTGTTATTATAACATATACTACACACCCCAGTTATTTACCTGTATTTTCTAAAACACAAAAGTTGACGTATAGATTCTGTTTGCACTGGACTTTTATTCCACAAAAAACGACCCCAAAGCTACAAAAATACTTCAATTGATAGATTGGTTTTCTATGTCCGTAAAGCTTAGTATTACAGCTACAGACTGATGCACAAAGGCTTAACACAATCCTGGCGAGCGTGTCAATACTGCCGCTGGGAACTGGGAACCGTCACTTTTATCGAATTTTCCGATTCAAGTAATCCGGCCAAATTATGGAAACGTACAGTAGTGGGGAGTGATATAAAACGTCGCGGCTGGTGGAGATATAATTTTTGGATACGATAAAATGAGGCTTCGGCCCAGCACCGAATAGATTAGAATACTTATGATACGAGCGGCCGAAGCCAACTCGCAGAGGCCCGTTAGACGTTTTAATGAAGTGAGGTACCAACCGATGATTATCCCTGTTCGCTCAAGGACAACCCCCGGGTAGTGTAGGATTATTGCAGGATATTGAAACAAAGCTATTGGATTATGGGTTTGGGTAGCTTAAGTAAACCGGTTATTTAGGACTATGGAAAGTGAATAGAATACTCATTATTATGTCCACCATATAAATTACAGATAACAATGTAGAAATTTTACAAAGAGTGACTCAATACGGTTTATAGCGAAGAGCGATCTTGCGAATTGATAAATATTGTACCATAATCACCAATACCAATTCCTATAGTTCAGTAGCCTATACAGTTTATCTACAGACTAGCACACTTACTGCGTAAAATAATTTCAATCACAGTCCGAGGGTTTTGAATGAAATTCATTACTTCATAGGTTTGAAAAATTCATCTGTTTAACAACATAAATAACGTACTGAACGTGGCTGAATTGTCAAAAGAAAGGTTTTGTAGCTGCAATACATAAACATACATCCGTTCGTCACCACTGTTGTGCTTAAGTAGTGTGAGGCAATAATACTCCATATGTACGACGAAAGTATATTTAAAAGTAAACGAGGAAGCGTGTGTATAGCGTGTGTGCTCTACAAAATATGTACATGTCTTATACTAAACTTAGGTGCACAAGTAGTGGTAGTGGCCTACTTACAACATACTGTTACGAGCTTCGGGTTCGTGACAATAAAAACTGCCGATAAAATTACCAAAAGTTACACTTTAACAACATTAATAACAACTCAAACACACTAATTATAAAACACAATCGCTCTTAAGTCGCACTTGAAGATCACTTTCGATGTATTCGCCTGTATCGCTGATCCAAGGCCGACTGATCGCGGCTAGTCCCGGCCTATAAAGCCGCAGATAGTTCCGGAACCTTCTATTGTAGAAACATCTAGAATTTTCGAGTACATACCGGCCCCGACTGACCAGATGTCGATAGTTCTAGTATCGAAATTTCTAGAAGGATCTATTAGTTCTACTACTTCATACTAGGTGGCGATAATAGTAAATTAGTTCTACTGCTTTATACTAGATGGCGCTAGTGGTAACTAATGTCACCATGTACCAGGCATTAATTGTGGCGCGCAACAATTCTTACAACATTCATTCTCCCAAGATTTTTTCCAATTTATTTTACGCAGTTCTTTACTCCGCGGAATCATTTTAAAAAGGTACCTTTAAGGTTTAAGGTTTTATAAAGCACATAATAAAATGTTAGATGAAAATAAAAGCTTTTATGAATGCTTTTAAAACGGCCTTTATTACTGCTTTTAAAAAGGATTTTATTAATGATTTTTTTTATGTATACTCGTTATGTGTTTTTGTTTAGGCTTATTTTCGATTAATTGATAATCTCTAAAGGCATCGTCATCATGACCCGAAAATATTCACTGTTAAACACAACATAAAATCGTGCCAATAAATTAAACGAACACAAGCGTGTGCCGTTACATTACCGTCCCGTATGTTTCCAATCATGAGCATCGCGCTGTCACATCGCATGCAATTATCGTCGACTGTACCGTGACAGCCGATCACTCCACTTCTGTTGTTGACTGTACACCGAATCTCCTCACTGTAAATAATGGGTAATGTGAATAATGAACGATTTATTTTATTACTTTTGTATGTATTTGTTTGTTTTTTTAAAGCATAAGCTTTAAACTCATTTCGTTTGCTAACTGATAACAGCCGCAGGGGTCGATCGGAGGTTAAGCTACACATGCCGCGGTCGGTTTTTGGATGGGTGACCGAAAGTCCATCCTACGAAAGTCGTAAGATGTGTGATTTGATGTGGATGTGTGTAGTGTAGGAATACTGTTGCAAACAACAGAAAGAAAGAAAATCAAATAAATATTCAGTACTTAATAAGGAAAATCATGAAAGCGCTCTTCCTCTCTCCTACTTATTTAAAATGTTGCAGTGCCCGAGAGGGTCCATAAATGTTTCTGTTTATTAATACTTACCACCTGTATGTGTACATTGTGGATTGCAATAAAGATTAATGAAATTGAATTGAACTGATGAATTCTTTCAGTAAGCAAGACAAGGCTATTTAAAATATTATATTCCATCGACGTTCATTTACTTTTTTCAAATTAATTGGTATTATGGGAGACTCAATAAAATATTCCAAGGAGTGAAATTATATATAAGACCTAAAATGTATGATTGCTGTCCGTAATTTGCAAAAAAAACATGTAAGATGCCATTAAGTTTTTTTCTTAATTTATCTCTTTAAAAATTGTTAATGGTTTTCACTGAGTTATTCACTCGCTGTGGCCAGTAATATTTGGAGCATTTTGTAAGACCTAACATGTGACAGCAATCATTTATTAGGACCTAAATCATAAAAATTGTACCTATTGAAGTTTTTATGTGCACAGGCACACTTTTAAAAGGAAATCCTTGAAAAGGTAAACGTAAAAGTTACAAAAAAAAACTGTTCCACCCTAATTGCTATTTTTGTTTATCTGCAAAATAATGATACAACAGAGCACAAGGACGCTGTTTCTAATAATTTAATTTAAATTGAATTATATGTATGTCGATTTGTTCTACGTCGATTTGTTTTTGTTACATTTTGTACAACAAATCAGAATTTGTCAAAAACGTAACCAGTAGACCACTGAAAAGTTTGTAGATTAATTCAAGCCTTACACCCTTAAACCCTGTACGTACGGCTACACATCAAACTATACATAACTAGTATAAGCTGACTTCAGATTGTACAAAAAATCTATACAATGCGAGGTCAACTAAAACTGAAAATGTATATTTTGATATCTCCCACCCATACAATGTGATGTCTCTTTGAACTTCCGCCCTTAAACGAATCCAATGACCTGTTAAAGTTTTGTCCGTTCATTCGATAACTAGGTATTCAATCTTTCACAGGATCGCGGCGGCTGGTCGCAGTGGAGCGAATGGTCGCTGTGTTCACGAACGTGTGACGGAGGCGTGTCGAGACAGCTACGGACTTGTTCGTCACCCGCCGGGTGTCGGGGCGAGCCAGTGCGGTACAAGATCTGTAACATGCAGGTAAGGTTACCTTAACAATTCAGCATACTTATTTTCTTAATGCCGTCGACACTCATCGACGGCTGCAGCTGCCTCTGCATACTTATTTTCTTAGTGCTCATACACGCAAGTGATACGCGCAGAGGCGACTGCAGCTGTCGATGATTGTGGACGGCTGCCGTCGACAACGTGTCGCCTGTGTATTTGAGTACGGTGCTCAAATACACAAACGGCATGTAGTCGGCTGCCGCCGTTCGTGTTTATGCCTACTTACCGAACAATCGCGGATCGCGTTAGCAGATACGAGTAACTAGATGTATGAAGAAATTGCAGAGGGACGTCTTTAACCAACAGTAGGACAAATATAATACAAGCTTATAATAAATATATAGACAGTAATAAATAGGTTTTCGTATACAGCATAATTAGGCTATAATATCCCCCCCCACTGCTGGGACAAAGGCCTCCTCTTGGTCAGAGGAAGTGGGCCATAATCCATCACGCGGGCCCAGTGCGGGCTGTGTTTTTATTTTTGGTTCTAGAACATGCCTCTATCTTCACGATGTATTCCTTCATCGAGTTTGGTCTTGGTATAAATTACGAATATGTCCGCATTTCTCACACAGTTAATCTTTGAAATCGACAGGAGTAGAATGCATGCAGAAGGTGGAAAACCAGGTCTGTAATTGTCTTTTGTGTGGCGATTTGAAAGAGGTTAACGCCAAGCAGTGAACTGCGAGAGGCTGATTTGATAGATTGATGAACAGATAGAGCAGTATATTATTTAGAACTAACTGCGCCCCGCGGTTTCACCCACATAAGTTTCGATCCTGTGGGAATCAGGATAAAAAGTATCCTATATTTAATTCTGGTTATATATTAACTATTTGCGTGCCAAATTTCATCCAAATCCGTTCAGTATTTGCGTGAAAGAGTAACAAACATCCATCCATCCATACAAACTTTCACGTTTATAATATTAGGAGGATATATAATGAACAGAGAGAAAATCAGTGCCAATATAACACTTATTCGATATCGTAGCGCGCAATCAAAGTGTCCCATTCGACTGCTGATAATGACGTCCGTACACTGGTGGCCGAAATAAATGGCGCGTTAACTTAATTAAACTGTTTAGCTCGCCGTTCCGTTCGTTTGCGGCGTGCTTAAATGATTAGTGAGTGTGTGTGGGATTAAGATTATTGTTAGTAGTTTTGGGGACTTTTTGGTTGATAAAATTGATTTGGGATTGGGCGAGTCACGTTAGCTGCATGCACAACCGTCTCCACACGATGAGTGTGGCCGCCGTGTCCGGCCTAGGAAGAAGTGGAGAAATGAGCTAGACGCATACCGTAAGAGTTAGATTGAGGTGGCTTTAGACAATAATTGCTGGAAGAATTTGGGGAGGCCTTTGCTCAGTAGTGGGATAGTGTAGTCTAACAAAAAAAAAAAAATGATTATAAGTAGAGGGATGAGGAACAGGGTGTAAAGTTCACTCGTCCTCCTTAGAAAAGGGAGGATCCTCCGACTAGACGGGTGTCGTGTCTGGTGGTTGTATATGTGCTAGTTGTGCGGTAAACTTTGCTTGCGCGATGCAGGATTTTGCGCGACGTCAGTATGACGCGTAGTTCGCATGTGGCGTTGTACTAACAATTGAAATGTAGGTAGAATGAAATGTCTTGTCTAACATTACCGTTTTAGTTTTTATAAACAATAATAATTATGTATATTAGACAATTCTTAATGATACCGCTCACGTGATGTTGATTAATCCTTATCGTTGAAATTAACCCAGATAATATTGATATGGTTTATTATTATATTATCAGCCTATAATGTTCCCACTACTGGGACACAGGCGTCCTCTTGGTGAGAGGGAGTAGGTCGTAAACCACCACGAGGGCCCAGTGCGTGTTGTAGATGTGTGTCTGCGATTTTTTGGTTCTAGGACATGCCGGTTTTCTCACAATGTTTTCCTTCACCGTTTTAAGAGCAGTGGTGATGAAATGATTTACACAAAGTAAAGCGCCTGTCTAGGTTCGAACCTACGACCTACAACACGTAATTTAGGGCCGTGACCACAAGGCTACCACTGCTCAATGTTTTATAGATATACCTAAACAATTTAGATGAAAATTACTCAAATATACACAATCCCTTTTCTCTTTTTTTGTGTTCCTTTTTGGTCAGATAGGCAGTCGCTTCATGTAAAATATTGGTATTCAGCTAGGCAGATGATGGCACACAGTACCCTTTCTAAACTCCACAATAAGTGAAAACATGTCCACTTCAACAATAAAACTAAGAAAAAGATAACGAATACGTCGCTCCTATAAATCAGACTACCTCACACACATACAAAATTCACAAAAACAATTGTGTGCCGGGCACATCGTCCCCAAGTGTACAATCCGGGCGATACATAGACGGTACAGGGTTCTTCTTTATTAAATAAATGCAGGACGCATGCTTGTGAATAAAATGGAGTCACACTGTTGTTCTGTTAAAGGAGAATAATGCTGGGCTCCTATTACGGTAAATGGATCATTTCTACACATAACATCACGCCTGTGTGAGGGGCTTGTGGCTAAGTAATAACAGCCGCACGGGTTGATCGATCAGGTTAAGCTTGCCGCGGTTGGTCCGTGGATGAGTGACCACCTCCACATACCAAGACCCCTCCATGCCTCGGAAAACCGTTGTTCCCGGTTGTCATTAGTGGACCTTTGACAGTCGTTACAGGTCGTCAGAAACCCGAAAATCTGACAACCAGTCTTACCAAGGGGTTTGGTATTACACACTAACTGGGTTTTGGAGGTGGCAGTCGCTCCATGTAAAATACTGGTATTCAGCTGCATCCAGTTAGACTGGAAGCCGATCCTAACATAGTTGGGAAGAGGCAGGCAAATGATGGACATCACGCCTGTAATCCCCAAGGATTAGGCAGAGATGCACCTACCTATAGTAAACCCACATTTCGCTAGTTATGTGTAAATCCCATTGCTTTACTAATGGCTGAATGCAATAAAGAATGTGAAAAGAAAGTACGAAAACACGGGTCACAAAGACTGTCTTTAAAAGATTGCTCTTAACGATAAGACCGCCCATTGTGTCATCCTTTGTAACATTTATATATTTATGTTCTGTAATTTGTATGGTGTACAATAAAGAGTATTCTGTTCTATTCTAAACATGACCATTGCGATGAAATTGATTGTTGACTTCAGCCTATAAACTCTAACGCCACGTCCTAATAGAAAGCAATCGCCGCGCGAATACGCACGCGTTCATATGACACTTTTTGATCAAAAACTGGAAAGCGCGACCACGCGGTCCGGTTCACCCAACTAAAAGTGACATAGAAACGCGACGATTGCGTATTCACGCGAGGATTATTTTCTATAAGTATGCATAACCACGAGCGATACGCCTTGATGGCTGCCATTAAAGCGTGTTAGCGGCAGCCGTCGACGCTTCAACGGCAACGACAGAGGTGGCAACGGTGGGCTCTGTCGTTGACGTAGATCGCTCGTGTTTATGAGCACTTAGGACTCGGGGTAAAGAAGAAAGAAAGAATAAAGAAAATACATTTATTTGGCACAGACTAAAAGACACACAGCACACCAGTTATATACATCAGATAAAAACAAAAAAATAAAGATCAAATAAAAAGTGTAAAGTCCGATGTAAGAAATTAACAGGAAAGTGTGCCTCACGGCTGCGCCAAAAAGGCCCAGTTCAGCAAAAATGCCAGACAACTAGAGTGCCTGACGCTGGTTTTCAACTCGATTCCAATGTGACGGTGACGGGTTAAGCACACACGGAGGTTAAGTTTCAACGTTTTTAAATAATGCCGATGAAAAGACAATCATATTCCTAGACCACAGCCCTAACAGAACGGCTTAAAAGAAGTGCACCCATTAATACCGCTTGCATATCTAAACGTAAAAGGATATTAGAAAACACTTAAAACTATCGTCAAACTATAACCACGAGCGATAGCTTCCACCGCGGCTGAGTCGAGGTAATATTCAATTAAAACTCTCAACTATCCATTTATTTTAGCTACACACGCTAAGGCAATCAGGAACTACATATTTGAAACGTTAACTTTTCAATATGATGCAGTATTGAAAGCATTATTCTCGGTGAGTGAACATGCGAGGAAACTTTAGTTTCAACGTGATTAATAGAATGACTTAGCGAGGAGCTTGTTACACCGAAATGTACTTAAACTGATGTTTGATGCGGTGTGGCAGCAGCCGTATATGTAGTAGTGCCACACTACCTCCTTCATTCATCATTCATTTCAGCCGAAAGACATCCACTGCTGGACATAGACCTTCCCAAGCACCGCCACTTCGACCGGTTCTGTGCTTCCTGCATCCAGCAGATTTCTCACTTTCACCAGGTCATCGGTCCACCTTATTTGTGGGAGGCCTTCTAACGCTACGTCTTCCGGTACGCGGTCGCCACTCCAGAAACTTTCAGCCCCATCGGCCATTTGTTCTGTGAGCAATGTGCCCTGTCCACCTCCTTACCTTAACCAATTCAGCACTTACCTAAATCTTGTTCTAAACCTAGAAAAAAACATAGTAAGCCGTTCATCGCCAAAGATTTCACCAAACTTACTGTTTCCTAGCCACTGAATAATAAATCACCAAGAAAGAAACAACGTAAACACAATCACATAGATTCAATCCCGGCATTGTCTGCGTCGGTCGCGGATCACCCGGCTGTAACCGTCCAACTTCGCTACAGGATCAGCTAACTTGTTGGTAGTTGTCTTATTGTATGGCGCACGTTGTTCATGAGTTGCTAAGAGTCATCTTCTTCGTCATGTTTATATTGTTTGTGTACGAGTGCTGCTCCAAAGATAGATTGGCAATTGTTTTTTGAAATCAAGCATAATTTTTAACACGTTTGTAGTTTTCCGAATATTCAGGCAATTAGGATTGTCAGACACCTATAACCTCCAAAATTTAGTTGACAGTTTTCCACATCAGCTGTGACACACCATATAATGATTTAAAATTCTAGTGATCCAAATGTTTGAATTTGATTATAGTTTTATTTTAAATCATAATGTGGCATCTCAGCTGAAGTGGAAAAATGTCAACTGACTTTTGGAGGCCACTGTCTATATCACCCGTTATGTTAAGTCCAATGTAATAGGAAGAAAGCCTATTGCCATCAACCGGGAACAAATCTGTGTCAGAATCTACATCGCCACATCTGAACTACGCATCACACTGCGTCACGCAAAATCCTGCATGCGCAAGCAGAGTTTACCGCGCGACTAGCATATAAACAACGTTCCGACATCAATCGGCGGGCCAGTTGCCCACCAGACAACACCCTCCCTTTGTTTATAGAGGATGACTGAACTTTAGACCCTGTTCCTCATACCTCTATTAATCCAGACTCCAGATTATTAATGAGAAATGATCAACTGATGGAAAAACCTAACAACATTTTGCCTGACCGGCGAATCGAACCCAGAATTTTATGCTCACCAGTAGCGCTTGCGAGTTATACCAACAAGGAAGATGAGAGATTTATTTGTTGTAAATATATATATTTTTTAGAGACGAAACCTATTACAACAAGGCAACAAAGTCTTATTTAATCAAGGAATATTATTAAAAGTGCCAAACCACGTTCCTCTGTAGCTGAAAATAAAATTAGATTAGAGGGTGGATCCCTTTCAACGAAATTAGCGCCATCAGAAGCTCGTTAGTACTATTGTTTATCACGGGGCAGACAATGGAACGTTGTTATATCATTTTATGAATGCTAATATTGTTGTTCAGGAAAATAGGTGGGAGATGGTATGTTAACATTTAGAAGGGTAAATTGGTTAAAATGTAGATCATTTTCGGAGTGTGAGACGGACAGACAGACAGACAGATCATAGACACGATAATAATAATTTTAGTTAATCAAATGAAGGAGGACATCGCCGACGAGGTAGACCACTGCGAAGATGGTGTGACGATCTAAAGAGGTTTGCAGGGCCAACATGGCCAAAGATCGCTCAAGACAAAGAGGTTTGGAAGGAAACAGGGGAGGCATTTGCCCAGCAATGGGACAAAATACAGTCTAACGAAAAAAATCAAATTAAATTAAAATAAGTTAACAATCAATTAATAGTATCATCTGCTACGCACACTTGACTTACGCTAGTTAACAAAACGGGTTCCCTTCTTTTTGCATAATATTCTTTTTCCTAAAATACATACTTTAGCATAACGATTTTGGTATCATTTGTTTTGCCATAATAATACTTTGCCACATTTTTTTTGGCATACAGTGGCCCTGATTCCCTTGTTCACAAACTAAACTAAATTTAAGTTCTGTGCATCTTTTTCTTTCTATTTCATTAAGAAAAGGACAGAAGATAAAATATTAGTTTACTCCTGTCAAATTAGGATACTCCATAGACAGATTAGACGTGATTAAAAATATGACTGCTAAAAATACGTCAATTTACGTCAGGCGCTGACTAGTTTGACAGGACTAAACTAATATTTATCTTCTGTCCTTTTCTAAATTAAATAGAAAGAAAAAGATGAATTGAACTTAAGTTTAGTTTGTGAACAAGGGAATCGGTGCCAGTTTATGTTGGCATAATTATCTTGAAGGCTTACTTGTTTTGGCATATATTTAATTCGCATAATGTTACTAGGCCTAATGACTATTAGCATAGTAGTATTCAGGCATACAATTATTAGGTATGATGTTTCCTGATATTTACTACTGTTATTGAATCATATGGGTTAGGTTAGGTTAGAACAGTGACCATTAACGCGCGAAGGCGAGCGAGCGCAGCGAGCGTGCCGCGGCAGCGGCTGCCGAGCGCCAGATCCCCTCTATTGTTGGTGAATCATTTGAGTTAAATGAGGTTATAACAGTATGATGTTTCCTGATATTTACTACTTTTATTGAATCATATGGGGTAAGTTAGGTTAGAACAGTGACCATTAACGCGCGAAGGCGAGCGAGCGAAGCGAGCATGCCACGGCGGCCGCCGAGCGCCAGATCCCCTCTATTTTTGAGGTTGTGGTTTGGGTTATAACAGTATGGTGTTTTCTGATATTTACTTATTCATTACAGATTTTTTTTATGGATTAAATTACAACTTTGCAATAACACACTTAGTGACACAATAGTTTTATTATACCGTCCACTTAGAAAAATTAAAAAATGATTTGTTCTACCTACAATGTAAAGTGCCTACAAATTTCATTAGGGCAATATTGTATAAAAATATGTATTACATTTTAGGAGGTAATTATTATGCTTATTTGTTATACCTATAAAAGTATGATTTAATATCATTATGCGTACTTAAATAAATTTATGCTTTAGAATGTATGTTTAATCATTATTATGATTAGAGAACTTATGCTTAAAACATTATGCGTAAGCTGTTATGCGTAAATAATGTTATGCGAAAATATAATTAGGAGAAACAAAAATATGCCAAGTTATATTAGGTCTTAAAATTTTATGCAAATGGATAGGGAACCTAACAAAACAGGTAGAATGTGTAGAACAGGTATGAAATTAAATAGGCTCCTGATTCGTGTGCGACCCCAAAACTCATTAGAAACCACACAATTACCTGCATTTTAGCATTTCCCAGACTACCATTTCATTATTAGCCATACGCTAGGGTCCACCGGAGAGGTCTACCTACCTTTGCAGATATGCTTGCGCAGGTCGACCACATGCCATATGTTCCAATAACACACAGTATATTCCAAAATACGCTCCGCTTGCATAGGTAAACCTCTTCGGAGGACCGTAGCGTGTACGGCCACCATGATACGCACATGATGACGCATGTCTCTCTTGCAATTGGCGATTTTGTTTAAAATTGACGACCGTGTTTCGTTTAACAGTAAAACAAAATACTGTCGCCCAGTTGAAGATAACACTACGCTATATACATTTCGTCACAAGTCCCCACGTCGTCACCATTTAAACTTACTATCAATACAACTACACGGCACATGTATTCTAGATAACGATCGCGCCATTATGTCCTGGCTACCAACAAAAACTGTAATCAACTTTTATGTTACAAATAAATTTTAATACCAACGACACTCCATTTGCAAATTTAAATTTACAAAGTTGCTGCAGTCACTGAGCATATAAGATAAATGTGGGGAATAAATTGGTCCGAAATCGCCAACATGTAGAGAGCAAGCGAGCTGATATAATGCCTGTTCCTTCTCTATACGAGAAGGGATATTTGTGCTGCAGTTTTCGGCTTATTACATACACAATCATAATCAGCCTATAATGTTCCCACTGCTGGGATACAGGCCTCCTGTTGGTGAGAGGGAGTGGGCCGTAATCCACCAGGTGGGTCCAGTGCAGTGATGTCACATGTCTTCGAATTTTTGGATCTAGGACAAGCCGGTTTCCTCACGATGTTTTCCTTCACCGTTTTGAGAGCAATGGTGATTAAATAAATTACACAAAGTAAAACCTGTGTTCGAACCCACGACCTAACACTCGTAAGTCGGGACCATCACCTCTAGGCAAGCACTGGTCTAAAGTCATTGCCACGGTGCGAGATCGATTATCGGTACATCGAGGTGCTGTAGTGTCTGTACGAAAACGCCATTATGTCAGTCCGACTCCAGGCTCAGACCTCGAAACCTATCCTTCTGCAGCGAGGTGTAAAGTCATTGACTACAATCTAATTGAAGGTGACCTCTACGAAAGCCCAACAACATTCACAAAGTCTTTACGAAGTTTAAACCAGTACCGATATACATTATTCATTTTATTACAGTCAATTCTATTCGCCTAACAAGATAAAAAGAATCAACAAAGCTAAAACTCAGACATACAAAATTATCTCGAAAAAGGAACGTCGAAAAGCGACCAATCAGATTTAAAAACGCCGGGAGTCAATAAAACCGTAGCGAGCAACTCATTATCATTCTATACGCGCGCCTCCCCCTCCCATCCTTCCAAAGAAGAGCCGATTAAGTTCGTGAGTGGTTCGGACTACAATATCCTTTTCAGTGAATGCAAATTACGCTGCGGTGTGAGTGGCAGCCTCTTCAATGGGATTTAGGCTTTTAAAGCTTTTTGAGTTTTTTTTGTATTGTGATTGGAAATATTGGTGGTGTATCGAGAACGGAGGGCGAAACGTGATTCAAGTTTTAGCTGTGAACAAAGGTGGATTTTGCTGTCAAATAAAATATAAAATTTTATGTCAAGTAATCTAGGGGCAGAAATTTAACAGCCGCACGGGTCGATCGAAGGTTATGGCTTCGCTTGCCGCGGTCGGTTCGTGGATGGGTGGCCATCCATTACATATCGAGACCCCTCCGTGTCTCGGAAAGCACGTCAAGCCGTTGGTTCCGGCTGTCATTCGTAAGTCTTTGACAGTCGTTACAGGTAGTCAAAAGCCTGAATGTCTGACAACTAGTTTTACCAAGGGGTATTGTGTTACCCAGTAACTGGGTTGTGGAGGTCAGATAAGCAGTCGCTCTATGTTAAATACTGGTATTCAGCTGCATCCTGCTAGACTGGAAGCCGACTCCAACATAGATGAGATAAGGCATTTTATACATTTCGAATTTAATTTTTTTTTTCTTGATTTTTATACTGTAGGTTATCACTGTATTTGAGAATGTTGGTTCACCGGTTATGGGCAACTGTATAAGCCCATGACTGTTATCTACTGTTATTTGATATTTTGTATACAGAAGCTGTTGGCGTACCTTTATAAATAAATTAATAAAAAAAAAGCTAGGCAGATTAATTTGTCAGGTAATGTAAGTATTGCAAGTATGATTTTGTTACTGAATTAATAGGAAAATTACCGTATTTTGTCAAAAGAAAACTAGGTAAAGAAAAACCTACCTTTGGGTTTTATTGGTAAAACTCAAATTGTTTCAATTACTTATCCATAAAATTCAATCCATAAGATACATAGATAAACCCGGGGTGGGTTTATCTATGTATCTTATGGATTGAATTTCTTCCATGGGAGTGGACGGGAACTATGGAACATCACCTGTACCCTAATTGTGTAACACACTAACTTATCAATCTCAATCTGAATAATTTTGAAGAATATTGCTAATCCATTGCTTCATATATTCGAAAAATGTGTTTGCTCAACAACCTAAATACCGCAATGAATGTTGTTGAACTGTCTAAATTAAACCCATTGCAACAGCTGACAGATAGTGTGTTACGCAATTACCCCTCGGCTACGATCTTAAGATATACTCTGTCCACTAGGTTAACCGTTTTGTGACAGTTACCTTAGAACACAACTATTCCAGAAAAGTTGACTTTAAAGTGCGTAGGAAAATAATTATATAAACTGCCTAATCTTATTGAATCATCTTATTTATGACTTCTTACAGACATTATAATACCGTACTTGTCTCAGTTTTGGCAAAAGAAAAATTGCTCACGAGTTCGATCTGTCAAAAAACGTTTAACCTTGTGGACAGAGTATATTTATTTATTTTTATTTACCATTTATGTACATATATATAAACAGACAATGAAAAATAGAACAGAAAAAATAGGTACAGAGTTGATGCTTATTTCATAAGAAATCTCTTCCAGCAAACCTGAGATAGGAAAATATATACAGAGATGTATACAGCGTGTGATAGAGCAAAGGTGGCAAAAAATAATACATAGAATCAAAAAAAAAAACAATTCACTTAAAAACTAAATAAATACATACAAATAAACATGCATCTAAAATAAATATTATTAGAATGATAACAATTATATCATACTCAAAATAATAAATATATTACATACACAACTATGTATGATGATGTGGACAGTTGGTAGATATAGTTGGTTTTTAATGAAATATCACTAAATAAATACTCCTAAGATGTAGGTAGGTACATAATTATATTTTCTGATAGCAAAGGATTACCATTGAAGTTTAATATGAGCTGGCTACGTCGCTTTGTCATAGGACATCCCTATGACAAAGCGACGTAGCCAGCTCATATTACTCACATGGCGGATATATCCCAATATCCGAAAAAAAATGCACATTACTTTGTTATTTTTACATGTTTATTTAGTGAAGGTTTAACAGGTCAGTTGATGTTTATTTTTCACTGTATTATTTTTAGTTTTTACAATTCCGGGCTCATGTTTATATAACAATCAACACGTTTACAATATGGTAGTATCAGATTGACAGTAAGTAAATATTTATTTTATCCCAATTTCAATCTGTTTACAAGAAAATAACCAAAATTTACATGCAAATTAATTAAAATTTAACACTAGTTATTGGAATTAAAATGGCCAGTATCGATAGTACACACGACGACACATCAAGCTATACACTTCCAGTTTTAGCTGACCTCGCATTGTATAAGCTTTTCGTACAATGAGAAGTCAGCTTATGTTGGACAAGTTTGATATATCGTTGTGCGTACTTCAACGCATTCTTTTCGCTATAGAGTATGCTAATGAAGCAAAAAAATCACAGGTTAATAGTTAATGTCAGTCTGTCTTATCCCGCTGCTGGTAAAGGCTTAATTGCATACTTAGCGTATTTTGTAAAAAAAAATAGAAAAAAAAGAAGAAATTAGTAAGAAAATGGCACATTACATTACGTGTGACAAGTAGTTCATTATTGCACGGTGTGAAATTAGTCACAGAAAAGTGTGACAGTGCGGGTTTAGGTCACAGTGCTATAAAATATTTTATTAACATCGCTAGTATATCAGTATCTATAATAATTTATTAAAACGAATATGTTTCCACTTTAGCGTATGCTAATGGTTCGATGATTGCGTTACTCAGAAAAAAGGCAATTTTCGCGTATCAGCTTTTAAAATCCTATCCTACTACTACTAATATTATAAACGAAAAAGTTTGCATGGATGGATGGATGGATATTTCTTACTCTTTCACGCAACAACTACTGAATGGATTTGAATGAAATTTGGCACACACATGGTTTATAACCAGGATTAACATATACAATACTTTTTATCCCGATATTCCCACGGGATCTGAACTTATGCGGGGGAAACCAGGGGGCGCAGCTAGTATTTAAATATATCGAAGACCGAGGTCTGATCTCAGTCTCAATCTGTCGAAAATTACATGTAATTTCCCTACATTTTGTCAATTTTTTGACATTTGTTTGTCGCCGAGATGAGACTGCGACTAGATTTTAAACGTTTTAAATTACGAGAACAGAGGGGCAATTCTCGTAATTTTAAGAACGTTCACAGTCTGATCTCAGTCTCAATCTGTGAAAAAAACCTCAAATTTCCCTACATTTTGACAAGTTTTTGACATTTGTTTGTCGCCGAGATGAGACTGCGACTAGATTTTGAACGTTTTAAACATAGATATCCAGAGATATGCCTTCATTGCGGAATAGTAAGGAGTCCTAGTGCTGCCGCTAATCTCCCACCCAAATACTTACAACATTAACAAATAGTGTACTTACGACACACACTTAAAATTTGAACACGCATACTAATAAGAAAGCAGCTACACTAAGTCAATTTCTAACAGCACACATGCATAGAATGGGCGGGGCATTCACTTGTAAACATTTGCTATTCAATGCACACGCATGCAATTAGGGAGTCGAAAGCGATGGTCGATAATTTTTGTCGATATTTAAATAGAGCACATTCTTGTATTATAATAACTTCGTTTAATTTTCTTTAAATAATTTCTTTTTTTTTTATATAAATACCTATCCGAAAATATAGTTTATTTTTATTAAAATAAAATGGGAATAGTTTTTTAATATTGTATTACCGGTTAAATTGAACGCTTATTTAACACATTTGTAAAGAAATAGAATGTTAAACCCTCAGTATTATAGACAAAGATTTGACAAAATAGCGACGGACCGCGAATTTTCTAATTCAAATTTAGAACTTTGGCGTCTGCTCGGCCTTATGATTGACATGAATTGAGTGCTTGTGATTTAGTGATCAATACAAGAATATAGCGCAAAATAATTTTTTTCTTTTCAAAAATATATTTTTTTTTTTTTTTTCAACGATGTAATATTAATTTGAGTTTTTACATTTCACGAGTAACTGTAAGTATTGAAATAACAATGTCTTAATTTGGTTCAAACAACATTAAATTAATAACTAATTTAACTCTTTTACTATACATGTAATACGAGAATATCCATTGAGTTCTGTAAAAAAATATTCAGCTGCAATAATACGTATATCGATAAAATCAGTCGCACGCACTCGATTGCACCTCTCTAAATTCAAAACGTTCGTTGCGTTCGGGAAGATTCGGGCTAGTTCGTGTCGCTCCGGACGAAAGTTAATAAAACATTTAAAAATTGATTTAAAATATAAAACACTGACTTAATTGGTTACACACACCATTTGTTTTCAGGTTGATGGTATTTGATCTATTTTTACATATAATTACTGCACAACTCGGCATTTTGACTTTTTACGCATCAATAGTACACTGTACGGAGTTGCAAAGCGACTGAATGAAGCGTACAGCCGCCGTTCGAACATAAGAACAATTTTATAACATTGAGGCGCCACGTGCCACGCCCCCAAGGCATATCCCGTGATATCCGTGGTTTTAAATTACGAGAATTGGCCTACAGATATCATGCTTTAGATGAAGAACCGTGTCTGAGATTATTAAAGAGCTTGTTCTACGAAATACTATATGATATGGTTAGGAAGAGGATGACTACCTAGATGACGACCAATAGAGAAGTAGGAAAGGGTGGAAGAAAAAGACATGTTGCGACGACCCCAAATCAATTAGTGGATTAGTGAATAGGCAGGAGAATGATGATGATGATGATTCTACGATATTCTTAAATATCTTGAAAGCATTACATGGCCACAAAAGATTTATCTAAGTACTGCGTGCAAATTCTGACAGCTCTATCACCTGCCTCACCTGAACCTGTTATTCAGCTGCATCTAGTCAGACTGGAAGTCGATCGAGCCAAGTTTGGATAAGTTCAGGCAGATGATGATGACGTTTTTGTAGCTGTATTTTACATGGAGCGACTGCCTATTTGACTGCCTCCACAACCCGCTTACTGGGTAACACGATACCTCTTGGTAGACTAGTTGTTAGACTTTTGGGCTCCTGACTACCCGTTACGACTGTCGGATGACAGCCGGGAACAACGGCTTAACGTGCTTTCAGAGGCACGGAGGAATCTCGTTATAATCTCGGTATTTCACTCCCATTCACGGATCAATTGCGGCAAGCGTAGATTAATCTGATCGATCGGCCCATGCGGCTGTTATTACTTAGCCACAAGCTGACAAAATAAAACCTCATTTAAAACTTGTTCGAATCTAGAAAATGAATTAAGGTGTCGCGTTTGGCAGCCGCACCCGGCGGCCACATAATTCCAAGCGTATTTTATCGAAATTATTCTGAAATACGTTGCGTACCCCGAAATGAGAAAAACTTACTTTGTGCATAAATCGTTTATTAAAATTCTTTCAATGCATTGAGAGGGATTCCAATTGGTACTTTGTTACATGATTTTTTTATATTGAAACAAAATGATAGTCATAAATATCAGTTCACATTTTTTGATAATAATGTTTTTTTCACTAAATTCATATTTTTGTGCTGCCTTTGCCAATATTTTTGATGTTGATAATCCATGAAACGAAAAAACTGCTGCTCTTATGCCGTCGTAAAAGACATTGAGTATTTAAAACGCTGAATACGATATAAATCTTCACCACAAAAGCTATTATTTGCATTTGATATAATCTAACTAGCCTGTATTTTCTCACTGCAGAGCAGAGGCCTTCCTCTCCCTTTTCCACACAATTCTGTATTTTGCTAGCGGCACTAGCAACCAGCTAGTACATAATTACATGCTTTTATAAAATTATATAATCAAAATATATAATTTTTTTAAATCCAATTCCAAAAAAAATTATCCGAAGATATCCGAACGTGATCCCAGCTCTAAGTCGTAGCGCACCGCCTTGAAGTCCGATAGTGTACGTGTTCAAGATTTTCTCCTACGATAACAAACGAAACGGATTTCTTTCAGTAACATAATTCTGCTTTAATGACTACTGTTCAATAATCTGATACGTTTAACCTTTGTTACTCATTTAATCATGACGTGTAAGGGGTGCTTCACAATTGTTCGGGTCGGCATGATTCGGCACATCCGAACGGTTAAAGGTTGGTTTGTGAGCAGTAATGGTCCAGTGGGAACGAACGCGACTTACGAGTTGTTGATCGTAGGTTTGAACTCTGACAGGCGCTTTAGTTTGAGTAAATTATTTCATCAGCACTGCTCTCAAACCGGTAACGGAAAACATTGTGAGGAAACCGGCATGTCCTAGAACCAAAAATCGAAGATATGTGACATTACCAACCCGCCCTTGTCCACGTGGTGGATTACAGCAAACTTCCTTTGCCAGAGAGGAGGCCTGTGTCCCAGTAGTGGGAACATTATAGGCTGATTATTGTTGTTTGGGTGGTAAAATTGAATATATATAATAATTATGTTGATGTCGCATCACTGGGTGGCCGAAAAGCGAAACATCGGGTCGTCTTCATGATCCGACATAGTTTACGTATGTGTGGGCACTGTAGTGGATACTCGAACGAAAAGATAATTTGAATTTAAATTAACTTTAATAAACTGGCGATTATCAACCGAAACGCACACTTGCGTCGGAAACAAACACGTGTGTACGGCACTGAGCGTTTGCCAAGACTGTCCGAGCGCGACTGTCCACTGTAGACTGTCGCAACACTCGGTCTCTCCTCCAGTCCTCGCTGCATCCCCTCCACCGACGATCATGTCAAAGCGGTAGGGCTCGCTTGCGTTTCCGATCACATGATTATTTGTTTACCCATCAAATTGTTAGATGGCGCTATCCGCTGTACTACGGCGCCATCTATCCACGACATAGATATTATTATGTTCGGGAGAAACCCCTTGACGCAACTCGTATTATGCCGAGCCAACCCGAACACAACTTAGCGACAGTAGTTGTCGAACGGAGTTTACCGATCGTCACGAGCCGAATGAAAGTAGAATATACTGTGTAGTTACTCATTTTGTTGAACAAATACTACCGATCGAATGTGCCGACCCGAACAATGTATAACACTCTTTATATTCGACTAAGTAAGGTACAATATGTATTGTTAGAATCTCAATATAATTATATTTGTTATCGGAACTGTAATTGCTACAAGAACTAGAATAATAAGTACTTATAGTAACTTACTTTGTGGCGTGTGACCTTTATTATGAGGGCAATGAGGGCAGAACGGAGTAAGGTTATGTCCTACTTACATAAAAAAAAAACCCCATGGGATCAGTCCCCATGGGCCGTCTAGCCCGACCTCACGTTAAGGGTGCAAGATTCTGAAGGACATTAAACGAGACACAATAGAAGTTTTATTGTTATTAAATCTGGGGGCGTTTAGTGTTAAGCTAGGGTTTCCTAAAACTGCGGTGGCCGCCACATAGCGTGCAGAGTTTACTGTCGAATGACGTCACTGATTCGTTATTTACGAAACTAAGATTTGTTTCCCTAGAAAGCGTTTTTTGACTCTTGACACCGTAAAGTCAAACCGCGGTGTCGTCATTTTCATGGCGGACGTTATGTTGACGGCAGCCGTCAACGCATGTCGACGGCTGCAGTTGTCTCTGTCGTTGACGCATGCCGCTCGTGTATATGAACCTATGAACACTTAGTGTAAGGTATGAGTCGCGAACCTATATGTATGCATAACTGGTTTGTCAGTCTTTATGATCCCATTGCTTCATTGCATTATGTATCTTTTGTGAAAAAAAAACTAAAATGTATACTTTCTTTCACAGCCATGCCGCGGAAACATATCCTTGCTAGAAGAGGACATCTGGCGCGAGCAACAGTGCAGTGCGCACGACGACACCCCCTATGGGGGGGAGCTGTTCCACTGGCGTGCGCACAGGGATGACGCCGAGCCGTGCGCGTTGACGTGCCGGGGCGTGCCGCAGCATTCGGGGCAGAGTCCCGAACCGGTATGTATGATTTTTAAATTCTTAAAAGGACTATAATGCGGCGGGTGAAAAGCTTTGCCTAGCTGCAAGGTTCGTAACGTGACCAAGAGAGAGAGTACCACAGTAGTAGGTAAGAACTCTCTCTGTTTTGTGTTATTTATCAAATTTTAATAAACAACAGTGTGGTTGGAACAGTGCATATTTTTTTTCTAACTTAAACATTTTATAAAATATATCGAAGATTTGACAGTCCCCCAAAAACGCCCGCCCTTCACCACTTCCTAGTGCTATCGCTGGGAAGAAGAAGTGGCGCAACAAACTCCCCAGCAGCACAGCTGTCTGTTCAGTTAGAAAATACATGATTCATTAACTTTTAGAAAAAAAAAATTTTAAAAAAAATTTATGGCTGTCACATATTAGGTCTTACAAAATACTCCAGCCGTTACTGGCCACAGCGAGTAAAAAACTCAATAAAACCATTCAATATTTTTAAAAATATAAATAAAAAAGAAAAATTTAATGTCATCTTAAAGGTTTTATTTTTGCTAATTCCGGACAGCAATTTTGCATTCTGGGTCTTAAATGATTCCGCCTCTTGGGTGGTTGGGTCTTCCATAATACTACTTTACTTCAATATTGATAATGGAAAATTATTCTGCATGCGCTCACAAAACAGATGGGCAATTGGCAATTCTCTTAATTTTAAGAACGCACAGTCTGGTCTCAGTCTCAATCTGTCAAAAATACCTCTAATATCCCTACATTTTTGACAAGTTTTCGACATTGATTGTCGCTGAGATTAGATTGCGACTAGATTTTGAACGTTTTAATTACGGATATTATTAGCCTTCAGAAGTCATGCATTGCATTAAATTTTAAGAAAGCAATTCGAAAATACAAACTTAAAACTGCCAAAATCTTCTTCACTCCGGTTGAGAAACTTAAATACATAATGCATAGCTGAAAGCGACTTTAAAATGCCAGACGAGTATTAAAGGAAAGTTTAAAAATAAAGTTAGAGACTGTCAGAGGAAATTGTAACTAGATTTAAGGGCAGTCTTAAGTATTCAGAAACTAGATGACATTTAGATGTTTACGAGATTTTTTCCAAATTGTTTCAGCTATGGGTATAGTTAGGTACCTCTATAGTTACTATCTAGTGTTAGCATACACAGTAATCAAACATTTAACTAATATTATTTGTGGGTTGCAACATTGTCATTTTTAAACATTTTATGCTTTTGAGTTGTGGCAACCCATAGATGACTTTTAAAGAAAAAGGCCGGAAAAAGCGGCCTTGCATTCTCAGCTGGAGACGTTGAACGTGTTCTTGAGTTACAATAACTATTTTACTGTGTTGAGTACCAATAAACTGATTTGTACAAGTATTCGAGTGTATAAATTCTTTGACTAGGAATAAACGAATTAATTTCTAAAGCACGAAAGAAAATACGTTTATTTGCGGTAAATATGACGCAGGGAAAGAACACAAAAAAGAAAAAAAAGTTTGGGGAAAATATGCGTCACATCCACGCAAAATGGCCATCGCTCAACGTGATGCTACCCTCTGCGAGACGGAGCTACAGCCATTTATACAATGTGGATATGACACTACTACATGATAACACTGCATAGTTTGAATGTATAGGATTTTTTAGGAACTTTCAAATGAATTCGAACATTAAAATTAAAAAAGTGACAAACTAAAGTTCGAGTTTTGATCCCAGATACTAATCTGACAGGTGTAATGTTAAATTTCTATAGTTACTAAAAAAACACAAACACAAAAGACCTAAAGGTCAGATTAGTCTCTGGGATTAAAAAACGAACTATAAATAGTTGTGATGGGCCGACTATGGGATGACTAGCTATACTGACTAAACTGTTGGATATATTCGATTGAATGTTTTAATGCAGACTGGCAGCGTCATTTTAGATATAAGCAGTTTAATTTATTGTCATATTGTCATCTCCACCTTTTATAGGTTTCCATAGGTACTAGGTACAATAGGATACCTCTTCTTCCTCTATGGGGATCTTAAAGACGACTATGTCAAGAAGGATAGGCAGCAGCATTCTGATGTACGTCAACACCTATTGCAATCAACAACATGGATGTTCACTTATGAAAAAAATCAGTTGATCCA
This sequence comes from Apamea anceps, assembly GCA_951799955.1. NCBI lineage: Eukaryota > Metazoa > Arthropoda > Insecta > Lepidoptera > Noctuidae > Apamea > Apamea anceps. Next base: position 1,619,664 of record OX637524.1, on the reverse strand, counting down.
TACATTATGTCGAGTTATGCGAACATAAATCTATGGATCAACTGATTTTTTTTCACGATTTCAGGGTCGGTCCCGTAGTAAAAATTATTCATAATGATGAGTACAATAACCCCTTTTAACGATTTCAACCCAAAATTTAACTGTGTATAACTGTGGAGGCTTGTTGTTAGCAACTTGATAATGTGTTGTTGTTACCTATTAGGTATTTGTAATTAGTCTGGAAGCCTTCTTAAAAGTAGTAAATAAATAAATAAACAATGCATCCGATAAGTTTGGTTATTAAAATTATTCTTGAATGTCTTTTGTTGGCTACTACGGTGGCTAATGGTGAACAGTTATTACATCGAAGCTATATAATTTCTGGTGTGACTCAGTACTAATGACTCAGCAGTATGCGAGTGTGAATTAATTTGATATATTGCCTGAATCACCAAGCTTAGACATTTTCACCAACCCTCACAAAAACGCTGCATCATCTAACTGCACATCACATACTAACTTAAAACTTCATTTGCAGACCGTCTCCCTGGATGACGAGGACCGGGTGGTGGTAGCAGTGCTCGCAGCCAGGGTGTCTGATGGCACCAGGTGTCGGCCGGGCAGTCTGGATATGTGCATCGATGGGAGGTGTCAGGTTGGTACCCTGTTATAAAGGAATTTCTCCTTTCTAGGTTGTTCTTATTAATGTGTGATGAAGAATTATTTTTGCGTGTTCTGCGCCACGGAAAATTGGTCGGTCTTTCTTTTGCATTGAGCAGAGGAATATGAATGGACTGGTCTACAAAAAATATGGTATTAAGTGTATTTTTCGTGTGATACCCGCTTGTGATAAAGCATACAAAAACACCACTTTTAACAAACGTTTATTATTGAATATTAATTAATAATAAATAATAATAATATCCCTGGACATTTCACACAGCGCCATCTAGTCCCAAGCTAAGCAACCTAATGCTTGTGGTATGGTAACAAGATGGCTGATAAACTACTTATATACATTTTTTTTTTTTTTGTAAATACATACATATTATAGATCAATTAATCAATTAGCCATCAAATAAGGGGCTCGTGGCTAAGTAATAATAGTGGCACGGATTTATCGATCCGGTTAAGCTACGCTTGCTACGGTCGGTCCGTGGCTGGGTGACCATCTTTACATACAGAGACCCCTCTGTGCCTTGGAAAGCACGTTAAGCCGTTGATCCCGGCTGTCGTTCTTGGATCTTTGATAGTCCTTATGGGTTATCAGAAGCCTGAAAGTCACACAACCAGTCTTACCAAGGTGTATCGTATTTCTCAGTAACTGGGTTGTGGCGGTCAGATAGGCAGTCGCTCCATGCAAAATACTGGTATTCAGGTACATCCGGTTAGACTAAAAGCCGACCCCAACATAATTAGGAAAAGGTGAGCAGATGATGACTAAATAAATGCTGAATTATTATTCTCTCAACCAATCCAGTTTCCAAAAGCACGGTAATATATTATGTACAACACGTTGAATATACCACACTACCTTTCAACGCCTCAGAAACGGACATTATCTTGAAACTCCGAGTTCGTTACCCTAAATTTATAAACGAAGGCAGGAGACGATGGCCGCTGAAAAGCTGTCAGAGGCCATTCTGAGCGGCGAGAGTTGGGACACACAACATATTGGTTAAAACAGGGCTTTATTCATACGTATAGGGTTGGTCGTTTGTACGTTTAGGAAGATTTTTCGTCAGAATTTATTTATTTATGTACTATCATGGACACTTCCGCCTGATCACCACTAAGTTCATTTTTGCTTGCACTCAAAAAATAGAAGCGCTCTCTAGCCCCGCCCCGTTGACCTTGAATAGACGAATGAAAGATAAGACGGGCCGACTGCACTGTCGCTCGACGCGGTGACGCACGCGCCGTTCGACATTTATTTTTATTTTCAAACTACTGCTATTACCTATTTATTATATTATGGACTAACTTCTGCCCGCGACTTCGTCCGCGTAGATTTCGGATTTGTGACAGGATTGCGTATCTCAAAAGGAAATCAAAATAACCCATAAAAATACAATTTTTTTTTTTTTTTAATGTATTGAAGTAACAAGATGAATTTTTTAAACTTTGCGAAAAAGGAAATCAAAATAACCCATAAAGATACATAATAATTTTTTTTTAAATAAATAGAAGTAAGAAGATGATTTTTTTAAACTTTGCGAAAATTATGAAAACTTTATAACACTACAGATCATGGATGTGATGTAAATAGTTATATTATGACTTGATTTTTGATTTTGTAAACTTATTCCTGCACGTGCACGGCCTTGGTGACGCCCACTTCGCAACGGGCCGTGCAGCAGAAATCGTAATATTTTAATTTCGCCATAACTTCAAAACCAAACGTCCGATTTTAATCATTCAAAGACCAAATATTATCTACATAAACGGTACTTACTGATGAAATAATTTATTTTGATAAGGATTAATAGCATGAGTAAAATAAATGCGTTTAAATGTAGTCCAAAAAAAATTCAAGATTTTTAAATTAAAAAATGGTTGTTGTGCCTCACTCGACATTGATAGGTATAGTGTGTCGCGGACTTTTTTGTAGATATTTATAAGATCTACAATTAATTTGAACATTTTATGGTTCTATCTTTTATAGGTTAGGCAGCGTACGCAAAATAAGTAACTTTTCTGGTTGATTTTTTACACCTTGTGTCCGAAAAACCCAAATATCTTACGGAACCCTATTTTTTTCCAAAATAAAATTTAGCCTATGTTACTCGTGGATAATGTAGCTTTCGAATGGTGAAAGAATTTTTTAAATCGGTTTAGTAGATTTTGAGCCTATTCATTACAAACAAACAAACAAAGTTTTCCTCTTTATAATATTAAGTATAGATAGATCTGGGAAAATTCGTTGAGATAAATAATACATTTTGTCTTTATTTTTCTAATTAGAAATTTGATTTGATAAATCATATTGTCGGTTAGGCATTAATTAAAAAGTAAAATAAAATTTTGAAGTTTTATCAGTTTTATTTATTTATTAACTGAACTGAACTAGGTAAAACACACAATTTACAATATTCAAATTTTCTTAGGCTTTTTGCAATTTTCAGTTCAGTATAAGGTTGTATGGTAATAAAAAAATTCAAGACATGCCCTTCAGAACATATAATTGAACGCGTTAGAACGCGGGTTTTTTAAATTTAGAACTAGGAAGTTGGTGTGGCCTAGCCTTCATTTCATAAGCCGTTGGCGATTAAGTCGCCAAAAACTTAACGAGAAAAACAATGTCCTATGTAAAAATAAATTCCGGGAGCTCTGCTCTCGGATAAACTGTGAGCACAGTAGGCACCATTACGTTTTGTAATAGTTCGCGGTAACTTTCGCCATTTACTCGCCCTGGGAAATGGACTAGCTCTCCGGGACCATCAGCACTCATCCAGCCCCACATATTAGCGCATATCCTTCTAGAATCATGATTAGGAATCACGTTTCTAGGTAGACATGTGTAAGTAATGCGAGTGATGCATCACGCGTAATATCACCCGAGCGCGTACTGTAACATCACATCACACATTACTCGACAAAAATAAGCATCACACCATCACACTAAAGATTACGCGCGCGGTAGCAGCGCAGTGGCTCGCGACATGACTCGCAGACTCGCTCGAACCGAGCCCTCCCGAACGCATCGCATCGGCAATGTTCGGTTTATATCGGAAGTCCGGAACTAGGCGCGTGCGATTTCGTATTTCGCCCGGTCAGGTGACTTATTATGTTATTTTAAACTCTATTTTTATTATAAAAGGGTTTATATTTCCTTGACACTATGTCCTATTACACTAGAACATTGCATTACATTAACGCGCGATGGTGTGCTATCGCATGGCGCAACATCCTATCATCACGCGTGATGTTTGAAGTGATGGTGTAATGTAATATTACGAAATGTAATAATGACATATCACATCACTTCGTGGTGCACTGTTTTGCACATGTCTATTTCTAGGTTCGTAGCATGTATTCATCACGCGCCACAAGTGTCGACGACCATGTTGGCTCGACGTAAAACATTTCTCATCTGAGAATATAGCGCTTGTGAAATAGTGTCTACCATACGTTGGAGGTTATCAGATATGGACGTGGTGCCCGCGGCCTATCCTCTAAGACACCCTCTTCTTCATGGCGTCTGATCCACAGCTGGACAGTGTTTCTCTACAAGGAATAGTCTAATAACAAGTGGCACCATTAAAAAAAAAACTGACTTGTTTCAAAAAACCCGACCGCAACAAACGACGAAATAGTTCTAAACAAATCAGTTTTCAGGTTTCATCCATACTGAACCCTAGTCCCAACTTTCTCGGTCCGTATATATCTACCTCCATGTATAGCTAGAAGGCGTAAAAGTACTGATGGTAAGAAAAGTGCTTGTATGGTTTGCATTTATTTTTATTCAGTCATCAATTCATCATTCAGTTGTAAATCTGCACCATTTTTATAAATAAACGTTATTATTATTATTATATCACAAATCACAGTCTGTATATAAATTAATTTAAACTCTCGTCTGACATGTTGCTGACACACATGTTACTGATATATAAAATGACTTGTTATCAGTTGCACTGGGGCATCATTGTAATGTCAAACAAAGAGATGCTTCTTATCTTATCTCGCTTCTTATCTTATAAATGATGAGAGAAATACCTCTATGTAATTACCGAAACCCGCTAGGTATATCAAAAGTATCAAAGGATGCCACCGACTTTTGCCCACTGCGGTTATTGAATTTTATGACTCTTTTGTTCGGCTTAGGCTTATTGTAAAATTTCTAGAAATGAATTATTTAATAATTAGTCACTACCTACTTATTTGCACGGAATTTAAAGTAGGTTATTATTAACCAACAACAACAATGGCAAGCATTTTTTTACTTAAAACCAACTATTTTTATTTATTTATTCATATAAAAATTCGCATTGTGTTTGAATTATGCACATTCATTAATTTATAACGGCTAAAAATATAAATTATGAATTTCAAATAGTAAATTTCACTGCAAATAAATATAATCAATAACATTGAAACAAATAGTGCGTGTGTGAGCGAGAAAGTATTCCGAATTCGCCCGTCACAACAAAGCAGTATAATACATACCACTCTCATAAAGGTATAAGTAATTGCTTTACCAAGTATATAGTGATAAGTATAACCAAGATGTAAAATCTAAATATTTGCACGGCAGAAATGCCGAATATAGTGAAACCTATAGATCTTAAGAACTTATGTTAGCTACCTATATTCTTGCAAATAAATCTGTCATTCATTCAAGTTTAAAAACTGAATATTTTTTCTGCATGTTTCTCGTTTAATTATTATACTAAAACACAAAAAAATGCAAAACAAAAATTAAAAAAAATAAATTAAAAAAACAAAAAAAACAAAACAAAAAAAAATTATAATTATTATTATTTTTTTATTTGTTTATTTTTTTTTTGTTTGTTATATTTAAGCAAAACTGTACTAATTTTTATGCCTTATAATTTTTGGAATAAATATATTATATTATTATTTATTTATCAAATACTTTTATTGATGTAAAACAAACTAGAAAGTATTCAATTACACACAAGATAAAATTTGCATGATAAACTTTGCACTGTGCATCGTTAATAAAGTTTTATTTATAAATTAAGGTATTTTAAAACCACACAATTTACCATGACAATAATTAAAATAATTTACTCAAGTAAACAGCTCAATGGTCAATATTCAAAAGGTCCGGTAAGCGCGCCCATGTCAAATAGTTCGTCCGTAAAATTAAAAAAAGGAGTACACGTGATACGTCACTAAGCTGCGCAGTGCAGGTTGCAACTAATTGCGTTATCGCTTTCCTAATAGGCCAAAACTTTTAGGGGGCGTGGTTTGGCGCCGCCGCAGGATTTAGGCGAAAAAATTTTTACGTGAGCAGGCGGAAAAGACCGCGATAGTACACACATAATTATATAAACAGACAAGAAAAAAAAAAGTAGGACAGAAAAAAGGTACAAAGGTGATGCTTATTTCATAAGAAATCTCTTCCAGCATACCTGCGGTAGGACAATAGATAGAGAGTTTGTAGACAGCGTGTGAAAGAGTTAGGAGACAAAAAAAACAAAACCATAAACAATTCACTTAGTAAAAGTAGAAAAAAATAATAATAATACGATACGATTACGACAATTAATTTAATATTTTAGTCATATTTTTTTTTGTGACGACTTTTTTAATTTAGTGTTTAAGTTGTAAATGGTCTTAAAGTTTTTAAAATGGTACACGTATATTTTATAACTTACTGGGGTTATAATTTACGGACCGTTATTTGTTAAAATTAAGACGCTTTTTAATGAAGCAAGGACCTCATAGCTCTGCATAGTAGACCCTCCCATATGGAAGTAGCTATCACAGGTAAAATTAGCTTACGAATCTGTTTTATGCCCAGTGTGGCAATAAAAAATGCTACCATTGGTAAGAAATACGATTTGTAGTTGCTTATTGGAACCGAGTATAAGTGAGTTAAGCAGTTTAATGTATGAGAAATAAAATGTTTTTTATGCAGTCGTTGATAGTGGAACTTTTTATATTATTCACCAACATGTTGGTTAAAACCTGGCTTACAAGTCAGACTATAAATAAAATGGCCGCTAGTTGTCAATATACGTATTCGCCTGTTTTGACTCCATACTAACAATCTGCTAATCTTATAAATGTGATGCGAAAGTAATGTCTGTCTGTTACCTATTCACACCTTGAGGGCTGAAGGGATTTCGAAGAAATTTCACCATGACCTGGGTTAGGTCATAGGATACTTTTAATCTCGGTAGTACCTTCCCGTGAGATAATTTCCGACCTCCATGCGGACGGGCGCTAACAAAAGCTAGTTTTAAAATCTATATCTATACAATAAAGCTGAAAAGTTTCTTTATTTGAACGCGCTAATCTCGGGAACTACCAGTCGGATTTGAAAATTCGTTTCCAATTCTTGAGGAAGACCATTTAACATCACGGCAAGAATTAAAATAGTGAGAAAGCGCTTAGCGAAAACAAAGTAAAACCGCGGGCCGATGATGTGATACGACAGGGTAGGTCAGGAGAACAAAAAAAATTCACGCGGGCAGAAGTTAGTCAGTTACTCTATAATAACGAAGTGCTAAAAATTTTCGTGATATTTCAAATAGAGCCTCCATTTATACGAATTTATTATTAATCAGCTTTCAAAAATAACTAATTCCTCTGTGATGTATATGTCGCAGGTTTTTCATAAAATTAGGTTTTTGGTTTTTGATGAAAAACCGGAAGATGACACATTTTAAACTCAATTTCATCATAAACCTGTAAAAATCCAGATTTTGCTAAAAAACCTGAACTGTTTGGGTTTATGATAAAAGTTCTTGTCAAAATCACGGGTTTGCTTTGTTTTATGACAAATAAATCAATTTAAATGAAATAAATAAAACAATCCATCATCATTTGCAACTTAGTAGAAAGAAAACAATTATTTATTTATCAAAATTTTACATCCATGATCCAATCAATATCCTTCAATCCAATTATGAAATGAAATGTTTCAATTTCACGTACCTATATTAATACCTCAAATCAAAAACCTAATTTTATGAAAAACCTGCGACATATAGACATTTAATAAACGAACTTCAAAGTGCCTAAAAAATTAAAATATCAAAGTGCTTGCCAACCCTATAAATGAACGTGAATATGTAATGAACATACAAATTGGATACAGTCGCGACCAGGGTAATAGTTTTAGTAATTTGTAAGTCTGACTGAACTTTTGAATGGTTTTAATTGAAATAGAATCAATAATATGGGTCACTGAACGGCAAAGGAAGGATGGATGGATTGGGTAGGGAATAATATGAAAGAGAAGGGAGTGAATGATAGTGTGACGGTTGATAGGGGTGGATGGAAGAAGTATCATAAAAAAAGTAACATGGAACAAGGGCAGAAAGAAGATGACAGCAAGTTTCCGTTCACACAGACCGGCTCGAAGAGAAGAGTACATTTTTAATCGCGTTAAAAAAAGAGGTTTGGGTCATTGAAATAAGGTAGATATTTTATGTCACTTTTTTTTAAAATGAGAATGCTTATGGGCCGACCTAACACGCAGTGGCATGAAAAAATCAACCTTATTTTAATGGCCCAAAACTCGTTTTAGAGTGTACTCTCCCCTCCGAGCCGGTCTGTGTGAACGGACACTTAGGCAATGGCCTATTCTCATACAGAAAAGAAACCAACACTGATCACCACGATTGCTCGCTGCGTGTTGTTGGTTACAGACCAATAATGTAGAACAAGTTCTTCTTCTACAGTTTTGAAGTGAAAACTTCTTTAGGCGCGTTGGCCAATTTTTTGATAGGGGAAAATCTTATGGGTTCGCGTCAAAGACATCATTTAGGGCGGGTTAACGTACACTTGAAGCACGTGTATATGTCCAAAATTGCGCTAACTATTGACAAACTAAAAAAGCGGCCAAATGCGAGTCGGACTCGCCCATGAAGGGTTTGATGACGCCCACACGTATGGGTTTGATGAAAAAATTTTTTTGAGTTTCAGTTCTAAGTATGGGGAACCCCCAAAATTTATTGTTTTTTTTTTTCTATTTTTGTGCGAAAATCTTAATGCGGTTCACAGAATACATCTACTTACCAAGTTTCAACAGTTAACAGCAACTATAGTTCTTATAGTTTCGGAAAAAAGTGGCTGTGACATACCGATGGAAACATATAGACAGACATGACGAATCCATAAGGGTTCCGTTTTTTGCCATTTGGCTACGGAATCCTAAAAAGCGTTGTTTCAAATTATAATTACAAAATTATGACCTTGTTGGACGTCAAATAATAACGAGTAAGTAATCGTTATTATTTGACGTACGTATTTTACATGCGCAACATTTCAACATTTGACGGCACGGTTGGCGCAGTGGTTAAGCGATTGACTGCTGCGCTGCGTGTCGCGGGTTCGATTCCCGCACGGAACAAATATTTGTATGACCTACATGTATTTGTTCCGAGTCTGGGTGTTTTTCTATCTATAATATGTATGTATTTACAAAAAAAAATGTATATAAGTAGTTTATCAGCCATCTTGTTACCATAACACAGGCATTAGGTTGCTTAGCTTGGGACTAGATGGCGCTGTGTGAAATGTCCAGGGATATTATTATTATTTCATCTGACTTAGCTTCCCTACGTCCTTTTCGGATAACCATTGAAAATCAGCGCTGTGCTGTGGGCCCCTATAGTACAGCATCATGCTGAGTGGAAGCCTTCTTGTAACAGTCATGACGTGCAGCCGACGACTATTTCTGTTTTGTGCTCGTGGTTTTTTATTTTTCTTTATATTTCGTGTTAATTATATTTTTGTATGCACGTGTTTCTGTGACAAATAAACCTTTTTTTTTTTCTTTCTTTTCATAAACCACCTTCTTCACATAGGGGGCAGGAAAACTACAGAATTCCACCTGCTACGACCCTTACATGCTCTTTTTGCTATATGCTAGATGGTCATACACACATGCCAGTCTTACTTAAATAGAAAATCAACATACTAATGAGATCAACAACAAAATATTAATGAGCACCATTATATCCATAATTACATATTGAAATAAATCAATTAATTCGATAGACAGCATAATAAAATCCTCCTGTTTCGCCCGACGTTCATTATTCAATGCTGACTCATAGATTTTAATGCAATCATCATGCATTTGTTTTGATATTCCATTGTTTGTTTTAATTATTAATATTAAATGCGTTTGTGCCAGTGGGTGTACAGCGATGTTAATCTATCTTTAAATTATGAAACGAATCTGCGGCTGACTGATATATTATGCTCTGAAAAAACAAATGTAAAAGCATCATGACATAATAAATTGAAAACATTAAAAATTACTCTAGGTATGTGCAGAGTCAACATAGTTGGGAAAAGGCTAGATGATGATGATGTGCAGAGTCAGTGCCCTTGATTTTGCATAATATTTTTTTGATATCCCCTAATATACAGAGGAACGGAGATTTAGGTGGATAAAAATATATACATTGAATAAACGTTTAATACTAAATAACAAACTATAAACGTAAAAATATAATAACCTAACCTAACTAAAACTATTACCAAACTAAAATATGGTGTCGAAAATGTCTTCCTCATCGCTGTCGACGGGTAATGTACCCAAGAGAATGGGGGCCACGTTGTATGGCAATGACATAAATAGTAACTTATATACATAAATCTATTACCTGAAGATTTACAATTCAGAATCAGCTCCACTGCTCAAAAGCTGTCTCAAATATTCCAAATGTAGATTTTAAATACTCTATTCCTCCATCAGGTTTGGACGAACTAACATCAATGTAGCTAAAGCATCCAGTATAGGTATTTTAGCAAGCATTTGAAAATGGAACTTTAACTTTCAGGTTAGCCTAAAACTGAAGAATGCCTCGTAAGAACCCAGGACCTCATGGTCCTGGGTTCTTACTAGCAGGCTTCTGGATTTATGCCTGGTTGATGGCAACAGGCTTGCCCCCTATTACGTGGAATTTAAACATAACTGGCGAAATGTGGTTAGCTTTCGGGGAAACAAGGCGTGAGCTTATGTATGTTGCCCAAAGCTTCAAGAATCAAACCATTGTTGCTTAGCAAGGCAAGTTTACGCTTAAGTAAATTGACATCTCACTGTGCGGTTATAAGCTCTATACTCATTCACCTATGACATTCGCCAGTAGCTAGAAACTCTCAATCTATCAAACGGTGTAAACCTTAGGACATTGGGTAGCCGTCAGTAATTGGGTTGTCGAGGTCAGCCGCAGTCAGGCCGCCACTCGCATCGTGTGAAATGGTTTTCAACCGCACCTGGTTAGTCTGTGACCAGTTATATTGGGCACCTGTGGTTTTAGTGTATTTTTATGCAATTACTTTATGTTTATGTTCAAATTTAAATTTGAAGCATTTATTTAATATTAAAACCATTTACAGGCACTTTTGAATACTGTCAATGAAGACGGCCATTCAGAAATATGTTCCACAGCGTAGTAGGTTCCTATGGAGAAGAATAACCTCCATGGAAAAATATTTTTTAATGATATTGTCATGAAACCTGGTAAACATAATCATGTATAAAATTATGTGACACATTTGAAAATCAAGAGCGATATTTTCCTACCAAAGTATCGATAAAAAATGTTATGAGATATTTTACAGATAGTATGTATTTACCTACTTGTTGTTGCAATCAAAACTTTAGAAGATAACCGCTTTTTTAATTTAGCTTAGTGTATAATTATATATTTTAACCTACTTCAAAATAAGGAGTGCAGTTAGTGCGTTTTTTTTTCAAATGTGTGCCCTACACCGATTTTTCCGTGATTACTGGGTCAATTTATGTGTTATTTTTCATTTGGTCGAGAACGTTCGCGCGGTGGTCCTATGTCAATTTTATTAACTTTGCTTGGGTAGTTTTTTTACACATTACTGTACCTTTTAAGGTTGTTTAAATACATCATGGACTCATGGTGTAGCAAAACATGATAATAATAATAATATTTATTTATTTGCATAAACATGTGTGCACATACACAAATTATTAAACCTACCGTCCATCCATCATTGTTTCCATCGTGTTAAACAATGGAGGAAATGGCCTATAGTTGCAAATACACAGTGAAGGAGCTTGGTTGTCAAAGCAACCTTATTGAGGCTTGTTGCGTCTTCTTTCTCTCCCCGAAGTACGAGTAGAAAGTAGTCAAGGGTGGAAATTTTGGGCTTCCCATTGTTATTTTAGCCATTGTTGTTTAGAGCACTGGTTGGCCTAGTGGTATCAGCCCCAACTTTCGAGTCATAGGGCGTGGGATCGAACCCAGGCAGGCGCTTCACTTTGTGTGTAAATATTTCATCACCACTGCCACTGCTCGCAAAACGGTCATTGAAAACATCACGAGGAAACTGGCACGTCCTGGAACTTTAAAAAATGTGTGAGTGACATCTACCAGACCGCACTGGACCCGCGTGGTAAATTACAGCCCACCTCGTCTCGAAGAGAGGAGGCCTGTTTCCCAGCAGTGGGAACATTATGGGCTGATTGTGTTATTGTTATTTTTGACGATCTCAAAATTCTATTTTTGCTAAAGCCACTTAATTCCAATGCAAGGAAGTAAAACCAAGTAGGTAACCCAATTTATTTCTAAAAGCACTTTGATGTAGAAATCAATGTTCCTACACAAAAGCTCCTTCACATTCCTCAATTTTCTACTAGACGTTATAATAATCAAGAAATTGCTTCAGCAATAATATTCCAAGATTGATATTACTCAAGTATTACGCGGTTGGCTCGACTAGACCGCGCATATATTAATATTTCAACAGAATTACACGTTTCATGTGTCTGGGTTGACACAGTATATCATGTATCCAGTAGACCAATTCTAGGAACTTTTAAAATAATAGTCGGGATATTTAGCAATTATTTCTAAAATTTATGTTTCGTTCGGGGAAGTACTAACGGTATGCTTGAATTATTATCTCCAGCTTTTTTGTTCAAAGGATTTCGGTACCGGTAAAACTTCTACAAAATATTAACTCTAAGTTTTAGATTTATATGTGGAAATGTGAGCGTGTCTAGGTATAGGCCACTGGTTTTCTAGAAATTGTTGTCTAAACAAATATTATAAAGAGCACAGATTTGATTTTTTCTGTTTATTTGTTACGCTTTTAAACTATAACGTATGAATGGATTTGGATAAAATTTGGCACATCAGTAGAACATGATCTGGATTAGGACATAGAATACTTTTTATCCCGATATTCTTATGGCCTCGAGACTTACGCGGGTGAAACCGCAGGGTGCAGCTAGTTTAATAACAATTTACATTGAGTTGAAGAACAGTGCATTGCAATTCTTTGAGTGGTGTAGAAAGGTAGTATGAATCGTATTTTTTCGCTTATGTTGACACGAAAATCAAAATACTGGTAGCAGGTGGTCCGTCCAGGGTACGCCAGACGTATATTTATGTACACTCGTGAAGAAAGCAGACAAAAAACTAAAAAAACAGGCTTACTTCATAATTTTTTATCCTGTGGCACAGACGTGTCATCTCAAAAACGTACCGTGAATACGGCTCGGTTCTAAGTGCGGCTTAATGCGCGGTTCCACGCGAGAACAAGATCGGAACTGAAATGTGGCTTTATACCAACGCGGAGAGGAAAATCTTTGATTGTTTAACATTAAATAGGTATTCTTACTTATTCTTAGAAACATTTACTTCTAATTAGCTGGCTTTGTTTTAGATAATGTTATTTAGTGTCTCGTAATGCAAGGAACCGAGGCTTTACAGAGTTCGCAAGTTATCACAACATAACATAACGCCTGTAATCGAAAAGTTAAGCAGAGGTGAACCTAATTAGTACACTCACATTAACCACTCACAAACACTCACTCACTTATCGATCTGCCAAAAAAGAGTAACTCTGTGCAAAAAACCTAAATGATCATCTTACCGCCATCTTGAATGTCAAAAAACAGACATGTATACGTATATCTTTATACTTTCTTTTAAACGTTACCTCGTTTTAATTTTCATTCCATTGTTTCGAGTTTCTGATTTTCTTTTAAAGGCTACTTCGTTTTAGTTTTTATTCGTTTGTTTCTAGTTTCTTAGCAAAGACACGCCTTTGCAATGTACAGACGCCAGTACATCTAACTACCCGAAACTGTCAAATTTTCCCAATCAACTTTAAACCTAATGCTTTAGCGATAAAGTTGAAAATCTATTAAAGAAATTTGGCAGATTGTAGTAGCTTGGTGTGCTGGTGTCTGTACCATCATTAAATTTCAGAAAAACAAATAAAAACATAATGAGCCTAGCTAAAGCAGCGTAAGGGACAAAGGGCCAAGAAAAGCGTGTTATTTTTATCAAGAGCTCGTGTGCTAAAACTGTACCTTAACGGGTGTTTACCGCAAAGCGCCAATAAACAATAAACACGCTTCTTTTAACACGTTGCCTCGCATTCGGAGCGTGACAACGTTGTGTACAGTCGATGAAAGTGATTGGTATATAGGCAAGGTATAAACATCTTTATATTACGCAATGATCTTCATTACATTCGTAATAAGTTAAATAGAGTCAGAAACTTTAAGGCTCAGATACATCATAACAGGGCAGCTGTCAAAGTGATAATCCCTAGCATCAGGCGGAATGACAGCTCACTTCAAGCTCACTTTCCCTAAATTTTCACGGTGAAATTTTTACATAATAGATTGGCAGATCTCACACCAAACGATTTGCATACTTACTGCAACTTAGGTACATCAGCACTAGTTTTGGCCTGTCAAGTCACATAGAATTTCCTGCATGACAAATCCAGCAACAGTGTGATCGCACTGCTTTTGCGGGTAATGTGGCCCGGCCTTACTTTAAGACACACTCAGGCCAAGATCTATGAAAGTTACTTAGGTCGTGCTTTGACTTCAAAGCTAAGAACGTTCATAGATCGTGGACATGTTCCCGTCTCTATCTTGCAGTTGTAGTTTGACAGTTGTGCGACAGTAATAGGAATAACACTTACCCTAAGTACGTGCTAAGTAACGTATAAGATGTCGGCTTCCGACGGACAATGTCATATTCTTGACTACTTCACGTGGGTTTAAAAATAATCGCTATAAATATGTCACGCCTGCTCATCTGTCTCTTTTGTCGACTGTACATTTGTGAGTGTTCAGATTACCCACACATACACACTCATCCATCTGAATAACCACAGAGTAGGAACAAATGCAGTGATAATACGTACACATATATTTCTTTGGAACGTGTGGAGAGCTCCGGGGCAAATGTGTCTCATGTATGGCGTAGTTCCAATTTGTTTTCTGTCAGAGAGGTCTTCTTGAAACTCACTGAATGCTTGTGCTATTTTAGTTCATTCAACCTGATTATTATTATAATGGCCGTGACTTACGAGTTTAAGGTCGTGTGTTCGAACCCAGACAGGCGATTTAGCATAATCAGCCTGTACTGCTCTCACTGCAGGGACACACACCTCCTCTCTGTGAGAGGAAGTGGGCCATAATCCACCACGCGGGCCCAGTGCGGGTTGGTGTAATTACCCTGACCTCTGTCAGATGTTTTACTTTGTGTTAATTATTTCATCACCACTACTCTCAAAAACGGCGAAGGAAAACATCGTAACGTGACGTGTTGTAGAATTAAAAATTCGAAGACATGTGACATCTACCATCCCGCACTGGGCCCGCGTGGTGGATTACGGCCCACTCCTTTCTCGCCGAGAGGAGGCCTGTGTTTCAGCAGTGCGACATTCTAGGCTGATTATACTAACCTGATTTTAATATTATAATGGTACGGTATCATAAATTCTTTAGTGCTTTTGTATTCGACGGACATGGCAGATGCTACCTGATTTTGACCTGTAACATCTATCATATAGGTATGTAGGTAAAGTCGTTATCACCGCGACACGTGCCTGCACTATAATGCTAGTTTTACTGCATCATAAATATAAAGTGCATCATATAAGAGTAAAGCTTTGGTTTCCTAAGAAAACGCTAAATGGTCACACAATAACGACTGTCCAAATACAGAGCGTTTTTGTCACCTTAAAGTCAAACACTGGTGACAATTACAGATTTTCTTGACAACTGTTATAATACAAAGGTGCGGTCTTCTGCAAAACCGTAGCTTTACTAATGACAGCAGGACGTCGTGCATCTCTCAGTTAAAAGTATAATTAGTTATTATTGCGACACGTGCTTTCTCTGCAGGTATCATAAATTTAAGTTGCACCATATGCGTGTGAGTAGTGTTATTAGGACGTCATGCATCTCTTACGAGTACTTAAAAATATAAGTCGTTATTATTGTAACACGTGCCTTTTCTGTATGCATCATAAATGTAAGTATGAGTAGTGATAGCAAGACGTCGTGCATTCCTCAGTTAAAAGTGTAAATACTTATTATCGCGACACGTGCCTTCTCTGTATGTATCACAAATTTATATTGCTTCATAATATTATAAGTGAACGAAGTGATAGCAGGACGTCGCGCATATCTTAGTGTTAAGTATGAATGAGTGTTTATTATCGTGACACGTGACTTCTCTGTATGTATCATGAATATAAGTTGCATGGTATAAGTGTGAGTAGTGATAGCAGGACGCCGTGCATCTCTTAGTTAAAAGTATAAGTCGTTATCAGCGGCGGGCATGTCTAGCTTTCAGTGTGGTGCGCTGTGTGGTGAATATTTAATGACTGCTCAGGAGTTTGGCGTAAAGCACAGGAGCTAGCGGGGGTAGTTAATTTTGAGTGCATTAATTTTGAGTGGATACTCCATGAATCAAATTTCTCTAAAGAAGATAGTTATTGAACGCATGCAGCTGTCAAAGACATTTTTTTACAGACGCCAGCACATCAAGCTACTACAATCTGTCAAATTTCTTTAATAGATTTTCAACTTTATCGCTAAGTCATTAAGGTTCAAGGTTGATTGGGAAAATTTGTCAGTTTCGGGTAGTTTGACCTGCTGGCGTCTGTACATGCTACAATCGATATTACATGGAGGCTTGTTTATTACTGCCTCTTAGATCTTAGTTGGGTGCAGCGCATGTGAAATTCCTTCTCAAAATGGATAAATGAAGTTGTATTATATTCCCACTCTTAAGCATTTTCTGATGAGACGTTTAAAGCATGTAATTGACAGTGAAAAGGCTATAGAACGAAAGGAGGAAGTATTTCATTTGTTATTTATTTATTTATAAGTAGGAGAACCAACAGCTAAACCAAATTAATAACAATTATGTAAGCGACACACACGCAATTACAGGTTCTCACGAGTAGACACAGAGAAGTTAGTAGAAATCTTAGGATCACTAAGTAGCAAACACGATAAAAATACAAATAAAATGAATTAAATTAAGTAATATACGAGTACATACAATAAATAGTAGGCTATATCACTGTTTCCTCTAGTTTGCACCACCACCGGTTATAACACCACAGTGCAGTAATTCAGTTAGTTATGCTTTGCCAGCGGACACGAGAATAAATAGGCTGTTTTTGTGTGAAAACAATGCTAAAACACCGCGTTGAAACAACAAATTGGGTTCGCCACACGATATAATGTTATTGTGACAGTTTTAAACGTATTTGTGTGAGGTACAGGCCTCATTATTGAGTTAACAATTTGCTTTTCAGTGGTCTCGTCGGTTTATGAAATAACGAATTTTCATTTATTCTGTGTAGGTTGTTTTTAAGTCCACAAAGAGGTCCTACCCTGTTTCTATAAATAAAAGGATTGGGGTGCATTTAAAGAGCCCATGCACGAGCAGTGATACTAAGCGTTCTTTCAACGCGCTTTGGGTGGTCAACCGCGCTACCAACTTGCATAGCATGTGGCGGCTTCTACATCGCCACATGTGAACTACGCATCACACTGACGTCGCGCAAAATCCTGCATCGCGCAAGCAGAGTTTACGGCGCAACTAGCATATATACAACGTTCTGACATCAATGGTCGGACAGTTTCCCACCAGACAAATCGCCCGTCTGGTTGGAGGATCGATTCTCTCTTTTCCATGGAGGATAAGTGAACTTTACACCCTATTCCTCATACCTCTCTACCGTGTGTGTATGTGTCATTCACCGTTTTGAGAGCAGTGTAAGCCACGGTCCAAATATAAGCCACTCTGCAAGGTGGCAGTGAGGCTCAGTGTGCACAAGACATACATTCCTGACAATGTAGCACCACACGTGAAGGCTATTTAAAAATTATGAAAGCCCCAAAGGATTCAAAATAAGAGAAGCTTAATCTAAATATAAAACTAAATTATAACTCGTGGAAATGTAGGTTTAACTGGATTCTAAATAGCTGCTTGCCCGGAGGACCTATGTCAGGATAACTTTTCAACACAATTTCCAATTTGTATTCATATCATGGCTTAGAATTTTCTGAATGCGTGTTTAGATTAAGCATTTAAAATGTTGTATTAGTTACGTCCGTCGATTACATTTATTTTAATTTATCATTTTTTTCATCATCATCATGTTAGCCGAAAGACCGATAGGCTTATTTGTCCCAGACATCTACGGCCGCGGCATTTCTATGCTGCAAGCAGCACAGGCTCTTTGCTGTGCCTCCATGTCGCACCGTTGCGCGTGCTAAGTCCCCAGTACCTTAGTACTTGTACTGTGGCCGCACTTAAAGATCTATTAATCTATAATCCAACAAACGATCTGTTTGCAGACGAATGGACGATTTTATCAGCATGTCAATGAAAGTTTTGTGAACTTTTTACCTGAACTTTATGATTTTATATTTCCTCTTTTATGTGCAGGGTATATACAAACTTTCTTTTTATTAGCTTTTACTGTCCCACTGCTGGGCAAAGGCTGGGCAAGAGAGGTAGAAGGAGAGTACTCCTTCTACCTCTCTCTGTCCAGAGCTGCCAAGGACCAAACTTTATTAAGGGAATCCAGATCAAAAAAAAAAATATATACAAACTGTGTCTTTAGCCCAAAGCATTGCCACTTTGACCAGTCCTGTACTTCTCGCATCCAGAGGATTCCTGTTGGATTTCGAGAACATTTAAATCTCAGCTATAAAACGCCACAAAATTAAAACAAAAACACCCCGAATGAATATTCAAGGCCAAAAGTGCCCATAAAACCTAGCAGATGAATGTTTGAACCCATCATTTCCATCACAGCCAAAAAAAAAATACCCTTTTTCATAATCCTTTTTGAAACACCCTTTTTCGTATTAGCCGGAAACCCGAATCAAAATAAAAGGGTCACCCTCTAATAATGCAATAAAACAAAACGTAAGTTTGTTTGCGAAGGTCGGAACCCAGCAGATTTGAATATTGAGGGTGATCCGGAAGAGTGTTGATCTAAGTATTGACACGGGGCCCAAGGACCAAAAACTTTACGGTGAGAATTTACACCGCTGTGTAACAATATTTTGTGTATTGAGATTTTTTTAAAATAATAACAGCCGCATGGTTTGATCGAAGGTTTAGCTACGCTTGCCGAGGTCAGTCTATGGATGGGTGACCTTCGATTACATATCGAGAACCCTTCGCAAAATATTTTCAAAGAGATTCTTGCCCATTCTTCTTCATACGAAAGTACTAGTACGACTAGAATCAATTTTATTTTCTTGTAAATTTTGACGTATAAAAATGCCTTTTAATTGTCTACTTGGAATAAATGCTTTAACTTTAACTATTAGACCAACGGAAAAAACACTCATCTGTTAATTCAACTATAAAATCCTTAAATTGTCTGTGTCAAGTAAGTATTTAAAATTCATCACTGTTCATTGATTCACCCTACAAACCCAAACCATTTGTATTCCTAAAGTACAAAATATTTGCGATCATGACGGAAACTAATAAACTTTGAGTTTCAGAAACATTTTACAAAGATAAAACTAGGTACAGACCTACATAATTTCAGTCTCACCCATATTTACATTTGTCACTTTAGCAAAACAAGAATGTTCTTGTCAGAAACCTCTCGGGTCCTTCCGGGTTTTCTCGGGTTCTCACGGATTCTCTCGGATCCTCTCCATGATAATTGTAATTAATTTTATTGTTTGTACTGGTTTATTCTCATTGAGGTAATCTATTTGACTTGCTAAATAACCTCAGTGTTGATAGATTAGTATCAAAATTATAAATATTACACCAGAGTTAAAGGGATTCTGCAGTAATTCTTGGTAATTTTGGAAAGCGTTATTTTAAGTAGCGGCAACGGGTTTTAGTTGTTTTTGAAGTTAAATAACTGACGACGTTACCAAGCGGTCTCGTGTTACCTAATACCGCCAACATGGCTTGGCTTTTCTATGCTTGCTTTCCCGGCTGTCATTCGTAGAACTTTGATAGTCGTTACGGGTAGTCAGAAGCACGAAAGTATGACAACCGTGTCTTACCAAAAAGAATCTACCTAACTGGGTTGTGGAGGTCAGACAGGCAGTAGCTCTATGTAAAAAACTGGTAGTCAGCTGCATCCGGTTAAACTGAAAATCGACCCAACTTAGTTGGGAATGGGTAAGGCAAATCGATTGAAGTTAACAACAAAATAATGGCCTTAGAGGTCGTGGCCCTCTTTTATTTCGAGATATCAACCAGGGGGGCAATTCTCGTCTCTTAAGAACGTTCGCAGTCTAATCTCAGTCTCAATATGTCAAAATTACCACTTATTTTCCAACATTTTTGACAAGTTTTTGACATTGTTTGTCGCTGAGTTGAGATTGAGACAAGATTTTGAACGATTTTAATTAAGAGAATTGGCCTTCTGGTGAGCATTTCATTCCAAGTAATAGGTTCCCAGCAAAAATAAAGATCAGAATGCTGTGACAAAATCATCAGGCAAAGAAAAACAAAAAAAAGCAAACGAAAGAACATCATTGCTTACCTACATACATAAACTTACGCCTTCTTCCTAAGGGGGTAAGCAGAAACTACAAAACGCCACCTACTACGATCCTTCCATACTCCTTTTTGCTTAATTTATGTTCATATCGAGATAGCGTGCAGAGTAAGCGAATTGAAGTGGCAGTGGGCTGGCCATATATGTTTGTCGAAGGACCGATGGCCGGTGGAGCAGACGAACCCTGGAGTGGAGACCGCGTATCAGCAAGCGTAGTGTGGGACGCCCCCCAGCTAGATGGACGGACGACCTAAAGAAGGTTGCTGGGACGGACTGGATGAGGAAGGCGGAGGATAAGGTGTTGTGGCGCAGCCTGGGAGAGGCCTATGTCCAGCAGTGGACTGCGATAGGCTGAGTTGATTGGTTGATCGACGTTCATATAATTAGTCATACATGCACGCCGACTGCGCGTACTACGCACCTAACCTTTCCGAAGAACATCGCCAATAAGTATTGCTTACTTCTTCAGTTTTAATCCCACCAAAATTTTTACAACAAACCCATCGGTGTGATAACCATCCTTCCACCCCACAATCTTATTTATACACCTTCAAAACTAACTTCCCGTTTCATTTTATACCTTATCCATAATGCAATAGGGGCGTCAAATTGCCAAATTCAATTTGTAGATCTCACCTGAAAATCTAAGCAGATTGCAATGTATTAGTTATCGAGTTTCCTGACTTTTGCCCTTCGTATATTTTGGCGACTTTTCTTGGTTTCCTCTTGGACTAGCAATAAGGTATCGTTATGTCCTTATTCCGTATCTTTCGGATTTTACTTGCGGATGAACCAACTTCTGAAATATGAATAAATAACCCCTTTCTACGGCTTTTTGTTGGACTTTTATAGAGTTCTTGTTTTACATACAGGTATATCGGATTCTAGAGTTAATATTTTTCTAGAAATATAAAACGTATGTGATAGAATAAGGGGATTGCATTGTGCATTCAAATGTTTTTTGTCAAACGAGTTTTGATACTGAAATATACGTCTGACGCAGCCTAACCAGTCAGCCCCGCTAACTTTCCTAGAAATGTGGTGGCTGACACATAACGGCTGCAGTGGCAGCTGTCATGAAAATGAAGGCAGCAGGGTTTGACTTTCCGGTGTAAACAAGTACGCTGGACTTCATCTTATCGATGACAAAATGAAGACATTTGATTCTCGACATTTTGGCGCTGACAGCAACGTGAGCGTCCGTGGAAGTAATTTTTGATAGCGCGTTTTACAAAATGCGAATACTCTCATGATAAAAAATTTTCTAAATATCTCGTAGTAAGCACAAAATACACAGAAGTCTTATTTAGACCTAATTCATCAGAGACGTACCAAACAAAATGACGGCCATTTGCGGCAATGTGTCAATTTTAGTTCCTGGGACGCTCGTGCGGGGCGCTTTAAATCGGCACAAAAAACAACTGCCATTGCGTATAGTATATTTAGTCCAGCTAACTTGAATATATAGGTCAGTGAGGAAAACACATCAACTTAATTTCTTATATAACGTTCCAATGACGTCATTCACCTATAAATTGTAGAAGCTATGTGGCGTCTACCGCTTTTCTTGGAAACTGTAATTTTACAGATCAATACCACTACGGCTGTAAATGATAAATTACTTTATTATGATAAGTAGGTTTGTAGAAACACATTTACATGTCAATTTAAAAACTAGATGAGGTCGACGTTTCATAACTGACTACTCTGAGAAGAAATGCCGAAAGAAACTCGGAGGTTACAGTCATTTTTAAATTCTAGACATACTCTTGGTTTGGTCAGATCATGTGAAAACCATGTAGATTAGTGTCTGAAATGGTCTTTTAAGGAAAGAACAAAACTGACTGAGTGGACCGGTCCAGTCAGTGTTGGAAGTGGCAACATTTTAGTTAATATTTACACATTGTAACTTTGTACTACTGTCATTTTGGCACATTTAGTACAGACGCCAGCAGGCCAAGCTACCCGAAAATGTCAAATTTTCCCAATCAACCTGAACGATTGCTTTAGCGATAAAGTCGAAAATCTATTAAAGAAATTTTCTACCTTGGTACCAATATGAGAGAAATTATAATAGATCTTAAAATAGACACAATCAAAGTATGAAAATTGATATTTCAAACACAGTTTATTTCAAACGGTTTGTCAATTTATCTTTAGAATAACTTTGATGTTTCAGAGATTGACTTTCAGTTCTGAAAGTTTAATTTGTTCAACGATGTCCCGCTGTGAATATTTTAAAGCTGATTTGTCTTCTAAATAACAGGGATTTTGAAGGGATCTTGTTTAGGTGTGATGCTGAGCTTTGTTATTGCTTTCAAGAGCTGGTAACATTCAATCAATCTGCCAAGTCTTTTCCCAATGATGATCATCTTTCAGTTTAACCGATTGCAGCTGAATATCAGTATTTTACATGGAGCGACTACCTATTGGACCACCTCATCCTCGTTACTGGACTTTTGTGCTTCTGTCTACCTGTAACGAGTGTTAAAGGTCGATCAACCGAGACCAACGGCGTAATGTGTTTTCCGATTTGCCTAGTCCCTGACAGCAAAATAGCTATCAGAAGAACAACGGTCGACTGTTTGAGACTGTCAAAATTTCCGGGTTTTTGATTTGTGAACAGCGTTTAGAGGGCTCCTTCGATAAGATTGATTGCCGTTCGCAACGGCACGGAATCTTATCGAATGTTTGTGAATAGCTATGCAGATCTGCTGAATTTTTCAAAAAACCTTATTGTTACCCAAAATCATGGTATTCGCCGATTCCCTTGTTCTCAAACTAAACTAAATTTAAGTTCAGTGCTTCTTTTTCTTTCTATTTCAATAAGAAAAGGACAGAAGATAAATATTAGTTTAGTCCTGTCAAATTAAGATACTCCATAAACAGTTTAGACGTGATTAAAAACATGGCTACTAAAAATACGTCAATTTACGTCAGGCGCTGACTAATTTGACAGGACTAAACTAGTATTTATCTTCTGTCCTTTTCTTATTGAAATAGAAAGAAAAAGATGCACTGAACTTAAATTAAGTTTAGTTTGTGAACAAGGAAATCGGCGCCAGTATCAAATAATTTAGATAGTTCAGTTGGTATTACTATCATTCATTGGCCAAAGGTTTACTTATTCTTAGTATTTCGTTCCTATTACAATAAGTCATACTCATATGTCATTGATTCATTTGTTGAACAAAGGTACAATAATAACATATGTATAATAATGATATATAAAATTCTAAAGTCTATATTGCCACTCACAATTTACTAAAATAAAAACTTTTGCATTGAAATAAAATTGAACGGTTTTCAAATTCCAGTACACTTTGTCAAGTATAGTGAATATTAGCGCAACGGAGCGCGCGAACAGTCGACGCCTTTCAACTGTAGCTATTCCAAGATTTTCACCGTAAGATTCCAGTTTCGGACACACAGATCTTTAAGTATAAAAACTAGTCATCGAATCCTATCATCACCAACTAAATAAAATGTATTTATTAAGGCCAGGTGTTCCCGTTTTTGCCTGTTTTAGAATTCATTTTTGATAGGCAAATTGTAACATTTAGAATCTGAAATAAATATGTGTCAGTCCAAGCGAAAAGGGTCCAGTGCGCGGCATTTAGTTTCCGAGATATAAGAGGTTTTGTAAAGTTGGGTATAAAAATTGCATTTCGCGATTTTAATTGGTTATAAATAAATGCTCAATTATCTACAATTTCATATAGTAAATGACTATATACGATGTTTCTAAGTACCAGAAACTTTATGAAAAAAGTTTACTAAAAAGGTACCAGTGGGTGGCATGTCGATATTCTGGGAATAAAATACGTTTCAATACCCCGTACTGATCACTTCTAATAATTTAATTATATTTTAAGATACATACACGGTAAAGTATTTCTTTCGAGGTGTTTCAGTATGCAAGATTTTTTTCCAATATGTATATGCCACTGGTTTGAAAAGGTTAAAAAATGTAAAAAAGAACTTT
This sequence comes from Apamea anceps, assembly GCA_951799955.1. Classification (NCBI taxonomy): domain Eukaryota; kingdom Metazoa; phylum Arthropoda; class Insecta; order Lepidoptera; family Noctuidae; genus Apamea; species Apamea anceps. The sequence goes on along the minus strand of OX637524.1, from coordinate 1,595,189 downwards.
CTGGACAGCGGTGTTGCTCCAAAGGTCCACGGGTCACGTAAACGACCTTACAATTGTATTAATTTGCAAACTAGATCAGACGCAATCATTTTTATAAGACAGTTTGCTAATGAAAACGGTTTAGTATTGCCGGGCCGATTACCAGGCCACCAATTTAAATCTGATTTAATAATTTTACCTTGTAGTATGTCTAAAGCGTATGTGTACAACAAATATTTGGAAACTATAGCTTTACTCGATAAAACTCCTATTAGTAGAAGTAGTTGGTATGATCTTTGGGAAGATTTTTGTCCATATGTCGTTATACAGAAACCGAAAACAGATCTATGTGCAACTTGTCAGAAAAACGTGACCACGTTGGGACGAATGGGTGGTTTAGATGAAAAGGAAAAAATACAGCTTGTAGAAAAGTCGAGGCAGCACCTTGATTTAGTGCAAAATGAACGAAAATATTATAACAATGTAATCAAAGTTGCGACTGATTCAATAACGGACTCTACTCTTATTCTTGGACCTCATGAACCATGTTCTTATGATGGCGTCATGCATTACTCTTTTGATTTTGCCCAACAGGTGCATTTGCCGCACAGTTCACAACAAATTGGGCCACTGTATTTCTTGACAGGATTTAAAGTCAGTTTATTTGGTGTTGCTGCAGAGCCTTTGAGAAAGTTCGTTTTGTACGTAATTCCTGAACCCTGTGCTACTGGGAAAGGAGCTAATGTAATAATTTCAATGCTACATCATTTTTTCGAAAATTTTGGTATAGGCGAAAAAGATGTTGTTTGTCATGCAGATAATTGTGCTGGACAAAATAAAAATAACTATGTCATGCAATATGCAACATGGCGAGTTTTAACAGGCAGACACCGAAGTTTCCGTATATCTTTCCTTCCCGTGGGTCATACGAAGTTTGCACCCGACATGTATTTCGGTCTATTCAAAAAAAGTTTTAGAAAATGGGAATGCAATAACTTAAAGGATATTCTTGCAGCTGCTGTTCAAGCTTGTCCGAAAACAAAATCTATAGTAGCTGTTCTAACTGGTGATGAGAAAGGAGAAACTTTTGTGAAAACTTACGACTGGGCCAATTTTTTTCAACCTGATTGTGTAACTATTAACCAACTTCTGCATTTTAGTCATTTTGAAACAAATGAAGATAATAGAGGGCACATGTTATGTTACAAAAAATATACTGACAGTCAACCAACTGTATCAAAGGTTTTGAACCCGAATAAAGTATACGGTTTTCCTTTAGAAAAATCCCCTGCAGGCATGACGTACGAAAGAAAATCGTATCTTTATAATAAGATTCGTGAATTTGTACGTGAAGAATCTAAAGACATTTTATGCCCGAAACCCATTCCAAATGTTGATGTTGACCACAACTCTGTCCCAACAACATCTGTCGAGTACTCTTTTCAGAAACCATCAATTGAAAAGAGTATTCGACAAAAACCAACATGTTCGTACTGCAAACAGGTTGGTCATAGGAATCAGGTGCGAGGAGGAATTTATTTTTGTCCAAAACGTAAGTTGGAGTCCCAAATAGAATAAGTTTTATTTTTATGTTTGTATTGGCTTTTTTCAAATATTATTGCAACAGAATAATGATTATTTTAGCCACTGGTACCTTTTATGACATTACATAAAAGGTACCAGTGGCTAAAATAATCATTATTCTGTTGCAGTAATGTTTGAAAAAAGCCTGTCTTGTTATTTTGTTAGTTCCTAAATAGAGTAAGAATACTTAATTTTAGTTTTTTATTGTTAATTACTATCGCAATAACTAACTTTTTATTAAATATCGGCAAGTGGACCTTTTTTACTAGACTGTGTATCCTTCTTTTATTTTGATAATAATTGTTTTAGTTTTGATGTCAAAAGTATAATTATAAGTTGATTCTATGGAAAACATATCAATCTACAATAATGAATAAAAATCTACGTAACAAGCAAGTAAAAGTGTGTTTTTTTTTCACTCAAACTTTCAAAATGCTTTTTCTCAAATCAAGCTTTTTCAGAATTTCAACTTCAAATGTCTGATAAAAAAAAACGTGTGCTACTTTTTGATTATTTTTTCAATCCATACTATCAATTGACTATTCTAGATACCGAATCCAGTCTTAACTCAATACCCCACTACTGGACCCTTTATGCCTGGACTGACACATATATATTTTAGATACATTCTTTCTCCTTAACATGTACCCGTTCAATACACGATACAATACAATTTTCTCGATAGAAAAAAATACCGAACTAACTTCGATTTGCAGTTTTTTTACAAGCAAAATTTCATTTTACACAAGTACTAATACTCCTTTTTTTCTATAATTAATATCAATTTATAGGTAATTCATTTTGGAATCGAATCTACCCGATCGTTTTTTTTTATTACATTTATAAAAAAAATTATCGATTATTCAAGTGATTTTCGATCCGCGCGTCGCTTGCCAGTGTCCCGCGGGACGTTACCGAGGTGAGACCTGTGCCAAATTTTTGCGCGCGCGCTTCTCATCTGCTCCGTAAATAATATTAATAGGAAATAAAATAAATTGTAAATAATTATTGTACTTATATAGACCATAGTTAAGATTTTGTTGATGTGTTTATTTATCATTGTGTAAATATTTTGTATACAACTTTTAAGACAATATACCTATTATTTGTGATTGTTTTGTGAAAATGGCAAATAAAAGAAATAAAATTAGGACTAAATCACGGTTGAAGGCAAAAAAAATCGCGAAAGAAATATGGTAAGTTATATTTTTTATTAATTTATTCCTATTGACCACAGTCACAGTATTATAAATTTATTATTTCCCTACAGTAGGGAAACGCCTTTGATGTCGGGCAACGCCGCCCGCGCCGCGCCGCCCGTGTACTAACGCTTACGTACAGTTTAGTCCCCAATCTTTTTTAATACCATAACATATTTTATTGTTTCAGTTCAAAAATGAATCGAAATAAAAAAGGCTTATTTGTTCGAAAAAACAGCAGAGAAGAACAGTAAGTACTTTCTTTGATTTCTTGATAATCGGAATCCTTACCGCAGAATACATTGTAAAATGTACCTACTATACAGCTAGCGTACAGAAAACTCACTCCGAACAAAAGATTATGTGGTCATTGTAATTGTATGTTTTTTTATTATTATTTTGTCATTTTGTGCCTATTGGTGCTCCCACACTGCTGTTATAAAATGTTTACTAACATTACCTAACATGAAAACCTTTCTGAAAAAAATGTTAGAAAATGTTTGTAAACGTGTTATAACAGCTGTATGGGAGCAATATATGATCCTTTGTTGGTTGAAATAAACGTTTTATTATTATTGATAGTCAGTTTAGGTATAAAAATTTGTAAATCGCCGACCTATTTTATTCTTGCAACTGTTCACATTTCATTGGGTACCTATTATTGTCTCCAAACCGGTCTAACGGCCTGACCACTGAAAATTCACTCCGCACGAATAATAGAAAAAACCGACCTAGTGCGTGTTGAACCACGCACAATGAAGGGTTCCGTAGTTGGGATGAATTTATCACAAGAACAAAATAAATTTACATTGTAGTTGAAAAACATATATTCCAACTGCAAATATAAGTTTGTACGCACAATATTGAGAGATTTACCATGTCATTTTTAAGACCATAGACTTCTTATAGGCTTTCCTGTAATCTATTTGTATAAATAAATAAATAGAACTATTTTCTGTATTTGAGACCCTCACAGTAAGCCTTTTCATTTGATATCATACGGTACAAATTTGCGCGTCGTGGCCAGCTCTCGACTATCTGGTGTGGCTCACCACATGGTGCTGCAATAATGTCTTAGATTTAGTCAATTTAGTATTTTAATAGAATTTTTTTTTCAGAAAACCTTGTAATGGTACGTCTAATAAGACTCATGAATCTTATATTACATTAGAGCCTGTGGATTTGCAACCCTCTGCTACTAAGTAAGTTTTTTTTTTTGTTGTCGTTCAGAGGCATACAAATATAAAATATGTTTTATAAACACAGTTTTTTTTAAACATTAATGTAAAATAAATAATTATTATTTCAGGACATCGACATCACCGAATAATGATACTTTACAAGATGTACCACTACCAAAGTCTTCGTTATCTGCGCCAGAACCAGTTGTTGATTCTGAAACTACTCAGTAAGTCATCAGAACTAACACATGTCACAACTGATCAACCTGTATAACCTCTATCTTGTATTACTTGTATATTTAAAATTGGGTTTTTTATTCTGAATTAGAATAAGGACCGAAACCTATAAGTGCATAACACTTTTATTAACATTTTTTTCATCATCAGATTTTTAGATTCTACGTTATACTGTCTCCATATCGTATTTTATGTTGTTACAGAGAAAATGATGGAAGTGAAAACGCGCTTATTACTGAAATGGATAACCAGGAAAACCATTTCCAACCCATATTAGGACGGCGAATAATTGATATCAATTACTTTTTACAAGAACTTCAAGAAAAAGCACACCACAATGATTTATTTGATTGTAAATCAAGCAACTTCTGCTTAGTTGGTGAAAGAAGACATGGACTTATTTCGATCTTTAAATTTAAGTGCAATATGTGTAAAGAAGTTTGTTTGATTTCATCCGAAAACACCAAAGATACTGAGCATGTAAATGCTAATATAGCTGCTACCACTGGAGTTGTAGCCTCTGGTATAGGATTTTCTCAGATCGAAGAGTTATTTTCGGCTATAAACATCCCGATATTTTCTACAAAATATTTTAATCAACTGCAAAATAAAGTTTATAAGAAATGGGAAGAAACTGCTAGTGTTACAATGGAAGCTGCTGCCAATAAAGAAAAAGAGATTGCTTTAGCAGATGACCGGACCAAAAACGGCTATGCTGTCATAGATGTCTATGTGGATGGGGCATGGTGTGCTAGGTCATATGGTTCTAACTATAAAGCTTCATCAGGCACAGCAGCTATAATTGGCAGAAATACGGGTGAGGTTCTATACTTCGGTGTCAAAAATAAGTATTGCCTCGTATGTGCCCGAGCCGAAAATAAAAAAACTGCGCCTCAAGACCACTTGTGTTTCAAAAATTTCCAGGGATCGTCTAGTTCAATGGAAGCCGACATAATCGTTGAAGGTTTCAAAACATCGATTGCGACGTATGGCCTTATATATGGCAGAATGGTAGGAGATGGCGACGCTTCGACCTACTCAAAAATTCTTAACGCAAATCCGTATGAAAGCCAAAATTTGACGGTTGAGAAACTCGAGTGCCGAAATCACATATTGCGCAATTTTTGTAAAAAGTTAAGAGCGGTCATCACAGAAACTAGGTATATGTTGGCGCACCGAAAAACTCTCACTAATCAAAAAATTATGACAATGCGAAAGGCAATAGTGAAATCTATTAAACATCACAAGGCCTCGCAGAGTCCTAAAAATGTAGCAATATCCGTTTTGCACAATGATATTATTAACTCTGTATCTCACGCTTATGGTAATCATCAAATGTGTCAAAATTACTTTTGTGACAAAGAAAAAAACTGTGGTGGCGAACTGCAAAAGATTGAAAATTCAACATTTATCTTCAGAATAAATGCTATTGTGTCCAACGTGGCTTCAAAATCACGTAGTTTGATTGAAGACGTGAATACAAATACGGTAGAGTGCTTTAACAACGTAATAGCAAAATTTACTGGCGGTAAAAGAATAAATTTTGCTCTAAAAGGGGGCTATCAAGGAAGATGCGCGGCAGCCGTTGTTTCGTTTAACACAAAATCTGCAGTATCAACAATCCAAAAAGCTCTAACAAGTAACGCTCTCGGAGGTAAAGCTGAAGAAGTTGAGAAAAGACGTGCGAAAAAACGAAAATTAAATATGGAACACCCAGTGAAGAAACGAAGAGTTCTAAAAGATGTAAATAAAGAGCAACACGACTATGGTCCAGCCTGTTCATCGCCCGATATGTCGAAAAATGAATATGATACATCAAAAGAAGAATTTCTCAAAAATCTGAAAACACTTACATCTGATAGACACAAGGTAGAAAGATCTACAATATTACAAAGAGACAGCAGCGAGTGGCTCGAAATAAGAAAACACTTAATAACTGCTTCCAACTTTGGGCCAATATGTAAAAGAAAAGTCACTTTAGATACAGCTCCCCTCGTTAAAAATATATTATATAAAAAAAATTTGGCCCACGTCACATCCATCGCACATGGAGTTGAGCATGAGCAGCAAGCTTTGCAGCAGTTGCAGCAGCAGGAAAATGTTATCATTGTACCCTGCGGTTTATTTATTGATAAAGACTACCCTTTTATAGGGGCCACGCCTGACGGCTTAATTGGAGGAGAAACAATAGTCGAAGTCAAGTGTCCAATTACAGCACACAAAAAAGGACTTTCTAATTTTATAAAAGAAAACAAAATACAAATTTTAAAATATAACAAAAACACTAAAACTACTACGGTAAATAAAAACTCAAACTGGTACTACCAGATACAAGGCCAGCTACATGTGGCAGAACGACAAAAGTGTCTTTTGGCTATATGGGCAGGCGAGAATGAAAATGTATACACAAAATTCATAGAAAAAGATGATATATTTTGGGAAACTAAAATGAAACCGAAATTGATAAAATTTTACATGAAATGCTTGCTGCCCGAAATTATAGACAGCAGAAATGCACGTGGTATGTCCATTAGAAACTTATCCATCCAAGATAATAATGAAAATGTTCACCCTGATGATCAAGATGATAACGAAAATGACCCTAATGATTCACAACCGGGACAAAGCACACGACAATTAAATTTAAAAGATTTTTAACGAATTAATGGTAATTATATTATTGAATCTAGTTTTATATAAAGTAAGTACCTAATTATGTTAGGACGTTAAGAGCGTTTACAACGTACGGCATTTCATACAAACTTTCAAGTCCTTTTTTTTCGAAATCATTGAATCGATTTTAATGAAACTTCCTACGCATAAGCAGGATCTATAGGTCTAAAAAGTTAATTGAGAACATTCTTGAAAAATTGTGTAACAGCTAAATTCGGCCGATTTTAAATTTTCCATGGAAACAGAGATTTCCAATTATCTTTTTTAAATATTATAATAATTTCTAAAATGTTCTTTACTAACTTTTTTTTTTATTTACGGTAGTAGTTTTAGTGTTTTTGTTATATTTTAAAATTTGTATTTTGTTTTCTTTTATAAAATTAGAAAGTCCTTTTTTGTGTGCTGTAATTGGACAATTGACTTCGACTATTGTTTCTCCTCCAATTAAGCCGTCAGGCGTGGCCCCTATAAAAGGGTAGTCTTTATCAATAAATAAACCGCAGGGTACAATGATAACATTTTCCTGCTGCTGCAACTGCTGCAAAGCTTGCTGCTCAAGCTCAACTCCATGTGCGATGGATGTGACGTGGGCCAATTTTTTTTTATATAATATGTTTTTAACGAGGGGAGCTGTATCTAAAGTGACTTTTCTTTTACATATTGGCCCAAAGTTGGAAGCAGTTATTAAGTGTTTTCTTATTTCGAGCCACTCGCTGCCGTCTCTTTGTAATATTGTAGATCTTTCTACCTTGTGTCTATCAGATGTAAGTGTTTTCAGATTTTTGAGAAATTCTTCTTTTGATGTATCATATTCATTTTTCGACATATCGGGCGATGAACAGGCTGGACCATAGTCGTGTTGCTCTTTATTTACATCTTTTAGAACTCTTCGTTTCTTCACTGGGTGTTCCATATTTAAGTTTCATTAAAATCGGTTTATACATTTCGAAAAACATGGACTTGAAAGTTTGTATGAAATGCCGTACGTTGTAAACGCTCTTATCTATACTTATAATAAATCTGTAGAAGTGAAAATTCTGTACATTGAAAATATCCGAAAAATAAATGGCAGGGGGTGTTACTTGACCGACACCGAACCCAAAAATGTGATTAAAAAATTTTTTGTCTGTCTGTCTGTCTGTTTGTTCAGGCATCACGCAAAAACTACCGGTTCGATTACGATGAAACTTGGTATAATTATTCTTTAATATCCTAGGCACCACACTGGGTACTTTTTATCCCGGAAAAGTATATACAATAAAAAACAAACTTAATTTTGCGGTTCGATCCCTATACCCGATTACCACTGTCTGTACTGTACCAACCGCAAATACTAAGTTTGTCGTAGGTTGGGTCACCCGCAGTGGAGTTCATTTTTATTCCTTTTAGTTTTTAGAGTTATTTGGGTTTATTTTTATATGAGTCGTAGGTATAGATTTTAATTTTAAAGTATAGGTAGTATATTTGATAGTGTACGTAGTGACCGTAGGTTATTTTATAATACTGTTAGGTAGGTTTAGTCATTCGTATAGATATTAGTTTTTAGGGATTTTGCTTATTTATTGAGTTTAGATTAGTTATCATCAGAAATAGGTTTATTTAGGTAGGTAGGTATTTTATTTTCTGTTATTGTTTTTTTTTTTTTTAATTAGTTAGGTACTTAGGTAAAGATATCATATAGGTACCCTCTTAATCACCACTAATGAGACACAATTGGTTTTCTATTGTAATTAGCCACAAAGGACCCGCGACATAGATGGCATTCTGGGGAAGCACATACATTTTATCCTGTTAGCACGTTCCCGTGGGTAAATTTCCGACATCCACGCGGGCGAAGCCGCGGGCAGAAGCTAGTATATATATATGTATACTTTAATTACTCATGTATACTTTCAACTGTTTCATAGAAGTAAAAAAAAATTAATCAATAATAAACCTATAATTTTTGTGACAAAATTATGGCACATAAATCTTTTATTTCTCACAATTGTATTATTTTTAACTACTTATCCCTATTTTTTTCGAGACAACTGACATAAGTAGCTTAAAATTTTAAATTAATAAAATAAGTTGATCTGCTGCCTACTTACCTATAATGTGACACTTCCCTCGGGTTTGGGTTCATATAAGTTCACGCCAGCGACGTAAGCGCACGGCTCGCTTCGCGGGAATCGCGGGCAACTTTTGGTTGCGTTAAATGCCTATTTCGTTTGGTCTACCCGCCCTTAAGTAGTAATTCACATTGCCTTCGAATATAATCCAACATGTACATAACATAAGTATTGGATGTACAAATATACCTCAAGTTCTGAGTTGAGCTACACGATTACTGATAAATTCCTGCACTGACTGGTCTGGTCCACTTAAATCTGTGTGGTACTTTCCTCAAAAGCCCCCAACTCTACAAGGCCTAACTCTATAAACCTTACATCTTGTTCTAAATGTAGGGTTTTGTGCGGAATCCTCTCCACGCAAATATAACTCGGACTTGTCCGGTTTTTTTTTAATAATGTGACGTGTAAAATTGAATCGTATTTACAGAATAAACCATTTCATTTCATTTCACCTGTAGCTTTTGCTTTGGTATAAAAATACGAGCCTAAAACTGTCCCACGGCTGGGCACAGGCCTCTTCTCAGACAGACAAGACTCGAGCAATGATCACCACGCTTGCGCAAGACGGATTGGCAGTTTCAGAATTATAATACTTTGTCGTCCATTAATTATATGTAATGTTTAGTGTACTTATAGCTTTTTTTGGAAATCCTAAAATAAATGAATATAAATAAATAATCCAGGTTTCCTCACAATGCGTTTGGTATGAACTAAATAAATGTACCTTAGAACAGCTTTAGGGTTTGAATTTCCGTGGCACGTATCCTCCGTTTATGTAGCCCCATTTGTGGAATCTATTGAATATTTCATTGTCCATGAAAGTAGCTAAAACGGCTACAATGACATAACATCAATCTAATGAATATTCGATCGTATATTTATTCGACCTAACGAATATTCGATGACTCGTTCTGAAGTTTGATAAAGAGCAATTTGATGTTAAGTCATTAGATGTATCGATAGCACCGTTTTAGCTTGAATGCTCTAAATATATAGTTCTTCGGCCAGTTCCCACGGTAGGAGTCAAGCGCGTCCCGCCATGATGGCGTCGTACGTTTAGTGGGATCCAAACGGTGTTTCTTTTAGCCCAATTTCTGTCATCTGACATGCAGCAAACATGCTCGGCCCAGCCCTAACTTAAGTTTAGCGGCTTTCTGGGTAACGTCCGTTATCTTTGTTTTAATTACTGTGACTGTTCCTAAATTACTTACCCTAGGCTGATAAAATTTTCGTTTTTCTTAATTATGTGAAATATCACAGTTAAGATCGGCTCTCCCTTTGTACTTAGGGTGAATTTCACCAAACTTTTATACCTAGAATAAGTCTTATACTGATAATAAATTTTGAACTTTTTACAGTTTTTCCATACTAGATCTGTCAGACGTCAATTTAATTCCACGGATAAAAGATTTTGCTAAAATCAGACCTTTGTTCTATAAGAATGACATTTGAATTAGTACACCATATGATGTGGTAGAGTGTATAGAACTTAAAGAATATTAACACCATGCTATGTAAAACTACATTCTTACAAATAAATAAAATTCTAATTCTAATTTCACTAGAATGAAATTCAACTCTAATTTCAGACCACGTATTCAAAACCCACATAAACAAATACAAAGTAAAACCAAAAGCAATCACTGCGAGTATATATAAGTATCCAGCCCCAAAATCCGCCGAACTTCCCAGCAATATCTACCAACATACCGCCACTTATTTCATTCGTGGAACCTCTCAAACTGATTTTATAAATGGTCTCTACCGCAGTTTTGATTTTCTTTATGGAAGAAGAGTGAAGTGCCCTTTTGTTTATAAACAAATGCCTGAACGGGCATTGCTTTTGGCAATAATTAATTATCTGTGATTGGATTATGGAGTAAGAATGAAATGGTATATCAATTAATTGGTATAAACCTGCAGGAGGCTACAGACAATTGTTTTGAGTTTGTTGTTTGAAATGATTTATGTATTAATTTTGGAGATCATGAATCTGAAAGAGTAATAGAAACTTCTTTGAATTAGAGTGTATTGATAACAAATTAACGTTGCTAAAATTATTCATAGTAGTAGAATTAATACAGATGAGGGCAAATTGTAAATTATTTGAATGTACAGACGCCAGCACATCAAGCTACTACAATCTGTCAAATTTCTTTAATAGATTTTCAACTTTATCGCTAAAGCATTAAGGTTCAAGGTTGATTGGGAAAAATTGACAGTTTCGGGTAGCTTGACCTGCTGGCATCTGTACAATAGAATACATCAAAGTAATTAACTCATCGTCATCTACCTATCCTCTTCCCAACTATGTGGGGTCAGCTTCCAGTGTAACTGGATGCAGCTGAATACTAGTATTTTACAGGAAGCGACTGCCTATCTGACCTCCACAACCCAATTACTGGGTAATACCATGCCCCTTGGTAAGACTGGTTGTCAGACTAAATGCATTTAAGAAGCAAATCCAGACAACCCTAAAGGATCAAGCAAAGTAATTTATAATAACGTAATGCTTTAAAAATGTACGCACACACTTTTATTTTTTTAGTATTGATTTTTTTTTTCTATATTAAAAAAATCCAGATATGAGTTCTAGGACAATGACTGTTGTATAGGTATTGTATCTGTGTTACTAGCTAGTTTTAAATACTTTAAATAGTAATCTGTGGAGGACGTACTGGGTAGCATAATCGTTTTAAAATGTAATATTTAAGTTATTATGACTGTTTCTTATTGTGCTACTGTTTGTTTTTCCTTATATAAATAAATCCCATCGGTTATCTTCAGCAATTGATAACAATATAATACAAGCTCTTATACCACAACTATCAGCAATGCTAAATACAGCATAACTCATCCCAAAACGCCAACTCCATGTTTCCAACACCGAAAGTGCCAGACATAAACTTGCCAATGTTATGTCTAACCGGAATGGTAATTATAATCAAATTCACCAGTAACTGTTACGAATGTTAGAGGGATGTATGCAAATTCGTCTCCTCCGTCTGATTGTACCAAACTTGCTACATATTTTTGCTTAATCAACTCGTCTTTGAAACATTTGGAATCGGTTTTAACTTTGTATAGTGTTGTACATTTCTTAGGAAGATCTTTGAATGCATCTTTTGTTTTCGTTTTCAGATTGTCATCTTTTTCATTTTCTTTTTCTAGTTTAGATAGTGAATTTTCTTGCATAGATTTTCTGAGTACTAGATAAACTCTCGAGTTGAAGTATGATAAAACAATCGTACTCGATGAATTACAAAAAATGGCGCTGTTTTGGATTTCACATCACATTTTATTTTATTCACATTAAATTACCGCTCCGATGTCGCGATATCTCCAAAAGATTTCGGTCAAAAACGCCGGAACTGTCGTGTAATCTCCTGGAGATGTCGCGACCCGTGACTTATGTAGTGACCGTTTTTGTATTCATAAACTGTATCTATACTGCTCTAAATCGCCAAAGGGTAGGGGAAAGAACAATGATGGCATACCGTCACTGGTCAAGTCTCTCAAACATACCAACGACGGTTAATAATGTAATAGATACAGCCCTAACTAAAACCCTATAAGTGCTTTGGATACTAGCAGTCCTAACTAAAAATCTATTAGTTGTTCCTAAACACTTCGCATGCAACTCATCCCACGCTAGATGCACCATAAATTCACATTAACCATCCCACCACCCGACATTTTAAAGAAACAAATATTCACCGAGATACAACAAACTTTCACGGAGCATAAACCATCACCATTATTGTACGCTAAACAAGAATTTATAATTCCAATAACAACATTGCTTCCACGTTTCATACCCAAGCGATGAAGGGACAGAGCAGAGAGATACAGAAGGTCCAAATATCCTGCATCAGGCAAGCAGAGTTTACCGCAAGACTAGCATATACATACAATTCATCGGGCAGTTGCCCACCAGAGACGACACCCGTCTGGTCGGAGGATCCTCCCTTTTCTATGGAGGTTGAGAGAAGTTTACATAATACGTGCACTCCATCGCGTGTGCTCAGATCGCGCGCAGCACGTCCACATCGACCGCGCATTTGGATTGCGCGACCAAACGGAGCGAACTGAGCGTCCGTTGTGGACGCACTGTACGTGTAGCATGTCTATGTGTGCGTGCGTTTTCGCACGTTTTCTGAAGCATGAAACCGTCCTTCTGTATTATATCTATTCTGTGCCCAGGTCTCCGGTAAAGAACAATGCTTTACTCGTACAAGCATTTTTGTTGGAACACAGAAAATAAATATCCATTGAAATGATTTTTTTTTCTTTCCATCAAGCTGAAGTGAAAATAAAGGAATACTTTAATCTATTCTCGTCTTACTTGCAGTTGTATTGAAAGTTGGACTAAAATAATGGAAGGTACTCTTAGGTATTTCTTCACCAATCAGTGTTCTTCGTTGAGTTTTTGCTGTAAAGTTGAGTGTATTGAAGAGATTTTGTATCGTTAGCGAATTCAATTTCTTTTAAGACGGAAATTCTAGTTTTAATACATTTTGTTGTTATAGTTTTCTGAACGTGTCATCGCTTACTCTTGAAAGTGCAGAACTAATGCTTTCTTAAGGAATGTAATCATTGTGTCTTTATAAATAGCATCTATTTAATCGAACCTCTAATAATTCCCATATCCGCTCCTAAAAATATTACTGTACACTCTAATATAATTATTGCGCCTCTTTTTGTAAACCTAAAATAATTTCTATTTTGTGGACCTAAAAATAATAAAAATCCTTCTGTGACCAACTTGGATAAAGCGCTTTCCCGCGGCTGCCGTGGCACCGCTCGCTTCGCTCGCACGGCTCGCGCACAGATGGTAACAGTACTTACCTAACCACCACCATTTGATCGGGGTGCCCTAGCTTAGTTATTGCGACCGGCAGTGAGAAAAAGCCCAATCATTAAAAAAGGGGGCATTATTACAAGCACAAATCATTTTTAGCGGATCAGTTAAATATTTCCCTTTATAAATAAGGTAACATTTCTCCATTCTCAATCATACTATTTAATATACTATTTGTTTTATGGTCATGATACAGTGAATCTTTGCAAGAAACTCTGAAACTAGATTTTTCTTGCACAATGTTATCAGAATACTAGTGGACGCAGTGGTCTGACCGCGTGATTGCAATCTCGTAACCGTCTCTTGAAATAAAGGAGCTCGCTAAGAAACATCTACACGAAGCTTCACTAAGAAAATAGGTTAAATATAATATAAATTTAATATATATAATCAGCGTATAATGTTTATACTGCTGGGACACAGGCCTCCTCTCTTCGAGAGGGAGTGGGCTGTGATTCACCACCCGGGCCCAGTGCAGATCGGAAGATGTGACATTTCTTAAATTTGTTGGTTCTAGGATATGCCGGTTTACCCACAATGTTTTCATTCACCGTTTCGAGAGCAGTGGTAATGAAATTATTTCCATAAACTAAAACGCCTGACTGGATTCGAACCTACGCTACGACCTGCAACTCGTAAGTCGGGACTTTTACCAATGGGTCACCACTGCTCTTGCAGTACTGCTCACTTATACTCAAGAAGCTTTAAAACCTTTCAAATAGTTAATACTAATTCTTATATTATTATAACATACTAATTCCATGGTCTCTCTCAAACAAACAAATTATAATTTTATTCAACAAACAAACAGCGTACTCTTATTCTAGTTGTGTCTTCACATAATAATTAATATATACAAAATATTGTAAAAAAAATTAAAAGAGTAACGGTGGAGTTTCTTGCCCATTCTTCTCCATACGAAACTACCTTTTGGGAGGGGCGACTAGAATCAATTCTAGTTTATTGTAAATTTTGACGTTCAAAAGTGCCTTTAACGAGCCTATTTGAAATAAATGCTTCTTGACTTGACAAAAAAAGAAGAAATGAGCATTGGTCATCATACTGAGCACTGATTTCAACAGCACTTGCCCGAAGCACACCTGAGCACTTCCACTAACCGCACTGAAACAAAATTTTGTAACGTGCAGTTCGGAGGAACAGTTGCTCATTGTGTGTTGACAAAATCAGATCACCGTAAAGCCCAGGATATTTTGTGTTCTTCCACCGTCAGTCAGTGATACCCCAAACTTAGAAAGTACAAAATGAAATAGAAAACGACACATACCACCACTCACAGCGAGATTGCTCACATTGCACAATAACCGCACAGGCTAGTTTAACGTTTGTTTTTAATACTCCGTAATACAAAGCTAGTAGAACATGATTGGCAAAACGAAATATTAGCAGTGAACACGAGCTTAACATTCCGGCCCGCAAAGTTTTAATTTTAAAAACGGGAGCAAACGTCGTGCCTAGGACAAAGGCGCACCGAGGCCCCGTGCTGCTCAATGTGGAGCAAGTTACGAGAGGAAGCGGAGAAGATAACAATATTATACTTAAAATAAAATACTCTATAATATATTATGTACACCATATGAACTCGCTACGTACAGACGCCAGCAGGTCAAGCTACCCGAAACTGTCAAATTTTCCCCATCAAACTTGAACCTTAATTCTTTAGCGATAAAGTTGAAAATCTATTAAAGAAATTTGACAGATTGTAGTAGCTTGATGTGCTGGCGTCTGTACTTAGATTCTTACGTAATGATAGAGGAGTTGATCGCTAGTGAAGAAGTGGTAAATCTTGATAAAAAGAATAGTAAAGTCTGCCTCAAAAAGATTTATACATTGCAAAGAATTCATTTAACTCCGGATCGTCACTATAAATATGTTTTTCTCTTACATTCTTCCTCGCCAATCGTCACATTATCGTTCATTCCCTTTTCTTTCATTCATAGCTCCAGCAGCCTAATTGCGTAACACACTTACTATTGCAATGCCTTTCATTTTGACAATTCAACAATATCCTTTGCGTCATTTACGTTTTTGGCAGGCGAACTCTAGTAACACGCGGTACAATACCTACATCCTACCTTCGTATATTGATAATTGTATCGATGATTCGTGTGTCAGTACGTCTAACTTTTCAGTAAAAGTGTTGTCAGCTTCATTACACTCTGCAGCAAAGTCTGTTGGTTTTGCTTTATAGTATTTATTTTTGAATTCTAGTGATATTGCTTCAATATGTTGTAACTTTTCTTCTCATTTTTAAGCTACGGTTTCCTAAGACTGCGGTGGCCGCCACATAGCGTCAAACAAATTGACGGCACTTAAACTTTATTTAAGAAAGTAAGTTGGTGTGTTTTCTAGAGCGTTTTTTGACACCGTAAAGTCAAACCCCGCCATCATTTTCATGACAACCGTCACTGCGGCCAACATGTAGCGGCCATTGCTGTCGTAGAAAACCGTAACTTTACTCTGTCACACGGTCCGTACGGTCTGTTTGTAGTGATCAACAAGTATACGTCGCTGTACTACATACAAACCCTCGCTACAGTATCCAGCTTGTACCAAAACAGGAGCCTTATTATTTCGCGTCCCCATTCCCTGATGATGTCAGGTCTCATCCGCCATTGTGTCACGAGGTTTCAATACACTGTAGTTTTTTCTATTTTGTTGCACTCTGAAAGGACGCCGAGTTTAGAATCTTTTGCCCAAATACGTTAATATGTTGTTCGGAGTCAAATCAATGAAGAGGCTTTTG
This sequence comes from Apamea anceps, assembly GCA_951799955.1. Taxonomy (NCBI): domain Eukaryota; kingdom Metazoa; phylum Arthropoda; class Insecta; order Lepidoptera; family Noctuidae; genus Apamea; species Apamea anceps. The sequence goes on along the minus strand of OX637524.1, from coordinate 1,578,597 downwards.
CAATCGACAATGGATTGAGTTTAGATTGGAGAGTATATTGTTCGTGAACGTGATTTTTGCATTGAGCGGTTGAAGAAGTATCATCCATATTCCAAATACTGCTGAGTATATGCATCCCCCTTTGGTGGAAGAAATGACAAACTTTTATTGCTGGAGTACGAGGCTTTTGGCTACTTTGTATGTGTATATATTATGTCTTATTTTTTGTAATGTGCGTTTTGTTTGTGCCGTAAAATTTTTCTTTCCATGCTTTTAGTGTATTACACACTAGATAGTTGGAATTTGGGAAGATCATACGATATTCTATTTTAGCTAACTTTTGAGTTCTAAATGAATTATGAGCTATACTGGCTCTCTCGTTGGTCTAGCGGTTGCAAGCGCTACTGCTGAGCACGAGGTGCTGGGTTCGTATCCCGGGTCGGGAAAAGGGGTATTGGCCTTTCTCATCAAATAAGAGTCTAGATTTGTGGTTGTTGGCAATATGCTCGCCCCTATTACATGGAACTTAAACATAGCTGGCGAAATGTGGGTGTACTATAGGTACAGCTCTGCCTAACCCTTCGGGGATTACAGGGGTGATGTTTTTATGTAAACCATAACGGTTGCAACTAACATAATTCACATGAGCAATATCATTCAATAGAACTGTTCTAGTTACAATAAATCAGTCACTGGTCACCTGATCAGTTTTGGCTGCACTCAAACCAAGAAAACTTATTTTTTATAAATGACTACCTGCGTCAGCAGCATAAGATCAAAAGCAGCCTATAATGTTCCCACTGCACACAGGCCTCCTCTCTTTGAGAGGGAATGGGCTGTAATCTACCACGCGTGCCCAGTGCGGGTTGGTAGATGTCACATGTCTTCAATTTTTTATTCAAGACATGCCGGTTTCCTTAGCCGTTTTGAGAGCAGTGGTGAAAAAATTATTTACACATAGTAAAGCGCCTGCCTGGGTACAAACCCTACGCTTACAACCTACGTCAATCATTATTTAATTAAAATATTATCAACATCAACCAATACATCCTACTAATATTATAAACGTGAAAGTTTGTATGGACGGATGGATGGATGGATGTTTGTTACTCTTTCACGCAAAAGCTACGAACGGATTTAGCTATAAAATTTGGCACACAGATGGTTTATAACCAGGATTAACATATAGGATACTTTTTTACCCGATATTCCCACGGGATCGAAACTTATGCTGGTGAAACCGCGGGGCGCAGCTAGTCTTCCATACCCTCGTTTACCACGACACAAACAAAAAAGCTATCTATGCACGTCTATAGTACATCTGATGTTAAGTCAACTGTAAGAAAGTCTCGTTGGCGCGGCTCCAGCGCACAATCACGACTTAGTTTAGGGCTTCAGTCTTATCCTTGAACATCTTTTTGTTATTCTGGCAGAGGAAAATTTACTGATGCCGTAAGAAGATACATCTTGTTTTGATAGCTGGAAATTAATTAATTAGCCAGTGGTTCTATTAAAGTACCCAGTAGAATGTAGTAGTAGAACGCCAGAAATGCTATGTATTACGTAACTGCTCTCAAAACGGTGAAGGAAAACATCGTCAGGAAACCGACATGTCCTAGAACCAAAAAATCGAAGACATGTAACATTTAACAGCCCGTACTGAATTACAGCCCACTCGTGTCCCAGCAGTTGGAACATTATGTGCTAATTATGGTATTAATTACCTAGTAAAAGATGTGGTTTTAGAAAGCAAGGAAAAAATTGTACACAACTTGCCAAATGTGGGTATAGTCACGTGCAATGATACAACGTCTGCTCAGTATGAATATTTCTGTATTTTATAATCATGTACACGTACAAACTTGGTAAATATATTTGTAGCAATGTTTAACAAACAGGTAAACTCTTCTAGACAACCTTTTGGTTTTGAGGCTCAATGAGAACTGCCTTAGGAACTAGAAGACACTTCAAACATCATGTTTCCATTCTGTTCAGTTACAAAAACACCAGTACTTTTGGCGGGAACCTTCAAATGAGATACTTTTAAACTTCATGACTACTCATACAAAAATCATTTGAGTCAAATCAAATACTTTAAATTTAATATTTAGTTTTTAAAATCGATAAATCTTATTATTATTTGGAAATCATGACACAAGAGCCTAAATATCTTACAGTCACGCAAAATTAAACATATAGAAATGTAAAAAACAGGAGAAGTGGCAAGGAGGCGTGTCTGTGTCGTCGCGGCATGCCCGAAATGACAATGCCGGGTTGATCAGTAGTTTCTTGTAAAAACCGAAGCCAAAACCAAAACTTTGTAAATCATGGAATCACTTACCGTAGATAAATATGTAGGATCAGGAGTGCCGAGCGGTAAATCGCCAGGGTTTGGAGTTCCCATGATAATGGGATAAACAAGACGGTATAAACAGTTACGGGGTTTTATTACCGTATACAAAAAATAATACAGTATACAAAAGACAATAATGGGTAAATATTAAAAACACATAATCGAACAAACCCTTTAGGGTCACAGTTCGTATAGCGGCCAAGCCACCCAACACAAAGTGTTTCTACTCGCTATTTAGCAAGCCAACACAGCTATGTAAATATACAGCAGCGCTGTACCAGGTAAACCGTCAGTTTTGTCGGGAGCAGGTGCTCTGTATTGAGTCGAATCCGAAGTCCGACTGACTAGCAAAACGAGTGCATGCTCTTTTATAGGATAATGCCACCTTGCAATCCTTCCACGATAACTTTTCAGAAAATGTTTCAGCTATTAGAGAATAGTCAACCAGATTGGTGTAGAACACCAGTGATAGGTCGTATACCACAAGCTTCAACTCGTTTGACGGATGGTTGGCTGATCAAAGGCCGACCCCCGGCATCTTGACTGGAACCTCCCGGCCACTTTCCGGTCGCATTTGGGCAGCGAGGAGCGACGTGTCCCGAAGTATTTTACTATATTTGTCTTTAAACAAATTATACAATATTTTTTTGCTTTTACTACGTTAATTTTGTTTTCAAATATCGCAACAACTATACTATTTTCGCAATAAATACATTGCTCCTTAACCACTGCCTAAGTATGTCACTAAGTGACTAGACAAGCAAAGTAAAAATCACAAAATGATACTTTATTTATGCGGTGCATCGCATGGTACGGCCGCTGCTGGTTGCGGCCAGCTAGTGATGTGGCTGTGCAGATCCACTAACGTAGAAATCGACAACAATGTCGATTACCCAACGAATATATAGTTAATTTTACAATTTGTCAACCGTTTTAACCCAGTTGGAAGACCTAAAAATATGACGTTTAAATGCGGTTGGAAGACCCCTGAGAAGATGTAATATATGTAGGTAATGTTAAAAATTTCTATTTACTATTTTTTTTTTTTTGCTATTTTTTATTGATTCATAATATAATATTTTCTGGACATATCGTTTTTTATTTATTTTATTTTCAGAACCCATTTTTTTTTAGTACAATAATAAATGGGAGAATCGATAACTTTCCGATTTACTAAATCACTAGCTTATATGTAAAATAAATGGCTTTTGCACAGCACAACGATAGCGACAGATGTTTTTGTGTGAGTAAGTTGTACGTGCATGGTAAATGCACGCTATGTTTGATGAGTTAAGGTTTATAATTTATTGTGTAGTACGTTCTGATTTATGAATTGTAAGTGTGTGCGCGACTTTGTATCTACTGCTTTTACTGAATTGCATATGTAGTAGTGGCGCAGTTGACGACATGGAGTTCTGATACATTTTCAACTACAGGGCATATCTCCTTCTATCCTATATCTATGATTAAAAAGCATTTTTCTCGTCAAATAAAACCGAGAAAGACCTATTTCATAATATTATGGTTTTGTGGCTGCGTCCACATCGCCACATGTAAACTACGCATCATACTGACATCACCCAAAATCCTGCATCGCGCAAGCAGAGTTTACCGCGCAACTAGCATATATACAACGTCCCGACATCAATCGTCGGGCAGTACCCTACCACACACAGCACCCGTCTGGTCGGAGGATCCTCCCTATTCTATAGAGGATGAGTGAATTTTACACCCTGTTCCTCATACATATCAATTTTTAATTCCTTTCTTTATTTCTGCTGTAAATTTGCTACACAATAACTGCACTTTTTGCTTTGGCGACATTATTTTGCTTTCGGTTTCGGATCCACAGTGCCTTTTATTATGAGCGCAATGTTTTACAATTCAATTTTAATATTTTTATTGTAATTGTAATGAATGTACTTTGACATAATTTATTTGATATCTGTAATCTATTTATTATCTGTAACTCTTTTGTTTAAATGTAAATTAATGTAAATTTTTAATTAATTAAATGTAATTTAAATTGATTTTAAAATAATGTAATTTATCTATTTTTTATTCTTATTTATGTAAGTGCTGTGCACATCTATAAGTGACGAGTTCACCACAAACTATTTCCGTGCAAACCAAAATTGTAATGTAATAGTGAATAAGTCGTTGATGTGTCAATAAATAAATATAAAAATATAATATACATATAGTTTCGTTAATTCTAGGTCCGTAATACCTTTTAATATCTATCATTGCTTTAGGAGAAAATCGCTTTTGAATCTTGCGTAAGTGTAAGATAAATCTCTGCTTTCGCTTCGGAGAATATAGCATAATCAGCTTATAATAATCCCACTGCTGGGACACAGGCCTCCTCCCGATGAGAAGGAGTGGACCATAATCCACCACGCGGGCCTAGTGCGGGTTAGTAGATGTTACATTTCTTCAAATTTTTGCCCGTATCCTCACGATGTTTACCTTCACCGTTTTGTGAGCAGTGGTAATGAAATAATTTACACAAAGTAAACCACGTGCCTGGATTAGTTACTCGTAAGTCGAGGTCGTTACCACTGGGCCTCAACTGTTCTTCTTCGGAGAACATACGCTTGAGGTTATATTATTATGTTTATATTTATTTAAAAAGACTTAAATAAAAACAAAATGATCAGTTTATTTAATAAAAATCACTTTCAGCAATGTTTTCGGTTCGTTGAACCACTCGAAGGCATTCCAGGAATCTTGAACATAACAAAAAATAACATGAAAGTAAATCAAACAGTGTAAGAGACCCTCAAGGAGCTCGAATAGAAATTTGTTCCAAAAATAGAACATTGTCTATCGTGGTCTGTCTTTCATAGTTCCGAAAGACAGACTTTCAGGAAAGGAAACATTTTCGAAGTCATCGTCATCAAGTGCCTAGCCTTTTCCCAACTATGTTGAGGTCGGCTTCCAGTATAACTGGATGCAGTTGAATATAAGTATGTTACATGAAGCTACTGCCTATCTGACCTCCACAACCCACTTACTGGATAATACAATACCCTTGTTAAGACTGGTTGTCAGACTTTCGGGCTTGTGACGACCTGTAACAACTGCCAAAGACCTACGAATGATAACCGGAACCAAATGCTTAACATTGTTTCCGAGGCACGGAGGGGTCTTGATATGTAAAGATGGTCACCCATCCAACCGCGGCAAGCGTAGCTTAACCTGATCGATCGACTCGTGCCACGAGCCCCTCAAAATATAAAACCAAAAAATAACAACTAGAGGTAAAAAAATAACCAACTTTCCAACTTGGTCAAGTACCTCCCAAGTTTTCATGAAAGGGTCTTAGATGTTAGACCATATCGATGAAAAAAATACTTTTGACCTATCAATGATTTTTTTAAAACTTTGTAAACTACCTCGAATGGACAAAGTTTCCATGGAAGCCATTTTACGAAATCCCCAAATTCTTTCGATGTTGAAGGACGAAGTATTTTGAAGGCAAAACCACTCAAAAAGCGATACAACTGTGATTCGGAACTCGTCGTCTCTTCAACGTATTTTGCATAATTTCATATATTATTTAAGTGGAAACTTCTGGAGTGGAATTTACATAATCCCGTGCGGTACCTTACGAATACTTATTTGCGAAGTTTTGCGTCGGGTTGATTGGTCAATGGTTTTATGCTAAGTTTGTGTTCTTTGGCGCTGAAGGCGAAGTTTGCAGTTTTTGATGTGTGTGTGTCTTGAAGTTTGGTAGGTAACTTTTAGCTTATACACCTCGTGATCTTGGCTGGGTCTTAGCATTAGGCTGAGCGATGTCGGTTATGCATGGATGTGATGCATATTTTCCCCCAACTTGTTCTTATTTTTTGTGTTCTTTCTCTGCGTCATGTTTGCCGAAAATTTCCTTTCGTTCTTTATCTTGATTGCTCTGAACATTGTGAATAAGCTTTTTAATGATTTGTACAAGAAGTTTTATTTACCATTTATTTTATTTATTTACCATTTATGTACACACATATATAAACAGACAATGAAAAACAGAACAGAAAAAATAGGTACAGAGGTGATGCTTATTTCATAAGAAATCTCTTCCAGCATACCTGAGATAGGACAATAGATACAGAGATGTAGACAGCGTGTGATAGAGCAAAGGAGACAAACAATAATACATATAATTAAAAAACAATTCACTTAAAAACTAAACAAAAATTACGAGAATATACTAACATTATGTACATACAAATATACATACACAAATACTTTTTACTTTTTCTTTACTCAGAAATTTTTGACCAGTTTTGTATTTATGAACTGTTTAGTATTAGTTTTAAAAACTGATTCCCATTTGACTCTCGCAACAAACCACTACTTTATATTCAGCCAATAAAGTACCCACTTCTGGGACACAGGACTCCTTTTTCTGAGAGCGGAAGTGGGCCATAATCTACCATGCGGGTCCATTGCGGGTTGGTGGATATCACATGTCTTCGAATGTTTCTTAGACATACCGGTTTCCTCACGAGGTTTATAGACTGCGTTTTGAGGCCATAGTGATAAAATAATTTACACAAAGTAATGCGCTTGCTTGGCTTTGAACCCACGATCTGCAACTCGTAAGTCGCGGTCATTACTATTGGGCTGCCACTGCTCGCTCACTCACTCACTACCACTGCTTACTCACTTAGTAGTTAATTACTAAAGAAATGTAATAACATCATAAGGTTAATCCTATAATACTTATTATTTTACCTTTCCTACGTTAGTAAGAACTATGTATACATGCTGACATACTCAGATCAATCTACTCAATAAATTCATAGCTCCATTCTACTTTCCCTACGACAAGAAACACGAGAACCCTCCACCGATTAATAAAACATGAGCACCTAACTGCCCATCCTTGGACACTCTATTCCACACTCCAATATATCTCAACCAGGACTAACAAATAAAAGGATCAAATCCCCTATATTTTTAAAGCTCAATAACAACCATATGCCGTCCCTTTCCAACCCGAAGTAACTGAACACGCCAGACAAAGATAACATCAGTCTACTTTATTATGATAATCGGAAAATTCGCCGAGACTGTACGAATGCGATCCCCGAATTCAGAGGTCTGAATAAACGATGAGACACCCAGGAGGTACATATCTATGTAATTTATTGCCCAGAATGTGGTTCAAACTGATTTTCTGGATTTATTCTGAATGTGTAAGGGTGGTAGAGATTTGTACCTACCTGCTTCAGAATGAGTAGATGCCGAAAGCTTACAAGCGATATGTGTCTCTGATTGTATTATATTATGTAAAAGGAGGATTAATTGATTAAGCGTTTAGGACTTCCACATTACTGTAGCGCGTCTGGAATGTTTGCGGAAGCACGTACTGACGGTTTCAGTGCCATTCTGCGTAAGAAGATTGCTTCTATGATGAGCAGAGTGCGTGGGACCGGCAATGACAGTCTGAAGGTTATTAGTGATAAGCAGTGCTGCACCATTATGGCGCATTGAGTACGTGTACATGTACATATAGCCGGTGCGTTTGGTGAGTGCAGCAGATATACGAGTATGAATTAAATCTTGTTTTTCGTTTGTTATTAACATAGCTTATAAGTAGTGTGTATTACTAAGATCATAATATATGGATCCAGGTCTGAAATAAAGTTTTTTTTTTTAATGATTATATTGGAAAATGATAATGAATTCCTCAGTTTCAACGTCTTCGCAACTTAGGAACGTGCTTTGATTAATAATCAGCTAGCTACAATAAATGATTAGCGTCTGCCTGCGATTTCTAGGAATCTGCGGATCTGCGATAGCACTAGGAAGTGGTGAAGGGCTGGCGTTTTTGGGGGACTGTCTTTAGTAATTTTGACGTTCGAAAAGTGCTGATTCTCAGCCTAATTTGAATGAATAACTTTTGATTTTGATTTCATTCGCGTGAAATTATTTATTCTTCCGACCCACCCCGTCGCATCGCATCGTCTGCCGCGTTATAACTTCCTTTTCGCTTAGAGTCCTATCGGTTTTTTCATTTTGCTTCATTTGCCCTAAGTGTATTAGCGTAATATTAAATAGCATATAGCCTTCCTCAAGGATTGGGCTATCAAATCCAAAAATAATTTAAGTAAGTTAAACAAACTCTTCGGCTTTATTATTGGTATATATATATATAGATAGTTAGATAGTTTTGGAAAGTGGTAATGAGTTATTTGAAGCTTTCTTTCAACGTTTTTGTGACGTAAGAACGCGCTTTGGTTAATGATCAGCTAGCTTAATTAAATTATAAAACGTTAACGTATGAACGTTGTGTGTGTGGAAATCGGTTGTCTTGGTATGGGCATGTGATGCGGAGGATGACGAAAATGTCGTCAGGAAAGTTTTGAGTATGAATGCGGATGGCTATGTAGGAGAAGATCAAAGAAACGATGTATGAAAGATGATATGGCTGGACAGGGAGTGACTACCGAGATGACGAGTAATAGAGAAGTATGGAAGAAAAAGACCTGTTGCGCCGACCACGAATAAATTGAGATACGGACAGGAAAATTATGATGATAGAGTAAAAGATAGCAACTTACTGTTCTTAATAGAAATATCATTACTGATGGTTTTAACTACAACAGTTATTAGAATAAACAATGGGGCTTGTGGTTAAATTATAACAGCCACACGGGTCGATCGATCAGGTTAAGCAACGCTTGCCGCGGTTGGTCCATGGATGGGTGCCATCTTGACATACCAAGACCCCTCCGTGCCTCCTGGCTTTCATTCTTGCGTCTTTGGCAGTCGTTACGGGTCGTTAGAGCCCAAAAATCTGACAACCAACCTTACCAAGGGGTATCGTATTACCCAGTAGCTGGGTTGTGGAGTTCAGATAGGCAGTCGCTCCATGTAAAACACTGGTATTCCGCTGCATCCGGTTGGACTGGAAGCCGACCTCAACGTAGTTGGGAAAAGGCTTGGTAGATGATGAGTTATTAGAATGAACAAACTGCTTTCCCCAAATTGAATGATTAAAATTCAAGTGTAACCTACTTTGCGGTAACGCAAACGGCCGCAAAAATTAGTCGCTTAATTTAATTGTTCCAAATACGTAATGTATGCCCGCAAGGTATTACACTATAGCTTTCACAAACCGCCTAACTGTGCAAGCAATTACCTACCTTATTACAAACGCAATATAACTCATTGCACCTGCAAAATAATCTGTGTTTATTGCTCAGTTAGTGTAAAATGAAAATAAACTGTAACAGCAAGCAATAAGGTTGTATTTCATAATTATGTAAAGTCGTATATGACTATGGAAATTGTTCTCTGCGTGACAGATCGTTTGGGTTGCGTATATCCTTTTGGAATATTCATTGAGGGTGAGGGTACTTTTGATGCGACAGTATGTAAAAAATCTTGGTCCTTATCGACCATTCATTTAGTTCTTGAATACAAAGGACCCTCATCTAATCTAGTGTTTACTATGAAGATTTTGAGAGGTAACTGAATAACGATTTTGAACTCATTTGTCTGCATAAAAGCTAAGTATGGGGAAGGGTTGATCTTTGTTTAAAAGTACGAAGAAGATACTGAAAAAATCTACCTATTTTTACAAAGTGGGACCCGCTTTGCACGTTTTTGTAGATTTTGACAAAACATTGAGATTTTAATTTTAAAATATTAAAATCATCATAATGGTTAGAAAGCGGGTGACTACCGAGAAGACGACTAATAGTGGTGAAAGTGTGGAAGATAAGGACATGTTGCGCCGACCACAAATAAATCGGGATAAGGGCAGGTGAATGATGATGATACAGAAAAACCTTCCGGAATAAATTCTCTAAATAATGGCGAAATCTGGATCAAAATCTATTGCGAAGTTTAGAAGAACAACCCGGTCACACAAACAGGCACAGAAAGCGACTGTAATTATTATAATATACTACTATAGATCAGAGGGGCAATTCTGGTAAATTTAAGAACGTTCACAGTCTGATCTTAGTCTCAATCTGTCAAAAATACGTCAAATTTCCCTACATTTTGACAAGTTTTTGGTATAAATTTGTTTGTCCAAATGAGACAGCGACTAGATTTTGATCGTTTTAAATTACGAGAATTGGCCTGAAGGTGTAAATGAAAATAATTCTTCTTTAAATATTTTTATTTCAGATAAACTAAGATTATCTTCTGAAAAAAAAAAAACCTCTTTAAACCTAACTCTAAACTCTTGTCCCCAGCGCGTCGGCTGCGACCTACGAGTGGGATCAACTCGTCGTGTAGACGAGTGTGGTGTCTGTGGAGGCGATGGCTCCTCCTGCTCCAGACCCCGGTACCACTGGCTGGCGACACCAGGGTCACTATGTTCTGCTACTTGTGGCGGAGGTAAGTTAGCATGTTCTTTTATGTTTTGTGTTCCAACAAGCCGGTCACGTGATGTCACGGCCGCCTTTGGACTTCTGCAACTCCAGAAACATGGCATGTTCATCGTTTACATGATTTTGGATGACCGAGATGACGACTAATAGAGAAGTATGGAAGTAAAAGACATGGTGCGGGCAGGATTGACTATTTCTGTCACATGCTTAAGTCTCTCCAACAAATTTTGGACCTTTTCGACGTGAATTTTAAGTGATGTTTAGTAATTATTGAGCGTAGGTTAGTGACAAAGCTGTGCAGAGATTTGACAGGAAAGAGCCAGAAGGATGTAGCGGAAACGCCATCATTTCCCCCAGGGACGTATCAAAGGCATTGCACAGTAGAAGCACCGATTGCATTGGATCGGGGATCTTGGAACCATATGCCGAAAAAGAACACCGATTGTTTTAAGTCAGTGAGATTTCACACGACGAAAAGAGTAAAGCCAAAGTTGGAAGGACAATTTTCTCGCTCAAGAAATAGATAGATGTAGAAACCGTATCAGTAAAAGAGATATATATATTATTAGTTAATCGCTGACTGTTCACACTGCCCGCAAGAAATCTCTCTACACTTGTTTGTCGCAGTGATAAGAGCTACCAAAAGAAAATGCTCGCCCAGCAACACTTGACGAGCAGAATAAAAAAAAATTATATTTTATTCAGTATTATATGTATTTGTAAAATATTTACATACAATCTTAAAATAACATACAAAGGTATAATAAAGTTAGATGCCTGTTCTGTGTGTGTATGTGTGTAAATACACACTCGCTGCTCATTGTACACCAGCTCGTTTCTGGTAGTTAGCTCTACCCGCTTCTCGCTAATCGTCCGTGGTGGGACTGGTGCCTAAGCAAGGACGAGGCTATTTTAATAAAACATGGGGCAATTCCCAATTTTAATCAAGAATATCAATTAAACTCCAACACAATCTAAAGAGGCGTCTCAACAACGAATTACATCCCGAACCAGAATTCTCACAGAACGTTGTATCCAAATCTCTTCGATACATTAGTGAGGGCAGCGTTGTTAATTGTCGGCCTCCGGGTTTGCCTGTAATTTATATCTGGAAATCCGCCATTACTCGAAGCTTACGATAAATCAGACAGCGAATTCCTTTTGTCTCCGCGCAACAGTTCCTTAAGTGGTGTGGTGTAGACGAGCGATTTTGTGAACTACTTTTTGGCGAGTCATTACGTTTTGATCGAGTGATGTTGTTCTTTCCTTTGGCAAAATTGTTTTCTTTACTGCGAGGAATAGAATTTGAGATAGGAAAGATATTGTGAACATTTTGTATTTTTTTCCCTCATAAATAAAACGGAGACGGCGGGATGAGCTGGAGTCCTTTAATAAAGACTGGTCCTTGGAAGCTCTGGACAGGGAGAGGTGGAAAGAGAATAAGAAGGCCTTAGCCCAACATTTTTTTTTAAACCTTCCCCACACTAAGAGTTCTTGTATCGTTGGGGCGTTTACAAACATTTATACTCACATACACAAACAGCCAGACCCGGAAAAACTACCTGTAGGCAATACGAGTATTTGTTCCATGCGGGAATCGAACCCACGACACGCAGCGCAGCAGTCGATCACTCAGCAACTGCGCTAACCGTGTTGTCAATTTGAACTTTAATAGCTAATAAAAAAATCATACTTCTGCATTTTTTGCCTTGAAGACCAAAAAAAAAATAGTCTAGTTAAATTACCAGAGGGCCTAGACAAGTGGCAAATCTCTTTAAAAGCGTTTCATATTTCAACAACAACTTTGAACACGAAGCTTGTCGCCTTATGACAATCATATATATTTTTGACTTTTCCATCATCACTATCGCTTATAGTAGAATTACACGTGGTCTTGTCCCTCTGGTCCACTTCTGTTGTCTTTGAAAATACCACCCATGTCATTTTTTTTTTTTTGTTTAGCCTATACTGTCCCACTCTTGGGCAAGGGCCTCCCCCAAGTCCTTCCAGGATCTCTTTTCATTCGCCACCTCGAACCAGCCTTCGCGGTACGCGTCCAGGTCGTCGCGCCACCGCTTTCTGGGCCGACCTTGGCGGCGCTGTCCAGCTTCAAGCACCCATTGTGAGGAAACTTTACCATATCTTTATAATGATGATAAAGAATTTAGAAGAAACTGAATTTGTTTCAAACAACAACTGCTCTATCTACACTGTTTCCTCTGACAGCCAAGTATAAACATTATTTCAAATTTTCCTCGACTAATCGCAACAACGACAAAAAAGTCGCCCGTCTCCCCTTCCCATTACGCTAGCGAAATTCTCATCGGGCGATTCTAATTAAGAACCCTTGAAAGATGAATCTGAGATAAGTATTAACACAGCGGAATTATGCGCCGGAGTCATTTGTTTCTGTTACCGACTGGGCTTATGTAATACCGAGCCTGGTAAACCGCGTGGGACTTGGCAGAGAAGGAGGTGGTTGCCGTCTTCAATTAATGGATGAATAGGTTAGTTTTAAGCAACCATGCGCGATTCGTATTTAATTTGGAAATCTATCTTTACTTTATTTTGATGTGCCGTGCTTCACCAAGGCTATGGATGCCTGGAGACTCGCTTGCCCGAACTCAGAGCTACCATAGTACCATAAATATTGTCCAGCAGGGCAAAGGCCTCCCTTTCCTTTTTCCACTCAACTGGATCCTGAGCCAATATGGACCAGTCCCTCATTAGCCATTAATGTCCCTCTGCTGGGCAAAGGACTCCCGACTCCCTTTCCACCTCTCTCTGCCCAGAGCTGCCAAGAACCAATCTTTATTAAAGGAGTCCAGCTCCTCCCACCATCTCCGTCTGGGCCTGCCGCGATGTCGTTTGCCATTAAGCGGGACCCAAGTGGTCGTAAGTTAATGATCTTAATTCCTCCTATTCCTATCACAAAAAAATAAATAAACTTTGCCTGCCCATTCTAATTATCACCAAGCCAGCTTTGAAGAACCTGTACATTTTTTTAGGTAGCTGGCTTTATACCTAAAGAAAGATAGTATTTTGGTTCAAAATACTATCCCACGTCGCGTTGTATAGTAGGCCCCACATTAGTGGTAACAAAAACCAATATAAGCTGACCTTTTATTCTATTGAAACTCCGTACTAGGTCAAAGTCAAAGTGCATGCGAAGTGAAAAAAAAAGGAAAGAAAGACAGAAAATTCGATTATTTTCGGTAAATCATGACGCCAAGAAAAAAACACATAAAAGGACAAGTCGAGGAAAAAATATGAGTCACACCCACGCCAAACAGCTATCGCTGAGTATAATGCTACGACCCTACACGAGACAAAGCCACAGCGCTGGTTTTCAGCGAGAGCCGGTGACGAGATGACGTCAACCGTGGAAAGCGGTCGGCAGTACGAACTGCGCATCTCGATCTCATAAGGGAACACCTCTTTCAGCTCTACACTTAATAAGATTCATCTTCTAATTTACTGTTAAGGTGTTAACCCTAGCACGTCGACTATTTATTACAGAAGAAGCGTTATAACGCAGGCCTAACCCTCCACTAGATTACCTCTAGCCCACTGACCCGAGTCGGTCTTGCAGACCTTCAGACGTTTCAATTGTTAATTAGGTGTCAGTGTCGTAATGATTAATGGGGTCTGTCAGACCCCTTTGTCGGTTAAAGGGTTGAGAAACGACGGTCAAGACTAAATGAATGGTTGTGACTTTTTGGGGGATTGGACTGGAGATAATTTTCGCGGTGTTTTGATGCCGATAAGGCTTTCATTGTTAGGGTTAACGGGTACTGAAATCCAGGATTTGGTATTAATGTAAATGTAAGCCATTTATTACTGACCAAAAAATAACCTTAATTATTTAAGGCGAAGAATATAACATAACATTACGCCTTATTTCCCCGAAGGGTTAGACAGAGCTGTACCTATAGTACACCCACATTTCGTCAGTTATGTCTAAGTTTCATGTAATAGGGAGCGAGTATATTGCCATCAACCAGACACAGATCCAGACTCCAGGTTGCTACTGAGAAATTTTAGATCGAAAAACCCAATAACACTTTGCCCGAAAGAACTTGCCCTAAATACTTTATTTCAATTAGTAAAAGCATATCTTCAAACGATAGACAGAAATAATAATAATGTTTAACTCTAATCTTGTTTAATGAGACTAGAGATCAAGTTTTAATTAATTCATCATCAACATTTGCCTAGCCTTTCCCAACTATGTTGGGGTCGGCTTCCAGTCTAACCGGATGCACCGAATACCAGTATTTTACATGGAGCGACTGCCTATCTGACCTCCACAACCCAGTTACATATACGTATAGTATACGATACTCCTTGGTAAGACTGGTTGTCAGACTTTCGGGATTCTAACTATCCGTAACGACTGTCAAAGATCCATGAATGACAGTCGGGACCAACGGCTTAACGTGCTTTCCAAGGCACGGACGGGTCTCGGTATGTAAAGATCCCATCCACAGACCAACCGTGGCAAACGTAGCTTAACCGCGTAGCTTTTTAATTAATTATGTATTATAAAAAAAAAAACAACCGACTTCCAAAAACTACACCACAAAGTGAAAAATAACTTTAATTTCGGAAGTCGGTGTCGTCGGGTTCGCATTTTCGTTGTTTGCCACCGACTTCCGAAATTAAAGTTATTTTTCACTTTGTAGTGTCGTTTTTGGAAGTCGGTTGTTTTTTTTTTTGCAAAAAAGTTTTTATTTTTCACTTTTAAGTTGTAATTTATACCAGTAATTTAAGTTTAAAAATCAAACTACTGAACCGTTTTTGATGAAATTTCTATGGGACCACTTCAGAAGTATCTCCTTTCGAACAAAAAAAGAATTTTGAAAATCGGTCCACAAATCGCGTAACAAACACACAAAAAAAAAAAAAAACACCGTCGAATTGAGAACCTCCTCCTTTTTTAGAAGTCGGTTAAAAACAAAACTGATTAAGTTCAATCTAACTTGAGTATAATTAATAAGCTGATAGTCTTTATGAAAGTAAACCGAATAGGTGCCTACATCAATCACTCCACCAAGTCTTTTTTCTAACTAGGTTGGTGTCGGGTTCCAGTGTAACCAGATTCAGCTGAATACTAGTATTTTAAATGGAGCGACTGCCTATCTGACCTCCACAACCCAGTTACTGGGTATACGATACCCCTTGGTAGGACTGGTTGTCAGACTTTTGGGCTTCTGACTACCCGTAACTACTGTTAAAGATCTACGAATGAGAGCCCATCATGAACCGACCGCGGCAAGCGTAACCTTTGATCAACATAATTTAGGGACAAGCCCCTCTTTAAAACTTAAAGTCTTTAGAAGCAACAATAAAAACGATAGTATATTCATTTCCGCAAACGATAATAGTCATTATAAGCTAAGAAACTGAATACATTGTTCAGAAAACAAAAACCAATCTGCTTTTTCTGCAGCTCAACTTTAGAATACAAATCCAAGCTCTATTTGCTCCCACCAATATACGAAGTATTGCAGAGAGAATGCGTACACTTTCAATTTGATATTCAGCAGAATCTCAAGACCAAATGGATGTATTTACATATTTATGTATTCAGAAGAAGTTGTCTGGAGCTCTAGATCTTAATCGTTGATTAGCATAGACGTTATTTTATTACGTAGGCTTTATATTTTATCTGGTTATGGCTGATTCATAAAAATGTATAGGTTAATGTACCCATGTGTTTCTTTGAAGGATAAAATCAGAAATGAAGCCAGCCTTTTTTTTGTGTTCTTTCTCTGCGTCATGTTTACTACTAATAAACGTATTTTCTTTTTTATCCGGAAAAGAACTGGAATTACCGACATACCTTGCAGAGTAAGTCAGCTGAAGTGGCAGTGGGTTCGCCATGGTTGTCGAAGGGCCGATGGTCGGTGGAGCAAACTAGTCTTGGAGTGGAGAACGCGTATCGGCTAGCGTAGTGTGGGTCGCCCACCGGCTAGATGAACCGACAACCTTAAAAGGGTGGCTGGGACAGACAGGTGCGAAAGGCGGAAGACAGAGTGTTGTAGCGCAGCCTGGGAGAGGCCTATGTCCAGCAGTGGACTGCGATAGGCTGAATTGATTGATTGTTGATTAAATGTACCCATACAACGATTGAAACCATCATTGTGATTGCCTGGTAATATTAATGCCACCAATGTTAGAAAAGTGTCAATAAAATTTTCTGTTTAGCTCCTGCCCGCGTATTGTACGTACGTGCTAACAAGACAAAAAGTAACTTATATCCTTCTCCAGGATGACATCTATCTCCTTACCAAATTATATCGAAATCCGTTCAGTGGTTTAGGCGTGTTATGGTAACATACAGACAGAGAATTTCGAATTTATAATATTAATATGGATTCAGTCGAGGACTAAATCCAGAATAAAGGACTTTTCTTCTCAAAAAGGATCCAACAACCTATCAGATGTCTTTTTAAACAGGTAGCGACGACAATATGACAAGTCCCTTTGTGTGGGTGGTCTGTTTGCCAAACAATAAAAAAGAGAAACCCTTGTATACAAACGTCACTACGTACATAAAAACCAAAATAACCTACTTCTAGATTACATTTAAAGGTCACAAAGCTCACTTACGACGTTCAAATAAAACGAGCATTTACGTTTTGTTTTATTGGTCAGAATTTATTTTTATTTGATTGGCTTCAACGTCCGAATGAAAGTGTAGTAATAATGTATCCGTGTTTTTTTTTATACAACGTAATTTATGAATCAAGAGGAAAGCGATTTTAAATAATACATCACCATACTCGTAAATAGCAGAGCTAAGTCTTCTAAGCGACTGTTAGAGTAATCGTGGTGATTATGGAAATGCCTCTCGGAAACTACATGATCAACAGTCTGGCTATACTCGTATATAAGCCACATGAGACAGTTCCTAAAATCCCAAGGCTGATAAAAAATAGTTTTACCTAATTATGTGAAATATCAGTATTTGGATCGGTACCCCTGTAGATTATCGATCACAAAAGTAGACAGCTAGACACTTCTTGCCCGCACTTGAGAAAACCATAGTTTCCACTAGGCTGCTACAGTCATCATCATCATTTCAGCGGTAAAACGTCCACTGCTGGACATAGGCCTCCCCCAAGCACCGCCACTTCAACCTGTTCTATGCTTCTCGCATCCAACAGGTTCCTGCAGCCTTCACCAGGTCATCGGTCCATCTTGTGGGAGGCCTTCCACTGCTAGGTCTTCCGCTTCCGGGGACTCTTAGCACCTGAATTTGATTTTATTCTGGGACAATCTTCCAATTTTTCTTTCTCTAGAAACGTAATTCGGACTATTACGAACATTTGTAAGCAAAATCTTGCCAGATCGGTCCAAACGTTCTCTAGTGATGCGTTTACTAACGAACAGCATTTCATTTTTATTTACACGTATAAAGATCATTCAATAAATAAGCGCAGTGGAGTCCCAGTAGTAAAAGCCTCGACTTACGAGTTGTACATCGTGGGTTCAGACCCAGTCAGGTGCGTTACTTTGTGTAATATTCATCACCACTGATCACAAAACGGTGAAGGAAAACATCATGTGCCAAAATTCGAAGACATGTGACATCTACCAACCCGCACTGCGCTCGCAAGTTCGATTATGGCCCACTCCCTCTAAAAAGAGAGGAAGCCTGTGTCCCAGCAGTGGGGACATTATAGGCTGATTATGTATTTAATTAATCAACAATTGCTGCTAAACAAATCCTCGCCACTTTTCTACCTTTTCATTTCATTCTTGAAATCCTTATAATTCGTTTTTTGGCCAGCTTGTTCAAATAATTGCAACATTCCTAATGTACATTGATCACAGCAGTTCCCTTTTACCCGTTTCCTGATAATGTTCAGTAATTTTGTTTTCCAAACTCGCTTTTAATGTGAATTTAAATACTGCAGGACCTGTACTCAATTCTTATTTGTTTTTCTTTGGGGGCCTCGAGCTCTTGAACCATAATAGAATTAAACCCTGTCCATTAGGTAAACCGTTTTTTGACAGATGGAACAACACACAATAAATACATTGATTGATACACGTATGATATTATAATGTCTGTAAGAAGCCATAAATAAGATAATTCAATAAGATAAGGCAGTTTATATATGTATTTTATTACGCATTTTAAAGTTAACTTTCACGTAATCTGGAATATGTACGACATACGTTCTAAGACAGCTGTCAAAAAACGGTTAACCTAATGACAGGGTATAGGACCAATTTATTTATCTTTTTAAATGGAATTTTGTTTTATTTGTGAATTGTCAACATTGTAATTAATTTGCTTCTATATTTACTTCGCTATCTTCTGTGTACTCAGCGCGTCTCTACCTCAGGAGATGCTCACAAGTGTGGAACCCTCAGCCAGTGTCTGTATTCCTTCCACGTATAACCCGTCAGCTTTCAAAGCAAGAGTAAATAGGCATCTTGAGGGCTTACTTGTTTCATCATAGACCTCATCCATCGCTTTCCACCAGGCGAGATTGAGGTCAAAAGATGGCCTAAAAATTCAAAAAAGATCCTCCTGCCTTTACCTAAGGATATTTGTACAGACGCCAGGACATCAAGCTACCCGAAACTGTCAAATTTTCCCAATCAACTTTGAACCTTATGCTTTAAAGGACAGATTATAGTAGCTTGATGTGCTGGCGTCTGTACTTGGCTAAATCTTCATTTTTGGTTCTAGTCTTCTCATCTTTTACACATCCTCCCATCATATCACTTACCTCTCTCCCTCATTATGGTTCTGTCATCATCCCAATATATGATTGATCGACGCAGCACTTTGTCTTCTTCATCATTCAATCATCGTTCATTCATTCTCTATAAGCCGTCATCTCAGAATTCACTTCCTGAGTTGAAGATCATGTTAGTATGTCTGGAGTTCTGTGAGATATATCTATGAATATTTTGTCTAATTTTATCTTTACCTAATGTAATCAGTAGAGTGCCATTTCATGTCAAAGTACAAATAATTAAATTCTTTCCACCCATATCTTTCTCCCTTTTTGTCTTCTTTGGTTTCGTTTGTCACTTTTCAGCCATTTTCCTCGTATAATTGCGTGTTTACTTTCTATAGTTATTCAAAATGATGTTAAAAAAAATTCTGACATTTTCCTTATTTCCTAGTACTCGTGTACCTTTTATACTCCGTTTTCTATTTTCGATTTCCCCAATCAGCCCAAAAATAACGTTGCCACGGAACCTTTACCGAAGCGAAGTTGCTCGAATGTTTTTTTCTAATTTCATCTTCCAAATGAGCGTTTCGTGTTTCGTAAATGGAAATATAATTACGTTGTTGTACTTTTCCCCGCGGCGGTGCCTGCCTATCCACGGACTTTATTGCTGGTATAGAATTACATTTTAGGCAAACGTAGTGGTTTTTAAAGTGGTTCTTGTTTACTTATAGAATTTTGTATTGCTTTTGAAGTGAAAACTTCTTTAGCGGCGTTGTGCACTTTTTTGTGATGGGTAAAAAATGTTAAACTCGCGTCAGAACACGTAACCTGATCGAAAATTCGTAAGACGGAGGGAGAGTTTTTTGTGATAGGTAAAACATGTTAAACTCGCGTCAGGACACGTGAACTGATCGAAAATTCGTAAGACGGATCTCGCGTCAGGACACGCGACCTGATCGAAAATTCGTAAGACGGAGGGAGAGTAGACCGCATTCCAAAATATCAAAAATGCACAACGTTAATATTCAAGTTTTCACTTCTGCCGACACTCCCGGAGTGCAACCCGTTTTTTTATTATTTTATAGTGGACAGATAGAGAGCAAAGCTTCACTCCTAAAAAATCGCCTGAAAAATGATATAAAAATACATTGGCAATTTTTTAGGACTGAAGCTTTGTGTATCTACATAAATCTGATTTATATTTTGGCAAAAAATATTCTGGTCCTTTAGGTGACAAATATACCAACCTGGACATAGTACGTAGCATGGTCAGCCTATAACGTTCCCACTGCTGGGACACAGGCCTTCTCTCGGTGAGAGGGAGTGGGCCATAATCCACCACGCGGGCCCTGTGTGCGTTAGTAGATGTCAAATGTCTTAGAATTTTTGGTTCTATGACATACCGATTTCCTCATTATTTACACGAAGTAAAGCGCCTGCCTGGGTTAGTTATTCGTAAGTCAAGGACGTTACCACTGAGCCACCACTGCTCGACAAAGTACGTAAAAGTGGGAATATCATTGTGTTAAAACCAATATTATTGAATTCCATCCTGTTCTGTTTTTTTCTTTTTGTTACTTTTTTTTTAAATATAATTTGGTTTTTATTTTTGACTGTGTTTAGTTTAGTTTGTGATCTTCCCGTACGAGTCGCAATAAACACTTTTCTTTCTTTTCTTTTTGTAATTTTCCATCATCATTTGACATTCCGGACTACGACTCACAAAACTGATTTTATTTCTTAGCACAAACTTCGCCGTACATACCTTTTGTAAAATAAAATAAAGTCAACGTTACTTAACTGGGTTCCGAAATTTAATACACGACACGGCAAAGGGGTTTGAGTAAAGTTGGCGTCGTTTTGAAGTTGAGCGGCCAGTAATGAAACTATGATATTATGAAAGAACAGAATAAAGCGATCAAAAGTTATTATGGAGACATTTCTCTAAACCATATCGGAACTGAGATATTTGGTTTTGTGCTGCTCGTTAAAATCGAAGAAGTTATTATATTCTACTGCACTCTTCTAAGTTTCTGTCGTATTTTTTTAAGAATTCCAAATAAAATAAACCAAATACAATGACGTAGATGAATGGACACGAAAAATAAAATAAATAAATAAATCGAATACCTCACCATAGTCTTCGGAATCAACTAGGCGAGTACCTATGTCATTGTAAATAATCTGAATAGAAGAAGGGCTGATTTTGAATATATTAATGCTGAAGTTCCTGGGCTGGATGACTTGCCTATTTGAAGTGCCGATGATTATTTTAATTCTCTAGGCACTTGGAACGTATCAAGTACAACAAGCTCGTAGCTACTACGGAGAACATGTAAAAAGTGACGGTTCGTATGTGATTGATGTATGCTGAGAACCCAATATTAGTGATTTTTCGGCGAAAACCTTAAACTGGAATGATACGTGGCTTCTTAGGATCCAATCCAAACATTCATCTAGCTAGACGGATATATTACGTGTATATTCTCGTAGAAAGGCTGGATACAAGCGTAAAATGCTGCATGCAATATTGGGCCACTATCGCTCATGTATTATTGGGATCTTAGGCTGCTGTTCGCATGTAATGTCCATTATATGGTACATGAAGATATCAAAATAATCTGATTCCGCTGGCACAGTTTTTAGATACGATTATTCGACATGACATTGTGAACGAAATGGACGAAGAGAGTTAAAAATGTGTTTTTACTTATTATCATGTAATAAAATGCAGTAAACTATAATAATGTATTTTTATTATTCCCCCAAGGCCGAAGACTAACGTCACATTGACAGACGGTCGTAAAACAGTAAAGCCAATCTCTAATATCAACCTTTTAAAAACATAACTAAGATTCCTTTTCACTGGACAGTAATTGAAGTATTTATATTGAAGACATTTTAAAAATCTTCAAATGCAAATATCTCAGGTTCGATATCACTTAGGACAAAAATAATTGAACATATATGTGTGCTTAACACAGCACAACAAAGTTACATTGAAATCATAGGTGGCCGCTGAAAAAAAAAATGACGCCACTAGTCCATACAAAGTTACTCAAACCCCTTTCAACTTCCAGTTCCATTCAAGAAATAAAAGCTGTCGATCCCAGGTTTCAGAAATTTAATTTGAAGGGATTCTTCGCCTTGACTCTTGAATATATTTTCATCTACTTGGACAAATATAACTTTCGACGTAATTTTGTATAAAGGGGAGCATGAAATACCCTTTGAGCTTGAATTTAGGCAAAAGAGCTAAAATTTACACGGGGCGTTCCGCCAGTAACGAGCCGAAATAATACAGGAGCATAAATATGTACCGACGTACCTTTGATAGAGGGTATGTAATTTTTAGTCTATATTTTTCTGACCTCGAGGGAAATTGGGGGCAGCGAAGCAACCTGTATTTTAATTTCGACACGAAAATATAAAATTTGGACAAATAGATAAAACAAAAAATTGTTTTAATAACTAAAATGAGAACCGTGTTTATGCGAAAAGGTAATTTACAACAAAGATCATTGTATTTTTGTCAAGAGATTTTGTGTTTTAGATTTCACTGCTTCGTTGCTTTATCTACACGAGACAAAGTATGGTCCTTATAAATATTTAGTGTGATCATCACCTAGCTTGCTCTGTCCCAACTACATTGGAGTCGCCTTGGTTTTCTTCCAATTTTTCTTTTTCTAACCGAATGCAGCTGAGTAACACTATTTTACATGGATCGACTGCCTATCTGACCTCCACAACCTAGTTTCTGAGCAACACGATACCTCTTGGTAAGACTAGTTGTCAGACTTTTAGACTTCTGATCATCTATAACGACTGTCAAAGGTCAACGAATGGCAGCCGGGACCAACCAACGGCTTAACGTGCTTTCTGAGGTACGGGTCTCGGTAAGAAAGGCAAGGTCCCACCCACCCACAGACCGACCGCGGCAAGTGAAGCTTAACATTGATTGATCGAACTGTGCGGCTATGTTACTTTGGCACGAGCCCCTCCATATAAATATATGGTCGTAACCTAATAACATAGAAAGTCAAGCTGCCAATTAAACCGTCTAGTTTCAATAAAGGATTTAATATAGCTAAAGTCCGAATCGGCATTAGATTAAGCATCAAACGTTTAAGGCTCCAGGGCGTTTGATAAGCGGTCTAGAGAGTTTGCAAGTCCAAATACCAGTCAAGTACCAATTAGAGGGATTATTGGGTATGAATCTAGTGGGAATAATAAGTCTAAGTCGAAATGTTAGCTATTTTCGGCAACGTAAAACAAAAAGCCAAGTGAAAATCTTCTTTCTCTTTCTTTCTAGTTACTGCGTAACACGATTTCCCTTGACAATAGCCTATTGTCTTTTGACAATAGCCAGATTTATATTTATATAGTTTATTGTCCGGGTAATACAGGAAGATGGTTAACAGATTATCGCCAAGTTAAGACGACATGAGAAGCTAGTCGCACTAGCGTACATCGAGCTAATGTGCCGTCGCACCACTGATGGTCGACATAGCGTACTGTCGCCCTAACATTTGTCGCATATTTGTTTGTCGCTACTTTGATACGGAGTCGCTTAAAGTATTACCTACAACTACAAAGTATTATTTGCCAGTGACCCCCAAACGTACCGGAACACGTAGCGTTGAAAGCCAACCCCCCCACAAGTTGGACCTTGTTAAAGCCGCAGAAACCCGTTAGATGCGAGAAGCACAGAACCAGTCGAAGCGGAGGTGCTCGGTCCAGCAGTGGACGTCTTTCGGCTGAAATGCTATTGATGATGATGACCCCCAAACACGACACTTAGTCTGTATCTTGGGGCTCGCGACACAAATTCCAGAGTAGAAACTAGAGAGGTGATTACAGGTGTATATGTGGTATATGTGTGTGATGTGTATGTGATGGGTTGGTTTTCATTGTGCGTCCTTTGATTCACTGTCAGGTTAGGGTACCTATATTAATTGATGATATACCTGCTGATGACTAGATCAAGATTTTAAAAACTGAACTTTGGCAGTACTGCTGTTACTGCATTCTGACTCGTCGATTCCTACATCAAAGCCTTTTTTGTCTTCTGCCCTTGTATTTATGTTGATGCTAAATGTATCTATTGTTACAGGCTACAAGATGTCTCTAGCAGTATGTCGTGATCGCCTGACGGGTTCCGATGCTCCTGAGCAGCTGTGCGACGCTTCCAGTAAGCCGCAGGCATCTGTCGTCAGATGTAACACGCATCCGTGTCCTTTCAAGTAAGTCACACTATTTAAAAACTATACAAAAATGGATCATGTTAACTGCGGGATATAGGCCTACCTAAACATATTTCATTTTCAATAATATGTCGTCACTTTCCCCCTGAAGATGGTACGTCGGAGAATGGTCGGCGTGCAGCGTGACGTGCGGCGGGGGCGTGCGCTCCCGACGCGTGCTTTGTGCGAGATCTGCCAACGTTACCAAGACCGACACTTATGAACCTGGTGAGCTTCCCACTAATAATCATATTATAAATGCGAAAGTTTGTGTGGATGGATGTATAGATGAATGTATGGATGGATGTTTGTTCTCTTTCACGTAAAAACTACTGAACGGATTTGGATGCAATTTGGCACACAAATAGTTTATTCGTAAATTATAATCTGATTTGAACTGCAAACCGTTTTTCTGTTGCGCTATAACCAACACTACCCATAGTACGCCCACAGTAATTAAAATATGTCTGATTATATCGAGAAACAGACATACCATCTCCGACATACATTATATATAGCATCTCTGCTACCCTCATCCCGCTACGAGCTACCTTATGTTTGCCAATTCGCGGTCTCCATTCAAGAACACGTCTACCACAACAGTTTGAATTTACACTAACGAAAGTTATTTTCTTAGGTGCGAATGCAGAACCCGGCTGCGTGTCTCCAGCACCGCGGTCGACTCAGCCATGCAGTCAACATGACTGTCCAGTGTGGGTGGCAGGACCTTGGTCAGGGGTAAGTAACATTAACCACTTAATACATCACCTGATCTGACCTGCGGGTAATTGCGTAACACACTATCAGTAGCAATGGTTTTCATTTTGACAGTTCAACAACATTCATTGTGTTATTTTCGTTGTTGAGCAGACAAATTTTTAGAACATATGAAGCAGTGGATTAGCAATCTCTCTCAGATTAAGATTGATACGAGTAGTGTGTTACTCAATTAGGGTGTGATTAGTGACTATTCATTCACAAGCGAGATCCCATGCATCGCATGCATCGTCGTATCACTTTGATGTGTCAAGACACATCAAAGTGATACGACGTTGCACCACAAAACCTTCAGGCATTCCATAAAACATACGCTTTCAGTGACGTTACTGATTTTTTCATTACTACTCGCATCGCTTAGATGTGTGTCGGTGTCGATGCGGTACCTACATCACCACATGCGAACTATGCTTCACATGGGGGTCGCCAGGTGCTATGAGGAACAGAGTGTAAAGTTCACTCACCCTTCATAAAAACGACCGGCTGTGGGCAACTACGACGATAGTTATATATATGCTAGTTGTGCAGTAAACTCTGCTTGCGCGATGCAGGATTTTGCGTGTGTAGTTTGTATGTGACGATGTACATGGCGCCACAATCAACTTTTCATTTTTCCTGATAATATTTTAGTAGGTATACAAGACATGCTATAAACAATAGCTTACCCACAGAAGTAGTTTCAAGTCATATTCAGAGTCATATCCAAAGTACACACAAGTCTAACAAATCCGATACAAAGTGTACAGTAAGCGGCTCATGCTGTCGATAAACTATTCTATTCTCACAATGTGTAGTGCGAAACTTTGTTGCGCTGGTGTACTTACGTAAAGTGCAGGGAGATGCAATTTCTTAGGAACGTGTTACATACATTGTTGGAGATTTTGTATTCATGTTTAAGTTTTGTGGGGTCACCTTGGATGTCCTTGTATTCATTTGACCTTTTGCAGCAGAAAGTAAAGATTTTAATTCTTACTAGCTTCTGCCAGCGGCTTCGCCCGCGTGGATGTCGGAAATTATCCCACGGGAACGTGCTACCCTAATAAAAAGTATGTCCTTCCCTAGGATGCCATCTCTTTGCCAAATCAGAAGTTCAGTGGTTTACGTGTGAAAATGTAACATACAGTTTCAAGTTTAAATCCTCCCCTTAAAAACCGAATTACCCCTTTTTGCCCCGTCAGGGGTCAATTTTAGACTACTTTACATAATTATTATTAATTGTTTTCTGTCAAAACTATTAATACTGAGTTTCGAGTTAATTGGACCGCGCATTCAATTACTTCCACACAAACTTCAAGACCCCTATATCCCCCTTTGAGGGGTAATTTTGAAAAACTTATAATAATAAACTTTATTACTTACTTAGGCGAGTATTCTTGCCAAGTTTCAAGTTTATTAACCTAATAAAGACGATTTTTCATATAAACTGTATCCCTGCTTTTTAACCCCACAGGGGTGCAATTAAAAAAAAAATCGTTTGGGATGTATTTATAACTTGACTTAAAGATTATTTATACTAATTTTCGAGTTAATCAAGCCATGCAGTAAAATCCTCCCCTGTAAAATTGACTACCCCTTTTCAGCCCGTCACTGGTAATTTTCGAAAAACACTGATACACATTATTCTTTACTTTCGATCGTAGGTATAAATAGTGAGTTTCGAGATAATCGGACCGCGCGCTAAAATTCTTCCATACAAACTTTGAAACACCCCAATCCCTTTTTAGAGGGTAGTTTAGAAAAACATAAAATGGCAAACTTCATAATTTACTTAGATTAGTATTGGTGCCAAGTTTCAAGTTTATTAACTCAAGGAATAAGATTTTCCATGCAAACAAAATACCCCCATTTCACCCTCTTAGGGGTGGAATTTCGAAAAATCTTTTCTTAGTGGATACCTACTCTTCACTAAGAATGCACCCTCCAAATTTCATGTCTCTAGGACCAGCGGTTTAGGCTGTGCGTTGATATATCAGTCAGTCAGTGAGTCAGGACTTTGAATTTCTGCCAGGGTGGCGGGATCGTCCGAAAGGGTTACCGCTGCCCTGGAACATAAAGGGCTAAGGAAGGAACACGGGTGGGTTTTAGTCAGTAAGAGTCTGACACTCCCTTCCGCTCCACCCAGAGCGGGAGGGGTCATTTGATGAGATCCCATCCTCAAAAAAAAAGGACTTTGAATTTAATATTAGATTTTAAATCTAAAGTTACAGTCTTAAAACATATTCAAAAACCAATAAGGTAAGATAGAACGTATTAATCAGTCAGTAATTAAGCTAGGTAGTAGCCAGCAAGTAGGTATTAGAATGATCGGCGTTGCCGATTAGTTGGCCGACTAATCAGCATTTTGAAAACCGATTAGTCGGCTAGTCGGCAAATACTATATGTAGTCGGTCCATCTCTAATCTTAAGATAAAATATTACAGTATCATAGCCGTGTCCAGAACTCCACTGTGGGTGAGATAACCTACGACAAACTTATTATTTGCGGTTTGTACAGTAATCGGGTCTAGGGATCGAACCGCAAAATTAAGTTTGTTTTTTATTGTGTATACTTTTCCGGGATAAAAAGTACCCAGTGTGGTGCCCAGGATATAAAAGAATAATTATACCAAGTTTCATCGTAATTGAACCGGTAGGCGTCCAGCGTGATTCAGTATTCACGCGCGATGGCTTATTATTAGCGTATTTCATGTATAACTTTGATGTTTCTATACCGATTTCAATGATTCTTTTTTATGGAATAGTTAATAATGTTAACTTTTTTAATTAGGGATGACTGAGAGTGTTATAAACGTAAGAGTAGACAAATATAATCAGAATGCTTCGAACTGCTAAGCTATCGGGAGTTACACGTGTTATTGTGAGTCAACCATAAAAGATAGACATATGCTGTCGTGGGATATTTTTTATATAATTTTAAGGAGAACATTTCCGTCATTAATGATTTCTGTGTAGCTTTAACCATTAAGGTTGCACAAGCGACGGAAGCTTAAAAAATGGAGTAACTTCTCCCGTTTTCCCAATATTTCCCTTCACTGCTCTGCTCCTATTGATAGTAGCGTGATGAAAAGTATACTATAACCTGCTCAGGAGTATGAAAAATAATTGTACCAAGTTTCGTTAAAATCCGTCGAGTAGTTTTTGTTTCTATAACGGTTATACAGACAGACAGACAGACAGACAGACAGACAGACAAAAAATTTACTGATTGCATTTTTGGCATCAGTATCGATCCCTAATCACCCCCTCATAGTTATTTTGGAAATATATTTCATGTACAGAATTGACCTCTCTACAGATTTATTATAAGTATAGAAGATATTGTTTTTTTATCTTATCGTACGCTGCACTCGTTGACTTCATCGCGTCAACTTCGGCTTTTGCTGAAAACCAGGCTGTCTCACATAGGGTTATGTTTAGCGATGGCCGCTTTGCGTGGATGTGACGCATATTTTTCCCCAACTTGTTCTTTTCTGTGTTCTTCCTCTGCGATATGTTTAACGTGTTTTCTTTCGCTCTTTCCTTCTATAATGGTCATAGTTTGTAATTCTAAAATGGATAGGTACACAGATATTATAATTATAGAATGAATAAAATGGTCTCAGTACGTCAGTTTCTAAAAAAAACTTAGTTTTTTAGTTAAATTGACACAATTTTAACTTCGTTTTAAGTACCCTAACTAAAACTCTAAAAATCCACACCAAAACAAAATGATTCCATAAAAGTAAAACTAAAACCCCTCAAAATCTAAAAGAAGTCCTTACCTCCAATTAAAGAAAGTTCAGCCTGTCTTTTTAATTTGTCCGCACTGACGCAAAGTTTCGAAACTTAGGCAAACTTGAAGCTTGTTAGCCTAAAGTTTTAGACGTGGGTATTTGAGCTAGGTTAGTTCGTGATTACAATTTTGTGTGGCTCATTAATTTGTGTGGCTACACGATATTGACTGCATAGTTTAAGTTTGACGATTGTTGCCTTTCGAAGTTGACTTTGAGTGTCAAATTCATAATGGTTGGGTGACCACAGGAGCGTAGTGTGCAGAGCTAACAAAGGTTTAGAGTGATCAAATATTGTAAAATGATTTTACGCCCGAACAATTCGACTACATATTAACACGGGAGCAAATCAATTGCTCCCTGTGTGATGGCAAAACCTGACCACAAGTCCAAGCTGGGATACGTCATTAATTTAATTGTTGTAAATATAATCAACTTTTGGGAAACCAACTAGAACTATTTCAGGTAACGTCACCATCGAACCATCACATCACATCAATTTTATCCCTGAGTTTGTTTTGCCATATCTTCTTAGGGCTAGTCAGATAGGAAATTTCGACTCCATTTAGCTTTTTTTATCATCATAATAATCTATAATGTTCCCACAGCTGGGACACAGGCCTCCTCTTGGTGGCCGCAATCCGCCACGCCGCCCCAGTGCGAGAAACCAAAATTTCGAAGACATTTAGCATCTACTAGATTCCAAATGTTTTCGAAATTTTGGTTTCTGGACCAAAGTGATCCCCATATCCTATTTACATAAAAAACAATTTCATATTAAAACCAGACCATTCCTTAGAAAACTTTATCCACAAGATACCCATTTATTGCCCCACTCATATCCATATCAACATTAAAATTAAGATCATTCTCTGTCCAGTGCTCAGTATCCTGTGGCGAAGGAGTCCAGGTTCGTGGCGTGGAGTGCACCCCATCGGGAGGTGGATGTGACCCCGCCTCCAGACCAGAGATATCACGACCCTGTTCTACTGGTATCAGCTGTCCAGCGTATAGGGAATCTGATGAACCAGAGGTAAGATTCTTTCGTAAATTAAGCTTATCGTCTCTGGTGATCTAAGGTCTTGTAGAATTGCCAAAGTAAAATGGAGTTGAATTGTTAAAATTCCTCTTATAAGTGTGTTATGCAATTACAACGCTGATTTCATGTAAAATAATTCCAGTTAAACCAATTCATAGTAAGATTCAATTTTTCGTTTAAAGTTGTCCTCGCATCTACAGAAATTATGGTCATCTCCTAACTAGAACAGGGACATTGTAAAAATTAACTTGTATTTAAAATATAACTCACAGTTATACCAACAGGACGAAATAGAAGAGCTTCTACCTGGAGTAGTCTACCACACCCAACCGTTGATACAGCCGTACCCAATGCCCCAGGCGAAAGCAGAGCGTCTGATTGGAGAACCTGATGTCCCGGTAGAGGCCACGTAAGTACTGTTGACTTAAGTAGATTTTTATAGTGTGGAGGCAATTCTTTAGGTCTAAATCAGCAATCAATTGAAAATAAATCTTGTTGAAGACGAAACAGATGTTAGTTTTGAATATCAGTATGCTATTTATTATACCAGTAGATGATAATTATGTCTTAAAGTGAAGAATTCAGTTTAGTTTAAATTAAGTCAAAATCATCAATCCATTGAAAATCAATCTTGTTGAAGACGAAACAGATATCATTTTTTAGTTATACTAGTTGATGATAAGTTTTAAAATGATGAATTCAAAATTAAGTATAAATGTGTAGAAAATATTGGAATAACTTGTACATTTCAATCAGTGTATAAAATTTTTAATGAAATAAAACTTGAAAGCGGCTATTAAAAGTTTTCAGTACAGTGCAGAAAAAGTCTTATGTTCATTTATAACTTTTGATCAAAAGTCGGACATATACATTTTAATACCTTATTTCTTCGAGAAAGATGTTTGAGGACTTGAAGTTTTCAAAGATAATTAAAAGAGTTTGATTCTAAATTATTAATAAGATATTTCTAGATTTTCGTTAATACATAAATTCCTTTCAATTATATATATTTTCCTGAATGAATCATCCTACAAATACAACAATTACGAAATCGTACGAGTACCTAGCTTACTTGAATAAACAAAAGATTAGCTAAATCTATTCAGTTCTATATATAGAAAGTTTTACCCGTGGAAAATACGTTGGCAAAGTAACACAAAGTTCTAAATATATGATCTTAGTTCAATTATGTGAGTTCCGGCCATTCTAGCTTCGGGTTTGTGGTGAAAGATCCTTACAAGTTTGTCTTCATAACAATTTAAGTTTTCAACAATGCTAACATTAGCATAAGGATTGTCGTTTAATCTTCCTTTCCTTCGAAAAAAAGCTAAGGAATTTTCTAAAGAATACAGAATGTATCAGAATGGTATGGTCGTATTTAAGGGTGTGATACAGACCATCAAACTGAACAACTGTCTCTATGGAATCAACATCGTAACCGCGAAGAAAATATCAACTGTCCTATAATAGAGGTATGAGGAACAGGGTGTAAAGTTCACTCAACTGCTTGGAGGATACTCTGACCAGACGGGTGTCGTGTCTGTTGGGCAACTGCCCGATGATTGAAGTCGGGACGTTGTACATATGTTGTTTGCGCGGTAAACTCTGCTTCCGCTATGCAGGATTTTGCGTGACGTCGGTGTGATGCGTAATTCGCATGTGGCGATGTACTCGTAGATGCCGCCACAGTTCCATACAAAATTTAAATACCTACTCGACCTAAATGTAGTGGTGGATTATTTTTTCGCGCTTACGATGTTGGTTCCGTGGAGAAAATTGTTCTGTTTGGTGGTCAGTACCACAGCCCACCTTTCTGATATATTATGTTGTCATATTCTTTTGTTTTATCATCAGCTGTAACTACGTCTGCCTCCACACTATTAGAATTATCTAGTTTTTATCAGACCTTTTCAAAAACGTCAATTTTCTTAACAACGTCTAACGCAGCATGTGTCATTATAATATCAATTTTATTCCCAACGATATTAAGATCAATATTCTCTGATTTCATTGCTCAATATCCAAGCTCAGAGTATTTTGTTGTTGTCTTTTCAGCAATTACAAAATATTCTTTGCGTGTGGCTGGTTGTATGTAAGGTATTGTACCTAAAACAAAAGTTTTTAAGGTTTCACTTCAAACATCTACACATTTTTAACAAGGAATGACATTACCCGTCCTTTCAACGAATCCTGTTGCAGTAGTCTTGATTTTTGGCTTGTGTGGTTCGAAAACGTCTTTAATTTCGATTTTATAGGGTATGATTATGAATTGGCATTCAATATTATCAATTGTTCATGAATTATTAACTAACTCTACAACTTTGATGAGCTGAATACAAAATGCAGAAGCTGCGAGATTTAGAAAGTAGCATTATAGAAAAAAAAAAAAAAAAATTAAACTGTTATATTATCTTTCATTCACATTTTGAACAGAAAATTATTCGTACGGTCATAAAATGATTGCGCGAATGCTGCCAATTTTAAAAATATGGGTAAATATGTATATCATTTTCCAGAAACAGACACATATTTCAAAGCTCATCTCGCCCTGTGTTTAAATTAAAGACGATTTTTGATAAATGTTATATTTTTTTATTCCTAGTGTTCGTGTTAGAACCCACCTTGAGTGTTTATGGAAACCTGACCCTTCCTGGGATGTCTAGATTTTATAGTAATTTTAAGAATCGGGATGTTACGGTTCATGAAGATAAAAAAGAAAGGTAAAGAGAACAGAGAGAGATAAAGAAGAGATAGATATATTTAAAATGAAGATTAAGGACTTCAGTTCACTCAAGCAAACTTGAACGATTATTCCAGTATGGATATCTAATGAACCGGAAATATTAAAATAAAATATTCCGAACAATCTTTCTGGAAAGATTTCTGAATCGTATCAATTAAGGTTACTCGGATATCTATGAAGGTTACCAAGTTTTACGGTTCTGCTTGCGATTACAAGGGCTTACATGATGAAAAGGCAGGTGGAACCTTTAAATGGGGATGGTTGATCATACTGGATGAGTCTGGCAACCAATGTTTCTAAGGGGTATCGTATTACCCAGTACCTGGGTTGTGGAGGTCAGATGGGCAGTCGCTCCATATAAAATGCTGCCGATCTATTATGCAAAAACCTTGCCGTGAAGACTTAAGTGAAGGGAACTGTCAATCTCAAGCATCAGCCGATCGATTCTGTAAAAATTTCATCGGGAAAAGTTAAGTGAAGTAAGCTTAGAGTGAGCTGTCAATAGTGTCAACCCCTTAGCATTAGTTGGAATGACTGCTCACTTCACGATTACTTCACCTAAGTTTTCACGGTGCGACGGTTACAGAATCGCACAACAGGTCCGATTAGACTGGAAGTTGTTGATTGTGTGAACCGGGGCGCGTAGTTGCGCCGTCCGTTATGCGTTCCGGTTTTCCGAACAAAAAGTGACATACCTAAGAACGCGACGATCGCCTTTTTGCACGACGATCGCTTTTGGTTAGGACACCGCGCCGGTTTAATGTTCCATAAGTTTGCTTGAGTGTCTATATGCAACAAAATAATATTCTAATTAAAGATTACTTTCACAATCGTTCATCTTTTGGAGGAGAGCCGATTTTTGTTTATTGTGAACATCTTCTTGAAATTCAACTCTGTCTGGGGACCTACTACCATCTCTTATTTTGTATTTCACATTCTGTGTCCAAATGAACATTATTCATTCTTCTATTATTTTATTTTTACTTCAATGTGGGAAAGAAAGAAAGAATTATGTTTATTTGGACACAGAACGTGAAACACAAAATACAAAACAGTAAACATAATGTTTTAACAACAATAGTGTGTTCCTCACGGCTGCGCCAAAAAGGTACATTTCAGCATTCATGCTAGATAGATGCTATCTGACCACATATCTAACGCTGGTTTTCCAATGAACCTTTAGGAACAAGTGACGGGAAGTATCAAACAGTTTCAACATACCCAATACATTTTGGAAAAAGATGCAACTTTAATGTCCTGTATAGCACACACTGAAGTTAGATTAAAACATGTAATACCGCTATATGAGGTGGTGGTAGGCCCCCGATGTGAAGATGATTGCTGAAAATACATAATTACTTTAACCTAAGTCCACTGCTGTTCGGCACCGTACAATGTTTAAGTGTTACATATTTAAGTATTTAAATACATAAATATTCACTATAACTGTATTATGTCTATGTATGTTATCAATATTTGTAAATACAATGCACACACCATGTCCGCGTCGGCATGATTCGGAACAGACCGGGCGGGAAAATTCAATGTAGGTATATTTTGCCGCCCGGCTAGTCGGCTGTGCCGAGTCATGCCGACCCGAACATATGTAGCACACGTTAGGTATGATTATTATAAAGGTAAAATAATTTTATAAAACCAGAATGAGGTTCTGTTTAAGGCATACTAATAAAGAAAGAAAGAAAAATGCCAATTCAGCAAAAAAAAAACGGCAAAATGCTAAAACTAGAATAATGCTAAGTTTTTATGCAATTAAATTAAACCCTGAGATTCCACTGTTCTTAAATGGTCATAATGTTCAATGACAAATATAGGTACAGAGGAGTTTCTTGTCCGTTCTTCTTCATAGGAACCTCTATGCTTTGGAACAGGCAAATAGCTTCATGATTCTGACTAACCGACTCATTAACAATTCAAAAATGCAAATGGGTTAATGGAAATAAATGCTTTGATTTTAAAGTCAAGGATAAATAAAAAAAAAATAAAAAAAGTCAAGGATATAATAAGCTTGGACAAATTGAAGTTGTAATAAATAAAATTCATACATAATATGATTACTAGATCACCAGAAAAACAGTATAAAATTTAAAAAAAACATATGTGTTTGGCACTGCTTCGAAGCACGTAGCAACATAAGATAAAAAATCCCAAGCCGAAGGCAGATATGAAGAAACCTTATTATAAAACCAAATCACAAAAAATCCGTAACATCCCTTCTGTAAATATTAAAAGAAACATACTACACAGAGGAACCTTTCTTCAAACTACCAACTCAACTATTGATGAACTAATTTATATGCACAGTATATTTCAATTCACACCAACCCCGAACCATTGCACACATCATCTCAACTTTACTCTGCTCTGATTTCTATTTTTCTACTCTATGCACTGCACATAAGATTTATATTTCCTTGCACATAATATAATACACGAACCGTTTGTCTTGCAACGTTTCCTTGCTTACACTTTTACCAATTGGCACAAACATTTAACACAAAATTGATACACACAAGTTGATTTTTCCAAATACTTTTTAACTGTGGTCGAATTTGCAGGTATTGGGTGATTTAAATTACATTTTAACACTGGTGCATACTTCTACATATACCAGCCCGAAATTATGTAGGATCTCTAGCTGCCCTTAGCACCTCGCATGTCGACCTATTATGACCCCGTGTGAATCTACAATAGATAGAATAGATTTTTCCTTTTCAATTCTGGGCGACTTTCGTAGGATTGGGCTATTTCTGGCACAGTAATTTAGGGTTCGTAAGAGTTTAATATTATAATACCTTACCGTCTAAGTCCTAGGTATAAATTTAATTAACTTCTTAATATAAATATCAAATAACTTTGTAAAGCAATTATTATTTTCATCAAAGCTTTTTTTATTCAACCTTTAACTGAAATTCATTTGTAAGGCAGCTTATTCCCACGATTGTCTTAATTTACTTTTGAGAGATAAAAAGAACATACCGTTAAAAAATAAATAAGAAAATGAATTATTTTCTTTGCATTAAGTTACAATAAATAACATTCAACAAGAAAAAGTCGTACAAATCCAAATTACTCTGCCAACTCTAAAGATTAAAAAATCTTTACGTCAACTAACAAAATATTATTTTTTCAAACAGCTACATCAAAGATGATGACTGGGGTCCCTGCAGTGTGACCTGCGGAGAAGGTTGGAGGAAGAAAGAGGTTCATTGCAAAATATTCCTGGAGTTCAGTAGAACTATTGCGAAGCTGCCTGACAGTAAATGCTTGGGACCTAAACCTACTGAGGACACTGAGCGATGTGTCATGGAACCCTGTTCTATGGCTTATGGGACTTCATTTGGAGATTCTAGTGTGCCATCTTATAGTGGTGGTGATAGGTGAGTAATTAATGATAGATCAACAGTAGTTAATAAAGATTCATCAAGAAATCTGCTCAATTAAAAGATAATTAAATTTTCAATAAATATTTGCATCAAATCTAATGCATGATCCATTGTAACACATCCCATTCATCTTCCATCGTACGTCATTTCATCGTTCCATTGTTAGTATATAATTATTTTCGTCTCATTTGCTATGAAATTCAACCAAATAGAAACAATTAATTCTATTTTCCCTAATAATATCATTGCTACATGAACCGTTTTCCTGACATCTGTAAACGGATAGGTTATTTATTATTTCTACTATCTGGATTTCTATTTAAAAAAATTACAGTAAAGAAAAGAACACATAAATTCAATCATTTAATTTCTCCAAAAGCTTATCCAGTACGCCATTCCCAACTGACTCTTTAACGACATCATTTACTCTAAACTTCAATAGTTCATTCTCTTCTGGATATTCCGGTAGATTCATACTTAGGTCTATTCTCGAGCCTTTCAGTATAGAATCATCTTCAGCATCCATTGTCACAATCCTTAGCTCTATCATAGCTATCAATAAACCATATGGTTTAAATTCTTCTATATCTGCATTGAAATCCTCTTTTTTGTAAACAGTCTCTGCCATTATGTCGAATTTGTTTAAGAAAACTTTTAAGTTGTCATAATATATCATCTTGAGGAGATCTAAATGTTCAGATCTGAACGCTGAATCAGTACACATGTATAGAAAGTACATAATGTCTGTGACTGGATTCGCATACCTCATTGCTTGGAAGTCTATGAAGCATACTTTTCCGGTCTGTAAACAAAATAGTACATTTGAACGATTTTTGGAATGGCAATCTCGTTGGCAAGCCAAAGTTTTGATATTAATATCAGGTGCAAGGACAAAATTAAGTGGCTTGATTAGATTGCATGATTAATAGCCACGGTTACTAGCAGTGCCTTACGCACGAACTTGCTCAGCAAAGCGCCACTGACGTGCGCCTTGCACGCACTGAATGACACTGCTGAAAGGATCGATCTATTTACCTGCTCTCTGGATGAATTCACAAAAACAATATTGTATGTGTTATGTTATTCAAAATAGTTATTAATAATATAGTTTAATTAAGGAGCACGCTAACGCATTAGGAATTCCCTGTAATGTTAGTTGTTTGTGATAAATAAATAAATATAAAAAGAAGATTGTAAATATACTATTTCAAATTGAATTTCTTAATTGGATTAACGTTAATTTAGCTTCATCGCTTCATTTATTTTTATGAATAAATAACCTGGGGCTAGATTCAATCGTAATACGTCTTTAAGCGAACCACGTATAGACTTAGAAATAACATTTAATATAATCTACAAACCCAAGCCCTAGGTAATAATTAACTAGCTGATAAATTTTAAAAAAGACTAACATAAATAAAACAAAATCGTGATGTGTGGTACGCCGGGATTTAAACCGTTTACAATCCTAATACCATAATCTTTAGGTACAATTCAAATCGAGTGCCACCGAATTCATTTTTTAACGTTTTGAATTGTTAGCTAGTCTCAAATTAGCTACAGATTACTCACCTCATGTTTGAACAGCATATTGTTGACCCAACAGTCTCCGTGGCATAAAACATTAGTTTTACTTGGTTTTGTGTACTTTTGCAACAGGTCCAAAAGCTTGACATCTATTGTCTCTAGTCTTTTCTTGGCACCTTCATCAGTAATCTTCCTTAAAGACATCTCAAATGATTCAAAGAAATAATTCCTCAATTTAGTTTTATTCAAAAAGTCATTCTGGTACAAAAGATCGTGAAACTCAGGTGTGATTTCATCGAATCTTGCTGGATCTTTAGTTTGAAACACGAACGATAAAGCATGGAATTTAGCCAGTTCACCAATTACCATACCAACTTCTTTAATTCCCAAGTTCTCATATTTGGCCAGTTTGCCATCGATTTCAAATCCCTTTGTCATCAAATCGTCCAGAATGATTATATCGTTGGAACTTTCTGTGTTTGAGAATAAACAATGAGACAGTTCCAGTCTTTCGTGTTCATATAAAACATTTTGTAAGTCCTTGAACTTGCTTATCACTTTGTTGTACGCGATCACTTCTCTTTCATGCAGTTTGTGGAACAAAACTTGTCTTTCCGTATTCAATAAAGTCTTAACAATAACACTGATATTATTTTCGTCACTATCTGTCTCCCTTATCTCCACTCGAAACACATTTGCTATATAATTCGCTTTTTTGCCACTTATACAGTCCACGTTATACTCAAAATCTTGAATGCCTTTAGCCAGAGCAATCTCTTTGATAGAACTGTGTAGTTCTAGAGAGTTAAAATCATCTGGTTCACTTAGATGGACTTCTAAAGACATTATCACTGTCACTAGTTCCGCTATCACTGACTGTTCATTGAGTATTAATCATGCGAAAAGTTCCATATCGTCTGATAAGCCAATATCAATACGTAAATATTTGTTTAGATTACGTTTTGCGATACGCTTTTTAATGTTAGCTATATTGCTTTCGGATGCAAAGAAAATAATTGGGCTTCAGTGACTTTTTAGGGTTCCGTAGCCAAATGGCAAAAAACGGAACCCTTATGGATTCGTCATGTCTGTCGGTCTGTCTGTCCGTCCGTATGTCACAGCCACTTTTTTCCGAAACTATAAGAATTATACTGTTGAAGCTTGGTAAGTAGATGTATTCTGTGAACCGCATTAAGATTTTCACACAAAAATAGAAAAAAACAAAAAAATTGGGGGTACCCCATATTTAGAACTGAAACTCAATTTTTTTTTTTTCATCTTACCCAAACGTATGGGGTATCTTAGATAGGTCTTCAAAAATGATATTGAGGTTTCTAATATCATTTTCTAAACTGAATAGTTTGTGCGAGAGACACTTCCCACCACTTTGGTAAAATGTGTCCCCCCCCCCTGTAACTTCTAAAATAAGAGAATGATAAAACTAAAAAAAATAGATGATGTACATTACCATGTAAACTTTGACCGAAAATTGGTTTGAACGAGATCTAGTAAGTAGTTTTTATTTAATACGTCATAAATCGTAAACCGCAATTTACCTTTCATTCAATCAACTAAACGGAACCCTTCAAAGGCGAGTCCGACTCGCACTTGGACGCTTTTTTTGTCTAAATGGCGAAACTGAGTTCAACTTCTAGAACTAGGTACCTGTATTATTGTCTTGGTTTTTTTTAATTATGCAGGGTCAAATAAAATTAGCTAACGAAACTTAAAAAAAATATTTTCATAAACTTATAATTTCTAGTAACTACACTGCCAACGGCCGATGACCCCATAGTCAGCTGTAGTTACTTGAAATAAAAAGCTTAAAATTTATTATTTTTGTTTGTGTTATCATCATTAGATATCGATCCCCATCACGTCTGGGTATTTTGGCTAGCCAATTTAATTTGACCTTGTGTATGTATATCTAGATAGTCAATCTTCCGTAAGTTCTTCTGTATGATAATGATCGTCGTTTGTTTTAAACAGCAGATTACTTACATTTGGAACTTCGAGTAACATCAGGGTGGCACCGGGATCTCCAGGGAAGTCTTACTCCTGGAAGGAAAAGGGATACACGAGCTGCAGCGCCTCTTGTCTTAGTGGAGTTCAGGTAAAGGAGTCATGTTATAAAAGTGATGAGTCTTGCTATTAACTCGCTGCGTTGACAATTTATATCCATGCTAATATTATAAACGCGAAGGTAACTTTGTCTGTATGTGTGAGAAGCGCATAGGCTACCTTTCATTCTAGATCACAGGCGAAATCGCAGGCAATAGCAAGTGATTAATAAATATTTTCACTTATTATGTGCGATAATAATTTATCTATAAAGTCTAGGTCACATATCAACGGCTCAGTATCTAGGTAGTCATTAAGTCATAATACCATTATGGAAATTCAATTTTACGCGTTCTAAATTCTTGTGTGATGTTCACGTGTTTTGAGGTCAGCTCCCAGTCAACCCAGTGCATTTATTCGCAATAAAAGGCTTACATAAGAATCTATGATCTAGTTGGTGAATCAGTATAAATAAATGTACGGTCAAGGAAATTAATTGTCAAGCAAATTGACTACCAACTTAAATAAATTGTCCCTATGTTCAAATCACAACTATCATTATTTGACAGTTGAATGAAATAGCTCTAAAGGAAGGATATCTATTTGCTTAGCAATATACTTCCACGACTATATTCGTAGATCTTTTGTCTTCGAGCGTTTAACGTCATAAAATTTATTTTACAGGAGCTCATCATCCAATGCGTAAGAGACGAAGATGGGAAGAATGCGTCTCCATACATGTGTGACCCGCTCACCAAGCCTGAGAACAGAGTCAGGACTTGCAACGATCATCCTTGTCCACCCAGGTACACAATTCTTTAATATAACTTAACATAACATAACTTGTTTTGTCCTCGAAGGGTAAGGCAGAAGTGTACCTACCTCGTACCTGAAGTATGTATGCCCACATTTCGCCAGTTATGTTTGAGGCCCATGTACTAGGGAGCGAGGCGATTGCCATCAATCACGAATCCAGACTCCTGACTGCTACGACCTCGTTTGACAGGAATGATATGATCTGTATAGAATCTGTATGGAAGGGCTTGTAGCCCAGTATTAACAGCGGCACGGGTCGATCGATCAGGTTAATCTACTCTTGCCGCAGTTGGTCCGTAGATGGTGACCATCTTCACATACCAAAAACCCCTCCGTGCCTCGGAATGCACGTTAACAGTTGGTCCCGGCTGCCATTCGTGGATGTTTGACAATCGTTACGGGTCGCCAGAAGCCTGAAAGTCTGACAACCAGACTTTATCAGAAAGGCAGTTGCTCCATGTAAAATACTGGTATTTAGCTGTATCCGGTTAGACTGGAAGCCGACCCCAACATAGTTGAGAAAAGGCTAGGCAGATGACGATGGTTTTGTATGGAACGGCTTTTTTGGATGATATTCTAAAATCGGATTGACTAACTTCATTTGCTGCTGCTGAGGCGGTACCTACGAAGTTCACCGTTTAGCTTTTTTTTTTTAATCTTTGCCCCACACTAGGAATTTCTCCTGTATCGTGGGTGCGCTTACAAACATTTAAGCTCACATACACAAACAGCCAGACCCGGAACAACTACTTGTAGGTCATACAAATATTTGTTCCGTGCGAGAATCGAACTCGCGACACGCAGCGCAGCAGTCAATCGCTTAACCACTGCGCCAACCGTGCCGTCGAAGCTAATTGTTACTAAAACATTCACAAGTCAACGCAGTACCTTTTTGTTATCGTTTCAGAATTTTTCCTCCTCTTCCACGAGCCAAATTTCCTCTATGACACAACAATGTAAATATTTATTCGAATGATCATCAAAATGGGTCTTGTATTTTTGTTTTGTCAGTAGTATTTCTTATAAACAATCGTAATGAAGTGTATAAATGTGTAGCGGGATTGTCCGAAAGGGTTACCGCTGCCCTGGAACATAAAGGGCTAAGGAAGGAACACGGGTGGGTTTTAGTCAGTAAGAGTCTGACACTCCCTTCTGCTCCACCCAGAGCGGGAGGGGTCATTTGATGATTTCCCATCCTCAAAAAAAAAAAAAAAAAAAAAAAAAAAAAAGTGTATAAATGTTTTTGTCCTTTACTTCCACGTGTATCAAATTATCTAGCGATTAATATGTTACTACCGCCATTTCCGTTTCCCTTTCTTTTATCTGTGGCAGTAAATTGACGTCTGGTAGTATTTGTATGGAAAAATTATAAAAATTTCTTCGCAAGATGTGACATATACCAGCCGCTCTATTCTGAAAAATCTAACCGTGATAACTTAGGTGAAGTGAGCGGTCATTCCACCGGATGTCAGGGATTGACACTACTGACAGCCCACTTCAGGTTTTAGTCACCTAATTCTGCACGGTGAGATTTTACAATAAAAGTTTGGTCTTTAGGGCGAATTCGACCCGCTTCATATCTACTTAAATGTACGC
This sequence comes from Apamea anceps, assembly GCA_951799955.1. NCBI lineage: Eukaryota > Metazoa > Arthropoda > Insecta > Lepidoptera > Noctuidae > Apamea > Apamea anceps. The sequence continues at coordinate 1,536,236 of OX637524.1, read as the reverse complement.
AGATTTGAAGCGGGTCGAATGACAGCTCACTTCAAGTTCACTTAACCTAAGTTTTCACGGTGAGATTTTTAGAAACCCTGAACATCATTCTCAAAACACCACATAGGTACTCTAATAACAATCCACAATCAAGATCAGGTAACATAACTAGGCTGCACTACAACGGCACTCTCAAAGCGACACACACACAAAGCGTGCTACCGGACTCCAGTTGAAACTGAACTAATCCTGATATTATGTCCTTTGTCAGGTGGAATTTCACTGAATTCTCGCAGTGCACCAAGTCGTGCGGCATCGGCATTCAGACGCGAGAGGTCACCTGTATACATGAGGTAAGATTACTGGCCATTCATGCAGTGTGTGTACCAGAAGGCCAATTCTCGTAATTTAAAACGTTCAAAATCTAATCGCAGTTTCAGTTAAAGGTATTTTTGACAGAATGAGACTGAAATCAGACTATGAATGTATCTGATTTGAGAATTTGAAGTTCAGAACTTGTCAAACTATATTTTAATTAGTTTTTGAAATGATGATCTTTATGTAAATAATAAGAAACAACATCTTTTCGTGAACCGTTTTAACTGTCTACAGTAAAGTTTAAATAAGCCTGCTGATTAGATTAATCGAGACGGAACATTTGGAAACGAAATGGCTGTAACGGATGTTTTTTTTTTTGGTAAACTTTTATGAAAGAAACAATTGCACTACTTACTTAGTTTAATTTTACTCAAATAGTTTTGCTAGGCAACATTCTAGATCACAGAAAACGGCGAAGGAAAACATCGTGAGGAAACCGGAATGTCTCAGAACCAAAACATTCGAAGACACGTGACATCTACCAACTCGAACTGGGCCCGCGCGGTGGATTACGGCTATTTTGTTCTCACAGAGAGGAGGCCTGTGTCCTAACAGTGTGAACATTATCAGCTGATTATGCTAGCGCCAATTACTCATTATAAAAAACCCTATATTCTCAGGTAACCCGAGGCGGTACAAACACGGTGGTGGTACCGAACAGCATGTGTCCCCAGCCGCCGCCCCCCGACCGACAGTACTGCAACGTGCTGGACTGTCCCGTCAGGTGGCACTCCGGAGAGTGGTCCAAGTGCTCCAAGACTTGTGGAGGAGGGATAAAGCAAAGAGAGGTTCGTAATTATCAAAAAGGTAAAAGTGGCCAAATTATTTTTATGCTAATGCAATATTGTGGATAGTCGACGATGACTGCGCCTTCAATTAATAACATTACGTGAGATTGTGGTCAAACAAACGATAATTATCTGCATCTATACATATTATAAATTAATAAATTAAAGTCGCTTTTCATATCTGTCTGTATGTCCGCGTAGTTCTTTTAAACTACACAACGAATTTTGACACGCCATCACTTAGACAATTTATTTCGAAAAGTTTTATGTATACATAATATAGACGCCAGCACATCAAGCTACAACATTCTGTCAATTTTCTTTAGTAGATTCTCAACTTTATCGCTAAAGCATAAGGTTCAAAGTTGATTGAGAAAATTTAACAGTTTCGGGTAGCTTGGTGTGTATCTGTACAATACGATTTTGTAAAGTCAACAATCTATTTTAGAACATGCAAAATCTGCTACCCTCCAAAATAAGTAAAAAGATTTAACTGTGGAGCAAAGAGGATTCAAATGTTGGAGTGTAAATAGAACTAAAAATTCATAATTTTATATATTGTGCCCCGCGGTTTCACCCGCATAAGTTTCGATCCCGTGGGAATATCGGGACAAAAAGTATCCTATATGTTAAACCTGGTTATAAACCCTCTGTGTGCCAAATTTTATCCATATCCGTTTAGTAGTTTTTGCGTGAAAGAGTAACAAACATCCATCCATACAAACTTTCGCGTTTATAATATTAGTAGGATAATGTAGTAGGATCTTTTACCATATCTATTATTTTCTCACACCAGGTGGAGTGTAAGCAGATAATGGCGCAATCCCACGTGGTGGAACGTCCTGCCTCTCTCTGCAGTTCCCCACGTCCAGCCGCCACTAAATCCTGCAACTCAAGACCCTGTCTCTTAGACACGGCTTCACCAGAAATATCACTGGCTAACTCGTCGTATATACAGCATGACCCGAAGAAGAAAAAGGTAAGGACTGACTTCTGAAGTTCTCCTAGTTTCGAGGGAGTCTAAAGAAAATTGGAAAAGAATTATTCAAACTAATTTTACAGTTTCTCAGGTCTAATAACTGTTCTAAAGTAAGATCTATTCTATAGAAATTAAATTCCAGCAATGATTATACAACGAAATATTAAATTCCAGTTTCGTTGTTTAATTTTAGAGTTAATTGAACTTGATTTGTAGAACTCCTTGTTGATTTCGTGTCATGTTCACCATCTTCTTATTTCTTAGTATTCAAATAATGAAGACTACTTTAGGTACTTCTAGAAGCACTCACAAGGATTGTAACCTATTCTGTTATACTCAGGTGACAGTGAAGGTAGGAGGTTCCGCAACTATTTTCTACGGCACTCAAGTGAAGATCAAATGCCCAGTGAAAGGGTACAATAGAACCAAGATACAATGGGCGAAGGACCACCAGATCATTAGCAAATCCAAGAAGTATAAGATTTCAAGAAAGGTAAGTTTCTTTCTGAATATTTTAAGGTTTAAATTGTTAGACTTTATCTCTGTAAAGCCGTTTTACGAGCGAGTGCAAGTTTCTGTGAGTCAGTGTGATAAAAAATAAAACAGTTTTTGCAAAGCATTCAAAAGTGTGCCAAAGAGTGTTCGCTTGTGGCTCCGAAAGTTATGAGGCATGCTTATAGAAATGTTAAATTTTCACGTGGTTTTTACTACGTATATGTTTGACATCATTTTGTCGCAAGAGTACTATAAAGTCAAGGCTTATGATAAGTAATATTGTACTGTCAAACTTAAGGAAAACAACATTATTTTTGTTTATCAGAAGTCTTCTTCTTGTTTATTATTTATCTCTGTGTGTATATTTTCCCTATAGAGTTTCAATAGGTATCCACCGTGTTCCGGACGATATACATAAACTTCGACCAGATGTTCAGACCATGGAAATGAGCATTTTTCATTATGGACACATTAATTAATACTTATTTTTTGTTAATTTTCCTACAGACTCAATACCTTGACGTAAATCACTCGATATGCATGCATCTTTATCTCTTTATCCGAAGCATTTGATAGATTTATCAGTTTAATTGCACTAAGCGGCAACACGGGCGGGCTCGCAATATATGGAAGGAGTGGAGGAAGGTTTTTGCCCAGGAGTGGGACAGCGTAGGCTAGTATAAAAACAAAAAAAAAAGCGGCAACATTGGCCAAATTGAGACCGTTTCTTACTGCTCAATTAAATTTCATTAAATGAAATTACAAATATCCTTGTAACGAAGCGTGTTTAAGTACCACTTCCTTTGTTAGATTTGATTTGTAAAAGCTATAGAAGCGTTTGCCAAATTTTATGGACAGCGTGAAGAACACGGTGTATATGTATCGGTTATTTTGAAGCTCTGCTACTAAGTGTGTCCAGAGGGCCTGCTAAACAAATGGTAACCGTTTTTGAAACATTTTGTATTTCCACAGCGACTTTCAACAGGATTAACATAAGATGTTCGGTAGTTTATGTCAATTCTATACATTGACATCTCATCGTTATCGCTGATAGAAATGTGACTTTGCCCTCAGGTAGCACTGAATCCTTTATCAAAACACATTCTACATTCACTTTTTAATCCAGGGTGCCCTTCGTATCAACTCCCTCTCACTCCGAGATCACGGAGTGTACACCTGCGTAGCTGGTAGATCCAGTGCCAACCTGACGCTGCTAGTCAAACCTAGACCAGGAGAGTTTCCGTCAAGTGAGGAAATAGAGAGGCACAAGGCTTTGGATGAACCGTCGTCACCACTTTCAGATAGGTAAGATGATTGTTTCAAAATTGATACGGATGATGATGATTTAAATGATACAGTTTTTATTGATATACTTTTATCAACAGCAGGGCAGACGGACGATATAGAGCAATGATTGGAGGCACTTCTGATGATCAATCACATGAACAGCGTCCGGGGGACTCCAGGAAGAATTATAAGAATAGGCAGAAAGGTAAGCTAACGATAAAGCAAATCTTAAACTTTGAATTATATCACCTGTAGTAAGCTTCTTTTTAAATGGGCCTGGTCTTGACCTCGATCGTGCCTGATGGAAAGTGATGGATGAGGTATATGATTAAATGTGCCCAGAAAATTCCTGTTCATTGATGAGTACTTTCAATACGACATAAAACATGTAAAAAATAATCACGAAAGAAATAAAACTGTTAAATAAATGAAATTGTATTAAAACTGCTGTGAAGGTTTAGACGTCACCTCGATTATATGTTATATTATATTTATAAACATAAAAAAAATAAGTAAGACAAAAAAACGTATTTTTTAGTTTATTTGTTTGCAACTGATATTGTAGGTTTATTACAAATTCGATGCGCATTAAAATCGTTTTCCCTAAAATGTGTATTGTTCAACAAAATACCGCAGTACTGCAACCTGCAACTTAAATTACAAGTTTTCCAGCAAATTCATTAAAAGCCGACACTGCGGTGCTTCTCCAGTGCCCTGCAAACACTAGATAAATTTCGAATTAAAGTCTTAATTTTCTGTACATTTGAAAATTTTGAAGCCCTGTTTAAAAATTATTTACCCATTTCCTATTTTGCTTACAGCAGTTTGGATAAAAATATTTTGTGAATTTTTCTGCTGTCCTTAGTTTATTTTCAATGTTGAAATTGCCAGTTTAAATAAAAAAACAGATAGCAAGCATTAAAAATATTTTCACGTTTTAATGTTAATTTATCTAAAAGTCCTATTATTTTCATAGCTATTTGAACATCTTAAATGTCCATTTTAGCTATACATAAAAATTAATGATCAACAAGAAACAGATACTTTAGAAAAATCATAATATCATGATTGAGATGGATCAATAGCAATACAATGTTGATACATTTTCATTAAATTTTTTACGTAGTAATAGTTACAATATAGTTATTACTAACAATCATGTTCCTTTACATGTAAGCATCACCTTTGTACGTATGTTTCTGTTCCTTTCTTCTTGTCTGTTTCTATGTGTACGCATAAATCTATACTAATACTATAAAGAGGTAAAATTTGTTTGTTAGTTTGTATGTGGGGGGGAGGTAATCTCCGGAACCACGAGTCGGATTTGATAAATTCTTTTTGCATTTGATAGCCCAATTCTTGAGAAAAGCAGGCTTGATATATCAGGCTAGAAAAAAGTCAGAATGATCGCTAAGTGAAAACGAAGTACTGGCCCGGGTACGCGATGCGATGCGGAGGGATAGGTTACAACAAACTTGACGCCGAAGAACTGTAGGCAGAAGTTAGTGGTATAAATGTTTTACGTTATATTTTAACAGGAAAAATGGACAAGGTCCGAGACGCCCTCTACGGCAACACAGCAACTACAAGCACGAAAGCGTCACCGAGCTTCAACTCACAAGAACGAGACATGTACGATGAACACGAGGTAAGGTCACAAAGATTCTATTCTAATGTAAGACTTCTAAGAACATTGTGTTGATAAATTGTCTGAGAAACTTAACTAATAATAAATATCTTAGTACAGTACCTAATCCGGTTCAAAAATACTGAAAAATATAGTCTCTAACTAAAAAATTGCCAAGCCTGTCTCTGAATTCAATTTTAAATATTGAGGTGAAATGAAAGTCATTTAAACTTAACTAACTATGGTAATTAACAGCCTAAAGTTCTGGGAATAGTGCGAAAATACTAACAAACATTAGCTTTAAAAAATAAAGTATGAAAAAATATTTCAAACACAGCTTATAGTACAATCAAAAACGTAGATCATAAACGGACTTTCCATCTGCTACCAATGGATCATTGTAGCACACAAAATCGTTTTCCAAGAACGTTCAACCCAAAATCAGTAATTTATAATCACAAACCGATAATCTTCGGCCTGTCTCTACAGCGTAATGACAATAATAAAATTTACAACCGATTTTACGACTAACATAAAGTTGTTATATCTGGATGATGTTGTTGCAAGATGACTTACTTATCGTACGCATAAAATCGTCATAATAATGTTTTACGGTTGCTGTATAAAGCACTTTGTTACCTGAGATATTGTCTTAATCCTTACGATGTTTTGGGAGAGATTATTTGTCAATCATCATTTTAGTAGCGTCGAACATTTACATTATCCTTTTAACTGTCTTCACTAATCTTTGCTCATAAAACAGGCATCGTCCCTTTACTTTTACCAACGTTATCATCATTATGTATATTCAAAGTGCCAACATCCACTACGTTATTTGACATACCCAGTACATCACTCTCAAAAGACAATTTATCAACACATACCTAAGCTTAACCTAACAAAACTTGCCCGCACGCTGCTTGGAACGTTCTGTATTGAAGAAGAGTGCCGTCTCCTCCCAGATGTTACCGCCCAAAAGAAGCAGTGCATCCAGGGTACTGCCTTGCCTGCATTACATAGTTATGCAGCTTCAGGTGAGAAGTTCCCAAAACTGAGGGTAGTTGGAGATTTGGGTGGCATGCATTGCATGTTTCTGGTCATTTTGAATTCATCTTTGGTGATTTTCTTTGAATTTTTGACATAATTTTAGGTTTTTGTAGAGGAGAATACGTCTTTGTAAACTTGTAGTCGGTAACCTCAATTATGTAAATTTGTCCTTAGACAATAAACAAAATAAAATGGCAAATTTTTACTAGTGCCATTTTTAAACAAAAATTCAACAGCTTTCTTCATTCCGACTATTTGGTTAGCTCAGATGATAGCATAGGTATTAATACTAAACATTTAGATTGTTTTAATTTACATTGGGAAGCATTGTTTTGCTCATGCATCATTTTTCTTTTTTCTTCATGAAGTCGGACTAAATAATTGACACAGATCGTACTGATATTAACGATGTATCTTTACTAACACGAAACATACGAGTGCATTTAACTTATGTATAAAATAAATATAGTTCATCTAAATAACCGGTTTAATTTTCTCGAAACATTAATTGATTTTAACTTCCTTGATATCAAACTACTGTTACTGGTTTATATTATTAATTAGCTTGCAACTAAAAAACTCATTCCGACAACTTAGAACATTTTTAATTGATATGTACAGATGTTTTGGAATTTCCAGACTGGCAACTCGAGGGGCCAAAGGACTGTGGACTCTATTATCATGTACCAAAACTACGGGGTTCCTACGAAATCACATTTTTTCAATCTGGAAGACAAACAGTTGGTTTTTCCTGAAGATGATGACTCTGATATCATTATTGTTAACGAAGATTACAATAGAAATGTTATTAAAAATGTTCCTGTTGAGAATTTTCAAGATTTGGATGAAACCACTACGGAACACAGGTGAGTTTCCCATCCATTTTACAGCATTTGTTGTTTAAAAGATGATAAAATGATAAAAGATAATGAACACACTTTAAATTACCATGCTATTGTTACTGTATTTATTGTATAATATGTAAATGGTACACCACTCTGTAGCACTGTCTCTCCATTTCCCTTTAATTCATCCAGAAGTAGTCTGTAAAAGATCGCTTTTAGCGATAAGACCACGCATTGTGTCACCCTATGTAGAATTTCTACACTTATTTCTGTAATTTTATGGTGTACTGTACATAATAAAGACTATTCTATCAATCTATCTAAGTCGGCAATGAATATTACAATAATGAACTTTGTAAGATGAGGCACAGATTATAAGACAGACCATTCAGGCAAATGTTGAGTAAGACCATTATTCACGAGAAAAGTATAAGAACAATATATGCCTCTAGGTTTGAAGCTCTGGATGCTCACGAGTACGTTTGGATGACAACGGACTGGTCTCCATGCAGTGCTCTCTGTGGAAAAACAGGCCATCAGATAAGAGGAGCTATTTGCCAGGTTTGTTACTGATCTGTATGATTCTTGTCTTATGCTGACGAATATTATTGATCCATTTATTAATTATTGAGAAATCTTAGTTGAAAAATCTTTTTACATTCCTCATACCTATTTTCATTCATTGTGTTGTTGTGTATTGGATTCAAGACTTTTATTTTTCTTTTCCAACAATAATCTTTATTGGTTATTTTGTTATTCGTTTTTTATAGATAAAAGTTAGCATTTAAAATAATAATACATATGCACATGTGAAAAAACAAGCAAAAGAATCATAGGGCATCAAAAAAATTCGTCCGCATCGCTGTCAACAGGAACAGTGCCCAAAAGGCTGGCAGCATTGCCACGTTGTATGGCGATGCTAATTGGATGTTAATCTATTTGACTTCTAATTCATGGTGTTTGCACAAAATCTTACAGATTTTTATTTATTTGATTCCTAAACAGCACAAAAAAGACAACAGCACGACTACGGTCGAGACAGAGGAGTGTTTGTCTCGAGGAGGCACGCCTCCCACCGTAGTGCGCGACTGTGGCGGGGAGAACTGCGCGGAGTGGAGGACTGCGCCTTGGTCCGTGCCCAAGTGTCTCAGCAGTGGAGCTGGTGAGTAACTTAGGGAAAAAGTTATGATTTCAGTTAAGACAGATGAGCGTATGCATAATGTTTAAGGTAGGTGGCAGTTGAACAGAGAACAATTTCAAAACATACAATGCATTGACTGCGCTGATGGATTAGACACCATACCAGCTAACTTTTTTACCATCTGATTAAAAACGGGGTATAAAAGCTGAACGGAGTAGAAGCCTATGGCACAGAAATCTTGTTTTTTACATTAAATCATTTCATTGAAGTCAGCCGACGGTTTCAATCAAAGAATTGAATGTCGCTACGAATTAATTAATAATTTCCGATATATTTATTTTTTCTTTTAATGTGAAAAGTTTACTTCAAATAGTAATAGTATTTATTAATAGGTAAATTTCATATTAGGTTAAAAAAAGGAGATTTCTTTGTAGTTTTTTCACCTCTTTGTCCAAACGGTAAATAAAGTCAGCCGGTATGTTTGACCCTTTACGATCAAAATCAAAAGTCATTTATTCAAATTAGGCTGAGAATCAGCACTTTTCGAACGTCAAAATTACAAAAGACAGTCCCCAAAAACGCCCGCCCTTCACCACTTCCTAGTGCTATCGCTGGGAAGAAGAAGTGGCGCAACAAACTCCCCAGCAGCACAGCTATCTGTTCAGTTAGAAAAAACTTGATTGTATACAATACTAGGTACCTTTGTTCAGTAATTAACATTACAAGACCAAAACATAAAATTAAATTATTTGCCATATGTCAGCTAGCCACGCCAATATACCAACAAATACCTATAATAAAAACTATACGTACTCAAGCTAAAAAATAAACTTTCTACCCAAATAAAAGCCTCCAGGCATAAAGGGCGTGACAGCTTACATATTATGGCATTGCTGGCTTCTGTTCACATAGCTGTCACTTGAAGTCACAAATGATAAACTAAGACCATCGAAGTAAAATAAATAAATAAGTTAATAACAATAACCTGTCAGTAAGCTAATTCTGGAGAAAGAACATAAACATTGTCTTGCGTTAAATTAGGGCGACCAACTATTCTTATCGTGTAAGTAGTCGTTGATGGAATAGTATGCCTTTGAACAAAGGTTTGGATTTTACGCGAGCTTTAAACGCATTAAAAGGCAAGTCTAGCAAAGAAGAGGGTATCTTGTTATAGAAGGTTATACCAAGCCCAACAAATGAGTTATGAACCTTATGAAGCCGGTGAAAGGGGGCACGTAGTTTGTCCTTATTTCCGATCGATCAAGCCAAGGACGTGCTTAATCGACAAGTTTATGTATCTAATTGCGCTTCATCTACTTATAGAAACTAATATAATACCTCTTCTCTTGTATATGAAATAGCTGCAGTATTTAAATCTCTTTCATTTTCCTCTGTCTTCAACGAGTCTCTTGCCAAATAATTTCCATCCTCCGTTTCCACAACCAGCCATAGTCCGCCGCCGCGTGGAATGCGTCGCAGAGAATGGAACAACTCTGCTGGAAGCTGCGTGTGATTCCACCACCAGGCCGGAAAAGACGAAGAGGGATGCCGGTCCGTGCAGGGCGGCCTGGGCAGTTGGGCCTTGGAGTAAGGTGAGGCTACACTGATGTCACCATAGCTAATTACTACTAGCTGTTAATTTGTAAGGGGATAGACGACTTCCAAAATGAGAAGTCGTTGGAAAAAAACTATAGGGATAATAATGAGAGAACAAAATATCAACAACGGTACTGTTTTCTCATTGTTTGTGATATTTGTTTTTAGTATATTCGTGTATTTATACACATATATTAACTACCGGACCCGGCAGACATCGTCCTACCCGGAAAAGCAGCGCCACATTAAATATGATATTTTTAATTTAACATTTCCATATTTTTAATTTTATAAGTCCAATTGGATTTTCAGACCATCCAGGAACCCATTGAAATATATACACACATTTTATCCAAATCGGTTCAGCCGTTTAGGAGGAGTTAGGAGACAAACACGTACCTACAGAAGAATCATATACTTTAAGATTTGTGCTTATATTTATATACTAGCTGTTGCTCGCGACTTCGTCTGCGATCCAGGATGAAAAGTAGCCTATGTCCTTCTCCAGTCCAGTTAACCCATGTGTCAAATTTCATCTAAATCCGTTCAGCTGTTTAGCGTCAAAGCATAAGTCATCAATTTTCTAATTTTCTGCGGAACTTTCTTAATTTTTTTTCCGTAAGAACCTTCTACAAAGTATTAGAAAACTTAAAAAAAAAGATGGATGAAATCGGTAAAGTCATTCTCAAGTTATGAAGTGACCAAGGGAAATAGGGATTCATTTTTATATATACCTTAACTTAATTTTACCTTAACTTTACTTTAACCTTAACTTTATCTTAGTTACCTATATTAGTTTTGATAGGTTTTTGTGTCCCTTTATATTTAAAAATATTTATTCCTCAATTTTCACAATAGCACCTTCCACTGTTTATCTCTGCATCACGCAAAGGTTGGCTGGTAAAATACTTATGGCATTAAATCCGGCTCTGTATGTACATACTAAATGAATTAAATAAATATCAAGTCTGTATTTCGCGATAGTATAGGTCAGTTGTTCAGAGATTAACACCCTCGTTTCGCTAGTTAGAACCAACGGAAAAAAGAGGTTTTCAAGGTATCTAGTTTGTCCGGTATTTTACGACCTTGTGTAAGTTTTTACAAAGTAGTCCATTTTTGGCGATTCTGTTTTAAGTCCCAGGAAGTAGCGGGTGATTCTATTGTCAATAGTAAAGATAGGACGCAAGCTGAATTTCTCAAACGTATTGGGCATGTGACATAAAGAGCATGCTAGTGCTTATGGCCTCATGTTTTATTAATGTTAGAGAGCAAAATAAAAAGGCCCGCTTACACCACAAACCGCTAAATACGTTTACCGCTAAACGTATTTTAAACAACGTGCAAATCGTTAAAAAAAATCAGTTGATCCATACATTATGCAAGTTATGCGAACATAAATCTATGGAACGGCTGATTTTTTTTTTACGATTTCAAGGTTGGTCCCGTAGTAAAAGTTGTTCATAATGATGTGTACAATGACCCCTTTTAAGGATTTAAACGATCAAAATTTAACAGTGTATTAATAAGACGTTTATACAGGGTGTTATTGACAGCCCTCCACAAAAACACAGGATTGATTCAGCTCCTTATTCTGAATCATATCCCACTGGAAATTTTCTCAGGAAAAAAAAAATTTTATGCCGTTTTTTCTGCTGATATTCCTTTATTTCAATGTAAAATTACGTTCTCTGTATGCAACACTCCATTTATGTAAATAAAACAGCTGAAAACAGCCTCGCTCAAGCTCGCTGCGCTGCCGTCCGCTACGTGTGTTTTGCCACGGTAAAGATACGTTGCGTGTGAGGTAATAAAACAAATCTGGTTTTTTGGATTCCCTTAATGTTCCTGAAAGAATTACATGTACCGGTCATCTTAATATGATGTACTGAAGCCACCCTATCAGTTTGCGGAGGGCTGTCAATAACACCCTGTATACCATGTTTTAAAGCAAATAAATAAATTATTATTCTTGTACTAAGTATTACCCTAAAAACGGTTCTACATTATTAAGTATCAATACTTTACTTACTCTCAAACGCATTTCTACTTAACTAATGAATTCAAACAATGTAAATTCATAATGTTCAATAATATTGTTGTGTAAAGTAGTTCGATGTAATAGCTTGTACCCGGGATCTCGCAGCGAAATGATGAACTATTAATAAGCTGTTCCTGCACTGAAAAGTTTACAATGAAACTATTATAGCCTTTCTACATTATAGCCGATGTTCATTCGGTTTCTCGGTCCATTAGTTCAATCGGTTTCTGGGTAGTTGGCCTACTGGTTGGTTATGGATTTCAGGCTTTACCGTTTTCTCTACATTTCTCGAGTATTCCGCAAGTAACGTGACTACCTACTGGGCTCAAACAATCCTACTATAATATTATAAACGTGAAAGTTTGTATGGATGGATGGTTGGATGTTTGTTACTCTTTCACTCAAAAACTACTAAACTTATAACCAGGATTAACATATATAGCATACTTTTTATCCCGATATTCCCACAGGATCGAAACTTATGCGGGTGAAACCGCGGGACGCAGCAAGTAAAAATATCCAAGTCTGAGATACGAAAAGTAGAAGAATCTCAAGTTGGATAAAGTATAATTTCAATTAGGAAATAACTTATGTAGCGTGTGACCAGTTTCCCACATCACTGACTATCAGTGACTTAAACCGCGTCATGAGCCATGCTGACATGAGATTAAGTCCAAGCAATTTTCATTTATAGTAATTCTGTGCAGTGACGCTCATAATATAAACTAATATTATAAAGAGTATTTGTTTGTACGAGTAGGTTATCTCTGGAAGTACTGATCTTATTACAAAAAATCTTTAATTGATAAAAAGCCCATTGCCACACACTATTGCCGAGTGCCACAGAATTTTTATGTCAAAACGCGGGCAGAAGGTCGCTTTTAAAAAACCTGGCAATCGTAGAGCCAGACTAAGAAGCTTTAAATAACGGACCCACACTTCCATAGTGTTTGTTATTCTAGCATGTGTAGTTATGGCACTCGTGTGTTGCAGCTGAAAATCAGGAGTGCGTCACCTTGTGTTGTAATCTGACATTATGCTGAGCTGAGGCCCTTTTGGCATTATAATTTTTTATTTTCTGTTTTAAGATGTATTTTTTGTGCTGTAATGCCAATATAAAAAATAATTTCTTTATTTCAAATAATTCAACTTGTCAAAATTGAACAAAAAAATGTACAATCATTCTGCCAGACAATAACACATGGAGAAGAGAGTTTTGTCGTACGTAAGGGGCATCCTGTTCCTACAAAATTAATATGGCTTCATAAAATGATCGCATAAACTAGAGTTATTGCTAAAGTTTTATATATTTAATAGTGGTAATAAAGTGTCGTAGACGAAATCTGATTTTAGGATTACTATTTCCTTTTTATGAGTTAGTTGCATAAATTAAGGCGCCCAACGACTGGAAACAAATCTAGGACCTATAAGGATAAACGAAATGGGTTACTACCACAGAACAGATAAAAGAGGTTAGAACGGCCTTGTGGGCGGGGCAGGCGCACCGCCACGTTGATCAGACGCTCACAGTCAACAGAAATTTGAATCACCGCTCAACAATCGCGCTCTTGTTGTGACATCGTTCGAAACTCCGCGGAAAAAAATTATTATGCCGTCTTGCGCTATCATAACGTGTCGGAAAAGAAGTCAGGAGTGTAATGTGGCCCGAGGAGGGATTTCTTATCACCGGTAAGTCCAAAAACCTTAAAATACGAGTGATATTTGTAATTATTGCAAAAGTATTATGTAGTTTGTAGACAAAAACGATAAAATCGCATTCAGATGCAAAATTATACATTGCTTGCTATTGCATGGGTACGATCTTGTACGACGTGAGCGGTCGCGCAATGTATTGCGTTCACTGCGAACGCCGCGTGTGTCGAGCCAAAGCATCTATTCAAGGAAATCTATGCGCATCGATAGTGTTGTACCAAATTGTAAACAATGTCGATATTAAGTATGTGTATTACACGAATGATTATTTTCAGTAATGTTACAATTAATACAACTTCGTTTTTATTAACACTAATTTTATTATTGTATAATGTGGATTACTATTATTTAGCCCATATCTTTGTACGCTTGAATGACGTTAATCCCGGACACAGAGCCTATAAGGCCAATTCTTGTAATTAAAAACGTTCAAAATCTAGTCGCAGTTTCATTTCAGCGACAAAAAAATTACAAAAACTGGTCAGAAATGTAGGGAAATTAAAGGTGTTTTTGACAGATTGAGACAGATCAGACTGTGAACATTCTTAAAATAAAGAGAATTGCCCCTCTTAATTAATCCTCATCCAAATAAATACGTTACTCATCACAAGTATTTAATTTTGAACAAAATTGTCCTTGATTGGATTTTAGATTTCAATGAATATCTTAGGAGATATCATGGTTTTAAAATAACTCCGCAAGGCGGCCGGTCATTAGCTTCCTATAGTAATGTACTAAGTGATAATCGTAAGTAATACTCTTAAAGTAATGGAATATATGTATTATTTTAGTAGGCTTTTGCCTCAAATTAACGCGGGTGAAACCGGCGGGCACAGCTATTATTCATAAATTAACATGATACAGTTAATAAATACATTTTTCACAGAGTAATTCACAATACATTAATTAGATTTTATTATGTTAATTCGACTTAGCATTCGATATGGCCGTGAAATTTAAAATTTCGTTTTAGTTTTTTTGCATATTGTAGCTTTGTTTTACGTTATTCAGAAATTCAAAATACTATTTTTCTTTCTTTCTATTATTATGACGTAAAACAGAGCTGCAACGCGGCAGTAACGGATGTTCCCCCTTAAATTGACTTTGATTTAATTTTATTTATATGTAATTAGGATGTCCACATTATTCGTACCGTACCCGCAACTAAAAAAATTGCAAAACTTTAATTAACAAAATTACAGTAATTTTATCGATATGATTAATCGACCTTTTGGTCGCTGTAACTATTTGCTTTTACACGTGTGTGAGTGTACGTCCAGAGCAGTATTTGCGTTAGTGTGAGAACCAATAGCAAACACGCGATCTAAGTGCATGTGGTTTATTTGTGTGCGTAATTCGCGTACGTATTGATGTCTTGCTTGTAGTGGAGACACAGGAGTAGGAGACAGGCGGCGACACGCGTTTTAATACAAATCAGGAACTATTTCCTTTCTAACCTATTTTATCTGTTCTGTGGTTACTACGACCAAATGTCTGGACTACAAAACAATGTCGAAGCGTCTTTTGAGTGTAACTTTGAGATTTAAAATATGCAGGTATAATATAAATACTATATGTATGAGAGATTATTATTGTTATTTATTTTTTATTAACGTTGCCCCACACTGGGAATTTCTCCTGTATCGTGGGTGCGTTTACAAACATTTAAACTCACATACACAAACAGCCAGACGCGGAACAACTACATGTAACATCTTAAGATAACCCTTCACCTTCGTCAGTGCGTAGGCCCCTGCTCGTCCGTGGGGCGCCAGCACCGCGCGCTGCGCTGCGTGTGGCGCTCGGCGGCGCGGCGCCGCGGCCGCGAGCGCAGCGCGGGCGCCGCGTGCGAGGGGCTCGCGCGCCCCGGCGTCAGCCGGCCCTGCCAAGTACATGCCTGTGTTAATAAAGGTAATGGTGGAAGGATTAGAGGTTAGCTTGACCTTCTTTAAGGCTCAGTCTGCACCACAAATCACTGAATACGTAAACAATTTAACAGGGGCTTGAGGCTTAATAATAACAACCGCACGGGTCGATCGATCAGATTAAGCTATGCTTGCCGTAGTTGGTCCGTAGATGGGACCGTGGATGACCATCTTTACATACCAAGACCCTCCGTGGCTCGGAAACACGTTAAACCGTTGGTCCTGGCTGTCATTCGTTGATCTTTCGTAGAGTCGATTCGAAAAATCAGATTCAGAGAGTCAGATGTCCGAAAGTCTGACAACCAGTCTTACCAAAGGGTATTATCTAGTAACTGGGTTTTGGAGGTCAGATAGGCAGTCGCTCCATGTAAAATACTAATTTTCAGTTGCATCCGGTTAGACCGAAAGCCGACCCCAACATAGTTGGGAAAAGGTTAGGCAGATGACGTAAACAATTTAA
Organism: Apamea anceps; assembly: GCA_951799955.1. Taxonomy (NCBI): domain Eukaryota; kingdom Metazoa; phylum Arthropoda; class Insecta; order Lepidoptera; family Noctuidae; genus Apamea; species Apamea anceps. The sequence goes on along the minus strand of OX637524.1, from coordinate 1,519,938 downwards.
CACAATATCATTCTGTCTCTGTCGTCTTCAAATGATTGAAAGAAACAGAACGATGTTTTAAATTGTTTAGTGCTAAACATGTTAAGTGATTTATGGTGTAAGCTGGCCTAAGTAGTGCTGCAGTTTTATTTACTTCTGCTTTGTTATATTTAGCTGTACTTCTACCAGGGTCTAGTTTTGTAAACTTTGGGCTGTACTATGAGGTGTATATGCCATATTACGTTGTAAAAGAATGCTGGAACTATGGCCATTAACACGCTTTATTACGACTTTTGTACATTGTATTCCATTACTTTGCTATTATTTAGTGCATGAAAAGGTACGTTGTCACATATATTTAGTACATACTCCTAGAGTGATCGGTATCCTTGTAAACTTATAAATAAACTAAACTCAATACAATCATAAAATTTTGTAAACCGGGTGAATTTGACACTAGCTTTCCTTTCTGACATCTTGAACAGAGCCTACACTTGTAGCGTTCAATGATCGAACATACTAACGAATATTTCCTTCCACAGACGGCATCTGTCGGGATAGTTCCCGGTTCTGCGAAAACGTAAGAGCCATGAACATGTGCGCCCTAAAGCGATACAGACAGCAATGCTGCAAAACGTGCTCCGATTGAACGCAATCATTGGCGGGTTCAAGTTCTGAACCCGGTCGTTTGAACGTAACGGTCTCGAATCTGAATGACGGTTATGGATTTAAAAATGAAATTATGTGATGACCTAATTTAAGGGTAGGGCTACATGACTTCTGAAGGACAATTCTTGTAATTTTAAGAACGTTCACAGTCTGATCTCAGTCTCAATCTGTCAAAAATACGTCTAATTTCCCTACATTGTCACTGAAATGAGAATGCGACTAGATTTTGAACGTTTTTAATTACGGAAATTGGCCTTCTGGTGTCATTCAATAATGCGATTTACGATCTCTCAAGTTGAATGAGTATGACCATTTTCAAATTCAAATATAAATAATCCTTAATCTACTCATTTTAACCAACGCTATTACTGCATGACGTAAGGTTAGCCCCACCTAAATTCCAATTGTGGACTAGACATTCAAAATTCAACTACAGATAATGCCCTATATCATAGGCTCGACCCAAACTTCTACTGAATTATTAACGGCCCACTAAAATGTTGTCACCACACCCGAGCTCAAAATTTAAACGCGTTCGATTATAAAATGGCCGCCGTTTCAACTAGTCCGAGCCCTGTCAAGTAAAATATTTACCTACTGATCGATTTCGGAGCGAGAGTGAACCAAAACTTCGTATGATCATTAATTATTTACGAACATTCGAGACTAGAGCGAGTCTCGAATCAATAGTGTGCGTCGAGCCTAAATCGTGTTCCAATTTCAAACCTTGTGTTTGTGTGAAAATTCATAAAATTCAAAGACTCGAATGAAAAAAAAAGAAACAAATTCTTGTAGATTGAAATTCGAATGAATGAATGAATTGAATCCGTCTCCGACATTCAGATTTGAATGACCGCTTTCTAGTGAAATTCGAAATGAACTTTTTAAAGGATAATGACAGTTAAGTGAAGTGACGTACACAAAATTGAATTAGTTTTAATATCTAAAGAATGTAATTCTATCAAAATACATTATGAATGAAGATTGTTAGGTATTAAAACAGCAACACAATTTGTTATTCCTAAAATGAAGCGAGCCTGTCAGTTGTATTAATTTTATACGATCAAAAGGTCGAAAATATTTTTAATATCGCCGTTTATTTTTCTTAAAATAAACGAGTTTTTTTTGTTAATTATTAACTTAATCAAGCCTTTCCTCCGAGGCAGAACGGGCACATTAACAAAAGGTACTTAGTGCAATAATTCGTCTGTTCGACATTTTACGTCCAGGCCCGCTGTTAAATTCATAAACCGTTGTTATACCAGCGACGGTTTGATCGACGTCAAAATGAACCATTTCGCGCGGCTCAGTTTCGTTCGGGTCATAACTAAATTTTCCGTGTGACTGAAGTGAAAGGACCCGTTCAAAACTACTTCGTTCTTTTGCTTCATTGGCCCATTCTTTTGAATGAATAAGTACTTTTTCCGTTCTTTTCAGAAAAGGGACTCTTGAGATTTTCTTAATTTCGTTCAAACAATTTATTTCATGACAAAGGTACTTCCTAAATCTAATCTTGTTCGAGGATAGGTTGTGTGAGAGAAAGATAGAATTACAGTCGAGTGTGAAAGAGAGACAGCTAATTGTAAGCACGATAGTTCTAGTCGTGAAGCACAGCTGACCATACAAAATGGTTGATATTGAATATTTATAAAAAAAATGTAAATTATTTCAAAAGTATAGCCCTCGAATTGATTATGTAAGTAGTAAACAAAATATTTAGTAAAAATGTTTTGTACTATATACAAATAATGTAAATATATATTATTATGGAATATTAATATTATTATTATTGAGCACTCTACGCTACGCTTGGCTCCTATATGATATGATAAAGCACAAAATTAATCATTTAATCAATAAAAAATTAGAGAAAAAATATTTAGCAAAAATTGCCAAAAGAAAAAAGAAAACGGAATGTATTAAAAAGTACAGTCATGTTCAAAATAAAGTGCTGATTTATTTTGTTCGTATATTTTTTCTTCACTGTCGTATTTAGTTCGTTTATAGAAATAAAAATGTATGTATATTGGAAATATTAAAATAATTGTGTAGGAAAAAACATTTCTGATGAAAATAATAAAGCAATACGATTCGCTTATACATTCAAAAATGTAAATAAAAATGTGAACGAATAAAAAAATGTTATCAAACCCTTTCGTCGACTGGGTGTTAGTAAAAATTTAATAGTTTAATTATTTTCCTTTACTAAATTACAATTAAAACGCTCACTAAAACTGAGATGAAAAGTAATTTCTAGATTTTCTAGTTATTGTGAATATCTTTGTCATTATCTTCCCAAGGGAGTTAATGCGTTTTTAGTAAAACCTCGGTGCAGTATTATGGATTACGAAGTATATAATAATTATGTTTAGATAAACAATTTATTGTCAATTGTTAGTGGCATTAACCCAATTTGTATATAATTGAAACTATATAGCTATGCAAACATTGTTCCAAAGTATGAGGCATTATTTACGTGTGGGTTTTTATTACTCAACCAAATCCTCTAAATTAAAAATATTTGGTTTTTTTTAATAATCTGAATAAACCGGCTCTGATTCATTAAACATGATGAGGAAGAAAGGAAAGGAAATTAAAATAATGAAGAAATTGAGCAGTAAAAACCCATTTGTAAATTAGGTTATAAAGGCTCACAAATTCTCTAAGACAATTAAGTAAATGTTTTAGTTTTAAGTACGCAACTTTCCGTATACTTAAGAACTTTAAAATAAATGTACCTACTTATGTTGACATTATAACTAAATACTTAACTAAGTTTCTTTTACCTTTTTAAACTTACTAAATGTTTTTTTTTACTTTTTTACCAACGTATTGTACCTACGTGTTTATTTCCAGTGTTATTTTTTTAAATAAATAATTTACATTATTTTTGTACAAGCTCATGTAAAATACTTCATATCAATAATATACTGCCATTTTTATGAAAAAAAAAACTTGTTTGTTAACCGAATTCAAAAAGAGGAGGTCCTCAATTGTGTCGCTGATTTTACTTACTTAATGCGTCTATCTTGAGCCTATTGTCTACGGTGACATTATCTTCAGGTTCATTGTTAAAAGACTCTGACAAAGCCCTCTACACCTTTTTGCTCTTTTTTAAAAACCCTGCTTCTATGGACAGTTTTCCAAACAGTGCTGGAAAAAAGCAAAAATATACGAAAATCAATGATGAAGTACACATACATCTTTTGGCGCTCAAATGACATTGACAGGGGGGCGCTGTTTGTAAACAATTGTGCAATTTGTTTTTTGTAAAGTATTGAAAAACAAGATGGCGGCGTTAGTTCCGATTTTGGCCGCGCGCCGAAAGAAACATGTAGCACCGTACTGTTGAATAACTCAATGCCATTGCTCATTGTAATTGCTTTGGCTGACAAATCTGTGTAGATCGTGAAGAAACAAATAACAATATCACCAATAAAATGGTGTTATGTGAGGAAACTCTCCATCTTGCAAAAAGTTTGCACGCGATGCAAGATAAAAGTTTCTTTTACGCAAAATATTTGCATCTTGCGTACACGTTACTTCTTTTACCAACTACGTCGGCTTCCAGTACTAACTGGATGCAGCCAAATACCAGTATTTCACTTGGGGGAGACTGCCTATCTGACCTCCATAACCCAGTGACTTGCAGAGTGGAAAGTAATGAGATTTATTGAAATTGCCAGAGTAGACAATGGGCTTCTTATAAAACTGTTGTTTTGTTCTGCGTACTTATTACATTGTACACCTAACAGTAATAGTAACAATGTAACAATTATAATTTGTAAGTCTCAGAGAATAAGTCCAAGTTGTACATTGTACCAAGAATTTTCAAATAAAATATATATATTATATGAATAAGTTACTCATACTCGAGTTTTATTTATGTCTTTCATGCATATGTTAAGTTATCGCTACAAAGCTCACAGAATGAGCAAGCTGCAGTGGCAAGGAGTGGAGTGGAGTGGTGTGGAGTGGAGTGGTTGGTTTTATACATTGTTCCCACATATAGAAGCAACAAGAATAATGTACCCAGGATTTTGTAATATCCTGATTTTAAAGAGTCCTTGTAGTTTCTTGCCCGTTCTTCTCCATAGAGATCTACGTTTTGGAATGCAGCGACTAGCTTCAACTTTCGGACTAATTGACCGACAATATAATTATGACAATTCAAAACTGCCTGTAAATGGTTTAATTGAAATAAATGCTTTGTGTTTGACCATTGGCGTAGACGTGTTCTTGAGTGTAGACCGGGAATCGGCAAACATAAGGTAGGACGCTTTCTGGCTAGGTGGAGTGACGATCTCCGCAGGATGGCTGGTAGCAGCTGGATGAGAGTTGCCGAAAATCGAGTTGAATGGCGTGCAATAGGAGAGGCCTATGTCCAGCACTGGACTGCTCTATGCTGATGATGATGCATACGTAGGTATATCATCATCATCATTTCAGTCCGGAATTACCCACTACTGGATATAGGTCTACCCTTTCTTCTGCCCGGTTCTGTGCGATGACGACGACACCGGCGAAGTAAGAGACGTAGGTATACAGGTACCTATCAGAAAGTACTACATAACTACCTCAAGGCTTACTTCTCAATTGATACAAGATCAATCATGGGGAAATTTTACTACCTCTGCCGGCAGAAACTACAGAATGAAAACATGCACCAAAGCACCTGCCATCTAATCTCTTCACCACCCTTGGTTGACTGGTAGAGAATGCCTAAAGTCCGCCTTTGTACCTTTTTGTGCGAAAAGTTTAAATAAATAAATTCACCCTAATTGCGTAACACTCTTTCAACACAATCTGAATAATTTTGAAGGATATTGCTAATCCATTGCTTCATAATGTTCGAATAATTTGTCTGCTCGACAGCGTAAGTAACGCAATGAATATTGTTGAACTGTCAAAATGAAAGCCATTGCTACTGATAGTATGTTTCGTAACTACCCCTCTGCTACAATCCCTATATTATACTCCTTTTGCCTCCTTTACGTCCATACATCTGAATTCCCGTAATTAAAAACGTTCAAAATCTAGTCGCAATCTCATCTCGGCGATAAACGAATGTCAAAAACTTGTCAAAATGTACGGAAATTAGAGGTATTTTTGACAGATTGAGACTGAGATCAGACTGTGAATGATCTTAAAATTACAAGAATTACCCATCAGGTCATACACGCACGCGCTTCGCGAGGACCACGCACCTGAACGTCCTGAAGAACCTCACCAAGGTCAACAGAACTGTACAAATAAAATGAAACACGTTTAAAACCAATGGAGAAAGACTTTGAAATAATATTGCATCACACAATAAACTAGTCCAACAAACTAAACCTCGAATCCACTTTATTCCATCCGCCATCTTTAACTGAATTCTCCAAATTCAAATCGCATGAGCGTCCCCTTTCAAACAAGCGCATCACTATTCTCCAGTGACGTCACAACCATAACTCCTCTGATTGGCTGGCTGGGTGGCGCGCATCGCTGCGTTAACTCTGATTGGACTAATGAATCCGGCCTGATTGCGTCATACCGTATTGCATAGTGATTGTGTAGATAGAACAAAATGTTCACACAAAGGTTTTGTGAAATTGGATTTCATTTGTTTCTGAGCATTTTTATGAGTGAGTTAGTAATAGGATTGGTTGAAATTGTCGCTAAGAGAGAAATTTATAAGTACATTATAAAGTACTAGATTCTGGCTGGGGCTTTACAGACATTAATTATCCCACGGGAACGTGATGCCGGGACAAAAAGTTGCCTATATCCTTGTCCAGGATGCCATCTATCTCCTTGCCAAATTTTATCAAAATCAAAAATAGCGCAATAATTGATTTCACATAAACCTACATGAGCACATATGAAACGTCAGAAGCTAGGTACACGGTTCCAATGGGTCGTTTCCTATGGAGAAGAGCCGGCAAGAAACTCCACGGTTATTCTTTTAAAACTAATTGGCTTTTACAATGTTTTCAAATTACAGTAGGTATGGGAGGACACAGGCCTGTCAACAAGTACCGGGTAATTGAAAAAATAAGAAACCGGCCAAGTGCGAGTCGGACTCGCGCACAGAGGGTTCCGTACATTATCTATAAAAATCACGTCTGTTGTATGGAAGCCCCGCTTAAATATTTATTTTATTTTATTATTTATTATTAAAGTAAAAATACAACTGAGTATTTTGAATGACATGTGACATCCGTCACATATCTTCGAATTGTTGGTTCTAGGACATGCCGGTTTCCTCAAGAGGTTTTCCTTCACCGTTTTGAGAGCAGTGGTGATGAAAAATTTACACAAATCAAAGCTCCTGTCTGGGTACGAATCCACGACCTACAACTCGTAAGTCGCGGCCGTTACCACTGGGCCACCACTACTCTGCATCTACACCTAACAGTATAAGAAAACACAAACCATAACACCAAAATGAAAAGATTAGGCTGATAAGCGTAGCTGAGTTCTCCGATAACACCGGACGCAGATAATAAGTCGATTATTTAAGATAGAGAAAATTTAATGCAATTTACAGTGAACCTCCTCTGAGCATTTGCAGAGTTTTTACGAACATTTGTCGACCAGTCAATACTCTATAATGCACCTGAATGGCTGTCCTATTATAGTACGAAACTTGCATAACATCACGCCTGTCACATACACATATTATCCCTTCACATCTCCCTTTTTTTTGGGTGGGAAATTATCAAATGACCTCTCCCGCTCTGGGCTGAGCGGAAGGGCGTGTCAGACTTTTACTGACTAAAACCCACCCGTGTTCCTTCAGGGGCCACGGTATCTCTTTCGAACAACCCACAGGCCTGTATATCCCTGAAGGCAGAGGTGTGCCTGTAGTACTTACACCCACATTTCACCAGTTATGTTTAACTTTCATGTAATAGGGGGCGAGCCTATTGCAATCAACTAGCCACGAATCCAGACGCCGAGCTGCCACTGAAAAAATCCTGATGGAAAAACTCAATGACACTTTGCTTGACCTGGGAATCGAACGTCATGCTCAGTAGTAGTGCTTACGACACCTATCGAGGTAGACTTGTTTGTTAGAATTCAAGGAATACTGCGACGCTCGTAACATTGACGCTATCAATTACAGTGTCTGTTAAAAGCAAAACAAACTACTCTAAACAAAACAAACCTTGTTCAGTGGGGTAATTGTGTAAAACACTATCAGTAGCAATGGGTTTCATTTTGACAGTTCAACAACATTCATTGCGGTATTTACGTTGTTGAGCAGACAAATTTTTCGAACATATGAAGCAATGGATTAGGAATATCCTTCAAAATGATTAAGATTGAGATTGATAGTGTGCTACGCAGTTATGCCCTGTCCACTATGTTAAACATTTTTTCACAGCTGTCTTAGAACGTAATTATTCCAGATTACGTAAAAGTTAACTTTAAATTCCTAATAAAATAAATATATAAACTGCCTTCATCATATCATCTGCCTACCCTTTCCCCAACTATGTTGGGGTCGGCTTCCAGTCTAACCGGATACAGGTGAATACCAGTATTTAACATGGAGCGACTGCCTATCTGAGTTCCACAACCCAGTTACTGGGTAATACGATACCCCTTGGTAAGACTGGTTGTCAGACTTTCGGGCTGCTGACGACCCGTAACGACTGTCAAAGATCCACGAATGACAGCCGGGACCGACGGCTTAACGTGCTTCCCGAGGCACGGAATATATAGACTGCCTTTATATTGAATTATCTTATTTATGGCTTCTTACATACATTATAATCAGTGATAGGAATAGGAAGTCTCCGTTTCTTGTCTCTGTTCTTCGAAGTTTAGGCAAATAGGCACTACCTATTCCTATCACTGATTATAATACCGTACGTGTAAAGAAAGAAAAAAAGAAAAATATTTTATTCTGCACAAACGAAATGCACAATTACAAATAAAAAAAAGACATAAGATACGGTACACATAATCAAAAGACTCGTACTCAAGCATAAAAATGTTGATCAGTGTATCAAACAATGTATTGTGTGCAATGCAATGACTAGTTCCATCTGTAAAAAACGGTTAACCTGATGAGCAGGGTATAGGATACAGATTAAATTCTTATACAATCACTCACTAAAGAGAATTAGTTATACATTCATCTGTATTAAGAAGATTTCAAATTTATATCTCACCAGTGTATTTGCTTGTTTTTTTATCGCAACAATTATTATTCAATTAACATGATTAAATCGTGATTGAAAATTCATCGACGAAAATTGAGGTTATTAAAATTAAATAATTGTTAATTAGTCAGCACCTGACGTAAAGTGATGTATTTTTAGTAGCCAATTTTTTAATCACGTCTAACTTGTCTATGGAGTATCTTAATTTGACAGGACTAAACAAATAATTATCTTCTGTCCTTTTCTTAATGAAATTGAAAGAAAAAAATGCACTGAACTTAAATTTAGTTTGTGAACAAGGTAGAAAGTATTCTCATTCATTGGCAATAGCTAGCTAATAATATAGCTAATAATAATATCACTCTCAGTAGAGATGTCGATAATTTCTACCTGTAGTACAATCTAATCATTTCCCGGACAGTAATGATATTCCCAGGGCCGACACACATGCAAATAAGCTCCACAAAGTTGTCACAAACATCGTTATAGCTTTCGTACACAGTCGTGTTGATCGAGTTTCAGTTTAGGATGAACGGGTTATAGTGTGTTAGGGTAGGATTCGATTAGAGTTATCTAGAGTTAATAAACTCGATGTGGTGACGGTACTGTCTTGTGTTTCTTGTTGCCTGGATAAAATTTACGTAGTCAAGATGTCGATTTTTCGATTCTAAGGTCTGTCAGCATGTGCCGGACGGCGTGTATGTGTTCCACACGCGCCTCAAAGAGATGTCAGCATGAGTGACGGGGCCCAATAGGGCCGAAGCCTGCCAGAGCAGCGGGATCGTCCGAAAGGGTTACCGCTGCCCTGGAACATAAAGGGCTAAGGAAGGAACACGGGTGGGTTTTAGTCAGTAAGAGTCTGACACTCCCTTCTGCTCCACCCAGAGCGGGAGGGGTCATTTGATGATTTCCCATCCTCAAAAAAAAAAAAAGGTCTGTCAGCATTATCATTTCAGCCGATAGACTGCTGGACAAACGCCTCCCCCAAGCACCTCCACCTCAACCAGTTCTGTGTTTCTCGCATCCAACGGGTTCCTGCGGCCTTCACAAGGTTGTCGGTCCACCTTGTGGAAGGCCTTCCAACGCTACGTCTTCCGGTACGCGGTCGCCACTCCAGAACCTTTTGGCTCCATCGGCCATCTGTTCTGCGAGCAATGTGCCACTGCCCACTGCCACTTGATACCACTAAAGTACCTCTCTACAATACTCTATCAAAATCAACTATATTTAAGTTGAGAATTTGAGATAATTTTCAAGTTATGGAACAACTAACTGAATGTCACACTTAACAAGGTTCAAATTCCATTACAACTAAAATCTTATTAGGACCTTTTTGTTACAAGTGGTCACTCAAAAATCAACTTAGAAAACGTTTCACTAAAGTAGATAACTGATTAAGTGGCGGTGAAATGTGAATTATCTGAGATTATGAACACTGCTATAAGGAACTAGGCTTAAAAATTGATCAAACAGTTTTAATTAAGGCCAGAGCACAGAACCATATTTAAGACTCACGTTATTCTAGGAATTACCCTAGTTTTTGCTTACAAATGACCGCCGGGACCAACGGCAACGACTTAACGTGCTTTCCAAGGCAAGGAGGGGTCTTGGTATGTAAAGATCGTCACCCATCCACGGACCAGCCGTGGCAAGCGTAGCTTAACGATGATCGATTGACCCGTGCGGCTGTTATTATTTAGCCACAAGCCTCTCCTGGAAATCTACTTAATAAAAATTTGTATAATGTTATCAACAAGGGTCAAAATATTTATTCACTGCACAAGCTCAGTTGTAAGCAAAAAGTAACTGAATTCTTGAAAACTCTTTCCTATGAGGACACAGAGAAATTGCTCCACTCAATGAAATAACACTTGTATTCAAATAATTACCTACACATCCACCACCATTCACACACACACCCGCCACCATTCACCCTCACTGTAACTCACTCAACCTACATATTTACCACCACTTACCTACACACTCACCTTACACTCTTTGACTGCTTATGTTGTCTTATTTTTTATTTATTTTTTTATTTCTTCTCATTTATTTATTTCTTGTTCTAAGTGTTTAGTAGAAATACATGTTACCTACCTGTTTACTTGTATGATGCCACTAAGTGGGGCCTGGTGACCTGTAATACAGGTTTATTTCTAAAACCTACTTCAGGCACCAGCTCTTACAATGTGAATTTATGTTGGTCAAACTGTTAAGTACTACAAACCATTGTAAGAGAAAATAAATGAACTTATTATTATTATTATCTTCATTTCATTCAGTAACCGTCAACGCACTGCCTAAGCCGCTGGGTCTTAAAGCATGCAATTTCGCACAATAGTTCCTTATACAGAATGGCAGGGACATCCTCGCGCAGCCTGTTATCATGGGTTCACTACATGATTCTTCATGAGGACGCTGAAATTTTTCGTCGGTCATCAAAACCAGTCTTACCAAGGGGTATTACCCAGTAACTGGGTTGTGGAAGTCAGATAAGCAGTCGCTCCATAAAATACATATTCAGCTGCATCCAGTTAGACTGGAAGCCTACCCCAACATGTTGGGAAAAGACCTAGGCAAATGATGATAATTATTATAAAAAAAATTGCTGTCCCATACATTTTAACCGCGTAGGTGTTGCACTTTTGTGTGAAACAGCAGTTTTTTTTTTAATAACCAACCAAATATTCTATTCTAGAATCATGTGGGAATTCATGGTTGAGCGTCGATGCGCATCGCTGTCCCTGCCACACTGTACATCGAAGGTGAGGACTGTGGAAAGGTTTTTGAAAATTCATTCCTGAAAGGCCTGAGGTCTGTGTGTGCAGTAGGAACATTATAGGCAGACTATGCTAACCCCCTAAACTAACCTAACTATTGTCAAAATGAAAAAGTTACAGAAAAAGTCCAAACTTCAGTTAACTATCAACTAGGTGTGGCACGAAGAGTAATCCTTTTCTAATTAAAAGCTATTTTAGAATGTAGAATGTCTTTGTAGACTATTGCACGGCAGCATACGGGACATTCAAATGTGGTACAAGTTACTGACGGAACTTCATACTGGTAAGGAAGATCTGGGATATAATATCCAGGTCTAGGCGTTAGATTTATTTGCTGTAAGTAATATTTACAATCTATGGGTTTATTTATAAACGATGATTAAAGTTAAGTTACATAAAATCCAGGTCAGAGTTAAAATCATTCGCTTTAAGTAAATATAATCCCAAATTAATCAATTAATCGATGAATGGACTGTGTGAATGATGATATGGTTAGAAAGGGATTAACGAGATGACGACTAATAGAGAAATCATGAAGACGTAGACAATGTTGCGCCGACCACAAATAAATTGGGATAAGAGCAGGAGAATGATGTTGATGAAGTATAATCCCAAATAAAATAATTATAAATATGTCAAGTAATTATTCCTGTTTCGTAAGTGCGTTCACAAACATTTAAACTCGCATACACAAACAGCCAGACTCGGAACAACTACTTATAAGTCATACAAATATTTGTTCCGTGCGGGAATCGAACCCGTGACACGCAGCGCAGCAGTCAATCGCTTAACCACTGCGCCAACCGTGCCGTCATGTTAATATCGTAACGTAAATAATTATTACATAATATTAATTTGGACTTCCTAACCTCGCAGTGTCTTCTAAAAAATAATTAGGTACCCAAAATCTGGAGCTCAATCGATCTGCCAAGCCTTTCCCAACTATATTGGGGTAGGCTTTCAAACTATCCGAATGCAGCTGAATACCAGTTTTTACATGGAATGACTGCCTAACCGTCCTCCACAAGCCAGTAACTGGATAACCAGTATCTGAAGGTATACCTTAGAAAATAAAATCAATGAGCATGCAACTAGAAACTTTGACGAATTCTTCGTCCATGGTTGGAAGCAAGCAACTACCTCTTCTTTGTCTCGTACCTAGGTAAGAATCTCATGCTGCTGTAAACACAATTACTATTCAGCAAAGCCATAGCGAAGCTGACTATCCCTGGGCAAAGATATAAGTACACTGAAAGTCTAGCTGGAATGGCTAGGATAGGCTTATTGCGTGATGTTATGTAGCCGAAATCCACGTTTTCATGCAAAATTTAGATTACAACTTGTGTGTTCCTTGCCGCTTGTGTCTAAACCAGCCTACAGCTTCAAGCCATGTATTTTAGGCCACAAACGCAGGCCGACATACCGGACCACCTTTGTGCTCGTATACCGTTTGCCGGCGCCCTCATCCCCTTCTAGTGATGCACCTCCAATTATCACGCTCATCTCTTAAGCGTTGGAATTACTGCGGGCTAGAAATATCGTGTGGTTTAGGACAGATACCTGCCCTAGGTATTATTCATATTATTATGGTAAATAAATTACTTATATGAGAGGAGAAGGGGCTTGTGGCCAAGAAATAACAGCCACACGGATCGATCGATCAGGTTAAGCTACGCTTGCCGCGGTTAGTCCGTGGATGAATGACCGTCTTTATATACCAAGACCCCTCGCTGTCATTTGTGAATCTTTGATAGTCGTTACGGGTCGTCGGAAGCCCGAAAGTCTGACAATCAGTCTTAGCAAGGGGTTTCATTTCATATTACCCAATAACTGGGTTGTGGATAAGCAGTCACTCCATGTAAAATACTGGTACTCACCTGCATCTGGTTAGACTGGAAGCCGACTCCAACGTACGATGTACGACGTCCATAGTTGGGAAAAGGATTGGCAAATTGATTGTTTGATTGTTATAATAAATTCCTGTCACTGATATTTACATCGCAAGTCGTGTTTGGCGAATGTGTAATAGGTAATAGGTACAATTAAAAAGTAAAAATAAAAAACGTTTTTACAAAACAACCGCATTTTCGATTTTCGAAATTAAAGATATTTTTCACTTTGTAGTGTTTTATTTGGAAGTCGGTCGCTTTTTTTTAGTCGCAGTCTCATCTCAGCGACAAACAAATGTCAAAAACTTGTCAAAATTTACAGAAATTAGACGTTTTTTTGACAGATTGAGACTGAGATCAGACTGTTCTTAAAATTACGAGAATTGCCCCTCTGATCGATCGACCCGTGCGGCTGTTGTTACTTAGCCACAAGCCCCTCTTTAGGAATTTATTATAACATCATCAATATTAACTAAGTGCAAAAAGTACGTATTATTGAAACCAAATCTACCAAAGCAAAGTTACATTTATATATATTTTTTTTTTAAATCATCCTCCATTGCCGAAGATATCGCGTAACATACCTTCTCATTTAGGAAGTCGGTTAATGGAACTCAGGTCATGACACCCCCAAAAACCAGACTGCACGCAAAACCACAGCAAAAGCTTCTTAACTATAATCCAGTGGAATGGCACAAAACATGAACTGAGTGCAGCCGGTCTAATTGTAGCGAGTTGTAATCCCCCTACTAACACAACAGCTAGTTGGGCACTTTCCAAATAAAAACAAGAATGCAGTTGTTTTGTGGAAGAACCTTTGCAAAAAATGCAAAAACTACAAATAACCCATATAGTGGCATATTATATGATTGGTTGGTTTTATTTCTTGGTTTGATATCTAGATATCAGTGATATCATATCACTAGCTGTGTTCCTACGGCTACGCTCGTTGGAACTAGACTAATTAAACCTAGCTGGAGAAAATATAATAAGCGCTAACGTAATGTAACGGACAGACGAACAGAAAAACGTCAACATCATCATCATCATCATCACTTCAGCCGAAAGACGTCCCCTGCTGGACACAGGAAATAGACTTAGTGTGTAACTTGTTTTGTTTACTAACAAATTACTAACAACATTTTTATTTTTTATTTTATTTTTTGTGTGTACTATTAACAACCCTATTAACGCTTTCTTTTTAAAAATTTATGGACGTATGTCTGAAATAAAGATAAATTATAATTAATTATTATAGGACTCCCCCAAGCACCTCCACTTCGACCGGTTCTGTGCTTCTCGCATCCAGCAGGTTCCTGCAGCCTTCACAAGGACGTCGGTCCACCTTGTCTGGCCTTCCAACGTTACATCTTCCGTCCTTTCCGTCTACGACAGAAAAAAGAAAATGTAGATTTTTTCAAAGTACTTTTTTGTATAAAAAATGTGTATTAGGTATGTTGAAACTGTTTGTATTTCCCGTCACTCGTCCCTAAAGGTTCATTAGAAAATCAGCGTCAGACAGCACGCAGCCGTGGAACACACACTATTGTAGCTAAAACATTATTTTCACTTCTTTTATTTATTTATATTTTTGTGTTTTACGAACTTTGTCCAAAACATTCCAACTAGGTATTCATAACTGAAGTCTAGCTCTTTACCTATCGACACCACGAGGCAAAAATCATGACCAAACTTCGTGTGGAACTTGAAAATTATTTCATTAATTTTCGGAATATTTGCTATAAGACGGAACATGTGACTAGCGCCGGTGTTCCGGCCCCATTTCTCATTGAAACTATGCGAGGCACAGCCAAACAATTTTATTGGAATATCAATCAATTTTATAGGCATGAATAGTAACACTTAAAGACGCTAGAAACTCTAGAAGTTATGTTTCTCTGTGCTAGAGTAAGATGGAGGGTCTGTTCTGTGTAGGTCTGTCTTTGTCTCGCAGTAGAGCAATGGACTTACCTCCAACAGTGTATTTAATTGCTCTTAATATTAATGAATGGATGAACAGTTAGGGTTGTCACAAGTTTTGTCTGGTTTGTAAAAGAGACTGTGACCTCTGAGTTTGTCTCGGCCTTTCTTCTCAGAGTAGTCAGATAGGAAACGCCGACCTCATCTAGCTTATTTTGTTTTATTATAATATTACGAGTAAAAGTGATTCCGATATCCTATTTAATAACACACATACGTATAACACAGTTAACGATCATGCTTTAGTCATAGTATGATAAAATATCAATAAATGTGTTCAGTTATCAGCCAGCAGTCAGTCACTATCGACGACCTTAGTCGACTGCAGTGCTAATTAAACGCATCCGATTTTTTTTTTTTATATATTACCTACTTACAGATACGGCTTATAAAACCACAAGTATGTTATATTTGAATGATATACCAAATAAAGATTGTTATTGTTATTATTTATTTACAGAATAAACAATTTCATTTTAGTTCATTTCAAAATTTCATTTAAAAGTCTTAGTTGTTCTTGTCTTCTCTTTTAGCATAATTTATTTTACTAACTTAAGTAATGATAAGTTAATGATTAACAATATTGTACCTACGTCTAACTTTAAACTTTCCGTTTCGATAATCGTTCCAAGGAACGTTTATATGTATGCAACCAGAGTTTCTCATTGTAAGTAAATATAATATAGGTAAGTGTATTCATGTTTTTGAGAAATAAATGTCTTAAACCATACTTTGGCTATTGTCTAAGCGCATGCTTACTTAATGAATGTTGATATTTTGGAAAAGTTATCATAACAGACATCAACACCCTAATAATTGCGAAGCACACTATCAATCACAATCTGCATCATTTTGAAGGATATTGCTAATCCATTGCTTCATATGTTCGAAAAATTTGTCTGCTCACCAGCGTAAATAACGCAATGAATGTTGTTGAACTGTCAAAATGGAACCCATTGCTACTGTTAGTGTGTCACGTAATTACGGCGCTGATTAAACAGCGGAACTCAGGGACTTTATTAGACAAAAACTGGTCAAGTGCGTGTCGGGCCACGCGCAGTGTAGGGTTCCGTAGTTTTTATAAGAGCCAAGTGCGGGTCGTATTCGCTAACTGATAGTTTCATACCATGCTAACTAAAAGCCAAACATGACATGACATTTTTTAGGGTTCCTTGTTGACTAAGGAATCCTAAAAAATAATGTTTTGATCATTCAACGTACCTAATATATTTCTATAATTGCCAAAATATATATTTTTAACCGACTAAGGGCCTATTTTCCACCGCCAGATAACATTTATTCGAGGAATAAAATTTTCTTGAAATTGATTGTTTTTGTATGACACAACTACCAAAATTTCAAAATTATTCCTCTACTAAAGTTATTAGATGATTAAGGGCTGATTCTTCAATCGACAGATAATTTTTATTCGTGGAAAATTGACGTCCGACAGTTTTTGTATGGAAGAACTGTCAAAAATTCAAAATTATTCTCTGGCGTTGGATCAGGCAGCCCTAAAAATCAAAAAATACGAGAAAGAAAAGATTTTTTTTTTTTTTGTAAAATCGTTTTTCAAAACGGAAATGGTTTTCTCTCTTGGAATTTAGTACCGCTATAAGCAACGTTTGTAAACTAGAGCGCTCTTCATAAAATACGATATAAACGGATGACATCCCTTTTGCCAGTTGCCTGCATCTTCATAACGTTCTCTGTATCATAAAAATATCGCTTTAGTAAAAACTTGTGTAAACTATACAGTTGCTTGCTCTGTTTTTGTGTGCAATACGTTATTAAAATGTTGGGTATTTAATATTTACTTTGGAACAAATAGCTATTATGGATTGTAAAAACATTAATGTAAAATGATGAGTGCTGGCTGTTCTGTTCGGCTTCCAGTCTAACCGGATGCAGCTGAATACCAGTATTTTACATGGAGCGACTGCCTATCTGAACTCCACAAACCAGATACTGGGTAATACGAATCCCCTTGTTAAGTTTGCTTGTCAGACTTTCGGGTTTCTGATACCTAATAACTTGGTTGTGGAGGTCAGATAGGCAGACGCTCCATGTAAAATACTGGTATTCAGCTGCATCCGGTTAGGCTGGAAGCCGACCCCAACATAGTTGGGAAAAGGCTAGGCAATTTGATGAGTGTTTGTCATCTCCGCATTGTATAAGGTACTCCTGTGCAAAA
Source organism: Apamea anceps (assembly GCA_951799955.1). Classification (NCBI taxonomy): domain Eukaryota; kingdom Metazoa; phylum Arthropoda; class Insecta; order Lepidoptera; family Noctuidae; genus Apamea; species Apamea anceps. The sequence goes on along the minus strand of OX637524.1, from coordinate 1,502,291 downwards.
TTTCAAACTTCTAGACCAAGTTGGGCTTGGCCTTATCTGTCAGTGAATTTAAGATTTTATTAGAAAGTGCGAATACCACACAACGTGTTGAACCCATACACATTCCGCCCCGAAACTTCATAAAACAACCATTCTTCACCCCAGCAAAGTTCTCCGTAGTTATAAAACAATAAATCCTGGACCAAGGTTGCATAAGGCCATATCTCCGGTATATGGGCGCGGATACATAATGTAATAGGTATGTAGGTCGCCTAGTCGGCGCGTTGTAAATCTAATGGCGCGGCGCATTGCGAATGCAACCAGCGGGCATATGGCTCGGGATGTGTATGGAGATGATGATACCACCTGCTCGACTTATTTTTTGGTAATAGCTAGACTGCCGTAAACTAATATTAAAAATCATCAAAGATAAATAATAATAACATAAAACGTTTATTTTTTCTACACAAGTTATGAACATAATGCTAGACTTTGACAGTAGTGCACGAACAAGGAGCTAACTTTGTGAGAGACTGGAGCCTGAGATAAGAAAGTAAAGAAAAGATGAAAATGAAAAAATTAATGATTGATGATGAATGATTTAGGAAAGATGTCTTGATAATGATTCATTTTTGTGTGTATGAGTATGAATGATAGGTTTATCCATCATTTCTGTAAAAAGAAAGTACCTATGTATCTTTTCGATGATTACTTTAATGAATTCTTTGGTAAGGTTTAGGTTATTCCCAAGCAGCACACAAGCGTTTTCAACATCAATATACCAACCTATTTAGAACTTAGAGTTCTTTTAGAGACGTACAAGAGTGTCATAAAATGCTTTTGTCTTTATAAGAGTGATTTATGAGTTATTATACAGCTCAAACTGTATAAAATCTTTATTGAGGGATCTCCGTAAGCTTGGGGTGCTTAAACAGAATATTAAAATTCTACTATACAGCTTTAAGTATTTTGTGACACTTCAATCTGGTTTCATCGTTAAAGCTGTATACAGGCTGTATTTTACATGTGATCACTTACTTATTACAACTCTAAGTGTTATTACAGTATCACTTGATACTTGTTTCTGTACAATGGTGTATGCAAACTCCGTTCTCAAGCTTATTTTTATGGCGTAATTGTACACTATTGTAAATACAGTGGTTTTATGACTTCTGTCTATGAGGGTGTTTTAAAACTAAAAAAATAAATGACAGCTATAGTACAGCTTTAGTCTGTATTACTGACACAGTCACCTGATTGCATGACGAATAAAATTAATGTTTTCACTGTGAAGAAATGCAACATGTGGAAAAAAAGAAAAAGATCTGGTGCAGTCAAGAGGAGGATTGAAAGAGAATATTTGAATATTGCAAATTATCAACCAAGTAACAGTTATGATAGTGAACCATCATCTATTGAGGAAGCAAGAGAATCATTAATAAATCGGACAACCTACAGTCAAGCGTCAATTCCATCGACGTCCAACGAAGAAGGTTCCGTAGCAAAAACATTAAACAGTGATAATAATGATCATAACAGTTATATCAAATGTGTAGATTTAGTACAACCTTCGGAACCTGATAATGAAGTTTTTTCATTATGTGCGAAAATTAGTGTGATTTAAATAAAAAGGCAACAGGCACATGTAACGTGTATGAGTTTTTAATAACAAGTAAAAGTGACACATTAATGATGTGCGTACGAGCACATAACAAAAACATAATACATAGTTTAGGTAGGACGGAACACTTAGAGCTATGATCAATGTCGTAGGCGCTCCAACATTCCCCCGAGCGTTGAAAGTCGAGCTTTCAACCAGACTTCGATTCTGGTAATGGGCATATCCTGTTGAAGGCCCTCCGGATGACTCCAGTAGAGGTCTTTATATCTGCTACCCGGACAATTCCATCAGTACCTGGATGTATGGCGATGACTCTTCCTAGTCTCCACTTCAGAGGTGGAAGATTCTCCTCTTTCATGACTAGGAAGGCTACAAAAACAACAATAGAATTTTTTGTCTCCGGGACAACCACAGCCACGAGATTACGTGTTTCTCTTAAATACTAACAAGCTCGTATAAACAAAATTTAACAACAAATAACATTTACATAAACATTGTGACTTAAGGACAATGGACAATCAAATTAACATGATTATTAAGTGTTTCTCTATGAAAGGTTTAAAAAGTAAATTAACCACTTGAAAAGATCACCCTATAAAAGTTCATTATTGTAAAACTAACAAAGAGATTCCTCCTCCTCTTCTTCAATAATTTCTTTTTCGCCTGTAGCGTTTTTGTCGATTTTACCTTTTTCATCTGTATCCATTTTATTTTGATTCCTCTCGATTTCCCTGATCTGATTCATTTTCAGCTATATTTTTTTTTAAGTGCATCTTTTTTGGTTCTCATCCTTTTAGTTGCTCTTTCATTCTTACTGAGTTTCCTCTTCACAGAATTTTTCAAGACGTTTCTATGATTTTAAACGGCACATTTTCCTGAAAATAAAGTAAAACAGATATAATATACACAACACACTAATAATACTTTGCAATAAGTTTACTTAGGTATAATAATGTTCATACAAAACAATGTATTTTATATGAACGAGTTATAAACTCTACTTTTCACTTCGATTGCGAGTAAATCAAACAGTGATATAGTAAGTTAACATATATTTTAGTTTAAATTAACAATTTTTGGAACAATTTTTCAACTTTTTTTCCTGAGTAAATAAACATTAGGCTTGTGTGTAGGAGAACTATACCGCCAAATCACAAGTGCGTTTTAATAAAATATTATTGATAAAGTGAGGAACGGATCAAAGTAATTTTGAGCTCAGGGTTTTTCATTTCTTTAAGTAACTCTAAAGAGCATTATAAGTTATGCATAGAGAACTAATATACAGCCTAAGTAATAAACATATTCTATTATAAAGCTGATTAAAAGCCAATAGCTGTACAATGTAATCCATAACTTACTTAGTACAGCTATTCAGACTATAATACTCTCCAAATATCGTGTAGGCTGCTTAGCTAATTGTCGCCATTTTCGAATGTTTAATAACAAAATTTAAAGTGTAATTAAAGGATTTTTTTACAAAACCTTAAGCCGCATCATGATAATCAGCTTGAATAATGATCACTGTGCCCTTATATCTATTACTTTAAAATTATTTTTTTATTCTAACCTTAAAAACAAACATTTACTTACCGTATTTAGTATTTTTCTTTATGTCAGCTCGATTATTTTGCTGGCGCGTGAATATTTTGAAGGAAAACATACACAGGTTCACAATAAATTTAATTTGCACTTTCAATTCACCAAATAACAACATCAGATATACAAGTCTACGGTTATCTTTTACTTCTAGTAATAAATATTAAATAATAGTGTCGCCATTTCTACTACACGCATAATGTCATCGAAAATAGTTTTGTTTTATTTTTATTCTTTTGTAATCCTCTTCAAAAACCTATTTAGAACACTTTTCGTTACAAAAGAATTATAAGATAATATCTGTAGTATAATGGTTTCTTTGTACACCGAATAACAGCTTTAATACAGCTATTGTACAGCTTCTCTTTTGCTTGTACAGCTACTATACAGCTCTACTAACGACAAAAGCTGTATAATATGGGCCCTTTTTTTACTTACAGGGGCTGTTTAAGCGCTTAAACAGCCTATATACAGCCTGAATATGCAGCTTCTAGTATAAAAACCAACTTAAATACAGCTTGTATACAGCTTGCAATGCTACTTGGGTTGGTAACGGCCGCGACTTACGAGTTGTAGGTCGTGGGTTCAAAACCAAGCAACGCTTTACTTTGTGTAAATTATTTCGTCACCACTGCTCTCTAAGCGAGGTGTCCTAGAACCAAAAATTCGAAGACATGTGACATCCACGAACCCGCACTGGGCCCGCATGGTGGATTAAGGCCCACTCCCTCTCACAGAGCGGAGGCCTGTGTCCCAGCAGTGGGAACATTATAGTTTGATTATGTTTATTCTAAGGTTATCAAAATGTGTCAATTTTCCGTCCTTTCCCGTCTGTCTGTCACAGGCAAATTTCTCTCAAATTTAAGCACAGTGGTTACCCATAAATTAAATAATGTCAAACGTGCGTACAAATTATATATGTAGGAACTTCAAGGCCTAAAAGCCTACACAAATTAATTTAAAACACAGTCGTAAGCAACATATTATGTAAGTTATTAGACTATTAGCTTAACGTAGACAAAGCGGTTGAATCTACCTTTAATAAGTACTACGCAAACCAAACTTGGAAAACTTAAGAAATTATATTAATATTTAATAACACCCATTAAATCTCAGCACCCATTAAAGTATTAGCATATTTTAATATTAAACTCATCTCCGTAAAATCTTAGTAGCTAGGCATTGCCAGAAAAGACAGATTTTCTGCTAAGTCTTTCCGCTGTATCATAGAATTATTTTAATTAAGAACAAAATATTAATAAAGGTATAATTTTAATAAATCATTGAGCAGAGACTATTAATTTATTTTCCCTTTTAATATAAATTAGTCTGTTGCTGAAATATTAATTGGAACACCTAACTTTAAGAACTCTGTAGACAAAGTCTTTGCAATGGATTATAATTAATATTGTTAGCAATGTCACTTTGAATTTAAACACCCACGACAATATCCTGGCATACTATTAGACAGACAATTAAAAAAAAAATAACTCTAATCTAAAGCCTCAATCACTATACTTTGGGTGACAATCAAGTAGTAGATCAAACTGAATGGTCACCGCCCCCTATATGAATCATAAATAAAGCTGAAGGCCAATTCTCGTAAGTAAAAACGTTCAAAATCTAGTCGCAGTCTCATCTCGGCGACAAACAAATGTCAAAAACTTGTCAAAATGTAGGGAAATTTGAGGTATTTTTTGGCAGATTGAGACTGAGATCAGACTGTGAACGTTCTTAAAATTACGAGAATCACCCCTCTGATGTCTCGTGTTTAAAACAAAATTTATTTTTAGGCTGATAATCAGCACTGTTCGGACGTCAAAATTACATAAGACACACTTTCTAGTTCTTTAGCTGGGAAGGAGAAGTGGCGCAACAGACTCCTCAGCAGCACAGCTGTGTGTTAAGTTGATGAACGTGATGTGCTTTTAATTACGCAGTTACTAATATTCCCTTCAAACCTTACTCACACTCACTCCTGTACCTAATGCAAAAGGTCGTATTAAAAAGAAATACTTAATACAAAAGAAACAAAAAATACGTTATAAAGTGGAAATCAACTTCAGTTTCGGAAGGTGTGTCTTTAACTTTAGTTTTGTTTCATTTTTGCTACTAACTTCCGAAACAAAAGATAATTTGCATTTTGTAGTGGTCTTTACCAAACATGGGCACTGTACGGTAGTAGCTAGTTCTTCAACCTCACTCAAAGGCATTTAATTCAATTAAACCATTTACAAGTACTTTTACACTGTCAAGGAGACGGTCAGTCAGAAATATGAAGCTAAAACCCATTCTAAAGTGTAGTAGGTACCTATGGGAAGAACGGGCAAGAACCTCCATGAACAATTCCCCAGACGAGCTGCTTCACAAAGAGCTACTACTATTTTTGGAATCGTATAAGATATTTTCCATGGCGGTATTATCAACTCCTTAGCAGTTCTGCCAAAAATTCTATTTGGCTTGGTGCAGCGCGAATACGTCGCGAGGATCGGCCCTCCCGCTCTCTTATATATTTATTATGTGACTTAGGCCCGGAGCTAGCGCACTGAATGCTCGCTTTATGTCCTAACTAAGCCGCGAAAGTTAATTGATTTATCTATCTATCGGTTAAGTGGCGCTATTCATTCTGAAGCGGTGGTATGTGTGCAAGTTCATTTTAGGCGGGTGATTAGTTTTCTGCAATTATCATTTGCTGGAATTATAAACTAGACACGCTCGCTCCCACTCAGAAGTACAAACTAATATTATGTAATAATTGTAATAATTATTTACGTTACGATATTAACATGATCTCCTTGTAAAACTCCACGTTTGAGGACTCACTCCAAAGTAATTAAGTTGGCAATTCTTCGGGCTATGTTGGCTACCTTGGTCCTCCTGCGAATCTCTTTATTTCTGATTCGATGACGCAAGGAAACCAACCAGCACGGCAGTACCTTTAGTAACAATAAATAAATACTGTACCTATAAACCAAATTATTGCGAATGCTCTCATTTGTGACCGCAAACTTTTGCTTTTACTAAATAAATGTCATTAATGTAATTTTAATTATGTTAAACTAACATCTAAGATAACTTTTGGATAAACCAAAATTACTCTAAAAACTTAATACCAATTTACAGTCTGGTAATTTTTAAAGTCTTGATAGATTGGAAATCATAAGCCCTCTGTCCTATTTGTTCAACGTTCTAAAGAGATTTAAGTGTAGATTTTATCCAATCTTAAACAAAGAAAATTTCTTACAGCAAGAATGTGAAATTACTGTAAATTATAAAGATGTAGGCACACCTACCATTACAACGAACATACTGCATGTTTATCTTTTAAGTGTAAAATCTCCGGAAGAGCTCGGTGTTAAAATAAATTATGACGACATCATGTGATAAACAAATGGTTTATTCATTTTATTTATATTATACAGAACATAACATAGTGCCTTGTATTCCCGAAGGGTTAGGCAGAGGTGTACCTATAGTACACCCACATTTCGGTTCCAGTTAAGTTTAAGTCCCTTGTAACAGCATAAGCATAATCAGTCTGCCATGTTCCCACTGCTGGGACACAGGCCGCCTCCCGGTTAGAGCACGACGCGGACCCAGCGCGTCCATGTAACAGGGACCAAGCCTAATACCATCAATTGTGCATAAATCCAGGCTACGGGCTGCTACTGAGTAATTCTAGATGGTAAAACCCAATAACACTTTGTCCGAGCTGGTTATCGAACCCAGGACCTCATACCCAGCAGTACAGCGCTTGCAACCACTACAACAATGAGGTAGACATTTCATTTATACTAAAGAAGTATATTAAGCTCTCTGATGGTCTAAATAAGAAGAATATTCATTAAATAGTTTAGCCGAACATGGAAAAAGGGCCCACAGTGTACTTAAAGTACCTAAAATCTGACAGTTTACTCCGTAGTCTGAAGATTACTCAGTCACCAAGTGACTAGAGAACCTGAGACGTACTAACATGTAATGAAACTTTGAGGTTTTTAACACCCCTCGAACCTTACCTTATAGGCCGCCCTTTGTGGTACTTAGCAGAACTTCTCAACCCATATGGGTGCACCAGCATGTATCAGAAAGGTGTGGTCATATTTCAGTGTGTGGTACAGACGAAACTGAACCACTTTTTCCACATCGTAGTCGCGAAAAATTATCTACTGTGTGTTATCTATACAGGTTTATTTGTAAAACACCAACAACCACTTAAGAGGTCATCATTATGAACAACTTTTACTATAGGACCAAACCTGAAATCGCGAAAAAAAATCAGCTGCTCCCTATATTTTGACGAGTTACGCGAACACAAATGTAGGGAACCGCTGATTATTTTTTTGCAATTTCAGTTTTGGTCCCATAGTTAAAGTTGTTCATAATGATGAGTACAATGCCCTCTTAAGAGGTTGCTGGTGTTTTACAAATAACCCTGTACATTTATATATTCTATACATATACATACTTTTTTTATTAGCCGTTAATGCCTCTCTACTTTCCTTCCACCTCTCTCTGTCCAGAGCTGCCAAGGAACAATCTTTACTAAAGGAGTCCAGCTCATCCCGCCATCTCCGTCTGGGCCTGCCGCGATGTCGTTTGTCATTAAGCGGGTGCCATGCCATATACATACTACACACAAATAAATAATTTATGTAGCGTAATGTAAAAATAATGACTTTTTAAAATAACAAAAAAACTATTTAAAAAATTGGTCTGTCTGCCTCTGCGTTTGTTCTGGCTAATCTTCGAAATGGCTAAACCGATTTTGACGGGACTTTTATTGACAGATAGCTGATGCTATAAGGAGTAACAGAAGCTTTGAGGAACAGTAACGTTGACTTTTGTCCAGGTTCACGTTCCCGTGGGATAATTTCCGACATACACGCGGGCGAAGGCGCCGGCAGAAGCTAGTATATTATGTAAATATAATATTTTGTCACATAATTATATTAGTCAATATAATATTCCTACACGATAGGTATAAAATACCTTAAAGAAAAATTTGAAATTTTTCTACCGTCTCCTAGACTATGATCTAAAGCATTGTTCCAGCGCCGCCCGTACAAAAGTCGCGGCACTCTGCGTCACTCCTCATGTTATCTAAAAGCCTTCTTCTCCTCTCTACTACCGTTGTAGATCAAGCAAGAAACTTTTAACGCTGTAGAAAGTCGTAGTACTTTGACTACCCTCCGTTCGTTTTGTTCATCGTCTTTTATATATTGTAGCTTGAGGGGCTTATAATCATAGCATAATCAGCCTATAATGTGCCCACTGCTGGGACACAGGCCTCCTCTCGGTGAGAGGGAGTGGGCCGTGATCACGGGCTCAGTGCGGGTTGGTAGATGTCACATGTCTTTGATGTTTTTGTTCTAGGACGTGGCGGTTTCCTCACGATGTTTTCCTTCACCATTTTGAGAGCAGTGCTTATTGAAATAATTTACACAAAGTAAAGCGCCTGTCTGGGTTCGAACTTGCGACCTACACTGGGCCACCCCTGCTCTATTTAGGCTTGAGGGGCTCGCGGCTAAGTAATAACAGCCGCACGGAACGATCAAACTCAAAATATTTTGTTTCATATAAACCTACATGGGCACTTATGAAACGTCAGAACGGTCAATTGGAACAGTGCACCTAGCACTGTTCCAATTGACCGTTTCCTATGGAGAAGAGCCGACAAGAAACTCCACGGTTACTCTTTTAAAAACTATGTTTTCCTTCATCGTTTTGAGAGTGGTGGTGATGAAATAATTTACTCAATGTAAAGCTCCTGTCTGGGTTCGAACCGACGACCTACAACTCGTGAGTCGCGGCCGGTAATGCTTTGCACACTCAATGATGAGCATATCTTGAGTTCTGAAATGCATAACAGTGGATTTGCAAACTGAATTATTGGACGTACCTACATAGTTTGTTTGGAAACCTATTCATGTGTCCATTTTTGTTAGTTTGTCTTCGTGTTGTTTTCAGTTTTTATTTTTTTTATTTTTACAAGTTTAAAATAATCTTAACTTAAGAACTTTCCCGATGGCAAACCCGTTTTCACGGTTTGCCGTCGGGAACGGAACAAACAGCATTTCAAATAAAGTTTTGAGAGCGGACACTTAATTTTCTCTTATTTATTTAAAAAGTAACTAACAATAATATCTTATCTTATGTGTATGGAAATAGTTGAATACATTCGTTACATTCGTTTTATCTTCGTGTTGTTTAATACATTTTGATACAATGTAAAATTGTTAATTACTTATATAAAAAAATAAATTAAACGACCTGTCTTTTGTTGTTTTTCTTAGGGATTAAAAAAAATAAACTTTTGGAAACTGCTTTATTAAAAACTAAAATAAAATGAAATTAAATGTTTATTTATATAAATAGATATTTTAAGATACTTTACACGTCAATATTTTGTTGATCAATATTTTAAAAACTAGATGGCGCCGCCATGTCCTAGCTGACTGATCCGTGAGAAGAAATGCCAGCTTGTGTATGAAAACAAATGTTTATGTGTAAGGTTTTTTGTGGTAATGTTTCGAAAAAACATGCGCAGGAGACACGGCTTTAGATAATTTAAGATAGTATAAGTAATACTAACAAAATTATTAGTAATGTACCTGAATTAAAGATAAATAAATAAATAAAGTAAAAGGTCTTCACAGAACTATCGAAGTTCGAACACAGTACCCGATCGTTTTCCTTCGCCAAATCTTATAATATTCACAACGCGTGTGGGACACGATAAACAGCTGACAATCGACAGCGTGTACCCTCTCAGCATAAAACATAGGACAACCAAGACATTCCACACCCTTTGGCTGAAAAACAAATGAAATACAAAGTCGAAAAAATGTTTCGCATCACTTATAATAATAATAATAATAATAATAATAATAATAAGATTTATTTTCTCACCACAATATTACAAACAAATATATATTTTATATGGTATCAGAGTTGGAAACACATTTTAATATTGTGGGAGACTGGTGCCTAAACTAAGCTCTAGGCCTGTATTTCAGGACACCAGGTCTCCGCCCTTTTACATAAAGATGCATTTTATTTTGTTATACACTTGTACACTGACAATCCAAAAGATAAGAGATAAAAAAAAATGGCTCGAGTGGCAATTTTAAACTATATTATATACACTAAACTTTTGTTAGTTACATTATTTGTGTGTGGGAGTGTGTGAGTGAGGGTGTGTGGGGGTGTGTGTGTGTGTGTGAGGTGGTGTTGGTTGGTGGTGTGTATGTATTAGGCACTTATTTAGGGCGTGCGTGACTGAATGAGAGTGTTTACTATTTGACTTAAGGGTAACTGTTGGAGTTGGGAATGATGACGTACGAGGAGTTATTTTGTAAGGTTATTGCTAGAGCTGCGATATTACACCATAGAGGTAAGTAATTTCTCAGTATCCTCATAATTTAGTTGTTGTAGTAAGGCAGTAACTTTCTCTCTGCACTTATTTTTTGTGAGGTTAACTATAGGTGACATCCTGTTTATTTTGTTATATAGAAAACCACCCAGGTGGCAAAAAAACCTCTTTGAAAATTGGGTTTTAGATTGGTGTATTAGACGGCGGTCTACGGGGTTGTACCGTCTTTTGTGATGTGAGACCGTGGGATGATAGGTAAGTAGTGAGTGCTGTTTTAAAATAATGTTCAGGATAAAGAGTTGACGCACTGTCAAAACTTTAGCCTCCTTGTATAAGAGCTCTGTGGGATAACGGTAAGGCAAGAATGAGGACACTTTTAAGATAGCTCTCTGGGCTCTCTCCAGGTCAATAATTGTAGTTTTCGGAGCACCACCCCAGGCAGAGATACAGTAGGTTAACAGTGACTGAGCAAGCGCAAAGTATACGGATCTCTTTAACTTGTCATCAGCTACTCGTCTCAGGGTTTTGAAAATGTATATTAGCTTGCGTAACCTAGTTTTAAGTGTCTCGATGTGTTCCTGGAATCTAAGGGTACCATCAATTATAACTCCGAGATACTTAATCTGTCTAGTGCCGCAAAGGTGAGTGCAGGTACACATATTGTTATTGTGTGGTTCTGGACAATTGTGTGTCATGATTGTGTAGGGCGCTGAGGAGTTTGGGACGTTACCATTTGCTCTAAGATAGAACGTCATATACTTGGTTTTCTCCGCATTCAGTGTTAGAACATTACTGCGTAACCAATTTGACACTGTATTGAAGCCCGCTTGCGCGTATAAAAAAACTTCGTCCCATGTATCAGCGCTAAAGAGGAGCGCCGTGTCATCTGCAAATGTTATGATCCTACCCCTGGGGAGTGTGAGCATACCCAGGTCATTTATGTATATGAGGAATAGAGTGGGACCCAACACGCTTCCCTGAGGGACGCCATATGAGACTGTTTGGTCGTCACTCATGTGTTCACCTATTTTAACGCACTGGGTACGCTCACTCATGTAGTTCTCAAAAAGTGCAAGTTGAACCCCTCTTATTCCCAAATTCTCCATTTTTTGGGAGAGAATGGGCACAGAAACCGTGTCAAATGCCTTAGCAAGGTCTAAAAATATGCCTAGCACCCTTTCTCCCCTGTCCAGGTTGGTGACAACATAGTTTGTTAAGTCGTGTACTGCGTCGGATGTTGATTTGCCAGACCGAAAACCGTATTGCGTTGGAGAAAGAAGATTATGTTTTTCAAGGTAATCAACTAGCCTGTTGTTCATTATCCTCTCTAGAACTTTTGACAGGGCAGGTAAAACAGCTATGGGCCTATAATTGCTGACACGGCTTCTGTCCCCACTCTTGTAGATAGGGTGTATGATTGATCTTTTAAAGACTTTAGGGAATCTGCCTGTTGAAAGGGCCAGGTTACAAATATATGTAAGCGGGGGCACAATAGAGGCTTTATGTTTCTTAAGAAGACCACTCGATATTCTATCCCATCCCAGTGCACAATCACTACGAAGGGACATTAATAATCTTTCAACCTCGTCTTCGTCTGTTGGTATCAAAACCATTGAGTTCAAGTTGTTGATTAGTGTGATAGGTTCCGGTGGGCTTATTATTTTTTCCGCGAGCTGTTTACCAATTTGAGCAAAGTAATCGTTAACTGAGTTTACCGATATTTTTGGTGTGGATGATAGTGTTAAGAGATGAGATGGAGTTTCTTTCCTTTTAGTCCTATTTGTCAAATTATTTATTGCAGCCCATAGTTGCTTAGGGTTTGTTCCAGCTTTGCTTATTTGGTTTTTTTCATATTCCGTTTTTATTTTCTTTAATAATTTGTTACAGAAGTTTCTGTATCTAGTAAAAGTTATTTTTAGATCATCATTATCAGGCGCTTTCTTAATTTTTTTATGCAAATTGTCTCTATGTCGAACACAGCGAAGAAGACCCGGGGTTATCCATGGTTTCATAATTTTTTTACGGTTTGGCACTTTGGCAATTTGTGAATTGTTCTCTATGACTTGCCTTATTAGATTAACCATAGTTTCTGCTGCTACATGAGGATCTCGATTGTTATAGACATCACTAAAGTCCAGTCGCCCAATGTCTGCATCTAACTGATCGTGATTGACACGGATTACCGCTTCTCTCGCAGCCGTATTAATGGTTTTCTTTGAGAGAAACAGCAATACCGTGTCATGATCAGTCAGTGCAGAATGAGCAACAAGTGTAAAAGCAGGCCGCTGACTTTTTAAGGCAAAGTGATCAAGACATGCTTGTTGTCTAGTGGGCAGTGTATGGGCAGGCAGCAGACCATGCGATGCCAACAAGTTCAAGTAGTTATGCTTGTTTTGGTCCCGGCATAGATCGTGGATATTAATGTTTATGTCTCCGCAAATTATAATATTATTGTAGCGTGCGATCTTGGTTAATGTATCATTTAATGAATTTAGAAAGTTAGTGATATCTTTATAGCCTGGAGGTCGGTATATTGCTAGAAGTACGGTATTTTGATCTATTTTTATTTGGAGACAGTTGGCATTTAGGACTGTGTGTTCCTCTACGGAGACCTTGAGTTCCCTTCTAACGTAAACAACAACACCCTCATTTTGCGTAAGATTTCTGATGGTATTAAAACGATCATAACTCTCCAAATCAGGTATGTTGTTTGTGCCAGGAAGCCAGCACTCTGTTAATGTAATAATATCCCATTCCATTTTTGTTCTAGATAGAATTGCATAAAAACCTGAAATATTTTTTGTAATACTACGGATATTTTGATTTAATATTTTGAGTGACAAGTTTGGTTTAAAATTTGGCGGGACACAGTTGTCAAGGTCACAGGTCGCAGAGTCCGAGACAGAGACTGAATCGATATTCTGTGTGTTGTTCTGTAAACTATCGAATTTTAGCGTTATATTTTTCAATGTTCATACTTTTGTTAATGCTTTTTGCTTTGTATAGCAAGGTTAGTACAACTGGGACGCCGATAATGGTTCTATGGACGAATGCTTTAGTAACCTTAGGTGTTCTTGTAAACCGCCCGTGCAAGTAATTACGTGTACATATGAAGTATGTATAATGTATAATATAATGTATAGTGTGTGCTGTATTTGTGATTGACAATGATGAGTTGTTTGTATATTTATGTGACTGTACGGGTGTTATTTCTATTATAATTTTGAAGTAGTAGTGTAGTTGTGTGTAAATTAATTGTTGGTTAGTAATATTTTGATTAATTATATAAATTCTAAACAAAACAATTTTTAATTTTGGTAATTTAAACAAGATAAAATGAAATAAAATGGAAGAGCTTAGTCACTTTTGTTTACGCAATTTTTTCAGATCGTCCTCCGATTTAATTAATCGACTGGGCATACCCTGCTTCTCGCGCACGTATACCTTTCCATTTGCTGTCCAGCATTGTTCATAGTTACTACTTTTTATAAATTCTCGTGCTAGGTAATGTAGACGTCTTGTCATGGCGGTGAGGACTTCAGAAATGTACAACGGATGTTTAGGGTATCCTTCGTGCAGATGCGTAGTGTTGAGACGATTTTCTTTGTTTATCTTGTTGTAATTTTTAGTAGACGTTAGAAATCTTTCTTTCACCGCAGGGGACAAAAATTCCACAATAACCATACCAGTTGACTCTTTCTTGCTCTTTAGGCGGAAGATATTTTTAATATCATTCTTCTGCAAAGGTTGGCTGATGACGTTGCCGAGTTTCTGTACTGTATTTGTGAGGGTTTCACTGGTTTCAGGCTCTGTGGTAGGAAGGTTTTTTATTTCAATCGAACTCACTTTCAGACTTTTTTCCAAAAAGTCAATTTTCTGTTCCATCGCGGCTATTACTGTCTGGTGTTTGCTGCATTCTGACTGTAGGTGAGTTATGTCCACAATAGCGTCATCATATTTATCAGATAAAAATGCCATTGACTTCCGTATTTCCTCATTTTGCAATCTAATTTCTGAATTTTGTGTACTAATGGCCAAGTTTTGAGATCTAATATCATCTAATGCGGACTGTAAAGTATCCATTTTATCACTTTGATGCGCTTGTTTTGAAACTAGCTCGGTAATCATAGTCTTCATTTCCTTCATTATGTTTTCCATACGCTCCAATTCATCGTTTTCCCGTTTTCTTTTTCTCTGAGTTATATTACCACTTTCGTGGGTAGATGTGGATAATGTTGTTAGATCTGGTTCAGAGGTGCAATGGGATGATGCTGGACTTTTAGGAGGTGAGTGTCGCATCATCATTTTTGCTGTTTCACGGTATGGTATCTATGACGATTATTATTGTAGGTTTTGGCAGTAATATTCGTGCAATGATCAGGTGGCATGCGTTTACTAGATAGATAAGTCACCCCTACTCACTCAGTTATCATCAAATTTGTTGCGGTGCGCAGGAGTAGGCGAGTTCCAAAACAGCTGTTTTTATTCTAGCCGACGATGCACAGCGATCGGGTGAAGGACGTTCAATGACCTCGGGCCGTTAACACAATGACTCATGCGCCTCACAGGTGGGTGTTATAATTTTTGCAGTCCATGTTGTTTAAAATCGTGTTTATTCCTTGTCCACTTGATGGATTTAAAAACAAAGTTGAACACTGTTTAGCCCGTACACTTATCCACACAATAGTAAGATTTTCTACGTTAGTGATTGACTTTTAACACTATTGAAGGATTTAATTATGCGAGCACAAATAATAACGTGTTGTCGCGCGTACGGTAGGCGAGCGAGAGGAACTTGAACTTGAATTTGGCTCGTCTTTAAAATGGAATTACTTGATTCAAACTTAACGTATTTAATATTTTTTTTGTTATTTTGGAGAATATACAGGGCTAAATTAAATTATAGCTAAATAACTAGCTTAATAGCTAGCGAAACTCTGCAGAAGTCATGGGTATTGATATCTAAATATGATAAAACAAAAAAAAAATTAATATGATGTTTTTTTTCTGCGGTCATCGACCGCAGTTAGTGTAAAGTCTGTTTCTTTTTGTGTAACCTTCACAGACGTGATGGGTATTTATATCTAAATACGATAAAACAAAAGGAAACCTTTGTTTTTTTTTATAATTTCAAGTGACTACACTACTTTTCAAAAAAAGATATCAAATCAATTTGTTTTTTTTTATCATATTTACATATCCATACCAATCACGTCTGCAGAGTCTCGCTAGTTAATTCAACTTGACCCTGTACACAAGAGTGTCTGCAACACATTTTTTGATCTCCGTTTCAGTTAATTCCATATTCTTATCACGCTCATACACTATATTCGCATCGATCAGCCCGCCAGTTCGTGACACGAATCTGTACATCCCGTAATTGTTTCGAGATGCTGCGATACCGGTCGATGACGTCACTGATTTATGTGGCCAGGCGCCAGAGCCCAATGATTTATGGTCCCGAACGTTTTTGTTCTCATATTGTTTGGCGTTCGGCAAATTGGATTTGGTGGGTTATTGTGGTTCATCATTATTGTTTTGGATTAATGTTGGACTTAAGTCTTCCTGAATAGTTGTACCTGCAGGATTAGCATAATTACTATGCTTTGAATAGCATAATCAGCCCATAATGTTCCCACTGGTGGGACATAGGCCTTCTCTCTGTGAGGGGTGGGCTGTAATCTACCACGCGGGCCCAGTGGGAGTCGGTGTTTTTAGTTCTAGGACACGTCGGTTTCCTCACGATGTTTTCCTTCACCGTTTAGAGAGCAGGGGTTATGAAATTATTTACACAAAGTAAAGCGCCTGTCTGGATTCGAAAAGTACAGACGCCAGCACATTAATCTACTACAATCTGTCAAAATTCTTTAATACATTTTCAACTTTATCGCTAAAGCATTAGGTTCAAAGTTGTTTGGGAAAATTTGACAGTTTCGGGTAGCTTGATGTGCTGGCGTCTGTACGACCTACAACTCGTAAGTCGAGGCCTTTACCACGCTCTTGCTTTGAATGCGGATCTGAGGAATGATGCTACTTACTTCCCATCTTCCTTTATTTTACACACATTTACTTTTTACATACATAAACTCTCGCCTTCTTCTCGTGGGGGTAGGCAGAAACTTCAGAACGCTAGCTGCTACGATATTTACTCCTTTTGCCTCCTTTACGGTCCTACATCTGGTCCTACACGCACTCTGGTTGCGAGCACTACATACCACTCACTATTCATGTCCTCATAGCGTCCTTTCCTGCATTTCCACTCACATCTTTGTATAAATACCTTTTATTAGTCGCCTTTTATTCATCTTCTCAACTTGAAACCGACACTTATTTTATGGCGTCGATTTTCCACGGGAAAACAAGCGTTGAAAGAAAAAAAGAAAGAAAGAAAAAAGTTTATTTAGTTCATTTCGAGTTCTCCATCTTCCTTATTTCATAACAAAATACTCGTAGCATCGATTTGAATCTAAATTCAACTCGTCGATTAAAGACAAAAGACGTGCTGACTTATTCCCAAATACTAGGACACAAGCTTGGCTGGTTGGTGACAAACTTTACAATGAAGTTCGTCGAGTACCGACTTGGGGCCAACTTACCGCCAACTTGCCGCCAACTTGGGTTATTAATCACAAACGACTGGCATCGGACTAAGACTCTAAGTGCGGTTTGGCCAAGTTATGTGAATATGTAGGCAACAGATTTTTTGGGAAGGTCTGTGATTTATTTATCCACTTTATTTTATGGGGCTCGTGGCGAAATAATAACAGCCATCCGAGTCGATCGGAGGGTAAGCTATTGTAAATGCTTGCCAAGGTTGGTCCGTGGATGAGTGACCATCCATTATATAATCGAGTCCCCTCTGTACCTCGGCAAGCACGGTAAACCGTTGGTCCTGGCTGTCATTCGTAGATCTTTGACAGTCGCTACGGGTAGTTAGAAGCCCGAAAAACGACTACCAGTCTTACCAAGGGGTTTCGTGTTACCCAGTTACTTGATTGTGGACGTCAGATAAGCGACTGCCTATCTGAAGGCCATTCTCGTAATTTAAAACGTTCAAAATCTAGTCGCAGTCTTATCTCGGCGACAAACAAATGTCAAAAACTTGTCAAAATTTAGGGAAATCAGAAGTATTTTTTGACAGATTGAGACTGAGGTCAGACTGTGAACGTTCTTAAAATTACAAGAATTATTGCCCCTCTGACATCTCCCTCTGCCTCTAAAGTGACTACTCCATCGTCGTTTATTAAAGAACAAATCTGCTGTTCCATACATTTTGACCGCGTAGGTCCACTTTTCTATGAAACAGCTGTTTTTTTTTTTTAATTTTTACGCTGAATCATGTGCTGAATTTATGGTTACAGTTTGCGCGTATATGTACCTGCCACCCTGTATACTACGGAGGAGGTTTTATTCTGGACTAGAGGAGACATAAAATACCTATACAGACTGTATCACAAATGTATGGTGATATGGTCATATACAAAAATTCAGCTATAATATACATGCCACCAGCTACATCGAGATTTGAGAACCAAATAATTATGAAAAAAATAAAAACGTTTGAAATGCACAAGCTTACCATGCTGTGGCCTCCTATAAGTGAAGGAGTACACCTACTTAATACGTGATTTTGTCTTTTATTTATGTGACCTATATGTACATCTTTTGTAAGAGATCCTAAATCAATAAATAAATAAATTACATTGTTTAAAACAAGCCTTATTTACAAAACTACATTGTGTTGCAATTTCAATTTTATTTTATAACAAACTAGTGACCTGTCCTCGTTTCGCGCGGTTTTACGACTTGACAAAACATTACGATTTCACATTGTATGCTAATTTTAATATTATATTATAGCACATAAACTACTAGCAAAAAATTAAAACCGCATCAAACTCCGTTGCGTAGTTTCAAATAACAACGGTTATACAGGCAGACACGAAAACCGACTTCTTTTATACTATGTAAAGAAGACTGCGGTTATGTCCCCGACTTACGACTTGTACGTCGTGGGTTCGAACCCTGGCAGGTGCTTCACTTTGAGTAATATATAAGTAGTTATTATAATTTATTTTAATATATTTTATTATAATTATAATAAAAGTATTTACTTCATCACCGCTGCTGTCAAAACGGCGAAGGAAAACATCGTGAGGAAACCGGCATGTGCTAGAACCAAAAATTCGAAGACATGTGACATCCACCAAGCCGCACTGGGCCCACGTAGTGGCTAACGGCCTGCTGCTGCACAGAGGGGACACTCTAGGCTGATTATGTATGTAAAGAATACAAAGAAGGAAACAATTACGAAATATTCTGTTTAATTTCTAGCTCTTAGCCTTAATATAATAAAACAAAAGCTATAGAAAAACGTTTCCGTTGTGAATTTTCAAAGTACTGTTAAGAGTTTTTCCCTAAAAGTTAATACCTACAGTGAATGCAATGTTGGAAATTCAGACAAAAACCTACTTATTTATTTATCCTTAAAACTGCTACGTTTCAGTGCAAACTTTGTATTCACATTGTTTACCATTTGCTGCGAGTATTATTCATCCTGCATTGTCCATAACAATCGTAAAGGCTCTGTTATAGTTCGCTGATGTTGATAACCTGACTAACTTCTGCCGCTATTTCATCCGCGTAAAATTTCTTGCTATATATCTTACTAGCAGTGCCCCGCCGGTTTCACCCGCATAAGTGTGTCGATCCCGTGGAAAATCAGAATAAAAAGTATCCTATGTGTTATTCTGATGTAAAACCTATATTACTGTAAAGTTTCATCAAAATCCGTTCTGTAGTTTTTGCGTGAAATGATTACCACCAGCCGATCTATTCTGTAAAATTCTCACCGTGAAAAGTTAGGTGAAGTGAGCTTAGAGTGAGCTGTCAATAGTGTCAATCCCTAGCATTAGTTAGAATGACAGGCTCACTCCACGCTCACTTCACCTGAGTTTTCACGGCGAGATGGGTACAGAATCGCACTGATATTATAGTGGATTAATGGCATTATGATTCCAGAGAAAGAGAGAGATGGAGCTATATATGATCGATAACACCATCCCTTTTTCGCACTGGAATCAAAATCAATCTGCCTAGCCTTTTCCCAACTATGTTGGGGTTGGCTTCCAGTCTAACCGGATGCAGCTTAATACCAATATTTTACATGGAGCGACTACCTATCTGACCTTCACAACCCAGTTACTGGGTAACACCTCTTGGTGAAACTGGTTGTCAGACTTTCGAGCTTCTGACGACCGGCAACAACTGTCAAAAATCCAAGAATGACAGCCGGGACCACCAGCTTAACATGTTTTCCGAGGCACAGAGGGGTATCGGTATGTAAAGATGGCCCACGGAATGACCGCGGCAAGCGTAGCTTAACCTGATCGATCGACCCGTGCGGCTGTTATTACTTAGCCACGAGCCCCTGGAATCATGAGTGCATGAATACTTCGTAATACTACCTAGCCCTGTATGTTTATTAAAATTATTCTATTAACCCACACTACACTTAAATATTCTCATCTGAACACACTGCAAGCCAGGCTGGCGTAAAATATTCACTCAAAGAACGGTATTGTGTAAAATATTATAATGCAATAAATAGGAAACTACGTTTCCATTGAGAAAGCGCCGCTTACTACACAAAGAGCTCGTACCTTTTCGCTTTAAAATGTGAAAGGGTACAGAGTAGGTGCGGGGAACAGAGAATTTGGAAAATGGCTACTGTGTTACGGATTTTCTGGTTAGGAAAAAAAAATGGTTAAGGTTGTGATGATTTATGATATAGGTTTAGTAGAAATAGATAAAAAAATTGTTGTTTAATATATATTTAGCATTAAAATAATATTGTAAGTAAATAACAACTATAACAACCTAAATAATTGAACAGTGGTATCGGCCCCGACTTAGGAGTCGATACGTTCGAAGTTCGAGTCGTAAGTTCGAACCAAAGCAGGCATTTTATAATCGAATCTAACTAGCCTGTATTATCTTAAAAACACACTCGGAAAATAAATACACAAAGTAAAATGCCTGCTTAAGGAAGACCTTAAGCAAGCATTTTTCTTTGTGTATTTAGTCATCACCTCTCAAAACGATGAAGGAAACCATCATGAGGAAACCGGCATGTCCAAGAACCAAAAATTCGAAGACATGTGACATCCACCAACCCGCACTGGACCCGCGTGGTGGATTATGGCCCATTTCCTCTCACAGAGAGGAAGCCTGTGTCCCAGCAGTGGGAACAATATAGGCTATTATTATGTGTACATAATTAATAAATAAAAATAACAAAATTATAACCTAACTTAAATAAAAATATTAACAAACTAAAATATTGCGTCGAAATTTGCATTGCTGTCGACTGGCAATGTACCCAAGGGACTGGTGGCATTACCTCATCGTATGGCAATGCTTAGCCTCTGGCAAAGGTAAAAGCCAGCCCTTGGATCACGGGAAGTGTCAACCAGTTGTTTCGAAATTTCCGTAAAAAGACCACGACAGTCCGAGGGTTTCTACCCCAAACGGCTCGAAAATATAAGTACCATTAAGTTTAACAAATTGTTTATAATTCGGTTCACACAAGACATAGCACAACATACAAAATCACGATTTTATAATAACAAAGTACATGAATATTAATACCAAAAAGGTGCCAACATACACAAAAAAAAACATATTTACAGCATGCGTGTGCGTGTTTATTAGCACGAATTTGTTTTACATGGAGATGACATCGAGGTAGCTAAACCGCGACTGCGAGGCATGAAATATAATTAGCAGTGAGGCATCTTCAGGCTTAAGTTTTCACACTGAGATTTTTACAGAATTGATAGTTGTTACGGAACTCTCTGTTCACCTTCCATTACTCTGTGGATATTAATGCGGCTGACTCTCGCGTCGGTTGGAGGCTTCCTTGGATCAGATTTTGCTTTCACACTAAAGATCTCGCGGAAAAGACGTCGTCATTCAAATTAGAACTAAATTAACTGTAAGATGTAAGGTTCATTTTTGTGTACTACCTACTTACTTAGTTATTTATGAAGAGGTGTTATTATGTTGCTTATTAGGTTTTTTTTTGGCTCTCACCCTTAGAACAGTAATGATAGAATCCAAGAGTCGTTTCCATAATTATTAAACCTGGTAAGTGTACAGGGTCAAAGTAAATTAGCTAGCGAAACTGCGCAGACTTGATAGGTATCGATAGCTAAACACGATATCATCATCATCTTCCTGCCCTTATCCCATGTTACTTGGGGTCGGCGCAACACGTTTTTTTCTTCCATTCTCCTCTGTCAACCGTCACACTATCATTCACTCCCTTCTCTTTCATATCATTCCTCACACAATCCATCCATCTTTTCTTCGGCCTTCCTCTCCCTCTCCAGCCATCAACATGTATATTCATCACTCTTTTAGTCACATGCGTTTCGTCCCTTCTCATTACATGCCCATACCAAGTCAAACGATTTCCTTTCAACTTTTCTGTCACTGGCGCCACTTTCAAACTTCCTCTTATATACTCATTTCTTACTTTATCCATTCTCGTCACTCCACACATCCATCTCAACATTCTCATCTCCGCTGCATGCAATCTTTTTTCATCCGTCTTCTTCACAGCCCA
The DNA here is from genome assembly GCA_951799955.1 of Apamea anceps. NCBI lineage: Eukaryota > Metazoa > Arthropoda > Insecta > Lepidoptera > Noctuidae > Apamea > Apamea anceps. The sequence continues at coordinate 1,480,094 of OX637524.1, read as the reverse complement.
GCATTCAGACCCATAAAGTACGACAGGCCTTATCACGGACTTATAAATTTTCCCCTTTAACTTGAGGGGCATCCGTGGGTCGCAAGTTGTTCCTGTGACCTGTCGCCATTTCATCCATCCTGAAATGATCCGGTGCGTTACGTCTCGGTCTACTTCGCCATCTCCTTGGACAAGCGACCCGAGGTACCGAAAGTCGGAGCAGATCGATAAGGGCGTTCCGGCGAGAGATATGGGCATAGGCCTGGAGAGACCGCCAAAATCACAAAACAGATACTCAGTTTTGGTCTGACTTACTCTCAGGCCAACGGTTTCGAGTCTTTTCCACCACCCCTCTAATCTGCTCTGGACCTCTAAGCCGTTCTCGGCAACCAGCACAATGTCATCGGCGAACAGCATACACCAAGGAGCCTCCTCTTGGATATCCGATGTAAGAGCATCCATTATCAGCACGAAGAGGTACGGGCTGAGTGCTGAACCCTGGTGCAAGCCGACAGCCACATCGAAGCTGCCAGTAGTGCCCACTGTAGACCGGACTTGGGTACTACATCGACTGTACATCGCTTTGATCAACTGCACATACTTCCCTGGCACGCCTTTCTCCTTCAGCGCCCACCACAAAACTTCACGAGGCACTCTGCCGTATGCCTTTTCGAGGTCAACAAATACCATGTGCAAGTTCTTATGCGCACTTCTGTATTTCTCGCACAGCTGCCGGATAGCAAAGATGGCATCTGCTGTTCCTCGACCAGACATAAAACCGAATTGGTTTTGAATAAAAGAAAAAATAATTTGATGTTTTTTTGGAGTGTTAACGACCTTTGGTAGTGTTACTACTTAATGTATGAGTTGAGAAAATCTGTTTTCCTTATCTATCACGTCTGTGAAGTTTACACGAAAATAATTGTTACTTTTAAACTAATATTCCAAGTAACTGCGGTCGAAAACCAAAAAAGAAACATGAAAAAGTTAAAAAACATAAACATACAAAAAGTTTATCTATATCGATAGATAAACTTGATGTTTTTTTTTTTTGTTTCCATCCCATACCCATCACGTCTGCGGAGTTTCGCTAGCTAATTTAATTTGACCCTGTATTTAAACTGGCCGAATGATACGCCTGTAGCTGTGGCTATAAAGCCATTTTAGGTTTTCTCTCTCTCCTTTGGTAAGCTTAGCACGATTTGAAATTGATTTTCCGAAAGCGTTCGGATATTTAATATACGAGTATACAAGGTCATTTCGTTTTGCATCCTCTTCAAATTCAAGGAGAACTATGAAATAACTAAAAAAACAAGTATGTATTCATTATTTACCAGGGATCGTAATTTTATTTGATTATTTATGCCTTTCATAACAGCCTCCTGAAATATGAGGAGGATGCTAAACAACAGCTTGTATATGCAATAATTTGGCACTTCATTCTCGGCCCATAGTGTACAAATTTTTGGTTGGTTATCAAAAACAAATCTACTGTTTCATAGAAAAGTTCAACACCTGCGCGGTCAAAATGTACTGAACAGCAATTTTTTTTTTTTAATAACCGACGATATATCTTAGGTTCCGGTTGCCGCATAGTTCACGGAGAGCCGGAACTGTCTGCGGAGATGCCCCAGTGAGTCGGGGTGGCGCATAGTTCGCGGTGAGTCGGAACTCTCTACGAATATGTCCCCAGTGAGTCGGGGTGGCGCTGCGTTATATTCCAGTGCGTCGGATGTCGTACAGCGCTGGGTTGAGGCTGGCTGCTGCGTCGACCAGGAGAGGAAGAGCGAAAGTGCAGTGTGCTGTGCCGAGGTTGCTGATGAGGCTGAGGGTGATGACCAGGTATGCGTGGACGCTGCATGCTGGTGGTCAGGATACCCGTTGAAGCCGTGGATGCTGGCTGGCTGGGTGACTCGCCCCTAAAGTATTTGCACGAAGGCTGCGCTGACGTTCATGTTCGGGGTCACCGGTTTAGAGGTATGAGGAACAGGGTGTAAAGTTCACTCATCCACCATAGAAAATGGAGGATCCTCCGACCAGACGGGTGTTGTGTCTGGCGGGCAACTGACCAACGACTGATGTCAGGAAGTTTGTATGTATGCTAATTGCGCGGTAAACTCTGCTTGCGAGATGGGGATTTGCGTGACGTCAGTATGACGCGCTGTTCGCATGTGGCGTAGTAGATACCGCTACAATCTTATCAATCTAGAGATGTCAATCAAGTATCAACATTAGAAAGCCGAAACTCCTCCATAGGATTTTAATATAAAAGCCAAAAGGCAGAGAATGAATTTTGAAGGAGGGAACATGAAAATCTGTGGAGCGGCATTGTGTATAAAATATTCAGCGGCCCGACTGCGGGGAGGTCTGCGTTATGATTGTAGCTTAATTGAAGTACTTATTGAGGTACTTTGGGGAAATGAGTATTGCGATTGTCATTTACTTTTTTGGGGCATGCAGCACCCTAATTGCGTAACACACAATCAATCGTAATCTGAATCATTTTGAAGCAAATTGCTAATCCATTGCTTCATAAGTTCGAAAAATTTGTCTGCTCAATACGTAAATAACGCAATGAATGTTGTTGAACTGTCAAAATGAAACCGATTCCGATTGATTGTGTGTTACGCAATAAGGGTGCTGGTTGGCTGTGCGTTGAATGCAGTATAGCGCCAGAATTGTAACCTACACTAAATAGTACAGAAACAAATAGTTTTAATGCAGGGCTGATTTTCAATCGACAGATAATTTTTATTTGTGGAATGAAATTGACGTCTGACAGTTTTAGTATGGTAGAGCTGTCAAAAATTCAAAATTAATCCTCGGATAAAATTATCTGGCGTTGGAAAAATCAGCCCTAAAGGCTGTTTTTCAATCATCTGATGACTTTATTCAAGGAATAATTTGGAAATTTTTATAGCTAAGTATTTCATACAAAAACTGTCAAACGTCAATTTTATTTCATGAATAAAAGTTATCTGGCGTTCGAAAAATCAGCGTTAAATTTATCCAAATACACATACAACACTACACTGCCATATTGAACACTTGCTGCATAGTAAGAAATCTACAACTAAACTTACAAGTTACAACTAGACTTGGATAATAATTTCACTGCAGTACATAGCAATTTACCTTCTCAAACTTACGACTAGAATCTCCCCTTGGTTCAGACCCGTGAAATTCTGAAAATATTAGAGAAAATTGAAAACACCGGTTGAGATTACGCCCAATGACCAAAAACAAACAAACAGTCATACCAGCCTATTAGTGTTCCGCTGCGGAGTAAGAGCTTCTTCTCATACAGAGAAGGCACGAGCATTGAACACCACGCTTGCTCAAGACAGGTTAGCAATTTCAAACTTGTATTAACTACATATAAGTTCAGGTTTCCTCACGATGTAGTAATGTCCAAGATAAAGTCAGAAAGTACATATGAATCGAAAAAGTAACGTTGGTACCCCAGATTTGAACCCACATGCACTTAAGTTATTGTATTTTTAATGTGAATTTTTACGTAGTTCTCCTTTTAGTGTAGAAACTGGAAACATTATCATCTGCCTAGCCTTCTCCCAGCTATGTTAGGGTCAACTTCCAGTCTCACCGGATGCAGCTGAATACCAATATTTTACATGAAGCGACTATCTGACCTCCACAACCCAGTTATTGGGTAATACGATACCCGTAACGACTGACAAAGATCCATGAATGACAGCTGGGTCGAATGGCTTAACGTGCTTTCCGAGGCAAGAAGGGTTCTTGATATTATGTAAAGATGGTCACCCATCCACGGACCAACCGCGGCAAGTTTTTTAGCCACAATCCCCTCTGCTGGAAACATATGTTATTATTTCAAACTCTGGCCAATTAAAAATGAGATCGTGTAAAAAAATGATTCCACAATCTCCGCTGAAATACTGCAGACCATTGATACGCATACGGAGAAAAACTGAGAAAAGCGTAAACAGAAACACTTATCATCTTGAAGGCAGGATCTCATTTTACGAGTACGTTTGTCACTCACAGTGGTGGAAAAGCAGAAGGGGACACAACAAAATAGAATACTAAGCATTGATCTTGTGATCATTTGTATGTCATTATTGGCCAAACATGGCGCACTGCCTATTTTTTCAGATCTTTGTGTGTAATCCATGCTTCAGTGAGCAGTGGTGACTCAGTGGTAACGACACCGACTTACGAGTTGTAGGTCGTGGGTTCACACCCACTGCTCTCAAAACGGTGAAGGAAATCATGAGGAAACCGGCATATCCTTGAAACAAAAATTGGAAGATATGTTACATCTACCAACCCACACTGGGCCCGCGTGGTAGATTATAGCCCACTCGAAGACAGGAAGCTGATGCATGTTTCACGAATCATTTTATTATATTCTATATTCAAAGGTTGGCTAGATTTCAAACCTAGAAACAAACACTAGCCAACTCAATACGACATGGCAAAGCCGCTACTTTTATCTAAGCAGGAGAAATGATCGTTTTAACCCTAAAATCTCACAAAACCTCTTCTTATAAAAGATTTCGTCCCACTTTTAATACAGCCGTAACCCTTAACTTTAAGGTGCCTCCAGCAACATCATGAGGCCCTGGTGTTACCGTTAATTCGCCTAATGGACTGATGGAAAGACAGCGGCTAATAATTTACAGGGTTGTAAACATAGAGGTGTCTGTTAAGAGCGTTTCCAACGTACGGCATTTCATACAAACTTTCAAGTCCTTGTTTTTCGAAATGTATGAACCGATTTTAATGAAACTTCCTACGCATAAGCAGGATACATAGGTCTAAAAAGTTAATTGAGAACATTTTCGAAAAATAGTGTTACAGGTAAATTCGCCCGATTTTAAATTTTCGTTAGTAACAGAGATTTCCAATTATCTTTTTTTAAATAAGACATTTCGAAAATGTTCTTAACTAACTTTTTAGACCTATGTATCCTGCTTATGCGTATGAAGTTTCATTAAAATCGGTTCACGCATTTCGAAAAACAAGGACTTGAAAGTTTGTATGAAATGCCGAACGTTGTAAGACGCTCTTAAGGGTTGGTCTGCTGCTTTATGAGACGATTATGCTTTGTTTTTGTTAGAGCAGCTTAAATCAATAGTCATCTGCCTAGCCTTTTCTCAACTATTTTATTTCTTTTATTATTTATATACAGATGCCAAAGCACATCAAGCTACCCAAAACTGTCAAATTTTCACAATCAACTTTGAACCTAATGCTTTAGCGGTAAATTTTAAAATCTATTAAAGAAATATGACAGATTGTAGTAGCTTGATGTGCTCGCGTCTGTACATACAGTAAAATACGACATAATTATAATTTGAGTACAAAGATACTGAAATTTCTTCCAGCAGACCTGCGAAAGGAGAAGTGTATAAGAAATGTTGACGTGTGTGAGAACAAGAAAAGAAAAATATGAATACCAAAACATATAATGCAAAAAGTTAAAATTAGATGCAAAAACTATGTTAGGAACGGCTTCCAGTCTAACTGAATACCAGTATATTATCGAAAAAAATAGCTTATTCAGGGAAGATGTGGCTTTTTATAAACTTAAAGTCTATTCGAATCCGTGTTCCCAATTGATATTATTTCCACTTAAACGAATATCATCATTATGATAGTGTAAATTAAATAGATTTCAAAATGACTATAGTACTATTGAAAAAGTCATCAAAATGCTTGAAGCTATACATAAAGCATAAACTAAACGTAAACTGAAAGTGTTTCAAAGTTGTTCGTTCCAAAAAAATTTAGACGTTCTATTTTGCGTATTAATGATTTTTATTATTATAATTCTATAAATAAACAGTAGTTACTCTGAAACTTACCCCTTAAAATACACTTTTATGGATATCTCTTTATGTCAATACATTCATACTAATTAAAAATATGATCCGTCACTCTTGTCTCATCTCAACCGCAATTACGCGTTATAATAGTGTTGTAAAATAAACAGTCGATAATATCTCGGTTGCAGTGAGGTGCCCGCGTTAAATCCGGTTCGTTCCACTGAATATTTTATAGAGCTGTGACGTGCTGTGCTGGGCGCCCGCTGTAAATTATGGAGCTAGTGTTGTACGTAACCGGTTTTTGTCGATAATTTCGTGGGTGAATATTTAAATTACAGTTTACGAATTATGTATTTTCATTCTTTGGCTGTCCAAAAAATCAAAATGACAGCGATCCAAAATCACAGGCAAAATACCTACCTACCTTGGCTTACCTTTGATTTTGCATCGCTGTCAATGCCACAGTTATCTTTATCTCAACTACTATTGGTCTACCAATAACCGATGAAAAGAGGTGTGTCATATTGCTATTCTCAAAATACCTATACTCGGCAAACGAATTGGTAATCGCACTTAACTGTTGCTAGCCAAAAAAAAAATCTGTGCCATTTTAAGAAATATGCTGCTGGGGACTTTGTTGCACCACATCTTCTTCCCAGCTAAAGCATTAGGAAGTGGTGAAGGGCGGGCGTTATGGGGAACTATCTTAAATAATTTTTACGTATACAAGTCTTAAATCATCTCAAGTCAATCAAGTCTCAAATAGATTTTCATACACATGTGGAGTAGTAATATCTATTTTTTTTTTTTTGTTTCGTGGAACAGAGCATTAGGATTACCAGTATCTTACCGGTAATCCGTCGAAGTCTCGCCAACACATTTCGAAGTAAAACTCACCCAGAAAATACTTGGTTTCCTAGAATTAATAGATTTACCTGATATATCCGTCTCAGTTCCCAGAAATATACGGTTCTCCCGAGACCAGAGAAATCTATAGACTGCACTATTTTCAACCGATACTTTTCGTATATTTTCTTTTATATCTTAAAATAGAAACACTGCATGGTGAAGGTGTAAAGAAGTGTGTGGGCGGGAAAACTCGCGGGAACTTGTATCACTTTCGTAATATTATGACAAGACACCGGTCGTGACAACCGCTAAATGATAACAGCCGCACGGGTCTTTCGAAGTTAAAGCTACACTTGCCGCGGTAAGCTTGTGGGTGGTGGTATGTGCTGACCAACCAATTACATATCGAGACCCCCTTTTTTTTTTTTGAGGATGGGAAATCATCAAATGACCCCTTCCGCTCTGGGTGGAGCAGAAGGGAGTGTCAGACTCTTACTGACTAAAACCCACCCGTGTTCCTTCCTTAGCCCTTTATGTTCCAGGGCAGCGGTAAACCCTTTCGGAATTAACATTAAAATTGAATTAAAATTCTTTCCTTTAACAATCCCGCTACCCTGGATCGAGACCCCTCGACTCCAGTAACTGGTTTGTAAGGTCAGATAGGCAGTCGCTCCATGTAAAATACTGGTAATCAGCTTCATCCGGTTAGACTGGAAGCCGACCCCAACATAGTTGGGAAAAGGCTAGGCAGATGATGTCGTCTCCAACTTGCGTAACGAAGGTGAGCACTAAGGAAGGATTTTTTTAAAAATTCACCCCATAAAGGGTTTAAATAGGGAATGAAAGTTTGTAAAGTTCATCATTTTTTTTTATGAGAAATCCCATCGTGCACAGAGTCTGTTGCAAGAATAAAACCGGTTTTATAAGTATTAGGGTGCACAAAAAAGAGTGACTATTTTTGTAGGTATCTCCAGCACATTTTGTACTGTCATCCCTTTCATCATCCTCATTAACCACCTTTAGCTAAAACGCTTAGACTAGAAACCACCCCAATAAAGTTAGAAAAAACAACGGGTTGCACTCCGGGAGTGCCGGCAGAAGTGAAAACTTGAATATTAACGTTGTGCATTTTTGATATTTTGGAATGCGGTCTACTCTCAATTCGTGTTACGAATTTTCGATCAGGTCACGTGTCCTGACGCGAGTTTAATATTTTTTACCCATCACAACAAAAGTGCACAATGCCGCTAAAGAAGTTTATACTTCAAAAAGGCCAGGCAGTTGATGATGATAATGAAGGCGTATTAATCTACACAACCCAGTTACTGGGTAACCCCCCCCCCCCCCCCCTTGGTAAGGTTGGTTGTTAAACTTTCGAGCTTCTGACCACTCGTAACGACTATTTAAGATCTACGAATGACAGCCAGAGTCATCGGCTTTCCGAGGCGCGGAGGGGTAAATAAATGATAATAATAATAATATAAATGATTTATTTCTGTAAATAGGTTTGTACAAACACTTTCACACGTCAATCATATTTTTAAAACTAGATGAGGTCAGCGTTTCCAACTTACTACTCTAAGAAGAAGGCCCGAAACAAAGGTCACGCGGTCTCTTTTAAAGTCCAGACATAATCTTGGTCAGTTTATGTAATGGAAGGTCACCCATCCACAAACCGACCCGTGCGGCTGTTATTACTAAGCCACGAGCCGAAGGCGACATCATTGGCAGTATATTTTCTGACGGGAATCATACGCTTTCATGATGTTTTATTCAAGCAAATCAACTCCATAGAATGCCAAACACAGCTATAAAACAAAACTACAAAAGTAACATAACTAAAGAAAAACTACTCGTTGACGCTTTGTTCTCCATGTTTCTCATAAAATATTCACATAAAAATATTGCGAAGAATCGGCGGAAAGTTTTCTATAAAATGGGGAAAGAAATCGTGACTATTTACTGGGCTGTTGTTATCAGGCTTTTACATAAGGAATTCTTGTAGTTTTTTTTTATCTTTTCTCTTTATCATATTTACACTGGATAAACTTCTTATACTGAATTAACTAACAACCCCAACATAGTTGGGAAAAGGCTAGGCAGATGAAATGATGATGACTGAATTAACTAACAAACTACTACAATAAACTACCGCCTGACATTAGGGACCGCCAAACTATTGCAGTTTTCAAAAGAAGAGTGAAAGAACACTATCTGTTCACTTCATCATTGTTGTGTATATATTTATTTTTTTGAGTATGATTAATTATTACCATTCTAGTAATATTTATTTTAGAAGTATTTATGTATGTTTATTTGTATGTATGTTAGTATATTCTCGTAATTTTTGTTTAGTTTTTAAGTGAATTGTTTTTTTTTTATTCTATGGCTTATTTTTTGTCTCCTTTGCTCTATCATCTCTGTATCTATTGTCCTATCTCAGGTAGCATCACCATCACCTCTGTACCTATTTTTTCTGTTCTGTTTTTCAATGTCTGTATATGTGTGTACCTACATAAATGGTAAAATAAAATAAATAAATAAAAATATAATAACCTATCCTAATTAAACACGCTGCGCTCCATAATTCAAGTAGCGGATGTTGGAAAAAAAAACAGCCAAGCTGAAGTGGGAGTAGGCCGGACACGTTTCACGAATGCACCCAGAGCGATGGGCAAAGATCGTCCCTCATTGGACGCCTGAGGGACATCGCCGTCGAGGTAGACCACGGCGAAGGGGGTGTGACGATATGGTAACGTTTGCAGGGCCAACATAGCCAGAGATCGCACAAGACAGGGAGGTTTGGAAGAAACAAGGGAAGGCCTTGCCCAGCAGTGGGACACTCAGCAGGCTAACAAAAAAAAAACCTAACTAAAACTATTGACTAGCTGAAATATGGCGTCAAAAAATTCCTCCGCATCGCTGTCAACTGGTAATGTACCCACGACACTGGCGGTATTGCCACGTTGTATGGCAATGCCTACGTAGCCTCTGGCCAAGGTAAAAGCCAGCCCTTGGGTCACGGGAAGTGTCAACCTGCCGTTTGGATGGTGAAGAGTTCCAGATTATGTTAATAATTATGGCAGCAAGCTGTTTAACCTTACAGACCAATCGATTGATTCTTACTTCTTCATCATAATCATCCACAGTCTGACTTCACCCACTGTTGGACATAGGCCTCTCCTTACTTGTGCCAATTCCCGTGCTCCTCTGCCAGCTTTATCCAGGTCACCGGACGACCGACACCTCGTCTTCCGTCCTTGGACGCCACTCGGTCGCAGCCTTACTCTTCCTGTTATCACCACGCCTTGCCAGGTGTTCTGCCCAAATCCATTTGAGTTCCATAATATGTTATCCGATATTGAAGACCTTCGCACGTCCTTGATCTTGACGTAGTTAGTTCATACTTCATCATCAGCTTGGAATCACCCACTGCTGCGCATAAGCTTCCCGTTTCTTCTGCCATACCTCCCGGTACCGTGCAACCATCATCCAGGTTTCCCGCGACTTTGACGATATCGTCGACCCAACGCACTTTTGGGTGGCCCTGGTTTCCTTGGCCTAACCTTGGCCACCATTCGGTCACAACTTTAATAAGTTCTTACTTAGTCCACGTCAAACACAAAAAACATAAACTCCCCCTATTTCTCCATAAATTTCCCGCCAGGATATAAGCTCATATCCCTTACGAAGCCTACAAAAGCGACAACACTGGTCGCTCAATTCAATAACCGTAAAACATCCCGCGCGCATGAATTACCAAAGTGAGGGTATTTCGGAATTATGACGTCATGCAACGAGCACAATGGACTAGCTTGTGTACGGTGCTTGGGTTCCCAGGGGTGGGTAGAGATGTAACTACAGTGCAGTTTGGGGAATGTATTCGATGGTTTTACCAGAAAATGGGCTGCTATCGAAAGTAAACAGGTTTTATGAAGTATGAATGAACGAGGAAGAACTATTAAAGAAGTATTATAAGTACTGTTTGTTTTATTTTGTTATTTATGTACGAATCATTTGATCTGACTTGGTTTCCGTACGTCCTTTTCGAGTAACCATTTAAAAACAGCGCTGTGCTGTGGGTCCCCCATAGCACAGCATCATGCTGAGTGGAAGCCTTCTTGTCACAGTCATGACGTGCAGCCGACGACTATTTCTGCTTTGTGCTCGTGATTATGGATATATTTTGTTTTTATTTTCCGTATAATAATACGAGTTACGAGTTTATTATATTTTTGTATGCACGTGTTTCTGTGACGAGAAAACCTATTTTTCTTTCTTTCTTTAAGTATCTTTGCGACATTTTTTTCAATTTCATAATAATATCAAGCATATTCCAAATGAGTTTCTCTACTGGTTTGGAAAACTACCGTTTCGTAAAGGTAAATTCCATCAAAAACATAATCGTGAAAATGAGAGCCAAGTTCAATGTTAAGGACATGCGTGGTTGTCGACTTCGCTGACAAAAGAATTGAGATTTGTTCTGTAGATAATCCTGAATTTTATCTAACACAACGTCAATACAAATAAATAAAGTTGAAGTGACTGTTTGTAATATTAAAATAACAGCTTATTACTAAATGCATATAAAAGTATATACGCCACATATATCATTTTTTTTTTTCAGATAGCTGTTCTGAAGTATCATATACGCTACATTTTTTCCCGGTTGCAACTTCCCGTGGGATAACTTCCGCCGCCCACGAGCGAAGCCGCGGGCAGAAACTAGTTCTAAATTAAATTTATAACACAATTTCTTTTTTTCTGCTATTAGAATACTACTGTTTTATAAAGGTAAATTAGCACCCTAAAGCCACGTCCTAACCAAAAGCGATCGTCGCGTGAGTATGCTATCCTCGCGTTCATTTGTTACTTTTTTTCGGTGAACTGGAGCGCGTGGTCGCGCCAACTGAGCGCGATTTCCGTTTTTCCGAACAAAAAGTAGCATAATATGAACTCGCTCTTGGTTAGGACGAAGAGTACATATATTACCTACGTTACGCAGTCTCAAATTTATAGCCGCAATCAAAAATTTTTTTTTTCTCTACAATCTAATTCAACAAAATCTATTGAGCTGAGTTAAAATCCGTGTTCACAATGACAAATACGACGCAATGAATGTAGTCGATCTGTCAAAATAAAAGCGGATGGTGCTGGATACGCTATCAATGAACTAGTGTACCGTCCTCAATTATCTATGAAACCTTTTGTATCGCAGCAATACAATTACAGGCCACCCTTTTTATAAATCACCTCTCCTCAGTAGGTGAGGTAACATCACGCCTGTATACCACGAAGGGTTGCGCAGAGGTGCACCTATAGTCCACCCACATTTCGCGTAGAGCAGTGGTGGCCCAGTGGTAATGGCCGCGAATTACGATGTGTAGGTCTTAGGTTCGAACCCAGACAAGCGCTTTACTTTGTATAAATAATTTCACCACCACTGCACTCAAAACGTTGTATTAGTTTCCCTGCGTGATCGAATCAGAAATGAAGAGATCCGCAGGAGAACCAAAGTAACCGACATAGCCCTAAAAATTACCAAACTTAAGTTACAGTGGGCAGGGCACATTGCTCGCAGAACAGATGGCCGATGGGGCCGAAAGTTTCTGGAGTGGCGACCGCGTACCGGATGACGTGGCGTTGGAAGGCCTCCCACAAGATGGACCGACGACCTTGTGAAGTCCGCAAGAACCCGTTGGATGCGGGAAACACAGAACCGGTCGAAGTGTAGGTGCTTGGGGAAGGCCTATGTCCAGCAGTGGACGTCTTTCAGCTGAAATGATGATGATGATATTAGGCGCAAGTAAACTTATTTTCATTTTTAGGGTTCCGTACCCAAAGGGTAAAAACGGGACCCTATTACTAAGACTTCGCTGTCTGTCCGTCCGTCTGTCCGTCCGTCTGTCTGTCACCAGGCTGTATCTCAAGAACAGCGATAGCTAGACAGTTGAAATTTTCACAAATTATGTATTTCTGTTGCCGCTATAACAACAAATACTAAAAATTTGATAATGGTACGGAACCCTTCGTGCGCGAGTCCGACTCGCACTTGGCCGGTTTTTCTTTGTCTTCTATGTCACCTACTACATAAAAGTTCAAACATCAAAGACGTTTTCGTTCTCCATATGCCAGGCATTGTATTACATTCGAGCTCGAAGCCTTATGTAAGAATACGCGAAGTATAGAATACTTCGCCTCCCGGTAACAACGGTGAACATTCCTTCCGTACGACTGAACTGACTTACATACGACGGGTATAAGATTTCTAGAAGTTTGAAATACTAGATGGATGATAGAGGGGGTAAGTTATGCATTTACTGTGAATTTTATATTTTTATGCGGATTTTTATTTTGTTAAGGTTGTGTTTGGAACCCATCCTTATTGTATTGTAAAGTCTAGCATAATCAGTCTATAATGTTCCCACTGCTGGGACACACGCCTCCTCTCTGTGAGAGGAAGTGGGGCGTCATCCACCACACAGGTATTTTACATGTAGTGACTGCCTATCTGACCCTCACAACCTAATTAGTGGGTACACGATACCCCTTCGTAAGACTCGTGGTCAGATTTTCGGGCTTCTGACGACCCGTAACGACTGTCAAATATCCACGAATGATAGCCGAGACCAACGGCCTTACGTGCTTTCCGACGCATGGAAAGCACGTCTTGATATGAAAAGGTGGCCACCCATCCACGGACCAACCGCGGTAAGCGTATCTTAACCTGATCGACCGGCACGTGCGCCTTTTATTACTTAGCCACAAGCGCCTCACCACCGTTTACATTGTAGCAAACATTAAAACACCCAATACTTCATTTATCTCTACATTTATCATTTTATCAATTTTCACTTCAAATCAAACCTCACCAACATTTCCTAATCAACTAATCCCGTAATTGTTCGCTCTTGAACGTCTTGCGCGACATTTTGCCGCAAGTATTACATTTATTTGGTCGGAGAAAGGTTATCCATTAAAAACCGCGAATTGGGGCCTGATGTTGTTTCCTATTCGCGACGGGGAGGCGCCCGAGTGGCGCCGGGGACAAAGAGTAACATTTTACAGGGTTGAGGGCAGATGCGACGGTATTTATTTTGTGAACATTATTTTTTATCATTGTTTTTTTTTAGAAGTTGGTAGGCATGTGTGTATGTTTGTTTGTTTTTATGTTGTTGTATTAAGTGAATTGTTTTTGATTGTATGTACTCGTATGTATTTTATTTTCTCTTCTCACACGCTGTCTACATCTCTTTAGCTACTTTCTACTCGCAGGTATACTGGAAAAGACTTCTATAAAAATAAGCATCTCCTTTGTACGTATTTTTTTTGTTCTTTTGTTATACTAATCTCGTAATTATTCCTATCAATGAGACTACGATCGGAGAGCTGCCAGCGCTACTCTTTTTGAATTTTCTAATGATTAAATAGTGTTTATCTCATTAAACATGCCACCAACTTATAAAACATGCCCAACGAGATTGCATGGGAAAGCCTAAAAGGGTGGGCGGATGGTTGGATGGGTGCAGGCTAAAAGCGCTATATCAGAAGACCAATTCTCGTAATTTAAAACATTCAAAATCTAGTCGCAGTCTCATCTCGGTGACAAACAAATGTCAAAAACTTGTCAAAATGTCGGGAAATTAGAAGTATTTTTTGACAGATTGAGACTGAGATCAGACTGTGAACGCTCTTAAAATTACGAGAATTGCCCCTCTGGTCCCTGCTGTAGCAAAATAAAATAGAAAATATGTAGCATAGCAAAGTTACCAGACATATTAAATAGAAAAGAAGGTTGTAACCGCAAAGGTCACGCTGCAATACAAAATTTATTCATGTTTCAAATTGACATTATTTCAAGTTAAACAAATATCAACTTTATTTTAATGGAAATAAAGTTAATTTTAGTGACTAGCATTATTAAAAAAGTTATAAAAATGTTTGAAGTTGTAGCGTAAACTGAACTTTATTGTGTAGGAATTACAGTTATTCTTCCATAACCTCATATTTGTTTATATTTTTAGCGAATATGTCGCGAATGCAGATTAATGAACTTGACTTGCTGTCCCACCATTTTCCAATCTCCAAAGTTTTGGGCCTCAACATCCGCCAGCTCCGTTCCAAATAGTTAATTTATTAATTCTGTGATTGTCTTTGTCTCAAAGCAACACACTCTATTAGGATTAGCTTCTCAGTATACGTTAAATTACTATTTACTTCAATATCAATTCTTGAGTACTTCGTTGTTGTAGTTGTCGCAAGCGCTACTGCTGAGCATGAGGTCCTGGGATCGATTCCGAGTTCCGGCAAAGTCTAATTGGGTTTTTCTATCTAGAATTTCTTAGTAGTAGCCTGAAGTCTGGGTTTGTGTCTGGTCGATGGCAATAGGTTCGCCCCCTATGACACGGGACTTAAACATAACTGACGAAATGTAGGTGTAAGTACTATGCGTACATCTCTGCCTAATCTTTCAGGCAAATAAGAACAGTGGTGGCCCAATGGTAACGGCCCCAACTTACGAGTTCTAGGTCGTAGGTTCGAACTCACCCAGGTGCTTTACTTGTGTAAATTATTTCATCAGCACTGCTCTCAAAAACGGTGAAGGAAAACATCGTGAGGGAACCGGCATGTCCTAGAACAAAAAATTCGAACACATGTCACATCCACCCACCCGCAATGGGCCCGCGTGGTGGATTACAGCCCACTCCCTCTCACTTAGAGCAGCAGTAGGAACATTATAGGCTGATTATGTCATGTCATGTTATCAATATTCTCATTATCATTATCATCAACAGACAGATTACTCCATTCCAAGACCTTATATAAATAAAGTAGTAGTGATGGGTACATGAAAGTCGCAGGAAATACCTGGATGAGAGACGCACGGAACAGGGAAGTGTGGCAGAGGAAAGGGGAGAAGTGGGCGGTTCCGGGCTGAATTGATGATGATGATGATAGATACAATCCATATTAAGTAAAGTAACTCTTCTACTTAATCTTTGGCCCGCGTCTCGCTGTTATGCGCTATTTTGTATAAAATTTATTGCCATATGTAACAATACATCCCTACCGAAAACTGAACTACATCTTCTTTGCTATAAGGTGTAGTTTTCTTCGTTTTGCATTAAAATTGGGCTAGTATCTGTTATGGTAAGTAAGTTAGGCGTAATGCGCGCACGTTTAGAGAAAGATATATTATTTGTGTGCCTTGATTTTTGGCTGTGTCCTGTGTATATAGCAGAGGAGCAGAGTGGGTAAATAGATACTTGACTTAGCATTTTTCTTTGGAGACATTATCGATCAATACGTCTGACAAAAGTGAATAAAGTCAAAGGTTTATATGCCAAAGCATTTTATAAAAAATACCGTAATTAAAAACGTTCGAAATCTAGTCGCAATCTCATCTCAGCGACTATCAATGTCAAAAACTTGTCAAAAATGTAGGAAACATAGAGGTATTTTTGAAAGATTAAAACTGAGATCAGACTGTGAACGTTCTTAAAATGACGAGAATTGCCCCTCTGGAAGTAAGAAAACATAACATCATGCCTGTTATCGCTGAAGTGTTAGGCAGAGGTGTATGTACCTATAGTACACTCACATTTCACCAGTTATGTTTAAGCCCCATTTAATAGCCGAGCCTGCAATCAACCGAATACAAAACTAACTCCAGGCTGCTACTGAGAATTTCTTGATAGGAAAAACCTAATGACATTTTGCGCGAACTGGGAATCGAACCCAGGACCTCATGATCTCAAGGTGGCACTCAGCTGCAGTAGCATTTGCGACCACTAGACCACCGGGCCATACGACGGCACGACGGCACGGTTGGCGCAGTGGTTAAGCGATTGACTGCTGCGCTGCGTGTCGCGGGTTCGATTCCCGCACGGATCAAATATTTGTATGACCTACATGTATTTGTTCCGAGTCTGGGTATTTTTCTATCTATAATATGTATGTATTTACAAAAAAAAAAATGTATAAGTATAAGTAGTTTATCAGCCATCTTGTTACCATAACACAAGCATTAGGTTGCTTAGCTTGGGACTAGATGGCGCTGTGTGAAATGTCCAGGGGTATTATTATTATTATTATACATGGACCTGTAAGTAATATCATCTCAATTAGCCAATGCAGCTGAAAACGACAAAATTACTAAGAATTCAAAAAAGGTATTTCGATAATGTTTGGAATTCTGTAAACTTTCCAACTCCCGACGGGACAGGCGGGTGACGACAGGCCACCGCAGGTCATCGCCTGTGACGGTTTCCATGGCCTGTCGGCCTGGCCTGTAAGAAAGTAGGCTCTTATGAAACGTCTTATGCTAAGTGCACGGTTCCAATTGATCGTTTCCTATGGAAAAGAGGCGGCTAGAAACTTTACGGTTACTTTTTTTTTAATAATTGGCTTTTACATTGTGTTGAAATCACAGTGTCAACAGAAGGCCAATTCTCGTAATTTAAAACGTTTCAAATTTCCCTACATTTTGACAAGTTTTTGACACTTGTTTGTCGCCGAGATGACACTGCGACTAGATTTTGAAAGTTTTAAATTACCAGAATTGGCCTTCTGACTGCGAACGTTCTTAAAATTACGAGAATGACCCCTCTGGTATGGGACGACAGTGTTCAGAGTAATTTAAAGTTTTTGAACAAAGTTCGAAAGATGAAAAAGATTTTGTGTTTTTGTTTCATTTGTTTTCGATATCGATACCCAACACGGGGGTACAGTTTCGCTAGCTAATTTCATTTGACCCTGTATATGTAAATAGTCGGTCACAGCCTGTCGTTGCGTATTGTCGCCGAGCTGTCGCAATCGCATGTCGGATAGTGTGCACCACGTCTTAGACCACCGAAGCAGATAGAGGAAACGAGAGAAAGAGAGATTGTGTGATGTGATTCGACATCAAAGTAAAGAAAATCTCGTTAAAACCTGACCCGGTACGGACCGATTACGTTGAAATCGTCCGGCGAACGGATAGTCATTAGTGACCGATGAAAAACATCCGCCAGTCACCTATCAATCCGGAATTATTTCTATTCTTTACACGATACGTTTACGATACGATTCTTTGGGCTTTATTTGCTGCTTAGAATCATCATCATCTGCCTAGCCTTTTTCCAAGATCAACTTCCAGTCTAAGACCAACCGCGGTAAGCGTAACACAACCTGATCGATCTAGCCGTGCAACAGCCGCACGGCTGGATCGATCAGGACAGGTCATCATTACTGAGCCACAAGCCCCTCTTTTGCATAAGGATATAATATTACACGAAAGAATAAATTGGTGCTAATCAAAAATTCACTCCTTTAATTTTGTTAATAATTCTGCAATATTTCCATAAATAAATAAATGATTTTATTTATCATTTCTTCATAGGGACACCATGAGAAGAATTCATTATATTCTAGAGTATTGTTGTAGATTCATCATGCAGACGAACTAAACTAAAAGTAATTAAGTCTATAAGTCTTCTTACAGTAAAATTAAAGTAAATAATTTAATTTAATAATAGAGTAAATAATTTCACAATAAATATTAACTTCAACACTTCACTACAATAGGCACTAAGTATTAAATTAAATGACTATTATTTTAATACTTACAATTTTTTTGTTTTTTTTGTTTAGCCTGTACAGTCCCACTGCTGGGCAAAGGCCTCCCCCAAATCCCTACAGGAACTCTTTTCCCGCGCCACCTCGAACCAGCCCTCGTGGTACGCATCCAGATCATCTCGCCACCGCTTTCTGGGCCGACCTCGGCGGCGCCGTCCATCTTCAGGCATCCATTGTGTGGAAACTTTTGGCTGATGTGACCCGCCCAAACCCACTTGAGCCTGGCAGCGTTCTTGGTTACGTCTATTATACCTTATCTTACAAATAAATACAAAAAAAACACTTCGGCGTTAAAGTACCTACTCGTCCGCATCACTGTCATCCGGATACGTGCCAGAAGACTGGCAGCGTTGCCACGTTGAATGGCGATGCTATGCAATATTTATGCGGCAATGTATACAAATATTATAAAGCATTTGTTTGTTTGAACGCGCTAATCCCTGAAACTTTCAGTTGGATTTGAAACAAGTGTCTTTTTGCACTTGATAGCTCAATTCTTGAGGAAGTTTATAGTGTACATCACGCTATAACCCTTAGGAACTGAGTTAAAAGAAGAAGAAAAAACAGAAAGAACGCCAAGCGAAAACAACGTAATTGCGCGGGCGGACGATGAATGACTAGATGAAGGTGCGAGCGAGTTGATATTGTGTATCTTCCGACACCCATGCTAACGAAGTCGTAGGCATCAGCTAAATAAATGCAAGGCACTTAAAATAAAACAAAACTTCATCAACCCTCCCCCAAATTCTGTTCGCACATGCACCACAATTTCACGAGTGATTGAATTTCTCAATATTCTGGCGAGGGCCAAGCTTCCTCACGGAAATTGGAACGTCTCCGTCTAGCGCACTTCCAAATCAAATACACGGTTTCCACTCAAAATTCAACACAGCATAGGAATTTACACTTCCTTACATGGAAATAAAGTTACAGACTTTGAAACTATAGAACCTCAACCAAGATTTCCAAAGAGTAACTTTTTCGTGTGTCATTGATTAGCCTATAAAAATATATATTAATAGAATATAACATCACTCCTGTAATCCCTAAAGAGTTCGGCAGAGGTGTACTTTGGGCCAATTGCCATCCGCACTCCAGGCTGATACAGAGAAATAGCTAATGGAAAACCCAATAGCACTTCATTCAGGTAAACCTGACCTGGGAATCAAACCCAGGACTTCATGCTTAGCGGTAGCCCTTGCGACCACTAGACCAACGAGGCAGATCCTATTAAAATAATAATAATAAACAGAATATTTAGTACAAATCATTACTAACCTATTTATTAAGTACTTATGAGGTACTTGAGGTACTTGAGGTATTCCACTTTTACAGTACAAATGTTAAAAGTGGAATACCTCAAATCTACTGTAGTCAAGAAATGAAACAAATCCTAAAAATTACTATTGTAAAGCCCAATGTTTAAGAAAAAGTAAATACTGATGAATCCCTTTTTTATTTACCTGTATTATCCCACTGCTGGACAAAGGACCCCTATCACTTTCTACTATTCCTTGTGTATTGCCATCTCAAATTAATATCTATACAAAAAAAAAAAACAAAAGAATATGGGTCTTACTACAAAAACTTAAACACTTGCTGAACGAGTGTTTAATGTCAGTGTTATGTCAAAGTCCATATAATTATGTCGTGTTTAAAAGGTGTTTAGCCTAAACAACTGATAAACACTGTTTTGTGGTAGTCAGGTATAAGTTACATTACAACGAAAGCGAGTCACTTTTATCTAAGTTTTCTAAAAAGTAAAACAAAACTACTAGTCTAAGAAGTTTCAGAAGTTCCAAAAACCGCAAAAGTAACGCCAAAAAACGCACTATCTAAACAGCCTCCCGAAATCTTCAAAAGATTGCCTATTAGCCTAGAGGCACATACGTCGGCGACACGTTATTTGTGCTCCGTTGTGTCTAATCCATCACTAATCAGCAAGACTCATTACCGAAATGAGCGGAGAAATCTCGTAATTACAAGTTTCCCTTCATTCATTCATCGTTCGTTCACTAAAGGTCGGGTTTCTTTTGGTAAAAAGGAATGTTTTCATGTAATTTATCGGAGTTAGAACGGATTAGGGCGCGGGGTTATGAGTATTAAGTATTTCTTTCTTTCTTTACTTTTTCATATTTCTATGCGTTGTCATTTAGGTGTTAGTTCATTGGTAATTAGCGCCTTAGGCTAGATTTAAATGATTGTGTTGTGGGATGTTCTGATCCAGTTAGTCTGGCTTAGTCTTGTGATTGATTGTGCTTTCCTATAATTTAGATAAATGTGAGATCTAAAAATATGACAAAGACTATGTCAGACTACCAATAAGAAATCAGTACATGAGAGGAAGTCTGAAAGTAGCACCGGTGACTGAAAAGTTGTGTGGAAATCAGTTGTCATGGTATGGGCATGTGTTACATAGAAATGAGGAAATGGTCGTGAGGAAAGTTTTGAGTAAGAATGTCGATGGCCATAAGAGTAGGGAAGACCAAAGAATCGATGGACTAACAAAAGTTAAGTATAGCCCGCTGTGAAATGCCAACTACTTTGAGTATACATATACGAGTACATACATAATCAGCCTATAATGTTCCCACTGCTGGGACGCAGGCCTCCTCTCTATGAGAGGGAGTGGGCCTTAATCCACCACGCGGGCCCAGTGCGGGTTGGTAGATGTCACATGTCCTCGAATTTTTTGGTTCTAGGACATGCCGGTTTCTTCACGATGTTTTCCTTCACCGTTTAGAGAGCAGTGGTACTTTGAATATTTCATCGAAATAACAACCTGCCAACTAGCCAATGTGCGCCGCCGCTGCCGTCTCAATGTGACGCTGCGCGCTGGCAGAATAGTCGACGCCGGCACAATTGGCAAAAAATTAACAGAACTTAAAGCATTTATTTCAATTAAACAATTTACATACACTTTTGAATTATCAAGAAGTCGGTCAGTCAGAAAATATGACGCTAGTTGCTCATTCCAAAGCGTAGTAAGTACCTATGGAGAAGAACGGGCAAGAAACTCCATAGATACTCTTTTAAATTATACTTTTGCAAAAATATTACTTACATCATTAATGTTGATATGTGAGAACGATGTAAAAAAAAGACGTACACGTTTAAAGCGTTCAGAGTACAGCAAATAGTAACAAAACAAGAACAACGACACGGCTCGGCGAGGACCACTCGCTTTCACGGACTTCGGCGCGACGAATGATACTCCCAAGTTATAATTTTGTAATAAAAACACCAATATACCAAGCCTTATTTAATACACTCCACTCTTTTATTAAAAGCCGTTAACCGAGCAAACGTTACCAATAGACTTTTAACTTCCTCCCCGATCCTATTATACCGAAAAACTTAAAAAAAAAACCAGTTTCCGAAAAAAACACTACAAAGTGAAAAATATCTTTAATTTCGGAAGCCGGTAGCAAAAATCGAAAATGCGTTTGTTTTGTAAAAACGTTTTTTATTTTCACTTTTTAATTGTACCTATTACCTATTTATTACACATTCGCAAAACACGACTTGCGATGTAAATATCAGTGACAGGAATTTATTATAACAATCAAACAATCAATTTTGCCAATCCTTTTCCCAACTATGGACGTCCTACATCGTACGTCATACTACGTTGGAGTCGGCTTCCAGCCTAACCAGATGCAGGTGAGTACCAGTATTTTACATGGAGCGACTGCCTATCTGACCTCCAACCCAGTAATGACTGTCAAAGATCCACGAATGATAGCCGGAACCTACGGTTTAACGTGCTTTCCGAGGCACGGAGGGGTCTTGGTATGTGAAGAGACCATCTTCACATACCAAGACCCATCCACGAACCAACCGCGGCAAGCGAAGCTTAACCTGATCGATCGACCTGTGCGGCTGTTATTACTTTCGTAACAAAACAACAATCCAAAAATAAAATAATTAAAAATAAGCCGAGGCAGCTATTTAAAATCACTTGACACGAGATTCGATGAGTTCATAGATCACAAATGACAGCCACAATTACATGATTTGTGAAGGTCGGAACTTTCGAGCTACCATCTCATCAGTCTGCTCAATGTCGGTAAGATCTGCGAAAGGCTTATTTATAAGCGTCTCAGAGACTATGCCGAAACAAAGGGCCTTATTCTGGAAGAGCAATTCGGGTTTCGAACCCAACACTCTTGTGTTCAGCAAGTCCACCGCATCACCGAACATATCCACGCAGGATTCCTACGTGGTGTGATGGCAAGTGTTATCTACTTCAACATAGCGAAAGCTTTCGACAAAGTCTGGCACAACGGCTTATTATATAAGCTGTACCAACTCGGTGTGCCTGATCGGCTCGTTCTCATCCTACGAGACTTTCTGTCGAACCACACCTTCCGCTACAAAATCCTCCACTTATATTTACGCTGTTCACTAGCGACATCCCCAAAAGTTATAAGTCCCAAATGGCTCTGTTCGTAAACGACACAGCCATCTACTGCACTGGCCTCAGCCATATTCAAATACGGCTTCGTCTCCACACCGCAGTCAATAAACTGACTGCTTGGTTTAGGAAATGGAGAATAGAAGTCAATCCTGAAAAGAGTCAAGCGGTTCTCTATTCGAAGCCTAGACTCAATCCCACCCTCCCCTTTACCTATCACCATGTTTGGCAAGCCGATCCCTTGGGAAAAGCAAGCCAAATACCTAGGTGTTATCCTCGACCAAAACCTCACCTTCTCAGAGCACATAAAGATGGTCCGTTCGCGTGCCGCTTTCTCTCTCGGCTGTCTCCACTTCGTCTCAATGCACGCAGCAAGCTGTCAATTAAGTGCAAAATGCGCTTGTACAGACGCCAGCAGGTCAAGCTACCCGAAACTGTCAAATTTTCCCAATCTACCTTGAACCTTAATGTTTTAGCGATAAAGTTGAAAATCTATTAAAGAAATTTGACAGATTGTAGTAGCTTGATGTGCTGGCGTCTGTACACAGCGTGCATCCGTCCAATAATGACATATGCTTGTGTAGTCTTCGTACACGCAAAGCCCCGTCATAGCCATAGGATGCAGACCCTTCAAAACCGCTTCCTCCGCAAGGCCACAAATTCCCCTTGGTTCGTTCGACATGAGATCCTCCAAGTTGACCTCAAAATCCCCACTATCCAGCAGTTCATGAAACGCCATTCCAAGCGTTTCTTCGATAAAGCCGCCAAACATCGCAACCCTCTGGTTGTCGCGGCCGCTAGTTACACCCCCTCCAAAATCAGCAATTCCCTGACTGTGACCTCTGGGTTTATTTCAGCCTTTCTTTTCAGAGATAGTCCAAGGAAGCGCCGCGCTCATCAAAGCATTAATAATAAAAATTCGATCCAGCCTGTCCCATCTTGCTGCCCTCTCCCAGCGACGCCCTAACCCGAGGTGTATGTAGGTGTGTATAACCCGAATGTATTTTGTGTATTAATTTTACAGCGATGCGGACGAGTACTTCGGCCTAAAATATCCATTTGTATTTGTATTTATTTATATAGTTAGTCTTCTAAATTTATACCTAGTGTAAATAGTTGGTTAAGAGATTATGAAAATGTAAATATTTTGTTACGAAATAAGTAAATAACTTATGACTCGACAACAGATTTTGCTGTGCTATAAGAGACATGAATTCGCCCTAATATTGTTTACAAAGCTACTCATCATATTGACTTACAACTCATCTCCCATCTGCCAAAATCAATCCCTCCAAATTCTATTAATTAAGATACCAATATTATTCAAAAGATTATCAGCCAAAGTCAGCAGGCATACATAAACACACAAGCGTTGTTTGGAGAGCAAACTAGCTCTGTGCTGAAATTAATAGAACCTGTGACCCAGATCTGTATACCTTATGCTATCCTGGTACTTAGGTAGTATGTTGGCGAGAATGTATGGAGTTTCTAAGCGAGTGAATTGCCACAAAGTTATTATGTTATAATATTTACATAATATAAGATAGCACTTCAAACAAAAATATGTACATGTACGTACATATATGAAAAATGAAGCAAAAGAATCATAGGGCATCAAAAAATTCGTCCGCATCGTCGTCAACAGGAGCAGTGCCCAAAAGGCTGGCAGCATTGCCACATTGTATGGCGATGCTAATTCTTTGGCCAAGAAATAGGCCAGCCTTCTGGACACGTGAATAGTCGACTAACCGCTTGACGATAAAATACCAAGTGGGCACTCGGAACCCCATGGCACCTGTGCCCATGGCCCTAGTGTTTCAACCCCAAACGACTCGAAAATACCTATAACTTCCAATCAGGTTGGAATATTTTCGCCGTTCGAGATTGTAATGGCACGGAGGCTGAAACAGCAAGGGGCAATCTTCCTAACCAAATCCCTACCCTAATCCTAATCTGCCTAGCGTTTTCCCAACTACGTTGGGGTCGGCTTCCAGTCCAACCGTATGCAGCTGAGTACCAGTATTTTACATGAAGCAACTGCCTATCTGACCTCCACCAGCCAGTTACTGGGTAACACGATACACCTTGGTAAGACTGGCTGTCAGACTTTCGGGCTTCTGACGAACTGTAACGACTGTCAACGATCCAAAAATAATAGCCGGAACCAACGGCTTAACGTGCTTTCCGAGGCACGGAGGGGTCTCGGTATGTGAAGATGGTCACCCATCCACAGACCGACCATTGCAAGTGTAGCTTAACCTGATCGACCGACTCGTGCGGCTGTATAGCTATGTAACTACATATATACACGTAACAATCCGACCGAGAGCAACTCGTCTACTCCGACAATAGCAACCAAACAATTACGATTTCTAATACAATTTGAATGAATTAATAGTTCAATTCATCCCGCCCTCTGATTGGTCGGTACGTCAGTGTCACCTCACTACAGCAACACACAACTCACTACTGTAACTTTAAGAAAATAAAGTATAGTTCAGTTTAGCAGGGTTAATAATTAGAATAGATTGTAAACTTAATTAGCCCGTTCTAAGAAGTGAAGTCGAACAATGAATGATATTTCGAGGATAATACGAGTATTAATACAGAGGAGTAAGTTTCAGATGTACTCAGATTTTGGTACTTAATAGAATTGTTACTACTGCGAATATCTAACATAATTATCTATTCTTATTAGTATACATTTGTGAGTTTGTTTGTTTATTTTTTCAAGGTTTTTTTATTGAGTTTCACCTGTCCCGATGTTTGTGTGTCCCGAAGTTAAATTTGATGCATTCCCGGTTACCGATTGAGCTGAAATTTTACATGCATGTGTAAATCGGACGACAAAGTAAAATTATTATGACATGGAGCATGGAGCTGATCTGATGAATGGAACCGGAAGGTGGCCATTGGAACTC
Organism: Apamea anceps; assembly: GCA_951799955.1. Taxonomy (NCBI): domain Eukaryota; kingdom Metazoa; phylum Arthropoda; class Insecta; order Lepidoptera; family Noctuidae; genus Apamea; species Apamea anceps. Next base: position 1,454,502 of record OX637524.1, on the reverse strand, counting down.
GGTAGTTAAACGACACAACCCCATCGAGTTTGGACTCGTTTGATCCATCTTCACGAGTACTTTGGTGCTAGATGGTAACCAGGGTCTGATGATGGAGCTGGAAGATGGCCGTAGGAACTCAGTAATTAAACGACATAACCCCATCGAGTTTGGGCTCGTTTGATTCGTCTTGACGAGTACTTTGGTGCTAGATGGTAACCAGGGTCTGATGATGGAGCTGGAAGATGGCCATAGGAACTCAGTAATTAAACGACATAACCCCATCGAGTTTGGGCTCGTTTGATTCGTCTTGACGAGTACTTTGGTGCTAGATGGTAAACAGGGTCTGATGATGGAGCTGGAAGATGGCCATAGGAACTCAGTAATTAAACGACATAACCCCATCGAATTTGGGCTCGTTTGATTCGTCTTGACGAGTACTTTGGTGCTAGATGGTAAACAGGATCTGATGATGGAGCTGGAAGATGGCCATAGGAACTCAGTAATTAAACGACATAACCCCATCGAATTTGGGCTCGTTTGATTCGTCTTGACGAGTACTTTGGTGCTAGATTGTAACCAAGGTCTGATGATGGAGCTGGAAGGTGGCCGTAAGAACTCAGTTATTAAGCGACACAACCGCGTCGAGTTTGATTCGTCTTGATGGGTGGACCGTTTTTGATGGGTGGTGAGTGGTGGTGGCGACGTGAATAAGCGACCCCATCTTTGGGAAAATAAGTTCGTTCGTTCATGAAGGGAAAAATACTGCTACGCGCTACGAACTACGCCGTAGTCAATCTCGCCTCAAAAATACTAAAAAGGTAAACATAAAATTAAAAAAAAAAAACTTTTTAAAAACAAGCTTTTATTACTTGTTAATAAAAAGAACATTGTTATTACAAAAGAAAAATAATGAAGGTGTAATATGCTAAATTTTCTATAATGTTCCATCAAAATGTAACACGCTTTTATTTAGTAGGTACTATAATGGTATTTTTCTTATCAGGTTTAAATAATTTTCAACTTTTTAGTTCCTTTTATTAACAAGTAATAAAAGCTTGTTTTTAAAAAGTTTTTTATTTATTCATTAATATTAATACACACATTTTATACATTTAGTTGGTGCCCATATAAATTCATTAAATTTTGATGTTACCGTGCATCAAAATCATCGAATACATAATTTAGAGAATAAGTAGGTATGTTTGCTTGTTGTTTCCCTCTTCACGTGACCAGAGGGCTGATCTATTTTTGGCCAAAGAATCAGCATAACCATACAACGTGGCAATGCTGCCAGCCCTCTAGGCATTTTTCCTGTTAACAGCGATGCGGAAGCATTTTTTGACGCACTTTTTTTTTCTCCCTTTTTCTTATACAAATATATGAACATTGTGTAGGTGCAGAAGGCTGCGCTGACGTTCATATTCGGGGTCACCAGTATAGAGGTAAGAGGAACAGGGTGTAAAGTTCACTCATCTCCCATAGAAAAGGGAGGATCCTCCGACCAGACGGGTGTTATGTCTGGCGGGCAACTGCCCAATGATTTATGTTTGGCCGTTGTATATATGCTAGTTGCGCTGTAAACTCTGCTTGCGAGATGCAGGATTTTGTGTGACGTCAGTATGACGCGTAGATCGCACGTGGCTTTATAGATACCGCTACATCTTATTACTTACTTACATACAATTATTAGACAATATTAAAACAATATTACATTGCGTTTACGAGTCTAAACTACTAACTGACTCTACTTTGATGGCCTATGATTATTTCCCCCTTTTATTTTTTTATAGCCAATAATAAAATTGAAAAATATTGGGTGCATAATGCATAATCTACTATAATGTTACAATGCTGGGACACAGGCCTCCTTTCTTCGAGAGGGAGTGGGCTGTAATCTACCACGCAGGCCCAGTACGGGTTAGTAGATGTCACATGTCTTCGAATTTTTGTTTCTAGGACATGCCGGTTTCCTCACGATGTTTTCCTTTACCGTTCCGAGAGCAGAGGTATTGAAATTAATTACACAAAGTAAAGCCCCTGCCTGAGTTGGAACCCACGACCTCCAACTGGTAAATCGGAGCTTTTACCACTGGGCCACCACTGCTCTTGTAATTTAATGTAATTTTCAAAAATATTGTGTATTTGAATAAAATTGAGAATATGAAAAACAATGAATCATCGAAGTAAAGTAAAACCTTTACTTATTGACTGTTCGACAAATTTCCTTTAGCGGATATCGAATTCTGTGTGTGAGGGTTAGAAAGCGGGTCCCGACGGACTCCCGGCACTGAACCGGCACCGAGCCGGCTCCGGGTGAAAGTTTACACCTGATATCGACAGGTAGGTACCGGCTTATACGAAACGTGTGGAGTTGTGCCAACGACGAAATTCGGTAAAGACGGAATTTTACAGAACCTGCTAACATCTTTGAATTTTCGTTTTATTGCATTTTTATGCAGAACTAGCGAATGCGTTGCAATGCGTTTAAAAGCTCAGGACGGCCTTCATCAGAATCCATCTTGCAACGTGGGTATTGTCTTCGAAACAACGATTTAGCTTCTATAACATTAAAATAATTCTACAATTGCGTAATGATAATCACTAATATTCTGATCAACACTAATCACTTTAAAATAAACTTTGATTAAGGTGATGGATAGCGATTCGTCGAAAACGTGGTGCGCTGGCGACCGCTCTCCAAGAAAGTCCATCCTAAGATGGCCGCCCCGCTACCATCGACTCGACGCTCCGCTAGAGTGACGTTGACCACCTGTCACTCTTGACAATAACATTCTAATGTCCGCCGACACGGCCAGACTGACATACGACCGTCCTCGGGCGTTATTGTATTCCTGGAACAAACAATGTCTAATCACCAAGACATCCGCTCGTCCATCCTGCTACATTCAGGACTTTACATGGATTTTCGATTGTAGCGTCAAACACAGAGTCAATCATATTAAGACATTGAAATGAACAAGTGCATCCCTTCATATAATATCCTTTGCAATGAGCAGAAAGGTTTCAGAAAAAATAAAAACATTAATATGGCCATTTACGACTTGCTACATAATATAATGATGAATATTGACAACAAAACACCAGTTTGTGCAATATATACTGACATGACTAAAGCCTTTGACTTCGTTAAACATGACATTCTTTTGCACAAACTTGACAGGTACGGTATTAGAGGAAACGTCTTGAGACTTATTGAATCTTACCTAAGCAAACGTAAACAACAGACAGAAATCACTAGGATATGTCCCAAAAGTAAGATTCAATATAAATATTTATCAGATAGTAGGGAAGTCAAATTCGGAGTACCGCAAGGTACTGTTCTCGGACCCTTAATATTTTTGCTTTATATAAATGACCTGCCTAGACAAATTCAACAGCCAATGGTATTATTTGCTGACGACAGCACGGCTATAGTTAAATGCACAGAAAAAGCAGATTATGAAAAAGATATTAATGAGACATTAAAAAATATAATAAATTGGCTTTCTATCAATAATTTAATTAGGTATCAATTTGAAAAAAACAAAAGTAATGCATTTTTACCAGCGTTTGCGCCCAGACACTTTGACTATCGTATACAATGGAGAAAGAGTAGACAATACAAATGTTGCAAAATTTCTAGGTATAATAATTGACAATCATCTAACATGGAAACCACAGGCCGAGGAGATCTGCAAAAAATTAAGCAAATCTGCCTACATTTTATATAATTTGACAAAAAAAGTTAGCACTGACACGATTATTATAGCTTATCATGGTCTCGTTGCTTCTGTTTTAAGATACGGAGTAGTTTTTTGGGGTAACTGCAGTGAGAGAGAAAGGATTTTCAGAGCCCAAAAATATTGCATTAGATCAATGACTGGAATATATTCAACAGACAGCTGCGTTCCTAAGTTTAAATCCCTTAACTTACTAACCTTTCCATCGCTCTATATTTTGGAAATGGGACTGTTTGTGAAAAGTAATAAAAATTTATTTTGTTCAAATATTGATCACTCAACTAGGCCAACATTAATAAGATCTCAATACAAAAATCTTTTACATACAGGCAAATTTAAAACAGCACTGCTGAAAAAGAATATTATGTATATGGGACCGGCGATATACAATAAAATACCTGATGATATAAAAAATTGCACAATACAAATATTTAAAAGGAAATTAAATAAATTGCTTCTTGAAAAATGTTACTATACAATTGATGAATTTTTGAATGACAAAACATTATGATTAATTATATACAATGATTTTCTTTGCGATTTTAATTTTCAAATTCATTGCATTTTTGACTGATTATTAACTTATTATTGACATTGTAATATTGACTGATTATTAACTTATGATTGACATTGTAATTTTGACTAATTATTAACTTATTATGACATTGTAATATTGACTAATTATTAACTTATTATTGACATTGTTTACCACTCAATGAACTTACAATGAATGATTTATATTTAATTGACTATTTTAATAATTTGATACTCGTTAAATATTTGATTTTTTTAAGATTATTTCATAATTAATTCTACTATAAAAAAATTTTGCATGCCTCACGGTAGAATGTACTGGATCTTTCTCTTACTTAACACCAAACTTTTGTACCTACATTCATAGCAAATAAATTATTTCATTTCATTTCATTTCATTTCAACCAGCCCGTAATGGATCTGGCCCGGACGACACTAGCCCATCAACTTGTCAACCAACACCAACACATCAGCCGGTCGATTCTGTGTAAATCTCACCGTGAAATCTTGCGTGGAGTGAGCTGTCAGTGTCTTCTCACTGACGCTAGGGATTGACCAAGCAAACATTTACAATCATAATCACAGAACAGATAAAAGAGGTTTTATCTGTTCTGTGATCATAATCGAGATTTGAATAATATTTTTATGCTAAGTAATTCTATTGCTCATTTTATATAATTTCAAAGCTAGTATTTTAGTTGTCAAAACATTCCTATTTTGTGGGGTTATAAAATAAAATAGAAAAACAGAAACTCAGTCAAGATCTCAATGTTGTATTTTTCTCTTTTTTCTAGACTAGTCCTTATATAGCTTGAGGTGCGACCGTGCACAGCTACTAGACTGATGTAAATACGCATCGACATTGTTTGTTATTATGAGCGATTCTAGATGGAGTCTAGTAAAGACTGCAACGATGTTCAGCGCTGATAATAACCCAAATCTATTCAATTAGAAGAGATAACCGAGTGTGTCAATTCATCGAGTGCTAACGGTGTGCCTGGCTGACGGACAATAGACTGAATTCAACCCGACGACGTAGTAAGAGTGGCGTGATCACTTCACGCGATTCATGACATTTCGCTCGTGAATCGGGTGAAGTGATAAGATCACGCCGCGCTTGCGCGTTAGGCACTGCCATTTCCAAGAAGTGAACTTATTTTTTTTTTTGCTGTCATTGATGACCATGTACATATTATTATTATGTCTGTTCGTATTCGAGTTCAGTGACAATAATTAGTTCCTAATTATTTTAATGCTTTTAGACATTTTATTGTCTAAATCCACTGTCTTTTATCTGCCTAGCCTTTTCCCAACTATGTTGGGGTTGGCATCCAGTCTAACCGAATGCAGCTGAATACCAGTATTTTACATGGAGCGACTGCCTATTTGTCCTCCAGAACCCAGTTACTGGGTAATACGATACCCCTTGGTAAGACTGGTTGTCAGACTTTCGGGCTTCTGACTACCCGTAACGACTGTCAAAGATCCACGAATAACAGCCGGGACCAACGGCTTAACGTGCTTTCCGAGGCACGGAGGGGTCTCGGTATGTAAAGATGGTCACCCATCCACAGACCAACCGCGGCAAGCGTAGCTTAACCTGACCGATCGACCTATGCGGCTGTTATTATTTAGCCACGGGCCCCTCCTCTAAATCCACTGTCTTTGTACATCTAAAAAGTTAATTTTATCAGCCTACAATGCCTACATTTGGTTTTCAACAAACTGATATTACTTACATAACCGTATAGTTCGGAAGCGCCTCCGATTGGTCCCTAACACACGAACCTCCGTCGGCATGTGCGTTAGTTAAGACAATTGATAAAAGGCTCCTTTCATAATTAGGCGCACAAGTTTAATTTACTTACATTAATCAACTCTGTAAATGCGATAATCGCCATTTTCATGAGTGGTGGTTGAGGCTAAAAAACATAAAAATTGGGGATTTCGAACATCCACACCCCACTACAGGGGCAGTGAATAATACATCACTTAATTATTTGACGAATTCATCCATTGTTCAAATTAAATAAGTAGTGGTAATGAAGTGTTTTGCAGTTTTGATATTCAAAGTCGAAGTTTCGCGCCAATCTTGCGTGTTTACATTTTAACTTTTCACAAATATCACACACACTCTTAAAGATACGATTTAAAATGTGTCAAATGTAATTTAAAATGTTTTAAACAACAAGAAAGTGCCCATCTCGTAACGTCTTAAACAAACACAAGTTCAATAATACGCAATATTCATTACCACTAGGTACTCAATTCGTGTTCAAAATCGCAGAGTTCGCCGGACGCCGAGTCGCCGACCAACCATTATTGTTTTTTTTTTTTTTATTGTGTTGATGTGCGAAAGCGAAACGATTATTATGCCAAACGATTTTTTTTATTTCAATCGATTCGAGGAATTAATATGACGAATTTCAGAAATCGATTCGTACAAATTGAAATAAACTTATTTTAAGCATTATATACTAATCTATTAAAAGCATTACACATAGATTGTATCCCGTAAACATAATAAAACCCGTATTTTTGATGCTAGTAACCCTTATATGAACAAGTAGTTCGTGGCACTGGCAACCCTACGCCGAAGTGATGTTGCCATGGGTTACGAGCATCGCGTGAAGGGAGATTTTGTACATTCCGAACTACGCTGTAATCGATTTGTGCGTGCTCACACCTCTTCCAAATTAGCGTGTCATGTAGCGTGTGATAAGGATGTCCCGTGAATCGAAAAAGATGAAGTCTTATGAGTGAGCGCTGTCAACGGTTGTGATCTAATCGGATCTAAATCGGAAGGGAAATTATATATTGTTGAAGTGAGCGCTGTGGGCGATGATGGCCTAATTCGGAATAACCTAAATCTCCCGCCGCGCAAGCGCGTTAGGCACTGCCATTTCCAAGAAGTGAACTTGTTTTTTTTTTTTTGCTGTCAGTTGATGACCATGTACATATTATTATTATGTCTGTTCGTATTCGAGTTCAGTGACAATAATTAGTTCCTAATTATTTTAATGCTTTTAGACATTTTACTGTCTAAATAAACTGTCTTTGTACATTTAAAAAGTTAATTTATCAACCTACATTTGGTTTTCAACAAACGGATATTACTTATCCGTATAGTTCGGATTCGGAAGCGCCTCCGATTGGACCCTAACACACGAACCTCCGCGGGCATGTGCGTTAGTTAGACAGTTGATAAAAAGCTCATATGTTAACGCCATTATAAATCTTTCATAACTAAGTGCACAAGTTTATTAATTTACATAGACAATATTCAACTCTGTAAATGCGATAATCGCCATTTTGATGACAGTGGTGGTTGAGGCTAAAAAACATCAAAATTGGGGATTTCGAACATCCACACCCCACTACAGGGGCAGTGAATAATACATCATATAATTATTTGACGAATTCATCCATTGTTCAAATTAAATAAGTAGTGGTAATGAAGTGTTTTGATATTCAAAGTCGAAGTTTCGCGCCAATCGTGCGTGTTTACATTTTTTACTTTTCACAAATATCACACACACTCCTAGAGATACGATTTAACATGTGTCAAATGTAATTTAAAATATTATAAACAACAAGAAAGTGCCTATCTCTTAGCGTCATAAAAAAACACAAGTCCAATAACACGTAATATTCATTACCACTACTCAATTTGTGTCCAAAATCGCAGAGTTCGCCGGCCAATCGGCCATTATTGTTTTTTTTTTTTTTTATTGCTATGATGTGCGAAAACGAAACGATTATTATGCCAAACGATTTTTTTTATTTCAAGCGATTCGAGTAATTAATATGATGAATTTTAGAAATCGATTCTTACAAATTGAAATAAATACCAATCTAATCTAATAAAAGCATTGTTTATAATGGTGATTTAAGGCGGAAACACATTATTAAAACGTGACGCGACCCGATGAAACGCGATGCGTGTTGAGTCGAATCAAATGTATTGTTTTCTATAGACCAGAGTCACACTATGAACATCCGACGCGACGCCATGCGCGCACACGCCACTCGATCCAGACGTGGCAGGTCGGTGTGTTGCCCATGGTGGGGGTAAACACGCCATCCGACGCGGCGCGCGCGTTATGTTTCTAGACAACACCCAACGCCACGCGTAAGCCGTTCGAGAACTGTCACAGAGCAATTATATGCGTTCCCTATTCTTCAAACTGTCAAACGGAGTTTATGCTAATTTAATATTATTTTTTGTATTTATTTAGCGAAATGACCGACGAACAATTAATTAATAGTACATAAGTCCATACGATTCCACTGCTGTTAGCTAACTGGATTCAGAATTTGCTAGTATGTCGTGACGTCGCGTGTTGGTAATGTGCACGGGGCATATCGGGTGTCGACACGTTGCGTCGCGTCGCGTTTTTAACCCCCGACGCAAAAATGACGGCGTGTTATAATTTTGACGTGTCTCTCTCTCTCTGTGTGTGTGTGTGTATGTCTGTCTGTGGCATCGTAGCTCCCGAACGGATGAACCGATTTTGATTTTGTTTTTTTTTTTGTTTGAAAGGAGAATTTGTCAGGAGTGTTCAGTTCAGTTGTGTTGGAGTGTCAGCTATGTTTGATGAAAATCGGTCCAAGATGGCCGCCGCCACAAAATGGCGGATTACATATTTTTTTACAACTCCCTCAATATGGGTATCAAATGAAAGGGCTTGATTAGTAGAATACTATACACTATGATAAATTTCAAATCCAAGATGGCCGATACAACAAAATGGCGAATTAAAAAAACCTGATTAAATACAAAATTACCAGAATCTTAGAACGCAAGAAAATAAAAGAAAATAAATAATAACGAGTCCCTACAAAAAGCATGAAATAAAAAATTAAATAAAAAATTTAAAAACCTCCGACTGCGTGAAACCCTATATAAAGAAAAAAATAACCTTGAAATTATGACCCTACGTAAGTACGTATGAAATTTTTTGATTAAATATTGTCCTGTCGGGGGGTTTTAACAATGTGTTTCCGCCTTAAATCACCATTATAAGCAATGCTTTTATTAGATTAGATTGGTATTTATTTCAATTTGTAAGAATCGATTTCTAAAATTCATCATATTAATTACTCGAATCGATTGAAATAAAAAAAATCGTTTGGCATAATAATCGTTTCGCTTTCGCGCATCACACATAAAAATAAAAAAATAAAAACAATAATAGTCGGCGAACTCTGCGATTTTGAACGTAAATTGAGTACCTAGTGGTAATGAATATTACGTGTTATTGGACTTGTGTTTGTTTATGACGCTAAGAGATAGGCACTTTCTTGTTGTTTATAATATTTTAAATTACATTTAAATTACAGACATAGGAGAATTTAGACAATAAAATGTCTAAAAGCATTACAATAATTAGGAACTAATTATTGTCACTGAACTCGAATACGAACAGACATAATAATAATATGTACATGGTCATCAATTGACAGCAAAAAAAAAAAAAACAAGTTCACTTCTTGGAAATGGCAGTGCCTAACGCGCTTGCGCGGCGGGAGATTTAGGTTATTCCGAATTAGGCCATCATCGCCCACAGCGCTCACTTCAACAATATATAATTTCCCTTCCGATTTAGATCCGATTAGATCACAACCGTTGACAGCGCTCACTCATAAGACTTCATCTTTTTCGATTCACGGGACATCCTTATCACACGCTACATAACACGCTAATTCGGAAGAGGTGTGAGCACGCACAAATTGATTACAGCGTAGTTCGGAATGTACAAAATCTCCCTTCACGCGATGCTCGTAACCCATGGCAACATCACTTCGGCGTAGGGTTGCCAATGCCACGAACTACTTGTTCATATAAGGGTTACTAGCATCAAAAATACGGGTTTTATTATGTTTACGGGATACAATCTATGTGTAATGCTTTTATTAGATTAGTATATAATGCTTAAAATAAGTTTATTTCAATTTGTAAGAATCGATTTCTGAAATTCGTCATATTAATTCCTCGAATAGATTGAAACAAAAAAAATCGTTTGGCATAATAAACGTTTCGCTTTCGCACATCAACACAATAAAAAAAAAACAATAATGGTCGGCGAACTCTGCGATTTTGAACACGAATTGAGTTGAGTACCTAGTGGTAATGAAAATTGTATTATTGAACTTGTGTTTGTTTAAGACGTTACGAGATGGGCACTTTCTTGTTGTTTAAAACATTTTAAATTACATTTGACACATTTCAAATCGTATCTATATGAGTGTGTGTGATATTTGTGAAAAGTAAAAATGTAAACACGCAAGATTGGCGCGAAACTTCGACTTTGAATAACAAAACTGCAAAACACTTCATTACCACTACTTATTTAATTTGAACAATGGATGAATTCGTCAAATAATTAAGTGATGTATTATTCACTGCCCCTGTAGTGGGGTGTGGACGTTCGAAATCCCCAATTTTGATGTTTTTTAGCCTCAACCACCACTATCATGAAAATGGCGATTAACGCATTTACAGAGTTGAATATTGTAAGTAAATTAAACTTGTGCGCCTAATTATGAAAGGAGCCTTTTATCAATTGTCTTAACTAACGCACATGCCGACGGAGGTTCGTGTGTTAGGGACCAATCTGAGGCGCTTCCGAACTACACGGTTACCTATGTAAGTAATATCAGTTTGTTGAAAACCAAATGTAGGCATTGTAGGCTGATAAAATTAACTTTTTAGATGTACAAAGACAGTGGATGTAGAGGAGGGGCCCGTGGCTAAATAATAACAGCCGCATAGGTCGATCGGTCAGGTTAAGCTACTCTTGCCGCGGTTGGTCTGTGGATGGGTGACCATCTTTACATACCGAGACCCCTCCGTGCCTCGGAAAGCACGTTAAGCCGTTGGTCCCGGCTGTTATTCGTGGATCTTTGACAGTCGTTACGGGTAGTCAGAAGCCCGAAAGTCTGACAACCAGTCTTACCAAGGGGTATCGTATTACTTACCCAGTAACTGGGTTCTGGAGGTCAGATAGGCAGTCGCTCCATGTAAAATACTGGTATTCAGCTGCATTCGGTTAGACTGGATGCCAACCCCAACATAGTTGGGAAAAGGCTAGGCAGATAAAAGACAGTGGATTTAGACAATAAAATGTCTAAAAGCATTAAAATAATTAGGAACTAATTTATGTCACTGAACTCGAATACGAACAGACATAATAATAATATGTACATGGTCATCAATGACAGCAAAAAAAAAAATAAGTTCACTTCTTGGAAATGGCAGTGCCTAACGCGCAAGCGCGGCGTGATCTTATCACTTCACCCGATTCACGAGCGAAATGTCATGAATCGCGTGAAGTGATCACGCCACTCTTACTACGTCGTCGGGTTGAATTCAGTCTGGTCTTTCAGCCAGGCACACCGTTAGCACTCGATGACTTGACACACTCGGTTATCTCTTCTAATTGAATAGATATGGGTTATTATCAGCGCTGAACATCGTTGCAGTCTTTACTAGACTCCATCTACAATCGCTCATAATAACAAACAATGTCGATGCGTATTTACATCAGTCTAGTAGCTGTGCACGGTCGCACTTCAAGCTATATAAGGACTAGTCTAGAAAAAAAGAGAAAAATACAACATTGAGATCTTGACTGAGTTTCTGTTTTTCTATTTTATTTTATAACCCCACAAAATAGGAACGTTTTGACTACTAAAATACTAGTTTTGAAATTATGTAAAATGAGCAATAGAATTAGCATAAAAATATTATAAAAATCTCGATTATGATTGTAAATGTATGCTTGGTCAATCCCTAGTATATCAGGTGGAATGACACTGACACTTCACTCCACGCTCACTTCACTTGAGATTTCACGGTGATATGGTTACAGAATCGCACTGCAGGACCGGACGAGTGCATCCCTTCAACCAACCCTATTGGGTGTGGCCCGGACGACACTGTCCCTCCGACCAGGATAGACTATGGATATTACTTCTAGATCGGACGAGTGCATCCCTTCAACCAACCCTATTGGGTGTGGCCCGGACGGCACTGTCCCTCCGACCAGGATAGACTATGGATATTACTTCTAGATCGGACGAGTGCATCCCTTCAACCAACCCTATTGGGTGTGGCCCGGACGACACTGTCCCTCCGACTAGGATCGACTATGGATATTACTTCTAGATCGGACGAGTGCATCCCTTCAACCAACCCCACTGGGTGTGGCCCGGACGACACTCTCCTTTCGGCCAGGCAATTCTGGATTGAATAGTGCTTGCAATAACCAACAGACTCATGCAAGACATAAAACATACTGACGACATACCTATGATTGCGGAATATCCTGTTCATCCTATATTTCGATTTCGTTATCTACATCAGGATCAGAAATAAGCCTCTCAGGAACTACGTGAAACGTTAAATTTACTGAGAGTCTATTAATGACTACATCGCTTTGAATTTGAGTGGTACATTGAATATCTTCACCACCTATGCCCCTTAGGTAAACGAGGTTTTTACGCACAGTACCCGCAAGTTTATCACAAAAGCTTTCTTTTAAAAGAGAACATGATGACCCACTATCAAATAAAAAAGGGACTCGCTCACCAGAAGATGTCTCCAAGATGCTCTTGGAGGGGCGGTGCTCACACTGATGGACCTCCTTAACTGCAGCTCCACTGCCGTTCCTCGTGTCTGGACATACAGTCGCCACGTGCCCAGGCTGACCACACGTGTAGCAGGTCGGGGTCGTCTTTTTCTCCACGGCTCGTGATAAACTCGAAGTATCTTGCGGCTTCGTTCTAATTTCGTCTCAACGTTTCCTACAATCGGCGATACGATGTCCAACTAACCCACAATGGTGACATTTGCCGGTGAATTTCTCCGTTATACGGGCACTTTTTGCTTCAGGACTTCGGTATCTGTGCATCGTTTAAGTGATATTCCACCAAATATTCGAAATAACTGAGCTCGGATCGTTATTGTTTGTGCGTTTAACTCGCGACGCATCAAGCTGTCCTTCTGACACAACACGGATATCGCAAATCCAGTAATTACCTTTTCAGGCATCGTACTTTCAGGTATTGGTTCAATGAGATTCCATAACCGAAGAGCAGATTCGGACGCAGTCTCTTTAGCGCAAGCGTGTTTGTTGGGCTGCTATAACTCGAGAAAACAACGCTTCCATGCTGCTCAATAGCTTCTCAGCAGTTCTAAAATCCGATTGCTTTACTACATTCTGCACTCCATTCGATCCCACTTCTGATAAAAGCTCAGGACGGCCTTCATCAGAATCCATCTTGCAACGTGGGTATTGTCTTCGAAACAACGATTTAGCTTCTATAACATTAAAATAATTCTACAATTGCGTAATGATAATCACTAATATTCTGATCAACACTAATCACTTTAAAATAAACTTTGATTAAGGTGATGGATAGCGATTCGTCGAAAACGTGGTGCGCTGGCGACCGCTCTCCAAGAAAGTCCATCCTAAGATGGCCGCCCCGCTACCATCGACTCGACGCTCCGCTAGAGTGAGTGACGTTGACCACCTGTCACTCTTGACAATAACATTCTAATGTCCGCCGACACGTTTTTCAATTTTTTTGCTGGGAGCCTTCTTCGGCTCGCGTGCGACAACTTAACAAAGTTTCATCACAATCGGTCGAGCTATTTTCGAGTTTTGTGAGACTAACAAACGGCAATTGATTTTTATATTTTACTTTGTGTAAATTATTTCATCACCACTGTTCTCAAATCGGTGAAGGAAAACATCGTAAGGAAACCGGCAAGTCCTAGAACTAAAAATCGAAAACACGTAACATCTACCAACCCGCACTGGACCCGCGTGGTGGATTACGGCCCACTCCCTCTCACAGAGAGGAGGCCTTGTATAAGATAATATAGCTAACGTTTAAATTTTTAAATACTAATAGAAAATACCATTGGAAAAACAAGATTCAACGCTGTTTTAAAGATCTTCAGTATCTACCTTGAATTCTTAATTTTGCTCACGTTCATCTTCGTTTTGTCATGATATCTTTTACAAATCCAGACGCTTTTAATTATGTGATTTTCATTTCAAACTCAAAGCATTTATTTCAATTAAACCATTTACAGGCAGTTTTGAATTGTCAAATTAAATAGTCGGTCAGTTAGTCAGAAAGTTGAAGTTAGTTGCCCATTCCAAAACGTAGATCTCTATGGAGAAACTTCTTAAATGAAGTAGCTTAATCGTAAATCACAGGCCCAAAACAAATGAATACTACCTATCCTACATATTTTTTGCCAAGTCCCAACACAAACAGTCGTCCTTAAATATTTCTAACTCGTCCGATACCGAATACTGAATTCCTGTTGGTATCCTATTTCGTATTCAGCCGGAGAGCGGATTTGATTTTATTATTTATACCGGCGTTAAAATAACAGCCTGGATGAAAAATATTATTTTTCATCGACTCTCGAGTCTGTCGGTCATCAAAACGTGGCGATCTATTTCTGGTGAATTACTTGTTATTTTTTTTTTGTGTTTGTGTTCTTTTTATGCGTCATGTTGGCCGCAAATAAACGTATTTTCTTTATTTCTTAATAACGGTCGGTAACAAAAAAAAGAATTTTACAAATCCGTCTATATATGACGGACTTATGCACGAATATACATAAAATATATATATATACGAGTACAAGGTGTCGTATTGCATCCTCGTCAAATTCAAGGAGGTAACTATGCTACTGATTTTTGACACGAATCAATAATAAAATAAGTAGTTTTTTTTCTAATTTTCGGAAATCTGCATGTCTGGGACACGCATTTTATAACTGTGTGAGACCGCACTGTAACTGCCCTTTTACACACACATAAAAACGCGGCCGCTTATACGATACCATAACGCGATTCTGTTCTTTGAAAGTGGTGTATTCTGAAACACTTAAATAACTAAAAAAACAAGTATGTATTCATTATTTACCAGGGATCGTAATTGTATTTGATTATTTAGTCTATTAGATTATTAGTCTTTCGTAACAGCCTTCTGAAATTTGACGAGGATGCAAAACAACAGCTTGTATATAAATATCCGAATTGAGAACCTCCTCCTTTTTTGAAGTCGATTAAAAAGATGATTATTATCCAAAGAAAAGATCAGAAAAGATTTATGAATAGGAAGAAAGTTGCTGATACGAGTAATTTGATGTATTGAAGAGTAGGGGATATCTTGAAAACTGCCTCCTATGATCATTTTAAGATAGCAGTTGTAATGATCAATAGTTAAACAAATGCCGTCATATCTAGCTCATAGAATCAGATAAGAGCTAAAACAGCTACAGTGCCCTCCAGAAGTTAGATGATATTATTCCACTTCAGCTGTAATTTATTTTATTTTATTTTATTTTATTTGGGAAAAAAAACGATATTACATTACATATAACACTTATCAGTAAGGTATACAAGACAAAATCAATGTAATAACCACAACATTTTCCACATATTAACAAAGAGATATGCTATGATGAGGACTAATTGATGAGCGAGTTATTATTATTCAAGGAAACATTTTATATTGTTACAAACTAACAAACTAGTCAGTTACCACAGGATATATCCAAGGCGTTCAGTACATTAATAACTTTACTTCGAAAAGCATTCTTATTTAGCATAAATATATCAATATCTATGAAATGTTCATTGTATATTTACATGATTCGCTGAAGGGGTGCACGCTTACCTGCGTAATGCCACATTATGATACAAAAACTAAAACACGATTATTAAAAAAAATTGGTAATCAAAAGGTAGTCAATAGAAAAGTTATAGGGTACAATTCAAACATTTGAAACCAGAATTTTAAGTCATAATGTCGGATTAGGTTTTTGCAGGGCACTGTTTTTAACATTATTTCAAAAAGACGTTGACAGCTTTTTGAAATAATGTTAAAAACAGTGCCTTGAGTGGTGCCTGTTGGCATCCACTTTTGTTATAAGTCTCTTGCTCGCTCACATTGCTATTCTATGTTCTACGAATATAGAGCGTGTATCGAAAATGTGTAGTCTTATTTAAGGGTGTGGCACAGACTATCAAACTGAACAACTGTCTCCTTGGGACCAAAATCGTTATCGCGAAAAATAATCTAATGGTCCCATACATTTGGGTCGAGTAAGTATTGAAGTTTTATAAGGGACAGATGAAGATCCCGTTGAAGATCTCCCACCTGGACATGAGTTGCCCTGGATAACCTGGAAGTCTTGTGCACGAAAAACAGTGACATTTACAGTGTTAACACTAGAAATAAGGAAAAACTACGTGCCGCCTTTCACCGGGGAGGGTCGGGGGTCAGGTTGCCTCCTTCCCTCAAATATGGTGAGGGGGATAATGGCTGATCTTTGCATTATGCTCGTGAACGGGTGCTGCTTGTGGTGACTGGTCGTCTTGCTACCCATGGTTTTGTTGTTGTTATTAGTATTAACTTATTTATTTATTTTACTTCGATGGTCCTAGTTTATCATTAGTAACTTCAAGTGACAGCTATGTGAACAGAACCCAGCAATGCATAAATATGTAAGCTGTTACGCCCTTTATGCCTGGAGGCTTTTATTTAGGTAGTAAGTTTTTATTTACATTTTAATTTTAATCAATTATTTTTTAGCTTGAATACGTATAGTTTTTATTATATTTGTTGGTATATTGGCATGGCTAGCTGACATATGGCAAATAATTTAATTTTATGTTTGTTTATTTTTTTTTTGTTTTTTTTTCTGTGTCTTGTAATGTTAATTACTTTACATAGGTACCTAGTACCTATTGTACTTAGGTACCTATTGTATACAATCAAGTATTTTCTAACTGAGCAGACAGCTGTGCTGCTGGGGAGTTTGTTGCGCCACTTCTTCTTTCCAGCGATAGCACTAGGAAGTGGTGAAGGGCGGGCGCTTTTGGGGGACTGTCTTTTGTAATTTTGACGTTCGAAAAGTGCTGATTCTCAGCCTAATTTGAATAAATGAGTTTTGATTTTGAGTCTTTAACAAACTCAGGACCCAAATTAGCAGAAGCGAGGAAAACCTGTTCAGGTGGAGATTCATAGACTCCGTCTTGGAGTGTAAAGTTGTGCTGTTCCACGAGCGATGGGACACTTAATATCACTTAATATAATACACTTTTGATTTGATTTGATTATCATGTCCTACGTGTCCTGTCAGCTGCCCGCTACAGGAACTGATGACGCTGGTGAAGGCGCCAAACACGTAGCAGTGTTCTGATTGCCATCGACACGCTAAGAAGAAGGCGCGTTTATTTCTTATTTTGATTGTCTTTTATTTATATCTAATAGTATGCCGCACCGGTTGACGTTATCGCGTCAATGCCGGCTGTTGCTGATAAATCAGCGCTGGGGCTCTGTCTCGTATAGGGTATTTAGCATTATGCTGAGCGATGGCCGTTTTGCGTAGATCATCATCATTTCAGCCGAAAATATCCACTGCTGGACATAGGCCTCCCCCAAGCACCTCCATTTCGACCGGTTCTGTGCTTCTCGTATCCAACGGGTTCCTGCGGCTTTCGCAAGGCTTAAGGCATTGCGTGGCTTTGCTATTTAAGGTTTTGCGTAGATGTGACGCTTATTGTCCCCAAACTTGTTTTTTTTTTGTATTTGTGTTCTTTTTACGCGTCATGTTTAACACAAACAAATGTATTTTCTTTCTTTCTTTAAGCGGCAGTTGTTCTTTTTTTTTTTTCGCGTTTATGATGTTGGTACCATGGAGTAAGTTATTATACCACACATTTTTGATACACGCTGTAAAGCACACCCCTACACTCCAGTGCCGTAAACCACCGTATGATGATGAATCGTTCGCAACAGGACAAGTTTGAGCCTGTTCTCGCAACACTGTAAGTTTGGCAGGCCTGAACTTGATAACACAGCTTGAGTAAGTTACCGTTCACACTGACTTTACTATCCGTTAGTTTATGTACTGACGATGTTGCGGGGTAAATGAGAATCTATCCGGTGCATTCAATAGATTGCTGGAGATTGTTTCGACCTTACATGTGAATATTGTGCTATAAACTATGGAGCATCACAAAATTCGTCAAATAACACCTGTGTTATATATTATAGGGGTTTAGGACAAGATTTTGGTGATACTCTACGGAGAACTGATGGACGTTACCAAAAGTGATGGGTGACGATTGTCTACTTGACAAGACAGTGTGTTTGTATTAGTGAGGGACATCATTCGAAGGAGTGTACTCATGACAATGAGCAGTGGTGGCGCAGTGGTATCGACCCCGACTTAGGAGTTGTAGGTCGTGGGTTCGAACTCTGGCAGGCGCTTTACTTTGTGTAATTTATTTCATCACCCCTGCTCTCAAAACGGTGAAGGAAAACATCGTGAGGAAACCGGCATGTCCTAGAAACAAGAAAATTGAAGACATGAGACATCTACCAACCCGCGTGGTGGATTATGGCCCACTCCCCTCACCTGTGTCCCAGCAGTGAGAACGTTATAGGCCGATTATGCTACTCATGACAATGAACTTGGCAGCTGAAATGCAATACTTGTCCATCTCTTCTTGTCGTATCGTGTCTTTTCTATCATCTAGAAATCCTCACTCTTTTATTATTCAAAGAATTTCATAACATGGCTTGTCAAATAATATTTAAAAGTTACATAAAATACCTTTACAACTGCGATAAAATCCGAGGACACACTGTAAAAAATTTAACTGCCAACGTAAAAATTTTCTTCAATACGATTCAACTTTTTTACAATCTATTCGTAGATACAAAAGGCTATATTTTCTAAAAAAAAAAAAGCGAGATAGGCGCAAAAATAAAATGCACAAAACAATCAACAATCCGCTTTTGGGGACGCACCTTATAGAAGTAACGTAGACGACAAAGGAACGTACCACCACTTGTGAAGCTTCCCTTGCCACAATCAGTTTTTTGTGCTAAATCACCAATTTTACTTTACCGTCAACGCACATCCTTGCTCTCCTTGTCTCACCTGAATAACGTTCAAATTCGCTTGGATGTATGTTTCCGAAGTGTGAGGTTATGTTGGTGTTAGCTAGTATACGTCATATTGCCCGAAGGCGCGAATCAAGAATTTTGCTCGTCGCTTCGCGCCAAAACAAAAGCCGTCATCTTGAGGTGTTGTTCAAAGGAAAGGGGTTTTTTTTAAGTCACACTAGTGGATTGGAACTGCATGTACTTACATTGTAGGCATGTGTTGGTCCTTTTTAACCCCCGACGCAAAAACGACGGGGTGTTATAAGTTTGACGTGTCTGTGTGTGTGTGTGTGTGTGTGTGTGTGTGTGTGTGTGTGTGTATGTCTGTCTGTGGCATCGTAGCTCCCGAACGGATGAACCGATTATAGTTTTGTTTTTTTTGTTTGAAAGGTGAATTTGTCGGGAGTGTTCTTAGCTATGTTTGATGAAAATCGGTCCAAGATGGCCGCCGCTACAAAATGGCGGATTACATATTTTTTCACAACTCCCTCAATATGGGTATCAAATGAAAGGGCTTGACTAGTAGAATACTATACACTATGATAAATTTCAAATCCAAGATGGCCGCCATCACAAAATGGCGAATTACATTTTTTTTTTTCACAACTCCGTCAATATGGGTATCAAATGAAAGGGCTTGACTAGTAGAATACTATACACTATGAGAAAATTCAAATCCAAGATGGCCGCCACCACAAAATGGCAAATTACATTTTTTTTTCACAACTCCCTCAATATGGGTATCAAACGAAAGGGCTTGACTAGTAGAATACTATACACTATGACAAATTTCAAATCCAAGGTGGCCACCACCACAAAATGGCGAATTACAAAAAACCTGATTAAATACCAGATTAAGTACCTGAATCATAAAACGCAAGAAAATAAAAGAAAAGAAATAATAAGGAGTCCCTACAAAAAGCATGAAATAAAAAATTAAATTAAAAATTTAAAAAACCCCCGACTACGAGAAACCCTATAAAAAGAAAAAAATAACCTTGAAATTATGACCCTACGTAAGTACGTATGAAATTTTTTGATTAAATGTTGTCCTGTCGGGGGACCGCTCGGGTTTTTTTTAAGTCACACTAGTGGATTGGAACTGCATGTACTTACATTGTAGGCATGTGTTGGTCCTTTTATCCTTGTTCGTATCTTTGATATGAAACTTCATAAAATAAAGTTGCATAAGGCAAAGACTGTTAGAGGGGTTTGTAGCTAAGTAATAACAGCCGCACGGGTCGATTGATTAGGTTAAGCTATGCTTCCTGCGCTTTGTCCGTGGATGGGTGACCATCTTCACATACCAAGACCCCTCCGTGCCTCGGAAAGCACGTTAAGCCGTTGGTCCTGGCTGTCATACGTGGATCTTTGACAGTCGTTACGGGTTGTCAGTAGCCCGAAAATCTGACAACCAGCCTTACCAAGGGGTATCGGATTACCCAGATTGGAGGTCAGATAGGCAGTCGCTCTATGTAAAATATTGGTGTTCAGCTGCATCCGGTTAGACTGGAAGCCGACCCCAACGTAGTTGGGAAAAGGCTAGGCAGATAATGATGAAGGCACACACTGTTGATGATGGTCCCAGCTAGACGTGAAAAAGTCTTTGTGGCTAGGAAAAATTTTTAAACAGCTAACTGCTTATGTCAAAAAAGTGGCTAAACTGATCAAAGTGATATTAAATTTCTGTTAACCGTTAGTAAAGTTTGATTTCAAAAGTTAAAGCACTGACTGGACAAGTCCACTCAGTCTGTTCTTTCCTCTAAAGACCATTTCAGATACCAATCTATATGGTCTTCACATGATCCGACCAAGATTGTGTCTGGACTTTAAAAGACACCGTGAGTTTGTTTCGGCCGTTCTTCTCAGAGTAGTTAGATAGGAAACGCCGACCTCATCTAGTTTTTAAAATATGATTGACGTGTAAAAGTGTTTGTAAAAACAGAAATAAAATCACATACCATTTATGAAAGTCGAAACTTTTATTGCAAACTATGTGTACACATATTGGTCATATGTTCTAAAGTCTGGGCAATATTAATAACAAAAACTTCAACTTAAATCGTTACTTATTCAATCAAAGTCTCCTTAGAACAATTGTTGAGACAAATAAAAACCTAGAGTTGTCTCTAACAATCACAAAAGTAAATTAAGACCCTACTGCTTAAGTAATAAAATCCTTATTACCACTTACCATTTTTCGTAGATACTCAAGTGAGACTAACTTAGATTAAGTACTAAGTTACTGGCTGCCAGAACTTAGATAATTAGGCGAAGCTATTTAATAAACTAGCATCCTTATAAGCTAACGAGGTAGTCTGGCTCCAACGTGTCGCCCTTGATTCAGTTATTAACTGCGAGATAATTGCGTAACACTAACAATAGCAATGACTTTCATTTTGACAGTTCAACAACATTCATTGCGTTATTTACGTAGTAGAGCCGACGAATGTTTCAGACATATGAAGCAATGGATTAGCAATATCCTTCAAAAATATTCAGATTGTGATTGTCCGTAGTTAAAAAAATAACAATCAGATAAACTAAAAGTTTATCAAAAAACATTTTGTAAAAATTTAACCATTAGTTACTATTTTTAACAATTGGTTCAGTTTAACTACGGATCAAAAAACCGGTCCTTAGACGTTTTTGTCTCCTTTCAATCAACAATTCTCCAAGGAGTTAGGATTGTCTACACACACTACTGTTGTTTGAAACATTATTTTTATTTTGTTAATTTTGTGTTTCACGAACTGTATCCAAATAAACTTTATTCTTTCTTCACAAGAAGGTTGGATATATGTATACAGACAACAAAAACGTTTTTAGACCCTATTTTTATTTATTGAACAATCCAAAAGCTAACTCAAACCACTTAACTGTTAAAAACCCACATCAACAAACTATCATTGGCAAGCGATTCGTAAAAATGGCGCTCACCTTAAAATCACATCGCAATCAAATAAAGTGTTACCAAACGCGGCTCTCAACGCTTCGACCTTATAAATTATTTACCTATACAACCACACTCCTCTACAGTTACTACGTAGGCAATTTAACGTGAATAATTTAAAACAGTCGAATTTCGAAGTTCACTCAAAGTCGAAATGGTCATTTAGAATTTAGCAGCATTATAGACGTGTAACCCTGTGGGGTTAAAACTGGGATGTTGGGTCTCGGTCTGAGTGAACGAGTGAATAATGAATGAGTGAACAGTGCGAACGAGTATGTCAACGTGGTGTGGAAATAGCGCGGATAAATTACGAGTTTAGCTCAAGTTTGTAACGTTTTCTTGTTTTTCGCGTATCTAAGGTAACATATTTTTCTGAAGAATATTGTTGTTGTGGTACGTAGAGTTTTTTAGAGAGGGGTTGTGGCTAAGTTATAACAGCCGCAAGGGTCGATCTATCAGTGAGTGGATGAGTGGCCATCTTTAGATACCAAGACCCCTCCGTACCTCGGAGCACATTAAGCCGTTGGTCCTGACTGTCATTCGTGGATCATCGTCATGGACGAAATTTTAAAGAAAGTTAAAGTTAAAAGATCGTCAGAAGCCCGAATATCTGACTACCAGTTGTACCAAGGAGTATCGTATTACCCAGTAACTGGGTTGTGGAGGTCAGATAGGCAGTCACTCCATGTAAAATACTGGTATTCAGTAACATAATCAGCCTATGATGGTCCCACTGCTGGGACACAGGCCTCCTCTCTGTGAGAGGGTGTGGGCTGTAATCCACCACTCGGTCCCAGTATAGGTTGATAAATGCCACATGTCTACGAATTTTTGGTTATAGGACATGCCGGTTTCCTGACGATGTTTTTTTGAGAGCAGTGGTGATGAAATAATTTACACAAAGTAAGTGACCTTAGCGTTTCTGGGCTCGAACCTACGACCTACAACTCGTAAGTCAGCGTCATTACCACTGGGACACCACTGCTCAATAACATCAACAAGTATATTTCAGGCTGTAAATATACATTTACCACAGTATTGCCAATTAGACGTAGACTACAGATCTCAGATCTTGATGGAAATAATCAGGTTACTTGAGACCTAAATACCTTGACGAGGGGGTCGTAAGGGGGATTACAGACGAACGACTTCTTGTTGTAAAAGTTTGAAGATTTATATTAGTCAAACAGGTACATGCACAGATATACCATATTTAAAAGAGATCAATTAACCCACGACCTCACGAACCGAAACGACACAGGGTCTCAGGCCTCCTCTCTTCGAGAGAGAGTAGGCTAATCTACCATGTGGGCCCAGTGCGGGTTGGTAGATGTACCAGGACGTGCCAGTTTCCTCACGATGTTTTCCTTCGCCGTTTTGAGAGCAGTGGTGATGAAATTAAACACACAAAGTAAAGTGCACAACTCGTAAGTCGGGGGGATACCACGGGGCCACCACAATGCTCGTATTTGTTATTGTTGTGTACAACAATAACCAACAGTTTTGTGTACAATATATTATAAATATAGGTAATATTTATAATATATTGTACACAAAACTGTTGGTAAACCTTTATTAATAAATAAACAGTCATGAGATTCCCAAAGCGTTTCACATAAACCCTTACATAACATAACATCATGATTCTAATCCCCAAAGGGATCGTCAGAGGTGTACCTAGTAGGCCCACGTTTCACCAGGTATATTTGAGCACCATGTAATAGGGGGCGAGCTTATTACCACCAACGGGGCAAAAATCCAGATTCCGGGCTACTACAGAGACTGCTTCGTTGGTCTAGTGATCGCAGGCGTTACTGCTGAGCATAAGGTCCTGATTTTGATTCCCGGGTCGGGCAAAGTGTCACTGGGTTTTTCCATCTGTATAAAGCCTTACCTTACACTTTTTTTTAGACCTGAGGGGCCCGTGGCTAAATAATAACAGCCGCACAGATCGATCGATCAGGTTAAGCTATGCTTGCCGCGGTTGGTCTGTGGATGGGTGACCATCTTGACATACCGAGACCCCTCAAGTACCTCGGAAAGCACGTTAAGCCGTTGGTCCCGGCTGGCATTCATGGATCTTTAACAGTCGTTACGGGAATTCAGAAGCCCGAAAATCTGACAACCAGTCTTACCAAGGGGTATCGTATTACCCAGTAACTGGGTTGTGGAGATCAGATAGGCAGTCGCTCCATGTAAAATACTGGTATTCAGCTGCAACCGGTTAGACTGGAAGCCGGCCCCGATCGTAGTTGGGAATGGGATCGGCAGATTGATTGTGTGGGAAAATTCGGCCACCGACTACTTATTATGTCTCGTTTGTATCGAACCTAAGCTTATAATCACATAATACAATTGTCTCGAGTCTCAGCCGCGGCGACCCAGCTCAGTACAAAGGGCTTCATCTCGACTCTCGAGGTCCAAGCGATGTGGCTTGCTCTGTACCTTATAAATGTTATTAGATAGTTGCTCATTTGATCTGAAGCGTTCTATTTTATAAGTAGAAATAACGAGCAATGTTTTATACTTCAGGTTAATATTATTTTGCCTTTAGTTAGAGTCTATTATTTTTCCACTGCAGGGTAGTTTGGCAAAAACTGCAAGAACATCAAGCAGAAGGTGCATACTCGCAACAGTCTTCTCCGTTGACTAGTCTCAGCGAAGTGGGGTGCTTCGCCTGACGTTATGCGGACTACTGGACTCGCGCTGTCTTTTTCTGCGGGAGAATTCGCGTGCCCCGTGTTCCGGAGTCGTGCCGCCTCATGTGCCGATTATCACTGGTTGCCTCAGATCCCGGTACAAATGCTGTATCCACCCACTGGCAGGAATAGCGCCACCAGTGGTTCGTAGAGCGGTGGCAAGCTCCAGCGAAAGAGCCGAAATGGTTTCCGACACACGAAACACTTTGCACGACAACATCCTTGTGCCACAAAGGCTTAAAAGTCGAAACAGTTTTTTAAAGTGTGTCGTACCACTCACTGGCGAACGATCGCAAGAAAGACTGAAGCTGTGGCGAGACTGTGCTTCCTTACCCAAACCTTTCGTCCCACCCGCTGAGGACCTCCCACCTGGTCATAAGTTGCCTTGGGTAGCCTGGAAGTCTTTAGACTCCGGACCTAGGTTGGCCGAAGCAAGGCAAACCTGTTCAGGTGGAAATTTATAGACGACTCCGCCTTAGGGTGTCAATGTGGTGCTGTTCCACAAACGATGGGACACTTAATATCGTGTCCTGCGTGTCCTGTCAGCTGCAAGTTACAGGAACTGATGGAGGCTGGTGATGACGCCAAACAAGTGACCGAATTCTGGGCCGAGTCCATTTAGATTGCTATCGACACGCTAAGAAGAAGACGACAGGTTGGCGATTTCAGACTTATCTTTACATTTGTATGTACATAATAGTATATACTAATGAATACAATTCAAGTGTCTATTTTGTTATGTCAAAATAACAGCTCTTTAGGTACTAAATGCATAAGCCCTCTCCCTCTCTCCTACTTTTGCTGTGCCCGACGGATCCACAATGAACATATTCTGTAAAACCTACCACCTAAGTTCACATGTGGAAGCAATAAATAATTGAATATTAAGTATTGTATATACGGTACTTATAACAAAAAACTATTTAAAAAATAATTATCTATAAAAATAAAACCCATGAAAACCAGTACATATACCTTTCACGCCTAAACTGCTGCAGTGCGATTTTGTAACCATCTCACCATGAAAACTTAAGTGAAGTGAGCGTGGAGTGAGCTATCATTCTAACTAATAGTAGGGATTGACACTATTGACAACTCACTCTAAGCTCACTTCACTTAAGTTTTCATGGTGAGATTTTTACAGAATAGATCGGCTGAACGGGTTTTGATAAAATTTGGCAAGGAGATAGATAGCATCCTGGGAAAAGACATAGATCAGACATATATCACCCCTTTTAGGATTATTTTAAAGATATAAAATAGCTTTATATCTTTAAAATAATCCTAAAAGGGGTGATATAGGGGATGAAAGATTGTATAGGAAACCTAGTTCGTAAGTTAGGGATATGAAAATTCAAATGTATGGTTTTGGTAAAACAAAAAAAGATTTACGTGCTTCTTCGTGCGTTTCCGTAGAATCACTCTCTAAAGGGCTAAAATACATGGAATAATATCCAACGTACACACTGGCAAATGCAAGTTTAGAATAATTCCCTAATATGCAAACAGTAACCTATATCTATAGAAAAGCATTGAAACATTAACGAAGTTACAATTAAATTGAACAGAGCGTTCTGAACGAGCATCAAATCCGCCATTAGCAGAATATTCGAATCCATTTTACAATTCAACTGGCTGTAAATTGGCATGGCGGCTCGCTATAATTATGAAATATTTGCTGAAATGGCCGCCGACTTTGGCTTATTTCGACTTACGCTCAATATTATACTATTTTTATCGCATTTGTGGTAGTTTTCTAATAATAAATAAATAAATCTGCCTAGCCTTTTCCCAACTATGTTAGAGTCGGAGTTCAGTCTGTGACGGTATCGCAAGATACACGACTCAGCCCACTATCAACGTCCAGTCTCCGGAGGCGAGTGATGTGGCGGCATCTACATCGCCACATGCGAACTACGCATCACAATGACGTCACGTCAAAATCCTGCATCGCGCAAGCAGAGTTTACCGCGCGACTAGCATATATACAACGTCCCGACATCAATCGGCGGGTAGTAGCCCATCTGGCACGACACCTGTCTGGTCGGAGGATCCTCCCTTTTCTGTGAAAGATGAGAAGTCTAACTGGATGCAGCTGCATACCAGTATTTTACATGGACTGACTGCCTGTCTGACCTCCACAACGTAGTTACTGGATAACATGATACCCCTTGGTAAAACTAATTGTCCTACTTTTTGGGCTTCTGACGACCCGTAACGACATAAATAGTGCAACAGGAACTACAATATTCTAACGAAAAAGGGCGGTTTTACAGCCACAGCAGTCTCTACAAAACAGTTTAATAATATCATACCACTGGACTTTGTGCAGTACTTCATTTACAACTAGCTAGACTGCAGTGTATTACAAAACCCGATTTAATATTTGCAATGCCCGCTCATAAACCACCACATTTCTGAAGTGAATTTCCAAAAGGAATATTTCATAGAGCTCAATTTTATTGCTGGACATTCACTTTATTAAAGTTTGATATGCTATTTGCACTGTAGTGATAATTTTACTAATTAGAATTTGATGGAATACTATATAACTAATACGTAAGCACGTAAGCCACATATATTAGTATTCCATCAAATACATAATATTTAACAATAAATATTTCATGACCATGTCACGTTGTACTCGGATCGGTCTATCATTAACTAACAGGGCTATTGTGGCCAATAGGCCTGATATAGTGGTTTTAAATCGATTAGCGCACCGTACAAAGATTGTGGATGTTACCATTCCACATGACGAGAAGAACCTCGTGAAAGGTGAGAAAGAGAAATATCTCGACTTAGCACACGAGGTTGTTGACATGTGGAATGTGAGCCCGGCTGTTATTGTGCCGATTGCCGTATCGGCCAATAGCCTGATGGCCAAAAGCCTCCATCAATATCTCTTGAGGCTCTCATTAGGCGGTTGGATAAAGGGCTTGATGTACTCTCCCCCAACCACACTGCGAAGATCCTCGCTCCAACTAGCCTGAGAACGTCCTTACCTATCCTCTAGGGGTGGATAAAATGATAATGATAAATGATTTTATTTTGTAAGTAGGTTTGTACAAACACTTTTACACGTCAATCGTATTTTAAAAACTAGATGAGGTCGGCGTTTCCTATCTGACTAGTCTGAGAAGAAAGGCCGAAACAAACTCAGACGTCACAGTCTCTTTTAAAGTCCAGACATAATCTTGGTCAAATCATATGAAGACCATGTAGGTCGATGTCTGAGATGGTCTTTTGAGGAAATAACCACACAGATTGAGAGGACCTGTCCAGTCAGTGCACGCATTTGTCAGAAAACGTGCAGCTCAACTCAAAACTTAAGGAGCTCAACGATTCGACGAACAATACCAAAGAAAGGACATTTGGGTAGGCCACATTAGTTACTCAAATTGCCAGACCATGACAAAAACTAACAGAACAGAGTAAAAAATAAAAATAATATAAATAAAATGACCCACATAGTCTTCACATTTACAATAATTAAAATAATAGAATACTTTACAAAGTAAGCAAATGTCATAGTATATATAGAATTCATTAATGTCAAAGTGTATATAAAAAAAACAACAACAAAACATAGAAAAAATAAACAACATTCAATATATGTAAAAATTGGAAGCAGCTTAATCCCAACCCTTTTTCTCCACGATATAAGCCCTAACGGTATAAAAGGCTTTCTGGCACAACTGATGATGAGTTCGGTATTTCCTAACTGACTTCTCTGAGCAGAAAGATCCGTTTCTTAAATAACCAGCACCCTAGTACACTATCAATCTCAATCGGAATCATTTTGAAGGATATTGCTAATCTATTGCTTCACATGTTCCAAAACTTGGTCTGCTCAACAACGTCAATAACGTAATGAACGTTGTTGAACTGTCAAAATGAAAGCCGTTACTACTGATAGTGTATTACGCAACTACCCCGCAGGACTTATGAGGATGCAGGGCTTATGTTTGAGACCTTCTTTTGAGGAAAGAACCACACAGATTTGAGTGGACCTGTCCAGTCAGTGATAGCATTTGTCAGTAATCGTGTAGCTTAACTCGTTGTTATTATTATTCAACCAATAATTGTTGGAAGATATAAAGTTGAAACCTTTGAATACAGATGATAAATTTCCAGTAGCGAGTGATTACGTAAGAATTTAACCTGAACAGCATCCTAATTGCGTTACACACTATCAATCTGAATCTGAATCATTTTGAAGGATATTGTGATTCCATTGTTGCTTATTACTACTTCTGTATTTGATAGTCTGCTGTAGGCCAACCAAACACAATAAAATAAAATTTAAAAAAATATAGTCGAAAAATTTGTCCGCTCAACAACGTAAATCACGCAATGAATGTTGTTGAACTGTCAAAATGAAAACCATTGCTACTTTTACGCAATCACCCCGCAGGTTTTGTATACACTTTCAACAGATATTTTTTGTATATGTAAATGCTCTTAATCAACAAAGTATTCTCTTATACACTCTCAATCATTGCGAGTAAATGTTGACTGAATAAATAAACCAACATAGTCGGAAGTCATTTCTGAAATTGTTTACGGAAAAAAAAACTTTCCAAAAGCTAACATGTTTTACTACTTACGTTGCTTGTAATATTGTTCTGTGTTAAATCACAGTACAGAAACATACAATAGGTTCACTTCAAACAATTTTGAAGATAATACCTACAATGTTTGTGTCAATGTTGCCACATGGTTCGATCGATCAGGTTAAACTACCCTTGCGGCGGTTGGTCCGTGGATTAGTGACCATTTTTACATGCCAAGACCCCTCCGTGCCTCGTAAAGCCCATTAAGCCGTTGGTTCCGGCTGTCATTCGTGGATCTCTGACAGTCGGTCAGTTAACTAGTCTTACCAAGTGGTATCGTGTTACGCAGTAACTGGGTTGTGGAGGTCAGATAGACAGTCGCTCCATGTAGAATACTGGTATTCAGCTGCATCCGGTTAGACTCGAAGCTGACCCCGACACAGTTTGGAAAAGGCTAGGCAGAACATGATCTACAATGTTTGAACAAGATAATAATATACGAATGTCATGTCTGGTGGAATGTGATGTCGGGACGTTGTATACATGCTAGTTGCGCGGTAAACTCTGTTTGCGGGTTGCAGGATTTTGCGTGACGTCATTGTAATGTGTAATTTGCATGTGGCGATGTAGGTGCCGCCACAATACTACTGACCAACGTCGACCGTAGGGACAGTAGCAACGTTAAACAGACACTGGTACTTTTGCAAACATCTACATTGTACCATCTTCCTTATTACTCTCAATACTAAGCAAAGTTCAGTACAAACATCAAAACTTTGTTATTAAGATCATAAAAGTTCATTATGGTGTTGTATATACTTACAAACGTAGTAGCTCGTACATTTACACCGCTAAGCCCGGTATCTCAATGACCTCTACGGTAAATAGTGAGACTTTTGTAGCGGTCATGTTAAGGCCTGGCAGACAACATTGTCGTTTCATAGTCAGAGGGGCTCGTCGCTAAATAATAATAGCCGCACCGGTTGATTGAAGGTTAAGCTACGCTTGCCGCGGTTGGTTCGTGGATGGGTGATCTTTAGATAACACTCGTCGCAGATATAGAAACTCTTACGTAGTGTTCCAAGCTGGGGTTGGCCTCGTGTGTAGGAGGACGCCAAAGATACGGCTGCGACGATGGTGTGCCGGCGACGTCCACATGTATAACGAATTAGGATTTATAGAGATAAAATTCTATGTCGAAATTATTTTACAACACAACATAAATCTCAAGATGTTGGCTCACGGGAGAGAAGTAAACTTTATAGACCCATCACTAGTACTTCAACACTTAAAAGAGAAGGGAGGCCTATGTCCTGAAGTGATGATGATGATGACTCAAAAGAGCATGGTTACTACTAATAATTTCATCACCACTGCTCTCGGTGAATTTTCCTTCGCCGTTTTGAGAGCAGTGGTGATGAAATAATTTACACAAAGTAAAGCCCTGCCCGGGTACGAACCTACGACCTACAACTCCTAAGTCGCGGCCGTTACCACTGGGCCACCACTGCTCTCTAAAAATACAATAACAAATAAATAAGCCACAGTATAAAAACTATAGATATTGTGATGTAATCGCGATAGAGCATAACATTCGCGGATCGTGCACTCTGTGGCTTATCCGAGATCTGTACGTGACGTTCCGCTGGTCGCCCATCAGATAAGTCACTTATGTCATAAGTGGACACTTCCACTGTCTGAGGAAGTGAGGAACTTTTAACCGATTGGGGAGAAAGGGGGTTCTCTTTATGAGTTAGAGAGTAAAGATTACTAAATAATGTTAATAATAATGTTTGCTCTCGTTGGGCAGTTGGATCAAGGGCTTTTTTTTTGAGGATGGGAAATCATCAAATGACTCCTCCCGCTCTGGGTGGAGCGAAAGGGAGTGTCAGACTCTTACTGACTAAAACCCACCCGTGTTCCTTCCTTAGCCCTTTATGTTCCAGGGCAGCGGTAACCCTTTCGGACGATCCCGCTACCCTGGCAGGCTTCGGCCCCATCGGGCCCCGTCACTCGTGCTGACATGTCTTTGAGGCGCGCGTGGTACACATACGCGCCGTCCGGCACGGGCCTGGACGGTGAGTTACTCTGGATCAAGGGCTTGATTCAGAAAGCGGTACTTCTGGACACGGCCCCCATTGTCAGGAGGTTCCTCTCTCTGGGGCCCTGACCGTAGCTTGAACTATTTTTTGCTACTATTTTTTATATTTTTAAATGTTTTTTTTTATCTTTTGGTTTATAAAAATATTTAAAAATGTAATTTATAAGTACTGAGATGAAATAAAGGAAATAATACATCCATAACATCACGCCTGTAATCCCCGGAGGATTAGACAGAGGTATACCTTAAGTACCTACATCCATATTTCGCCAGTTATGTCTAAGTTCCATGTAATGAGGGCCGAAAATATTGCCATCAACCGGGTGCAGATCAAGACTCCAAGCTGCTACTGAGAAATTATATATGAAAAAAATCTAAGAACACTGCCCCACCTGGGAATCGAACGAAGGATTTTTTTTATTCTTTTTTTGTTTTTTTTTTTTAAACGTTGCCCCACACTAGGAACTACTCCTGTATCGCGGGCGCGCTTACACACATTTGAACTCACATACACAAACATCCAGACCCGGAACAACTACCTTTAGGCAATACAAATATTTGTTCCGTGCGGGAATCGAACCCGCGACACGCAGCGCAGCAGTCGATCGCTGAGCCTCTGCGCCAACCGTGCCGTCGATTCATTTCAAGCAACTTGGGACAGTCATAAAAATTATACCAGCCTGTTACTGTCCCACAGCTGGGCTCCCTCTTCTCATACAGAGAAGGCATGCACACTGATCACCACGCTTGCTCAAGGCGGATTGTGAACTTCAGACCTGTATAATATAAGTCCAGGTTTCCTCACCATGTTTTCCTTCATCGATGTCAGTGATATCCATGATAAACTTGGAAAGTATGTATGAACAAGTCGCATTGGTACTTCGACCAAGATTTGAACTCACAACCAACTGAGCCACAGATTTGAACTCACAACCAACTGAGCCATAGTCACACCATTATTACTGGTCCTATATATTGTGTTGTTGTTACCCTCTCCAACCAAGCTATGTTTATGTTATACTAACGGCTGTTAGTATAACACGGCTATTAGTTAAGTGACGTCTCTGAATGTGGCTACATTCAGAGACGTCACTTAATAATTAATCATTGACTTTAATTATTAAATCAATAAATAAATACATTTATTTTCAGGCGTCAAAGGCCCACAGAAAAATACCTTAAACAAAACATACTTTTTTTTTGTAAATTCACTTTGCACTAGCTTTATCTTTGTGCTGTCCTTTTGGTACTTGTCCACGGAAGCGATAGAACACCACGTCTTGCGGCCAAAAGTCTTCTTTCGTGACAATGGGCAGATAACAGTTTGCTACACGCACCACGAACGCTTTAGGGCGGGTTGTTTCACGCTCACTTAACGCGGGCGTATACGTTAAAAACGGTGCTAACTATCGTCAATATCGTTGTTTTAGAATATTATGGGCTTGACGTACGTCAAATACGTATTTCGTAATCGGTATTATTTGATGTACGTATGTTACATTAACCAACCGTCTGAAACAACCAGCCCTTGAAGTTGACGTTGCGGCACGACTCCAGTAACTGCACCTTCGGCGTGTACCTCGTCTTTTGGCGTACGTACTCCAAGATGTGCGCCATCACAAAATCCTCATCATTGTCAGCATAAAATCACGCCCGTTTTCCCGAAGGGTAAAGCAGTCCCACATTTCCCAAAAAAAAAAACTGACCTACATAAAACAATATTCAATATTAATTTCCATTTTATAATGAGAAGCACCCGTAGTCAGGATAAAGCCACCTCTTTGAATGCAACAGTAATTCATTGCAATTTGTCCGAATAAAACCTTAATGTATACAGAAATTCTTTTATCCAAGACTGCAAATTAAACGCTTAAAAGTTAATCGCGAAAAAAACTTTATAAACTGCGACCACTCAATTAATAAACAGAGAATTTCCGTAAGGTATTAAAAGGGGAACAAGGTATTGCAATACCGACTTTAATGAACAAGTTATGAGGTACTATTTTGAATGTAGTGTGCAAAAGAATTAACCTGCTATTTGCTTTATGCTTTCAGGAATACTCACCCATTTTTTTTAATTTTTTTATTAAAGTCTGTGAATGTTGTTAATAATTATAGTATATAACCGGCACGCCCCGGGGTTTGACCCGCATACGAGTAAGTGTGGATCCCGTGGGAATATCGGGAATAAAAGTATCCTAAGTATGCGTTATTCTGGTGTATAAGTTATGTTACAGTACAGTTTCATCATAATCCGTTTTGTAGTTTTTGCGTGAAAGAGTAACAAATATCCATCCATCGTCAGAAATTTTCGCGTTTATAATATTAGTAGGAAGTAGGATCGTAGGATAGTAGGGAATAGGATATTTATTTACCAGCGTTTATGTATAATACTAGTTTTTTTCTTTCTTTCCATCTATCCTCCACAACCCAGTTACTGGGTATCAAGATCTATAATATGTATGTATTTAAAAAAAAAAAAATGTATATAAGTAGTTTATCAGCCATCTTGTTACCATAACACAAGCATTAGGTTGCTTAGCTTGGGACTAGATGGCGCTGTGTGAAATATCCAGGGATATTATTATTATTAAGATACCCTTGGTAAGACTGTTTGTCAGACTTTCGTGCTTCTGACTACCTATAACGACTGTTAAGAATCTACGAATGATAGTCGGGACCAACGATACTACAGTTATTATTTACTTTTAAAAACGTAGGTATAATCAACCGCGTAATTACTTCAGATAATCTATCATGGTGTACAGACGCCAGCACATCAATCTACTACAATCTGTCAATTTTTTTTAATAGATTTTCAAGTTTATCGATAAAGCATTAAGGTTCAAGGTTGATTGGGAAAATTTCACAGTTTCGGGTAGCTTGACCTGCTGGCGTCTGTACATTATATATGGGCAACTCCCGGCCCGCGGGTCGGATGCGGCATGATACGGCTTTTAATCTGGCCCGCAAAATGTTTTCAAATCGCGCATAAAAAAGGATATTAGTTCTCAGTTCACGCCAATAACAAAGAAAGGCAAGCATTCTTCTTCTTCTTAAGAAACCGATGGATGTTTTCGAATAAAATTTAGTTTAATTAATAGAATACAGACAGTTCATTTATTAAATTTAATTTCATTAGAAAAAATCCATCTGTTTCTTACTAAACTTCAACTATATCCGACGACTCCGGTTACTTATCTCCTTTGGCGACTGTACACCATATACATTACAGATATAAAATGTAGAAATTTTACATAGGGTGACACAAAGGGCGCCTTATCGCTAATTGCGATCTTTTTAAAGCAAGAATTAATAATAATAATAATAAGAAATTTATTTCAGACGAAGTCCATATACTGTTAGTAACACAAAAAACCTTAAAAAACTATTGTTAGCACATACAAAAAGAAAATTATAAAAAAATCAAAATCACAAAGTGGCCCCGCTCAGGAGTGCCAGTTTATGGCAAACCCTGGATGCGACCACCTACAGTGTGTACTCGCATTAAGGGAGAATGATAGACAATTCTGCAGGTAGTCTGGGGTGTAACATTCACATATCTGTACGATTACATTTTTTATATTTTTTAGTAGCCGTTAATGTCCCACTGCTGGGCAAAAGTCTCCTTACTCTCTTTCCAGAGCTGCCAAGGACCAATCTTTATAAAAGGAGTCCAGCTCATCCCGCCATCTCCGTCTGGGCCTGCCGCGATGTCGTTTGCCATTAAGCGGGACCCACTAGGTCGTAAGTTTGGCCCATTGATCGTCTGACATGCGGCAGATGTGTCCAGCCCAATTCCACTTAAGCGTGGCAGCTTTCCGAGTGACATCAGTCATTTTAGTGATGGAACGGATTGTTGTATTCTTAACCCGGTCCACAAGTTTAATACCCAGAATACTCCGTTCCATAGCTCTCTGGCAAACCTCGACTGTGGACCTCTGCTGAATTGTCAAAGACCATGTTTGAGAACAATTAATGCATACAAAAAAAAATCGGAAAACCACTTGCGGCGCAAGTATAATAACCTTATCGGAAATTATATTTTCAAGCCGTTTGGGGTTGAAACCATCGGGCTCCGAGTGCACATGGTATTTTTAACGACATTTCGATACGGGTGGTGGACACTTCCTGTGAACCAAGAACTGGCTTTTACCTTGGCCAGAGGCTAAGCATTGCCATACAACGGGGTAATGCCGCCAGTCTCTTAGGTACAGACGCCAGCAGGTCAAGCTACCCGAAACTGTCAAATTTTCCCAATCAACCTTGAACCTTAATTGTTTACAGATAAAGTTGAAAATCTATTACAGAAATTTGACAGATTGTAGTAGCTTGATGTGCTGGCGTCCGTACATTACCAGTCGACAGCGATGCGGATGAATTTTTCGACGCTTTATTTTAGTTTGTCTATAGTTTTCGGTAAGTTAAGATGTAAATTTGTTGTTTTTATTAAATAATTAGGTATTAGTTGTTATTATATATTATATATTCTAACTAAACAGACAGCTGTGCTGCTGGGGAGTTTGTTGCGCCACTTCTTCTTCCCAGCGATAGCAATAGGAAGTGGTGAAGGGCGGGCGTTTTTGGGGGACTGTCTTTTGTAATTTTGACGTTCGAAAAGTGCTGATTCTCAGCCTAATTTGAATAAATGACTTTTGATTTTGATTAATTTTATTATTATTTTAATTTACATAAATATATATTGTTATTAATTAATTGAATATTCTACAAATAAAAAATATTTGATTGCATACATATATAGTATATAAAACTTATTTATATAAAAACTTATTATACAATAATAATTATGAAACAAGTGCAAAGACTCAAAACTGTGAAGGACAACATCGTAAGGAAAACGGCATGTCCCAGAAAAAAAAACGAAGACTACCTCTACCTAACCACACTGGGCCCGCGTAGTGGCCTCTTAAATAGAGCAGGCCTGCCTCCCAGCAGAGGGAACAATAAAAAACACGCCATGCTACTAAGATTTTTGACGCCAAAGTGAAAGCTAGCTATTCACTTGCCGATGTTGCAAAACATTTATTGGAAAAAAATTGCAAATTTAGCGATTTTGTACGTTATTTCTGGAATTAATCATTAAAATAGAACTCATCGTTCCTTCCTTTACTTCAAATACAATATACAAGAATCGGCAACTCGAAAGTTGCACAAAGCTCTTGAGCGTTAAATCTTTTGTGGCGACGAACGATAACGCGACGTCTAGAGACGTGGAGTGGTCCTCGATGGAGGCTGTGAACGTTGATAATGTGCCGCGTTGAGGCGCAGAGGATAGGGACGTTCAAGGACCTGAGATTGGTTCGCAAGTCGTGTATTGGTAAATTTTTGTTAGATAATTCTTCTGCTGAGGGGCTCGTGGCTAAATTATAACAACCGCACGGGTCGGTGGAAGGTTAAGCTACGTTTGCCGCGGTTGGTTCGTGGATGGGTGATGATCGATTACATATCGAGACCCCTCCGTGCCTCGGAAAACACGTTAAGCCGTTGGTCTCAGGTGTCATTCGTAGATCTTTAACAGTTTTTACGGGTAATCACAAGCACAAAAGTCTGACAACCAGTCTTACCAAGGAATATCCTGTTACTCAGTAACTGGGTTATGGAGGTCCGATAGGCAGTCACTCCGTGTAAAGTTCTGGGATACAGCTGCATCCGGTCAGACTGGAAGCCGACCCCAACATAGTTGGGAAGAGGCTAGGCAGATGATGATGAATCTGTAATGTCCCTTTCGACCTCTTAATAGTTCAACAGGCAACGCCTACGATCTGATATTTATAATAACGACAGGACACGATGCAGCACTACTCCGAACTTATTTGTTATTCCTACAAATATAATAATGAAGCCATATCTGACAAGTCTTCAGCCTACCCCCCCACCTCACAGCCCCCCCTGGGCCTCTTCGCGGCATCCGTGAGTGGTGCCGAAACTGTCGCGATGCTTAAAACGAAGCCAACTACCGCCAGGGGTGGTGCTTTTAGGAATATTCAAATGATGCCT
Organism: Apamea anceps; assembly: GCA_951799955.1. Taxonomy (NCBI): domain Eukaryota; kingdom Metazoa; phylum Arthropoda; class Insecta; order Lepidoptera; family Noctuidae; genus Apamea; species Apamea anceps. The sequence goes on along the minus strand of OX637524.1, from coordinate 1,416,925 downwards.
GTAGATGTCACATTACAAGGTAAAAACCTGCTGGTCTGTCCTGTAAAAATCTCACCGTGAAGACTTAGGAGCATTGAAGTGATCTGTCATTCCACCTGATGTTAGGGATTGACACTATTGACAGCTCACTTCACCTAAGTTTTCACGATGAGATTTTTTCAGAATAGATCGACTGTTCGTAAACAGAGAAGGATTGTTATTTTTTTATTGAGCATGTTTGCTTACTATGTAGGTATCGGCATTTCAGTTTTCAGACATTGTGTGCATAAAATAGGGACATAATTTTAAAAATATATTAGTATCAGTTGTCTCATGGGACATATCATCCTACTTGTCCCATCATGGGACTGGGTCAATGGGACTAGTGGGACAGACCCAGAAAACCAAGGCTGAAATCGCTGACGTAATATGCATCAATTAGTTCCTGGTTTATTCCTTTTGAGCATTTAAAGAGGATTTTTCCCTGTTGTGGGAATTATAGGATATTAATTACTTTACCAATTTTGGGCTAGTTCAGGATACAAACAAGAGATTTTCGTAAAATTTTCGATATTTTCGCGACAGCCCTATGTCCAAATCATTAGCGACTTGAACGCTTCCCGTCGATAGTTTACGTTTTCTCTTTAACGACGCGGCATTGGGACGACATCGGCGTGATATCGGCGCGGTAATACTCCCGCAGAGAGGCTGCGAACAAATTGTTTATGTCGAGTTCTTTGAAGCGTCTTTTATTTGGTTATTTTTGGGTAAACGTGATATGCCCAGTTTTTGCCTAATTATGATGATTTTACTTGTTAACGACCACGGAGGAATCTTGGTATGTAAAGATGGTCACCCATCTGCAATCCAACCGCGGTAAGCGTAGTTTAACCTGATCGATCGACCTGTGCGGCTGATATTACTTAGCCACAAGCCCCTTAACAACCACTCGAGCTAATTTAGCAAATAAAGAGACTTTTTCATAACAGTCCTTATTTCAATAAGTACACAACATCACGCCTTGTCTCGTCGTTAGGTTAGGCAAAACTGTACCTATAGTACACCAACATTTCGCCAGTTATGTTTAAGTCCCATGTAAGTCCCAAGTAATAGGGGGTGAGCCTGTTGCCATCACCCGGGCACGAATCCAGACTCCAGGCTGCCACTGAGAAAGTAAAACCCAATAACACTGCCCGACCTGGGAATCAAACCCAGGTCCTCGCGCTTAGCAGTAGCGCTTGCGACCAGGACTAACGAGCCAGTAGCTTAAGCATAACCAGCCTATAATATTCCCACTACTGGGACACAGGCCTCCTCTCTGTGAGAGGGAGTGGTCTGTAATCTAACACGCGGGCCCAGTAGTATGTCATAATTCTTCGAAATATTGGTTCTAGAACGTTTTCTCACGATATTTCTCAATCGATAAAATTCCCACGATATAAAATGTACCAGTAGACCAACACGAAAGCAGTTCCAATCAATAAACCTGATGTGCACATTACATAGGTACTTGAGTTACGTATGTCACAGAGTAGAAACTAGACTCAGTGTCCCGAGATATGCAAACAAGTTGTGTTCGTCCGTACAGTTCTGTAAGTACGGCTGTCTGTCACACCGGAGTGGACTAAGGACATAGGAAGAAAAGAATATTTTTAGTGATACTTAATTACATACTTACTGGTTTTCAGCTGCATCCGGTTAGACTGGAAGCCGACTCCAACATAGTTGGGAAAAGGCTAGGCAGATGATGATGATGATTTAATTAGATACTGCTTAGATTTAAAACTGACTATAGACCTATCCGGCTCCAACTTACGAGTTATAGGTCGTGGGATCAAATCCAGGCAGACACATTACTTTATGTATTTAATTTCGTCACCACAGCTTTAAAAACTGTGAAGGAAAACATCATGAGGAAACTGGCATGTCCTAAAACCAAATATTCGAATACATGTGACGTCCATCAACCCGCACTGGGCCCGCGTGGTGGATTATGGACCACTGCCTCTCACAGAGAGGAGGCCTGTGTCCCAGCAGTGGGAACATTATTGGCTGATTATGCTCACACACACACACACACACACACGCTGCTCGCTGTTTTTGCACATTAAATTGCTTTAAATAAAAAACTCAACGAACCTCTTTATAATCTTAATTCTTCTGTACGTGTGTTTGTCACCTAACTCCTCCTAAACGGCTGGACCGATTTGGATGTAATTTTGTGTGTATATCTCAATGGGTGGTTTGAAAACACAATTGGACCCGCTAGGTGGCGCTGCTGTCGATATGTGATGACTCAACCGGGTAGGGCGACGTCTGCCGGGTCCGCTACGAGTAGTGTTAGTGTAGATATTAACTTGATTCGTTTACGTTCGACTTGCCAAAATTAATGTTATCGTTCGTTTCGGTGTAACAAAAGAAAGACGAACTGCGTTTTAAGATTCCGTAGGACAGCTTAAAACTTTCGCTACAATGTTCCGAGATGGGGAAAAATGTATGTGTTCTGTGATAGAAGATGTCTCTAGTTGAGTTGAGACATTATTTGAGTAGATATCGTCATGCCTCATGATATGGTAGTTAGTAGAACCCTCGATACTTATCTTATTCTTTGAGAAAATGTTTGTTTTTTTATAAGATACAAATCGTTATGAGATAATTATTATCTAACATAAAATCACGCCTCTATATCGCCGAAGCGTTGGGTAGAGGTATACTGTGAAGCTCTCGGCGAGCTACATATAATTATCCATTTAAATGAATCACAACCATTTCGTGATTCTAAGCAAACTCAAAGGCTCCTCACAAATTGTCCACCAAGTCACGTCATTGCCTGAATTTCAAAATAAACCAGCAGCTGACGTTACACAAATTAGTATTCTGGGTCTGAAGTAGTGGGGGGCTGCAGAAGTTGCGGTTGCAGGTATGCAGGCCTGTATATAAATTAATACTTTCCACGGATTTTCTAGTAAATTCTGCTGCTCCCAGCTCTGTTATGACACGTTGTGCAGCGGTGGAATCTAGTCGAAAGTGTTTAATTTATTTACGTACTGGTCTACTTGTATACTGTGTCCGTGACTACAATTGAAATGGATCTAATTTTCGTAAGAGTAACTCTGTGTGCTGAAAATGTAATTCTCTAAAGTTCACTTTCTTAAAACAATTCATTATTTTTTTATTCGTTAATCCGCGTAGCACTCGTAGCTTCTCGTAGACCGTGTAGCATTTTCGTAGCACCCTCTACGAGTCTGCTACGTAATTGATTTTTTGTGTCTAAGTACTGTTTAAGTGTGTCCAAGTTTGATAACCTTATCGGTAATTATATTTTCGAGCCGTTTGGGATTGAAACCCTCGCTCTGTGGGGTCCGAGTGCTCACGGTATCTTTAAGGAAATCTCCAAACCTTTGACAGTTCCCATGACTAATCATTGCCATACAACGTGGCAATGCCGCCAGTCTCTTGGGTACACTACCAGTCGACAAAGATGCAGATGAATTTTTCGACGCCATATTTTAGTTTGCTACTAGTTTTAGGGCGAATTTCACCAAACTTTTTTTTTTAATTCTGGGTATAAATTTAGAATTTTTGACAGTTTTTCTATACTACAACTGTACAACTCGTATATAGATATTTGACTTTGGTGAAATCAGCCTTTAGTCAAGTTAGGATGTAATATTGTTATTTTTTTTTTTATTAATTAGGTATTCTTTGTTATTTATGTACATTTAATTTAACTACTAATTTTACTTCGTGGCATTGAGCATAACCCAGGAGTGCCGCAGCGGCTGAGTCTATGTGTACCAGACCACTATGTGTGGACGTGGAGGCGGCGCCGCCCGCCACTGCTGGCCGTGCCTGTTGCGAGGACCAACCTTCTCGCCAAAATACCATTGACCCGCGCAATTCGGGTTATTAAAGATCTTCGCGTGAAGATCGATGTATCTACATGCCATTTGACTGAATTCGCAAAAATACTGATGTTCTTTTTTATCTTATATTGTAGATTAGAGTAGGCTTTATTTTGTGTTTTTTTTATTTTATTTTATATAGGGAACTTAGTAAAGTAGTTATTATTTTTAGTGTATTATGTATTATAAGTACTACTACTTTGTTACGTTGTTCATAGTTTTCAATTGTAAGTATGTTAATTTTAAGACCATGCTATCGCATTACTTGTAATGATAGTGTTACGAGCTTCGGGTTCGTGACAATAAAAATTACCAAAAGTTACACTTTAATTAAACAACTCAAACACACTAATTATAAAACACAATCGCTCTTAAATCGCACTTGAAGATCGCTTTCGATGAATTCACTTCTATAGCAGAACCAAGTCTGATTGGTCGCGGCTAGTCCCGGCCTTATATAGTGCCGCAGATAGTTCCTGAACATTCTATTGTAGAAACATCTAGAACATTCAAGTACATACCGGCCCCGACGAACCAGATGTCGATAGTTCTAGTAAGTTCTAGCATCGACATCTCTACTCAATAATAGATGGCGCCAGTGACTCTATTGATTCTGCCATTCCACAATAATAATAATAATAATTTTATTTCAAGCAACAAGACTCATAGTGTTAGTAACAATATACTTACAAACTATGTTAGTAATACACTTACAAAACAAAACCAAAAACAGAAAAACCGATTGTGACATCACTGTTGCACGGAGACAGGCCCAGCCGAAACCCTGCAGCAGTGGTTCACAAACGCACATTCAAGCCTGCTCGCTATCATAGACAGGATGCTGTTGGCGCTGCCCCGCACCCTACGGACCAAGGATGCGCACCGCCTCCGCATCACAATAGATGGCGCTAGCGACTCTATCAGTTCCGCCACTCGAAACCAGATGGCGCTAGTGGTAACTAATGTCACCATGTATCAGGCATTAATTGTGGCGCGTAACAATAGTAATTGTAGATTTTAATAAATAAATTTTAAATAAATGTCGAAATCTGCAAAATACTTTTACTTGTATTTTGCTGCACCAATACACTCATAATATAAAGTAAACCGTCCACTGCTAATAATTATAAGTAGTATTTGCAAGAAGAGGTTTATTATTATTTCCTTTATTTCATTTAAATACTTATCATTTACATTTTTTAAACAAAAAAATAAAAGAAAAACATTTAAAAATATAAAAAATAATATTATTATTTATTTTATTTTAGAAGTTTACAAAATAATCTTTACTTAAGAATCTAGGTCCCAGGTTAGATGCGCTGTTCGTTTCTTTGCAAGCCACGCATGCACGTAGCTTAGCCGAGGGTCGCAGTTTCCATCCCGCCTACATTTTCATACAAAGTGAAACTGAATACAAAACTCAGCTGTGGGTGACTATGGAGCGGGGCCTTTCGTGAGGTAAGAGAGTGAACTGTAACACCTGCCGCGCCGAAGGCTAGCCTCCGCTAAGATGGACCGCCATGTCCGAATTTCGGTCTGCAGGACCGTAATTATCACACAAACAATTGGCAATCGTTGACGATTTTATGCTCAAAACGGAATCGTGTATAGCCAAAGAAATCCTTGTCTTTCAGTCGATTCCTTTCATCCGCCAGAGTGCCCTTACGCTGCGTGTATGTCGGGTATGCCGGGCTAGGACGGCGGGACCACAATCGAGAGGGTAGGTATAAATAATCGAATAGATCGACGAACTCGCTCCGTTTCGAGAGCAGCGTCCACTTCGGGACCGCTCATATTTTAGATGGGTGGTAAGGGACGGGAGGTAGCGTTTTCATTTGCCTACACATTCACCTCCATTCCCCAAACATTCCCCACACACCCTTTTACTGCTTTTGTTGTGTTATTTAAATTTTTCATTGTGACAGAAAATAAATAACTTATCACACTAATATTATAAAGGGCAAAGTTTGTGAGTGTGTGTGTGTTTGTATGTTTGTCACTTCTTCACGCTCAAACGGCTGGACCAATTTTGATGAAATTTGGTATGGACGTAGCTGACACCCTGGATTAACACATAGGATACTTTTTATCTCAATATTCCCACGGGATCGAAACGTATGCGGGTGAAACCGCGAGTGGCAACTAGTTAATTATAATTTATTTAAATACCACCCCGCCTGCGCCAGTAACTGGCGCCAGCGGCTGGCCCCGCTCGCCCCGTATTATGATTTTACTCGACTGCGCTTATTGAGAGCACTATCTCTACAGCGGACTCGTTGTCTTTCACCGTCAGCAAAATACACTCGCTTTAGATTAAAACTGAATTTTAAATACTATGCGGACAGCTTGCTAAATTAACGAGGAGTTTTTTTTAAGTTTTAAAAGAGTATTGGGCTGTGTGGAGTTGAATCTTTGGAGTACAACTTGGGAACTGTCCATTTTTGGGAGTCGGATGAAAAACGTTGGTTTTTATACAAGAATGGCAGGAGTCGAATGGTTCAAACAATTTTTGCGGCAAGAGTTGTCACCTTTTTTTATAGAAACATGATTTATTATTAGAACAACCGCGATAATATTATTGTTATAAGAACTACTGCGACATTTTCATGACATTACGAGAGATAATATACATATATGGTTATTTTTAATATAATTTAGTTTTTTATTTTTGATTTAGTTTAGTTTGTGATCTTCCTGTACGAGTCGCAATAAATACTTTTTCTTTCTTTCTTTTTCTTTAAGATCTCTAACACGCTCAGCGCCAAGCCCCATATGCCAATACCACTACACCAGGGGGTCTACTCCGAAGTGCAAAGTGCGAACGTTCGAATCGGACCGACACATGGCCGATACGAATATTATTGAAAAATGCGAAAAAAGTTCGGATCGGCTCAGTTGGGTAGGGGATGGCCCCTACCCAACTGAGTCAATATTCGAAAGAGTGTAGGAGTGTAGGATCGGAACCGACCGAACCAAATAGTAACTTCGTAGCAGGAAACGATCGAACATTCGGCCGATACTACTTCGAAGTAGACCCCCAGGAAAATTCCCTAAGCCAGGGCAACATTTTTTGTATACAAAATGTATGGAAAATGTGCGCGATAGCGATACACGGCGCTTAGACTGGAATGGTGCTTGTGTATCAAAAAGGATACACAAGTGTTTAGACAGTGTGTATCGCAAAAGATACACATGGCGCTGAGCGTGCTAAAGAATGACAGGATTGATCCACTACTTTAGTTATAGAATTATGATTTTTTATTTACAAAGTTGTGTTCCTGAGTCTGAGCTAAATAAATGTATTTTCTTTCATTTCGTTTCATCCCACTGTTATTTTTTGTTTATTTATTCAAAATCTGTATTAATAATAGCATACATAAAGTCTGCCAAACTGCCGAACAGTTTGTCGGCAGATGTTCTCATCTAACAATGGATTACAAATTTTGAAAATTAAAACATAATTGTGCTAAATCTTAGTTTTTATGCTAAGTAAACTATAAAATAATATACCTACAGTCGAGATAAAAAAACCTTTTACAAATTAAAGCATTTATGCCAACGTAAGGTTTGAACCAGAAATTCCATAATCGTTTATAACACATACTCGTATCATAACATTACGCTTGTATTCTCCGAAGGCTTAGGCCGGGGTGACCTATAAATAATAAATAAAAATCTTTTTTGCAGACCACATGATCCATTAAAAAAAATATGATAGGTACATCCACACTTTGCCAGTTGTGTATGCAGTTGTGTGTGTGTACGTGTGCAATGTGTGTTTTGCCAGTTGTGTGTGTTATATATCGTTTATAAGTTATTTCTAAACAGTAACATAAGTCCTAACAGTCAGCACTGTTCTGCTGTCGCTACCGTCAGCAAGTCCTGCGCATCGTGAATGAGATCTCTTGACGTCCTCCGTCGATGTCCAGATGTCCACCTCACAACCTGCACGCTTTTGTACATCCTGTATATGTGGCCTGTTTTTCTTTGATCGCAATGATCTGAAGGCCAATTCACTTAATTGAAAACTTTCAAAATCTGATCACAATATCATCTCAGCGACAATCAAAGTCAAAAACTTGTCAAAAATGTAGGGAAATTAGAGGGTTTTTTAACAAATTGAGACTGACCAGACTGAGATCAGACTGTGAACGTTCTTAAAATTACGCAAAAATCAAAATCAAAAGTCATTTATTCAATTTGGCTGAGAATCAGCACTTTTCCAACGTCAAAAAATAAGCATACTTAGGCGGTAATGGGTCGGGATCATCTACTTTAAAATTGCACGCCCCTCCACAAAACATGAAAAGTGTAAATGAGCAGTGGTGGCCCAGTCGTAACGGCCGCGACTTACGAGTTGTAGGTCGTAGGTTCGAACCCAGACAGGCGCTTTACTTTGTGTAAATTTTTTCATCACCACTGCTCTCATAACGGTGCAGGAAAACATCGTGAGCAAACCGGCATGTCCTAGAACCAAAAATACGAAGACATGTGACACTACTATACGCACTGGGCCTGCGTGGTGGATTATAGTCCACTCGCTCTCACAGAGCGGAGACCTGTGTCCCAGCAGTGGGAACATTATAGGATGATTATGCTAATAAATTCATAATTATGAAAGCATATACGGTAGAACAAAACAAACAATTTTGAAAATTTTTGTCCCGTCTGTCTGTTGCGGCTAATCTCCGAAACAGTTACAACTATTTTAACGGGACTTTTACTCATAGATAGTTAATTAGGAGTAACTTAGGCTACTTTTATTTTAGTAAAATAACTAAGGTCCCGCGTTAAAAATTAAAACCCATTAAATCCAATATGCACGCGGACTAAGTCGCGGGTACAGCTAGTATCAAATATGATTGTGAAACCACCGTTTGCGTACACTGACATGACTATAGATTTAATAAAGAGCTGTTATTTTGACATTACAAATAGACATTTCAATTTTATTTAGGGCTGATTTTCCCAACGCCAGATAATTTTATCGGAGCAATAATTTTGAATTTTTGACAGTTGTTCCTTTCAGAAACTGTCAGACGTCAATTTTACTCCACGAATAAAAATTATCTGTCGTTTGAAAAATCAGCCCTTATTTGTATATATGTTGGTATATGCTAACTCTGAACAAGTCCTCAGAAGTAAAGTCTAGTCTCAGTCCACACTTGCGCCTCCAACGCAAAGCTTAAGGAGGATCCAGAAGAATTGGCCTTCTGGATCCTCCTTAAACTTTGCGTGCTCGTAATTTAAAACGTTCAAAATCCAGTCGCAGTCTCATCTCGGCGACAAACAAATGTCAAAAACCTGTCAAAATGTAGATAAATTAGAGGATTTTTTGACAGATTGAGACTGAGATCAGACTGTGAACTTTCTTATAATTACGAGAATTGCCCCTCTGATAAATCAAAATATTACGACCAATAAAAAATCTCCGCGACCTTTTAAAAATCAGCGATGACATTCATATATATAGCTACCTAAAAATTTATGAGTACACACATAAATCAGCCTCTCCGCTCCGACGCGCGCTTGACTTACTTCAATCAACTTTATTGCAATTTCCTTGAACATAATTTGGTTCAATCAACTTGATTTAGATACGTTCCCTTCCTCGGGACGTGTGGATAGGGTAAATCTTCAAACAGGGTTGTAAAGTGAGAAATAAAAATTATTTTAACTATGCAGGGGCTCGTGGCTAAGTAATATCAGCCTCACGGGTCAATCAGCAAGGTTATGCAGCGGTGGCTAAAACCGGTCCATGGATGGGGAACCCCCCATCCATGGACCGGTTTTGGGGAACCCCCCATCCATGGACCGGTTTTGGGGAACCCCCCATCCATGGACCGGTTTTGGGGAACCCCCCATCCATGGACCGGTTTTAGCCACCGCTTAGGGGCCTTAGTATGTAATGGATAACCATCCATTACATACTAAGGCCCCTCCGTGCCTTGGAAAGCAAGTTAAGCAGTTAGTCTGTCATTTAAGATCTTTGACAGTTGTTAAGAGTAGTCAGAAGCCCGAAAGTCTGACAACCAGTCAGCCGGCTGTCATTTGTGGATCGGTTTAACGTGCTTTCCGACACACGGAGGGGTCTTGGTGTGCTTGGTGTCTTGGTGGCTGCTTAATTAAACACAAACATTTGTACGCCCTCTGGCTTAACATAGCGCACTATTCTATCTCTATATAACATCATTATTGTACCTATGTTCAACAAATTAATAAATGACTTATGACTTATGAGTTATAAAAATGGTTACCCATCCACGGACCAACCGCGGCAAGTGTAGCTTAACCCGATCGATCGACCCGTGCAGCTGTTATTGCTTAGCCACAAGCCCCTCCACAAACTCACAACAAAAATAAACATTACAATAATAAAGAATTAATATTTTCATATCCCGGCCTCGCCACGCATACTGTGCATAATTAACAATTAATAATTATTAAAGAATCAATACATGAATATGAATAAACACGTCATAATTGTATTTATTATCTATAGTCACAGGTTCGGAATTAATTAGGTCAGAGGATGGGTCACCGTCCACCGTACATATGACACCCCGGAAGGCACGCTAAGCACTTGGTCGCGACTGTCATTCTTAGATCTTTGACAGTTGTTACAGGTAGTCAGAAGCCCAACAGTCTGACAACCAGTCATACCAAGGGTATCGTGTTATCCAGAAATAAAAAGACAGAAAGAAAACTTGTATATTCTGCACAAACAAAACGCACATTACAAATTAAAAAAAAACATAAAATATACACATACAACGTAGTCAAAAGCCTCGAACTCAAGCATATAAAAAGTTGACCCAGTGAGTTAGAACCTTTTCATAGAAAGACAGTTATGTTTTTTTATATCAAACTCAAACTCTTCAAGTAAGGGTCGGTCAGTCAGAAAGATGAAGCTAGTGGCCCATTCCAAAGCGTAGTAGGTACCTATGAAGAAGAACGGGCAAGAAACTCCACAGACACTCTTTTAAATCATAAAATTGTTACAAAATATTTATTACATCATTCATGTTGAAATTATCCATGTGAGAGCGATGTAGAAAGACGTGCACATTAAAAGCGTCCGCTATAAACAACATAAAAATAATTCAGAAATTAAAATAAGCCTATAATATCAGTATAGTATAGATGTAATATGTTAGGTTCGTAACATTTCAACTACACAGAGGGTATTGGCCGCCATTGAGAGCGATGCACGTGTTGGAGAGGGCTTTGTGCCCTCCCTTGTCACGTCCGTGTCTCCTCACAAAAGACTACACACTGTGTGGAGAATACTAGCTATGTACCTATGGTCTGTTCCAAAAGAATCTGATGAAAATGTAAACAAATACACACGTCAACACAATCTAGGGTTATTTTAGTTATTCATGTATTGTAAAGAAACTATTTAGGAAATCTTATAACATATCTACTTATATAAAAATGCGCAGTATTTTATACTCTACGAAATGGAATAAAAATGCAACTTTAAAAAAAAAATGATTGAAATTGATTACAAAATAAACATGAATAATCTGTAAAAGAGAGGGGCCCGTGGCTAAATAATAACAGCCGCACAGGTCGATCGGTCAGGTTAAGTTACGCTTGCCGCGGTTGGTCTGTGGATGGGTGACCATCTTTACATACCGAGACCCCTCCGTGCCTCGGAAAGCACGTTAAACCGTTGGTCCCGGCTGTCATTCGTGGATCTTTGACAGTCGTTACGGGTAGTCAGAAGCCCAAAAGTCTGACAACCAGTCTTACCAAGGGGTATCGTATTACCCAGTAACTGGGTTGTGGAGGTCAAATAGGCAGTCGCTCCATGTAAAATACTGGTATTCAGCTTCATCCGGTTAGACTGGAAGCCGACCCCAACATAGTTGGGAAAAGGCTAGGCAGATGACAATGAAAAGCACCTCGGATGCTACTAACGCATCTGCAACGATTTTTCATACTCAAACTGAGGTTTCGATATCTCCTTGTGGGATAAGGTCCCAGCGAACACACACTTTCAATCACAATGTGAATCATTTTGAAGGAGCTAATCCATTGCTGCATATGTTAGAAAAATTTGTTTGCTCAACAACGTAAATAACACAATGAATGTTGTTGAATTGTCAAAATGAAAGCCATTCCCTACTGTTAGAGTGTTACGCAAGTACCCCGCAAGTGTCTCGTAAATAACTTGAAATATCCCTAGATTGCTTTGATGTGTGTAAATGAGAAAACGTACCTGTGGATGAAAATTTGTAGCGCTACTTACAGATTGAGTAATTTGATTTGAATATTTCAATACATAAACCCGAAATTATAATTTGAAATCACCTTACAGATGGTTTTCATTTAACAGTTGAGGTTAATTTTAATTACAATTGAATAATGTTATTGATTGAGAGCAGTGGTGGCCCGGTAGTAACAGCCACGACTTATCAGTTGTAGGTCGTAGGTTCGATCCCGGACAAGCGCTTTACTTTGTGTAAATTATTTCATCATCACTGCTCTCAAAACGGTGAAGGAAAACATCGTGAGGAAACCGACATATTCTAGAATCAAAAATTCGAAGACCTGTGACATCTACCAACCCGCACCGGGCCCGCGTGGTAGATTACGGCCCACTCCCGCTCACAGAGAGGAGGCCTGTGTCCCAGCCGTGGGAACGTTATAGACTGATTATGTAATTTTATTGAAACAATATTAAAAATTATTGGAAATAGTGTGGTGATATATAAAAGTCAAGACGCAGGTGGCGATCTGTAATTTCTGCCTACCGCCATAGGACGAAGGTGTGAGTTTATTGTATGTATTTTCACTAGATCCGCACATTAATTAGTATATTTCGTTCCGGTACATTAGCGGCATAGTGTACTATTTCAATTAGAGGCGACCGCATAATTGACGCGGCTGGAATCAGCGGTCCAATGTGATTATTTGACAAATTCACTCGTTCGAGCGTGTTTACACATATTTTGATGTAATCAGGGAAACTGCTGGCTTTGTGTTGCGGTTTTACTACATATTATTCATGCATAAAACCAACCAGGCACCAAACAGGCGCTTTACTTTGTGTAAATTGTTTCATCACCACTGCTCTCAAAACGGTGAAGGAAAACATCGTGAGGATACCGGTATGTCCTAGAACCAAAAATCCGAAGACTTGTGATATCTAACATCCCACACTGGGCCCGCGTGGTGGATTACGGCCCACTCCTTCTCACAGAGAGGAGGCCTGTGTCGCAGCAGTGGGAACATTATACTTATACATAAGATTTGGCATAATAGTACTTAATAGTATTTTTTTAAATGCCCCGTTGGACTCGTGGTTGCGGAGCGTGGAGTCCTGGGTTCGATTCCCAGGTCGGGCAAAGTGTTATTGTGTTTTTCCATTAGGAATTTCTTAGTAACGTGTTATAAAGTAAATTTAAAGCATGTCATTGAGGAAAGGGATGCACATAGTGCGCGTAGGCGAGCGATTTATTTTTTCAAATGATCGGTCAAAATTAGGTAAATACCTAACCGCTAGTTCAACGCACTGCCAACTTGTTTCGTGTTGTGAACTCTTTGCGATGAATAGATTACTTATGGGGCGCGCGCTAGACTTCATACTTTGATTTTCTTATCAGTTGTCATAATTTTGAAAAAAATATCTGGAACGACGATAATTCGTGTCTACTTGTAGGCAATAACTTAGATTACACTATCTAAGGTGATAGTTACACGAAAAAAAAAAATATTTTCTACGGTTAAAAATTACCATTTATAATGATTATGTAAGTAACAGTTACTGAAAGAAAGAAAGAAAGAAAGAAAAATGCATTTACTGCACCTCCTATTTCGATCTATCGCAAGTTTTCAATTTCATCCGGTATATCCATATTTTAACCCTTGAGTGTACAAACGCGAGGTTTTGAACCCACAACCTGTTACTCTACAAAACCGCTCCAATATTATATTAAAGCCACAATATTGTTGAGAGCTGTAAAAGCAATAAGAAATGAAATTGTTTTTCGTAATATTTCGAGAAAATTTCACCTCATATTTTGTTATAAAAACGCGAATTCTGTATCAACAAAGAAAGTATTCGCGATAAGAAATAACTGGGATCATTAGGTTTTTTTTTTCTCTCTTCGCTTCGAATTTATTAAGAAATATTTCTTTTTACTGTTTACGAAGTAGAATCCGAAACATTTTGTTGTTTGTTGTATATATTTTTTCATGAATTTATTGTAACATGTTAACGGGTTTTCTTTCAAAGTTCTTTTTTGCGAAAAAGCGTGCAACAAATTTTACCATCATGACAATTTCAGGCAAATTAAAAAAATAACAAATCAAATCCTTTATTTTTCTTCTTATTATTTCTAATAAAACATGCTATATATTCCTTGAAGGTAATATAATTCACACACAACTCCCTGAGGTCATATTACCCTATTAAATGATAATTTCCTGAAATCCTGACATTTGAGGCCAATTCTAACTTAAGGTGTTGTAAGTATTGCTAATTCTAATGATTATAATTCTGTAATCAACATACAACCTGACACTAGACCTGCAAGTTTCAAAAAACGTAAGTAAAGGGGATTGAAGATTTTTATATTTATGGAGCCTGACAATGTCGCGCCATTTTGTTTTTTTTTTTTTCAAAATGGCAGCCATGCATAAAATCTGTACAAATCGATAGCTGACATCAATGCAAACGGAAAATGTAAAGGAGCCAACCCCGTAAAGCGTCACGATTCAGAAATATTAACGTTCAAAGTTGATCACGTGACATCTATATTTTTTAAACTTGCGTACAGACGCCAGCAGGTCAAACTACCCGAAACTGTCAAATTTTCCCAATCGACCTTGAGCCTAATGCTTTAGCGATAAAGTTGAAAATCTGTTAAAGAAATTTGACAGATTGTAGTAGCTTGATGTGCTGGCGTCTGTACATCTTGTTGCTTAGATGTTTGAACTAATCACTCTGAAAGTTTAAGAAAACAAATGTCTAGCGAGCGGACCTATGTTCAAATTTTATTTATGTTTCAAATTGACGTTATTTCAAGTTAAATAAATATCAACTTTATTTTGGTGTGATTAAGTTGATTTCAGAGTGACTAGTACTAATGAAAAAGTTATAATAATGTTTGAAGTTGTAGCGTAAACTGAACTTTATTGTATAGGAATTAAAGTTATTTTTCCATACACTCATATTTGTTTATATTTTTGGCGAATATGTCGCGATTCTACCTAAATAACATTTCGTCACTTTATGAATATGGTAGATTATTTCGAGTCGTCAGTCACAGTCAGGATGGCCGAGCGGTCTAAGGCGCCAGACTCAAGGGAACTTGCTCACTGAACGTGAGTGCGAGCTGTTCTGGTCCTCTCTGAGGGCGTGGGTTCAAATCCCACTTCTGACATTACTCTTTTTGCGAAATAATATACATTATGTTCAGGGTCAAATTAAATTAGCCAGCGAAACTTCGCAGACGTGATGGGTACCTACCGATATCTAAACACGATAAAAGAAATTAATTTGATGTTATTTTTTTTATGAGGTCATCGACCGGTGTTAGTATTTTTTTAAACTGATATTCACTTGAAATATCAGTTTAAAAATTAAGTTTTTTTTTGTGTAAACTTTACAGACGTGATTGGTATCGATATTGAAACACGATAAAACATATTTTTCTCAACTCATATTTCAAGTAACAACCCTACCAGCGGTCGTTGACCCCTTAGTAAAACATCCAATTTTTTATTTTTATTTTATCGTGTTTACATATCGATACCCTGCTGGGTATAACGCGAAACTAATTTAATAATAATATCCCTGGACTTTTCACACAGCGCCATCTAGTCCCAAGCTAAGCAACCTAATGCTTGTGTTATGGTAACAAGATGGCTGATAAACTACTTATATACATTTTTTTTTTTGTAAATACATACATATTATAGATAGAAAACACCCAGACTTGGAACAAATACATGTAGGACTTACAAATATTTGTTCTGTGGGGGAATCGAACTCGCGACACGCAGCGCAGCAGTCCGATCGCTCAGCCACTGCGCTAACCGTGTTGTCCTGTAATGTTACCCTGTATACTGTAGTTATTAGTGTAATTAGTGGAACCGGTGACTGAAAAATCGTGTGGAAATTGGTATGGGCATGTGATGTGAAGGAATGAAGAAAATGTCATGAGGAAAGTTTTGAGTATGAATGTCGATGACTATAAAAGTAGTGGAAGACCAAAGACGATTTATGGACTGTGTGGAAGATTATTTGACTAGTTAGGAGGTGACTACCGAGATGACGACTAAATGAGAAGTATGGGAGAAAAGACATGTTTCGCCGACACAAATAAATTGGGATGAGAGCAGGAGAATGGTGATGATATACATATTATGTATATATACATATGTATATTTATAGCTGATCACTGTCTTTTAAGATACAGGTCAGCCTAGTTTAAGAGGCAGGGCTCACCCATTCCGCTAATTATGTAATCATGTATGTAAAAATGTAAAATCTCTGTAATCTTTTGAGCAATAAAGTTTATTATTATTAATTACTAGCTGTGCACGCGACTTCGATCGCGTGCATATCGAAAAACAAATTCAATTCCATGGGTTTAATTTTTCTTGCGCGAAACCCCATTTCTTTTTCTAAAAAAATAGCGGTATCCTAAGTTATTTCTTATACCATCACCTATCTGCCAGTGAAAGTCCCATCATAGTCGGAGACTGAACGGACCCTGATTGCATAATACACTATCAATCTCAATTTGAATAATTTTGAAGGAAATTGCTAATCCATTGCTTTATATGTTCAAAAAAATGGTCTGCTCAACAACGTAAATAACTAAGGATGGGCCGAAATTCGGTTCACATTCGGTTCAACCGAAATTCGGCAGCTTGAACCGAACTTCGGCATTCGGCCGAAATTCGGTTCAGATGCTGAACATTCGGCACAAGAAAAATAATACCTACTTGCACTATTTTGACTGAAATTCAATAGAATTAGAATAGCATTACTGTAAAATAAAATTATGTCTTTTACTCAGCCATTGTCATTTATTTATTTGCTAATAACCTGCCGGCTCCGGGCCACGCGGTGGGAGCGCGGTGTGGGGGCGGGGTACATCTAGCAATAATATTGTAGTAAATGCGTAAACAAGTCACGACGTGTCGCTCTCGAGAAAGCGCTTGAAATTGAACCGAAGTTCGGCCGAATTTTTCATTTTAACCGAATGTTCGGCCGAAGTTCGGATTCGGTTCAAACCACATTCGGCCCATCTGTATAAATAACACAATGAATGTTGTTGAACTGTCAAAATGAAAGCTATTGCTACTGATAGTGTGTTACGCACCGCCAGGTCTTGAACACACCTGGCAAAATGCGGTTGCACTATAGGTAGGTACACCTCTGCCTAACCCTTCGGGGATCACAAGCGTGATGTTTATATTATGTGTGTTTTAATACTGCTCATTGTTAACTAGCACTCCTAGCAGGAGCATTAAGGAAAAATCTTTCCAAGTTTTTCTTTGAAGGATTGTCGCGGTAAGAAAGTAATCTTCATTAGGCGCAAGCGATGCATGTCGGCACATAACGTGCTGTGGCCGCTGTAGGCCGTGACATCACACGCCTCATTATTCTATCGCGCATTCGGGTCAAGAGCACCCTCTAATATGCACGTTACTGACACAAAAGAAATACTGCTAGAGGGGGAAGGAAAGAAAGAAGTTTTAGTCACTTGCAACATTGACGTAAATATTAGGTATGGGCAAAGACATTTCAATATACACACATCAAAAGTGTCTAGGGATCAAGTACGTTTTAGAGTATCGCCGCAATTGAGGATTATTATTTTAACTTTTTTGGATCGTTATTGATTCTTTTTAGTTAATTTCACTATTTGAATAAAAAAAATTATTTAGATTTTAAAAATTTCCAAATCAGGATTCCTATAAAAGTGTGTAATTACGTTTTTACAAAACCATTATAAAAATAGAAAATCAACTGCAAATCAGGATTCCTATAAGTGTGTAATTACGTTTTTACAAAACCATTACATATTCTGCATCGGAACTGAATATGGAGTGACGACATCATTTGACACGAGAAGAAATGATGAAAGCCGTCGGAATATTGCAAGCTGGTTCCAGGTATCGTACTGTGGCTGTCGCTCGTGATACTATACAGAGCGTCATAAGCCGCCTCTGGACACGCTATCGTATCACGGGCAGCGTGGCCGAGCGACATGGAGGACGATCTCGCATCACCACTCGCACACAAGACCGGTACATCCAAAATACTGCTCGACGGAATCGTACCATGACCGCCATGATGTTGGCTACGAGGCTCCACAGCTCTTCAGGCATTCTAATAAGCGACCAAACCATCCGAAATCGTTTACATGAAGTGGGTCTGCGTTCCCGAAGGCCGCTGAGAGTTCCACCTATAGTGGGGTGCTATAGGTGGAACTCTCAGTGGCCTTTCGGCCAATCGTAGGGCCCGTTTACAATGGGCTCACGAACACAAAAATTGGGAGGAAGAAGACTGGCGTTATTTGCTTTTCCAATGAATCTCGTTTCGGTATGAGGCCGAATACAAGACTTACTCGAATTTGGAGGACCTCTGGACGTCAAGAACGTTTGAAATTTTGTCAGGAAGTTTATTCATATGGAGAGGGAACAGAATTGGAGACGGTATTTGGATCAGTGGAAGAACCGATCTCATTTGGATCAGGGGCAACCTCAATGCGCAGATTTATACGGAGAGAATTGTTTCAGACGTGATCATCCCTTTGCGAAGCTGGTTGGGTGATTGGTTTCGACTAATGCACGTTCACACACGGTTAGAGTCGTATCACGCACTCTTGCCGATGCTCGCATCAACGTTCTGCCGTGGCCTGCTCAATCGCCAGAACCCAATCCAATTGAGCACGCATGGGATATGCTCCAAAGAAGAGGTCTGCCGTGCATACCACAAAAACTTTTTGACTTGTTAGAAAGAACGTGGGCCGTAAGTACATTATATAAACCAATGTTGTATCATATTAAAGGCAGTATTGTAACAGCATTCGTTGTATCATTTACTCCTAGGATCTGCCGTCCGTACATGGCGACCGTGACAATAAAATAGGCGCGAATAGTATTTACATTCCTTTGACCAAAACGGAACAAGCGGTGTTATAATGTATTGCATCAATACCAATCTACTGCGCGCAGTCGGCCTGAACAACCTTTTATTTTGTGAAAATTTTATAACTTCACTTCAAAATGGGTACTACTAACAGCAAGGAGGAAATCATAGTTCCACAAAACGCTGCAGGTGGAAATAATAGCTGACATCAGACAGCTGGCAGTGCACGCCAGCACCACCAACATTATATTGATTGTGGTACTCTTGATTTCATCGTTGGCGTTTTTGTATGGTGTGTTCAAAATGTATAAAAATTGTCACCAGCAGTGGATTACAAACGAGATTAGAAATGACAGACTAAGATATTCCATACGGAGGCGTAGTGTCGATGAAGAACCAGAATTACGAGCCAACACGAGGAGCTACCGAAAGGACACCGAGAACTTCGTTTGAACCGTCACCGTTGTCCTGAAGAAGTCCTGATGAAGAATAGTGTGCAGTCATGTAGTCAGTGTGTCATGTGTCTGTGCGCGAAAATTCTATGGGTTAGTATCAGTGCGCGGTTATTTAACGAGTATTAAAATTATATTTTCATACCACTTGCTCAAAAAAGTGACATTCTATGCCACAAAAAGCGAACATAACAATAGTCATTTTTAATCTGTTAAAAACAGGGAAAGAAAATTGTACTGAATTTCATTCATCCTCTAGGGGGAGAATGTGATTTAAATTTGGAATACTTATGTTATGATTATTAAATAAAACTACGAAAACCGACGAGGCCGTATGAGCTTGATGCCTTTGCTTTTCCGACAAAAAAATATTAGTCTAGGAATTTGCCGCGCTTTTGTTTTCTTCAAATACATAAACGTTAAGTTTATTTTTTCGCAAATGGTAGGTACGAAAAGTAGAGTATTTTCCTCGGTGATAAAGCTGTCTTAGTCTTGGATGAACTTAAATCCCTCGCTACACTCAGGACTCGTCTTAAATCCCTCGCTTCGCTCGTGATTTAGGTTTTTAACACCCTCGCTACGCTCGGGAGTAAACCTCGAGTCCTTCGTTACGCTCGCGATTTAAATCGTCACCCGCGACAGAAGACACTGCTTTATCCCCTTGGTTAATAATCTACTATATCTATTCGTTATATACGTGTGAACGCATATATACGTAAATATAAGTAACACAAATACTGGATGTTTGCAGAATAATACAAGGGTATTTAATTTGATTCAAAGAAGATAATAGTATATTTCATGGCTGTAAAATTTAAAACATTGTACTTATGACAATTTATTTGAAATCAGAAAATCTATACTTATAATAAATCTGTAGAAGTGAAAATTCTGTACATTGAAAATATCAAAAAAATAAATGGCAGGGGGTGTTACTAGACCGACACCGAACCCAAAAATGTGATTAAAAAAATTTTTGTCTGTCTGTCTGTCGGTCTGTCTGTCTGTCTGTCTGTCTGTCTGTCTGTTTGTTCAGGCATCACGCAAAAACTACCGGTTCGATTAGGATGAAACTTGGTATAATTATTCTTTAATATCCTGGGCACCACACTGGGTACTTTTTATCCCGGAAAAGTATATACAATAAAAAACAAACTTAGTTTTGCGGTTCGATCCCTAGACCGATTACTGTACCAACCGCAAATAATAAGTTTGTCGTAGGTTAAGTCACCCCCAATGGAGTTCATTTTTATTCCTTTTAGTTTTTAGAGTTATTTAGGTTTATTTTTATATAAGTTGTAGGTATAGATTTTAATTTTAAAGTATAGGTAGTATATTTGATAGTGTACGTAGTGACCGTAGGTTATTTTATAATACTGTTAGGTAGGATTAGTCATTCGTATAGATATTAGTTTTTAGGGATTTTGCTTTTTTATTGAGTTTAGATTAGTTATCATCAGAAATAGGTTTATTTAGGTAGGTAGGTATTTAATTTTCTGTTATTGAGTTTTTTTTTTTTTAATTAGGTAGGTACTTAGGTAAAGATATCATATAGGTACCCTCTTAATCACCACTAATGAGACACAATTGGTTTTCTATTGTAATTAGCCACAAAGGGCCCGCGAGATAGATGGCATTCTGGGGAAGCACATAGGTACATTTTATCCTGTTAGCACGTTCCCGTGGGATAATTTCCGACATCCACGCGGGCGAAGCCGCGGGCAGAAGCTAGTATTTAATAAAGATAGGCTCGATAGGAGGAAAGGTAATATTGCTGTCGTAAAATTAGTAGAAGCTGATGATTTAGTAAAGGAGTATAACTTATTATTAGAATATTATTCTGAAACTAAATCCACTATTATTAAAAGTGAGTGTTCTTATCCACGAGCTTTGTTCTAATTTTGACAAGTTATATGAACAAATTAAAGATTTGTGTTCACAAAAACCCATTACTTCAATCAATATGACGAATACTTGTAAATTTGACTTAAAAAAATAGACGGGAGAGAATATTATACTCGTACATCAGAGCTAGATGAAAATTCTCAAGAAAAATTATTATTAAAATTTGTGTTAATAACTAGACTCTCTCAAGCCGCAAAACTGAAACTATCTCCATCTTATGCCAACATTAATGAATTGATAACCGATTTAAAAAATCAGCAATTCAACGAAAATTGCAAATTTTCAGGCAAAATGATCAATCAATCGATGAATTCGGCAAACAAATAACTGAATTATTTGTTGATTTAACAATATCACAATCAGATGGCAGTGATGCTAATTTTAAAGTATTGAAACCCATAAACGAGAAACAGGCTATCAAATGCTCTGCAGATGGATTGAGGAGTAGACGAATAGGCACAATAATTTCAGCCCGAACTATTACATCATTAAAAGACGCTGTACAGGCGGCTATCGATGAAGATATCTCAATTCCATCGACTTCTTCTGATATCCTAACCATGAATTCTAGAGGCAGAACTTCGTATAATTGGTCGCAGAGGAGAGGCCGCTTCGCATACACAGGTAGAGGACGTGGACGTGGTTACCAGCAGCCTCCCTAGAACCCAGATGAGCAACAGGATCACGTTGGGCGAGGATCGCATGCAGATCGGCGCGGGTCGACCCGATCATCTTATAGAAACAGAGGTAGGTCCAATTTTAATAATAATAGTACATCGGTAAAATTTAAAAATCTTTTCACAGAATTACTTGCAGATAAATGTTATTATTCTGTGCAGGATTTCTTGAATGATAATTTTTTGTAATATCTTTAATATCTACTACTTTGTATTACATTTGCATGCTATATTAAGGCAGAATGTACATGGATGCTATTTAATTTAACAACTTATTTTTATGTACCTACATTCTAAGCAAATAAAGACCTATTCTATTCTATTCTATCGGGGTACCAACATGCACATACTTTAGAAAATTCGGACTCGCAGGAAAATTCAACAAGCGAAGAGCAAAACGAAAATCAGTTTTTTCGAGACTGAAAATTTCATTTTGACATGTTATAGCGTAGGCTATGTTAATATAAGATCACTTAATAATTACTCATACCATTTATATGTATCTATATGCTACAAAATCTTATTGCATAAAATGATGAAATGTATACATAATGCCCATAATGATCTACTCCTGCCTTCTTCCCATGGGGGCAAGCAGAAACTACAGATCGCCAGCTGCTACAATCCTTACATACTCCTTTTGCTTCATTTACGGTCATACACGCACGCCAGTTGCGAATACTACGCACCTGACCTTTCTGAACGTCTTTAAAAATGTTTAAAAAAGGCGTATACATTTTGGATACACAATAAGAGCATATACTGTTTATATCTTCTTCATTTACTCCTTAGTCTTAATATCTAAGCGTATATATTCACAAAAAGAGTATGTCAGAAGTGGGATTCGAACCCACGCCCTCAGAGAGGACCAGAACAGCTCGCACTCACGTTCAGTGAGCAAGTTCCCTTGAGTCTGGCGCCTTAGACCGCTCGGCCATCCTGACTGATGCAACACGAGCTGAAATTATCTACTACATGGATAGCATAATTTATTTTACTAACATAATGTGAAGTTTAATAAGTCAATGATTACCAATGTTAGGGTTTATTTATAAAGGATGATTAAAATTAAGTAACGTTTAAACATCAAAAATGTATGGTTAAACAGTCGCTAATCACTACTTAATTAAAAGCAACATTTATGAATTCATTCATTCATTCATTTCATTTATTCAATAACAACACATAATTATTGTAACTGAATGTTTACAAATAAAAAAGTTAAAAATAAAATTCAGCCAAAATGATCTTAACACAATAGGTAATTAAAAAATGTCCATAATAACGAATTCATAAAAACAACCTAAATAAGAAATCATCTATAATAATAATAAAGGGGATTGTACATACTTTTAACTTCAAACATACCGTTGTAAGCAACCAGTGTTTCTCATTCTAAGCGAATAAATTTTTTTCTAAACTAATATTATGATGAGAAAAGATTTGATTTTTTGTATGTTTGTTTGTTACGCTTTCACGCTAAGACGACTGAACGGATTTAAATGAAATTTGGCACACGGGTGGACCATAACCTGGATTAGGACAACATGCTTCAACATGCATTGGAAACATGCTGGTCCTGCTCCATAGGACAGTCTAGAGTCTAGACAAAATCAAACTGGTTAGTTAAATGTATTCTTGTTTCAATCTGTTCAGTTCGCCCCGTCATCTACTTCGTGGCCTGCCCCTACCAGAAGGTCAATTCCTGTAATAATTAAAAACGTTCAAAATCTAGTCGCAATCTCATCTCAGCGACAATAAATGTCAAAAACTTGTCAAAAATGTAGGAAAATTAGAGGTATTTTTAACAGATTGAGACTGAGTTCTTAAAATTACGAGAATTGTCCCTCAGATCTGTGCCATTTCGACCCACAGTTTGCTTAGTGGGACGGCGCAGCCCAGCAAAAAAGAAAAAGTTCATACCACGTAGATTAGATACCTACTTATTTAAAAAAAAAAAAATAAAAGAAAAACTAAGTCACCTGACAAAACCAACTACTCAACTTTCTAAGAAAAACACAAGAAGTAAAAATATGGTTTCGTATATTCCCCAAGAAAACTCAGTACTCGGTGTGCTAATCAATAATCCAAGCTGAGAAACACTGAAAAAGCAATTTCCCGCTAAATAGAATAATAAAACTTAGGTAAAAAGTGTTGGCGCCACGCCTCGGGGAACACTACGTGAAGTACACAAGGAAATGTACACAGAAGTACAAACAACTTCAACATCTCCATGATTGGAGGTGAGAAGAGGCCTTGATCAGCTCATAAGCCTGTAAGACCTTACGGGGACGTATCGACTGCCCAGAGCTCCATGGCCTTTTCTGCCGATCATCTGTGCCTGACAAATACACCGGACACCGTCAGAGCCTGCACAATCTGTTTGCGCAACTGTCATACAAAACGGTAGCCAGTCTGTTGTACTTTAAAAATGGTAAATGCCCTTATGACTGCCAAACCTGAATGTGATGTGTTTTTGGATGAATGGAGTAAAATTATGCGAATATGTCTGGGGTTCTGTGAGAAAATGTAATGCAAGGGAGTTCACTACACCGTGTTAGTTTTAAATTAAAGGGGTTTGAGTATCTTTGTATGAACTAGTGGCGTCATTTTTTTTTTCAGCGGCCGCCAATATTTTTCGTGTTACTTTGTTGTGTTAAGTACAGTCACGAGCAAAAGTATGTACACACTCGGCTTTATTCAAAAGCGATTTACTCCTTTGTTTTTTAATGCAATATTATGCTGTTACGAACATAGCATTTTCGAACCCATAGGTTTATGTAATGTGTCGTATTTCAACGTTGCATTCGTTATTTGACGAAAAACTCGCATTTGAAAGTTGCCAAGTGTTGACATATTGGTGCTCGTGACTGTACACATATATGTTCAATTATTTTTGTCCTAAATGATATCAAAGCTAAGATTTGCATTTGAAGATTTTAAAAATGTCTTCAATATAAATACTTCAATTACTGTCCAGCGTAAAGAAATCTTAGTTATGTTTTTAGAAGGTTGATATTAGAGATATAAGTGAGCATGTTGTAGACAGGGTACAGATTTTATCCTCCTCACACTGAAAAGAGGAATCATGTATTATTTTCAACTCACAATTCACATAGATGTTATATGAACATTCAGGTATTAGGTTTCACAAAAGTTACCTGCACAACATTCGCAATTTCCACCAAATACGTCATTAAAGACGGATTGTTTTGCACGAACTCGGCTGTCAAACTATATGATCTATTGCAAGTCCCGCCAACACTATTTAGATTTCGTCGGCAATAGATAAAAAATGCACTATTAATTGCATCCATGACGTTATACATCCAAGTCGTATAAAATATCAGAGTCCAAAGAGCTATGCTGGTTCAGTCACAATACACAAACAATCACAAAGTCCTAGGAAATGCCAAACGACACACGTCAATTCATCTACGTCATTGTATTTGATTTATTTTATTTGGAATTCTTAAAAAAGTACGAAGAAACCTAAAAGTGCAGTAGAATATAATAACATCTTCGATTTGAATGAGCAATACAAAACCAAATATCTCCGTTCCGATATGGTTTAGAGAAATGTATCCATAATATCTTTTCATCGCTTTATTCTGTTCTTTCATAATATCCAAATTTCATTACTGGCCGCTCAAATTCAAAACGACGCCAACTTTACTCAAACCTCATACATCATAATTATTGACAATGTAATATTAATCGCTTTTATGTTAATTAATTTAATTGGTATTGTACCGTTTTAATTAACTAGAAATAAAGAATGATTCCAAAACAAAAGAAATTAAATTCTCTTGCGACAAAAATGGCTGAATGACTGAATAATACCATGGCCTGCATGTATCCAGCCAAAAGCGAGGTTTACTAACACTACTTACGTGCGGCAGCAGAGGATATTGCCGGTATCTGAAATAACAAAAATATAGATTTAGTGTTGCGGTTCTACACAAAGTGCTTTTGGCACTGAATCATTTTAAAGGATATTGCTAACCCATTACTTTATATGTTCGAAAAAATTGTCTACTCAACTACGTAAATAACGCAATGAATGTTGTTGAACTATCAAAATGTGTAGAAGTAGAACATCACCCTGTCTTTAAAGAGGGGTAAACGTACTGACACTGTATTTTTGAGTGACGTTCGAAGTGAATTTTTCAGAATAGCACTTCTGCATTGTGCTCTTATTTTGACGCTCGCGTAAAATAAACTAGAGTTTTTCTAACAAATTATTATGTTCCTAGATTTTTTCTGACGCAGCAAAATATTAAGTTGTTGTATATTAATAAATCAGATGATGTTGTTTTATTTCGAGCGAGAAGATTACTTCATTTGCCTTTTTCCTACAACACTATATTTTCTGAAACATCATCTGCCTTGCCTTTTCCCAACTACGTAAGGGTCGGCTTTTAGCCGAACCAGTTGCAGCTGAATACCACTATTAAAAATTTTACATGGAGCGACTGCCTATCCGACATCCACAACCCAGTTACTGGGTAACACGATACTCTTTGGCAAGACTGGTTGTCAGACCTTCGGGCTTCTAACTACTCGTAACGACTGTCAAAGATCTATACGGATCTACAGCCAAGACCAACAGCTTAACGTGCTTTTCAAGGCAAAAAGGGGTCTCGAAATGTAATTGATGGTCACCCACCAACGGACTGACCTCGACTTACGTTGCTTAACCTTGAGGATCAACCCGTGCGGTTGTTATTATGGCTCTTTAGTCAACTGAGGCCGCTCGAACTTATCCCGCGGGATGAATATAGCCACGAGCGCCTACTTTTTCTGAATACCCAACCCTTTTTCCAGGTGCTGTGTATTAGTGGATCACTTTGTGTAGAAGCTCGTCCGGGGAAGTTCTACCACCGTACTTATTTTTGCCGCCAGGCAGCGTTGCTGTGTTCTAGTTTGAAGGGTATGGGTGCTGGTGTCTCCACAGGCACAAGAGACATCTCTACTTTTCGTCTGGGACAGGAAAACATCTGCGATCCCTCTGGTGTGGCAATTGTCCACAGGCAATTATGATCTCCTGCTTGTTTGCCATCAAATAACATAAAATCACAATCTAAATGCTTAACATGTTAATATTATAGCATGTGTGACCTAATCCCGCACTTAAGTGACACTTTTCTGTAACTAAAGTACTTAGTCCATTTTTACACAGTGCGCGTTTAGTTCACACGTGGTATAAAATAATATAAATAATAAATTATTTATTTTTCTATCTTAGCGTTTCCTATCTTACTACTCTGAGAAGAAACGCCGGAACAAACTCAGAGGTCACGGTCTCTTTTGGGATAATTTCCGACCTCGACGCGGGCGAAGCCGCAGGCTAGTACAACATAAATAGTACATTATGATACGTGTGACTATAGTAGTCCTATCGTATATATAGTATCTCTATCGTATCTCAATCTGTGTGGTTCTTTCCTTAAAAGACCATCTCAGACTTCGATCTACATGGTCTTCACATGATCTGACCAATATTATATCTGGCGTATCACCTAGTCTAAAGTTTCTAATAATTACAATTCAATCATGATTCGAAAGACACGTGGCGCCATCTAGTATCATAATAACGTTATTGTGGTTTTCCTCGGGAACAGCACTTTTTTTCGGGATGAAAGGTACCCTATGTCCATTTCTGTACACCTGACACCGTATATGTAAAGTTTCAGGATGATCGGTTCAGTGGATTAGGCGTGAAAAGGTAACAAAAAAATTAAACCGCCGAAAAAACTGAAAAGCAAAAAATAATAAACCTTTTTTATTTAACCTTAATAACTAAGTTCTTAAACTAATGTAAGTATACCTAAATAATTTTGAGTCGGCGCCAAACAATCAATAAACAAAGATCACTAAATTGCCTTGAAAAACGACGCCGACTCAATTTTTTTAATTTTTTTGTTAAAAAGTTTTTATTTTATAATTTTTTGTGGCTATCTACTAATTGTTTGCCAAAGGGCAGGCATATGTGGCACTGAGTAGAGTAATAATACACAACTAAGCATTCAAATCTGTGAGTGAACCATAAATCACCCCTATTTTCCCACCCTTAGGGTTGGATTTTTTTTCCAACTTTATATGGGACCAACTTTGGGGTATACCTTTTCCAATAAAAAAAGAATTATCAAAATCGGACTACTCTGTAAAACGTTATGCGTGGTCGTACATAAAAAAAATATATACGTGTCGACTTGAGAACCTCCTCCGTTTTTTTTTCGCTTACTTTCGCATTTATAATATTAGTTAGGATTTCTATAGGACTAATAAGTCTTCCGAAACATAAACGAATTCGAACTGATCCTAGTGGCCAGCGCGCAGGGCCCGCTATAACTCTATCGGCATAAGTTACCAGCACCAAACTATAACTTAGTCACCGCCCATACACACGTCACACCTCCGTACTCTCGCATACGGAAGTGTTAGGCACGACTTACAATCGTTCTAGCTGCCATTCTGCTATTGCTATTCTACTTGTGTATGAATCCCTGCTGCAAGCTTTATACGACAATGCTGAGCTTGCAGCATGCATTCTCAAAATTATGGTTCATAATCAGCATATAATGTTCCCACTTCTGGGACACAGGTCTTCGAGAGGGAGCTGGGCAATCTACCATACAAAAAATTCGAAGACATGTGACATCTACTAACCCGCACTGGGCCTTGCGGATTGGTAAATGTCACATGTCTTCGAATTGTTGATTCTAGGACATGCCTGTTCCCTCACGATATTTTTGTTCACCGTTTTGAGAGCAGTGGTGATGAAATAATTTACACAAAGTAAAGCGCCTGTCTGGGTTTGAACCCACGACGTCGCACTGTCGCGTCGCGCCTGTCTGCGGGAGCCTTAACCCGACAACCATCAAAGCAAGAGTGAACAGGCATCTTCTGGGCACGCTCCTCACGCTCGTTCTAACGTAGACGTCATCCATTGCTTTCCAGCAGGCGAGATCGATGTCAAGAGCAGGCCCATTCCGCAATAAAAAAAAACCCTGGAGAGTGCAGCAGTAGTGGCAGGAGAGAAGGTGCGGCATATCCTGTGTCGGGTAAGAAAATGTTTCTTATTACTATGGTAGCGTTTTTATTAATTTTAATTGATTTTATTACGCTTCTAATGATTTTAATTTAATTTAATTTTCATTCGATTTTATATATTACGTGTACTAATATATTTTAAAACACTGTACCTGCTAACAAAATATGGATTGTTATTGTAAGAAATAAACTTTATGAATTTAATAACAGGGACCGCTCCTTGTAATTAAATTCATAAAGTTCATTTGTAGTACCTACATTGTATTTCCTACATTTTCCTATTTTTGTTAAACTCACGAAGTTGTTTTTTAACAACTACGTGAGTTTGCCGACTTGTTGTTGATTGGCTAATAGTATTATATTGATTATCCAATCAACAAACTCGGTACTTAATTAACGGTTACACTACGTGTCGTTAAAGTTGCGAAATCCTTGGCTATTTCTAAACAATCTTGGTGTTGCCGCAAATTGCTCGGTGTCACCGACCACAAGATTTGCGAAGTTGTATGCACATTTGTATACAGGCTCAAATTAAATTAGCTAGCGAAACTCCGCAGACGTGATGGGTATCGATATTTAAAGATGACAAAATAAATAAGATTTGATGATTTTTTGGGGTCAATGACTCAATGCCCGCTGGTAGTGTTGTTACTTGAAGTGTGAATTGATAAAATCTGTTTTATCGTGTTGAGTCTGTGAAATTAACACAAAAAGACTGATTTTTTTACTGATATTTTAAGAGTAAGTATACACACAAACTGCGGCAGATGACCCCAAAAAATAATCAAATTAATTTCTATTTTACGTTTTATCATGTTTACATATCTATAGATACCCATCACGACCGCGGAGTTTCGCTAGCTAATTTAATTTGACCCGGTATAAGCGCACCAGCACACATGAAATGTACGCCCAGCGATGCTATTCTAAAAAATACATAGCACTGTGAAAACTCAGGTGAAGTGAGCTTCATGTGAGCTGTCATTCCGCCTGCATGCCGGTCTATTCTGTAACACTTTCACTGTGAAAACTGAGGTGAAGTGAGCCGTCATTCCTCCTGATACTAAGGGATTGATACGATAGATATAAACTTTAAGATCACTTCACCTAAGTTGTCACAGTGAGATGATTACAGAATAGCAATACTGTAGTGCGATTCTGTAACTATCTCACCGTAAAAACTTAGGTGAAGTGAGCGTGGAATGACCTGTCATTTCAAGTAATGCTAGGGATTGACACTATTGACAGCTCCCTTCACCTAACTTTTCACGGTGAGATTTTTACAGAATCGATCGGCAGATGCTAGGAATTAACACTATTGACAGCTCACTTCACCTAAGTTTTCATGGTGAGATTTTTACAGAATAGACCGACAGAATGCAGTATCTGTATGCATAGGATTTGAACGTCAAATGACCGCCTAGCTCAGCTAAATATAGCCTGTTTTGGTTTGTGTTGACAATAGTACCGAACACAGATCTGTCTAGATTATTCCGGACATGGGCGTGGAGCGATCATCAGTTTAGTTCGTGTTACTAACGCCCAGTTACTAGCCCGGTGAGTATCAATATGGATAAAGAATGCTGGGGCAGGTTTTGGTCTTTAAATAAATTGAGTTGCTGTCAGAGGTAAAATGGCTGTGAAAGGACACTACCTATCTTTATGATACCGCTCTGGGCGGAGCGGCAGAGCATGACAGACTTTTACTGACTAAAACCCACCCGTGTTCCTTCAGTTGCCTGTGAGGGGCCACGGTAACTCTTGCGATTTGATATTATCCTTAGGTAGCGTTTTACTTGCAGAAAAATTATCCTTAGGTAGCGTTTTACTTGCATAAAAATTATGTCGTAATTACTTGCAGGAAAACTATTTGCAGGACCTGTTGATCAATCTGGTCACCCCAAGACCACACAACGCATGATCGAGTGCAATATAGTATTGAGCCGTTTGTTGAACCAACAAATCACGAACAAAGTCAGACTATAAGCTATACCTGCCCCAGCAATCTCGACATTCATAGCGATCGCTTTGCGACCGAATTCGGTCGCAAAATCCCGAATTGACAGGTGAAATGTATGGAGTGACAGGACTTTGCGACCGAATTCGGTCGTAAAGTAATCGCTATGAATGTCGAGACTGCTGGGGCTGGTCTTATTTATACTCTGCGATAACGGAGAACGCCGTATTGCACCGGATAGCGTCGGATAGCCGGTCCGGCCCGGAATGACGGGTGATTTAGACGACAGAGTGACGATCGGGTGACTGACTGATGGCTGGCGACTGGTTTAGCTAATGTATTGTACTGACAAGCTACGGTTTCGGAACGTAGAGGCATCATTTTTCTTGACAATGGTATAGAATGTATGATTGTTTAGCACAGTTACCGCGTCTAAATAGAATGAAAATACTTACATTTATTTCCCCCACCACCCTAATTGCGTAACACTATCAATCACAATCTGAATCATTTTAAAGGTTATTGCTAATCCATTGCTTCGTATGTTCGAAAAAATGGTCTACTCAACAACGTAAATAACGCAATGAATGTCGTTGAACTATCAAAATGAAAGCCATTACTACTGTTAGGGTGTTACGCAATTACCCCGCTGATACATGCTGTATGACACTATGTAGGCACCACAACTCAATACATATATTATGTCACAAATAAATACATTTTAATTTGAAATTGTTAATTATCCTGGCATCCTGTGACATCTACCAACTCGCACAGGACCCGCATGATGGAAAACTGCCTACGCCTTACAGAGGCGTGAGGAGGAGGCCTCTGGCCCACCAGTGGGAACATAATGTTCCCGCGCTGATTATGTGATTATCCTGACATACTTAGGTACTCGTCTTGATAGAACTGGACACCGACCCTTGTAGCGAAACCCCCATGCTCCGCCAAAATCTCAGCCAGCCTCTTCACCAAAAACCCTCGGCATTACATTTCGATCTTAGGAATAATAAATAAAAAAGCCTTATATTTCTTACACAAAAAATTACAAAACAATATAAAAACTAAAACTTTCTAAATTAGAATTTTCTTTTAATTACTAAGGTTAAAAATATTTAAACTCCTGCGCTAGTAAGTATCCCACATTTAATTGAAAGTAAAGGCCTTTTCTAGAGATTTCCGTTCCTCCCTGTCGTTCTGTGTTCATCCACTGTTCACCAGCCACTTGTACAATGTCGTCTGCCAACCGGTCAGTCGAATCATCATCTGCCTGCCTTTTCCCAACTATATTTGGGGCGGCTTCCAGTCTAACCGGATGCAGCCGAATACCAGTATTTTACATGGAGCGACTGCCTATCTGACCTCCACAACCCAGTTACTGGGTAAGTAATACGATAACCCCTTAGTAAGACTGGTTGTCAGACTTTGTCAGGCTGGGGAGTTTGTTGCGCCACTTCTTCTTCCCAGCGATAGCACTAGGAAGTGGTGAAGGGCGGGCGTTTTTGGGGGACTGTCTTTTGTAATTTTGACGTTCGAAAAGTGCTGATTCTCAGCCTAATTTGAATAAATGACTTTTGATTTTGATTTTTCGGGCTTCTGACTACCTAACCGTAAAGACTGTCAAAAATCCAGGAATGACAGCCGGGACCAACCGCTTAATGTGCTTTTCGAGGCACGGAGGGGTCTCGGTATGTAAAGATGGTCACCATTCCACAGACCAACTGTGGCTAGCGTAGCTTAACTTGATCGATCGACCTGTGCGGCTGTTATTATTTAGCCACGGGCCCGTCACCAACAACCCGGTCAGTCGAATGTCAGGAATAATCTCTCAAAAAGCGAATCGTGTAAACATCTTGTGCCGCGCCGTCTGTGCCAACAATTACCAGGCGTTAGGACCCGCATAACAACGTATAGTCACAGAATATAGTTAACATTCAATAGCAGACCGCCAAATCTGCGCAAACACAACCACCGTATTCTGAGGGACGATACTAAATAAAAAGTAATTTATTCAAACTAGGCTTACTAGGCGATTTAGGCAACCGGTTAGACCAGAAGCTGCATCCAATATAGTTGAGAAAAAGCTAGGCAGATGATAGACATAGTAAAAATTATGGAGTTTTAATGTTGTGTTGTCTTTTTGTTGTGTTTAATGGTGACATTTATTCAAACTTGGTTGATCATCAGCAATTTTAAACATCAAAATTACATAAGACAGTCCCCCAAAACGCCCACCATTCACCACTTCCTAGTACTGTAGCTGGGAAGGAAAAGTGGCGCAACAAGCTCCCCAGCAGCACAAAATCAAAAAATCAAAATCAAAAGTCATTTATTCAAATTAGACTGAGAATCAGCACTTTTCGAACGTCAAGATTACAAAAGACAGTCCCCCAAAAACGCCCGCCCTTCACCACTTCCTAGTGCTATCAAACAACAACCTAGTGCACAGCTATCTGTTCGCTTAGAAGAACTAGATTGTATACAATAGTATGCAAAGTAATTAACATTACAAAACAAAGAAACATTAAACTACATGTGGATAAATTATAACAGCCGCACAAGTCGATCGTAGGTTGAGTTACTGTTGCCGCGGTCGATTAGTAGATAGGGGACCATCTAATACATTTCAAGCCTCCTCCGTGCCGCAGGAAGCGCTTTAAGCCTTTGGTCCCCTGTAAGTAAGGTGGATAGTCGTCTCCTGTCAGATGCACCTTACAGGAACTGATGGACACTGGTGATGGCGCCAAACAAGTGGCTGAATTCTGGGCCGAGTCCATTTAGATTGCTATCGACACGTTAAGAGGAAGAAGTAAGGTGAGGGTGGTGGTGGTAAGGTTAATGGTCTGTCATTTGTAGATAGTCGTTACTGGGAATCTAGTAGTCAGAAATCCAAAAGCCTGACATCTGACTGGTTTTCAGACAGGCAAGAATTTACCCAGAAACTGGATTGTAGAGGTCAGATTGGCAGTCGCTCCGTGTAAAATACTGGTATTCTAGAAAACTGCACCGGGTTAGACTGGAGCCACCCAATTGAGTTGTGAAAAGGCTACACAAATTTCAGATTGATTTTGTGTTGATATCGTATCGTATATGTAGGTGCTCGTGGTTATAAGTAATAACAGCAGATTGATTTTGTGTTGATATCGTATCGTACGTGTAGGGGCTCGTGGCTAAGTAATAACAGCCGCACAGGTCGATCGATCAGGTTAAGCTACGCTTGCCGCGGTTGCTCCATGGATGGGTGCCCATCTTAAAGCACGTTAAGCCGTTGGTCCTGGCTGTCATTTCTGAATCTTTGACAATCGTTACGGGTCGTCTGAAGCCCGAAAATCTGACAACCAGTCTTACCAAGGGGTATCGTATTACCCAGTAACTGGGTTGTGAAGGATAGACAGTCGCTTCATGTAAAATACTGGTATTCAGCTGCATCCGGTTAGACTGGAAGCTGACCCCAACATAGTTTTGAAAAGGCTATGCAGATGATGATGATGATGATCGTATCGTATATGTCATTAAGTAATTTTAACTGACCAAATAGCATAAATCATAGAAGATCTAAAATAAAGTTTTATTATCCCTATAAAATCGTTCCTCACAATATGAACCGCACCGCGACCATCAATATTCCAGTTGTAGTTTATGCAAAACACGGCCACCCGGGTCCGGTCAAACTTTATGCCCGGGCAACGTGACCGCTTCCAGTTCTAATACACGGCCAATTATGCCGGATATGTTAGACTATAGTTTAAAGGATTATACTAATATTGCAGGTACTACCTGTCGGAATTCGGTAAGTAATCATTTCAGATTTGAAAAAGTTTTTCTGGCCTAAGGGTTTCTACAGTCTTGTTCGGGTCGGCATGACTCGGCACAGCCGTTTGGCAAAAGCGAAAGATATACGTTCAAGAAAAAGCCGCTAAGCTTAGCCTTAATTTTGCCGAGGCGACCCGAAATTATTAAGCGAGAGTCGATACGTATATAGACGGTGCAAAGTTTACTGTTGCTTCAACATACTGCATACTAGCTGCGCCCCGCGGTTTTATCCGCATAAGTTTCGATTCCGTGGGAATATCGGGATAAAGAGTACCCTATATGTTAATCCTGGTTACAAACCACCTGTGTGCCACATATCATCCAAATCCGTTGAGTAGTTTTTGCGTGAAGAAGTAACAAACATACTCGTATAAACACACCCCCACACACACTCACTCACAAACTTTCGCCTTTATAATATTACTAGTTGAGCCCCGTGGTTTCACCCGCATAAGTTTCGATCCCGTGGGAATATCGGGATAAAGAGTATCCTTTATGTTAATCCTGGTTACAAACTATCTCTGTGCCAATTTTAATCCAAATCCATTCAGTGGTTTTGGCGTGAAAGAATAATAAACATCCATCCATCTATCCATGCATCCATCCATACAAACTTTCGCGTTTATAATATTAGTAGGATAGTGTGATAACAGGCAAATTGCAGTGCTCATACACACGAGCGACATGCATCAACGGCAGAGGCAAACGCAGCCGTCGACAACATGCCGCTCGTGTATTTGAGCACCGTACTCAAATACACGAGCGGCACATTGTCGACAATTGCCTCTGCCATTGACGCGTGTCGCTCGTGTGTATGGACACAGGATCAAGTTATCTACGTAACACCTATTATTAGCATGGTGATTCATGCTTTAGTGGTAGGTATGCTGCAATAATAAATAAATAAACACAAAAGTCATTGTTGCATTTCTGCACCGCACTGCAGTATTTTTCTCTTCAATATTTTAGCTTTATCACTAGAAATGCTATGCTATAATCACAAGTATTGGCCGCATAGATGACACAAAGGAATAGTTAACGAATTTATAGTCGGTAAAGAATAGCAACTGACCGATGTTAGAGCGTTACCACACGGACGATTTGTTAGCGTGTTTCTAGAGAGGCGATTTGTGAACGGACTCTTCGCGGGTGCGAAACGAGGTAGCCACGACTCCAGGGTCGCAGGTTGTTCGAAAGAGTTACCGTGGCCCCTAGCACAGGTAACTGAAGGAACACGGCTGGGTTTTAGACAGTAAAAATCTGACATGCCCTCCGCTCCGCTTTGAGCGGGAGAAGTTATTTGAT
Source organism: Apamea anceps (assembly GCA_951799955.1). NCBI lineage: Eukaryota > Metazoa > Arthropoda > Insecta > Lepidoptera > Noctuidae > Apamea > Apamea anceps. Next base: position 1,380,752 of record OX637524.1, on the reverse strand, counting down.
GATTTCCCAATCAAAAAATAAAAAGGTAGCCACGACTACGCAAAGTGACGTCCGCGATTTCATAATATCGGAAACCCGCCTGTCTAGCTCTCTGTCTGTCTGTCTCTCTTTTACAGTCACGTCAACTGCTCTCGCTACGCAAAATTGGCGAACACGTTGCGCACACGAGGCGTGCTCGCTACGCACACGCCGCGCTATACCATCGCCTCGATGAAAACGCGCTCGATAATCGCCAGTGTGACAAGCCCTTAAGGTACGTACGCGACTTGGATTATTGAAAGGAACAAGAAAATGCATGTTCTAACTTTCTAGTTTTTAGGATTCCGTACCCAAAGGGTGCCAACGGGACCCTATGAGTGTCCGTTCACACAGTCTCATTTTTATCGCGTTTAAAAAAGAGTTTTACGATTACGTCATTGAAATAAGGTTGATTTTTTCATGTCACTTCTTTTTGAAATGAGAATGCTTAAGAGCCGAACTAACCCGCAGTGACATGAAAAATTAAACCTTATTTCAATGACCCAAAACTCTTTTTTAAACGGTTATAAAAATGTACTCTCCTCTCCGAGCCGGCCTGTGTGAACGGACACTCACCGTCCATCCGTCTGTTTGCCACAGGGCTGTATCTTTTCAACCGTAATAGTTAGACACTATTAAAACGTTTACAGAGTGTGTACTGCTATGACCGCTATAACAACAAATCATCATCATCATCAACCTATAGCAGTTCACTGCTGGACATAGGCCTCTCCTATTACACGTCATTCAACTCGATATTCGGCAACTCTCATCCAGCTGCTACCAGCCATCCTGCGAAGATCGTGGCTCCACCTAGCCTGACCATAAATAATAAAAATAAAATAAAGTTAAAAATTAGAGGGGTCCACATACAAGAAACGTGTTTAAAAACAATGTAGTGTTAAATTTTTACGGATCCCTTCTTGTGCGACTACGAGTCGCAGTTAGTCGGTTTCTTATTAGCAGTGATAGGAACAGGTAGTGCCTATTTGCCTAAACTTCGAAGAACAGAGACAAGAAACGGAGACTTCCTTAGGACTACATTTTTTCCGGGACATCTGTCCCGAAATTCGGGACAACACTTTTAAATATATTAAAAAAATATGTTATTTGGAATAAGTAAATCGTCTATATTTACCTAAAGTTTGCGACTAGACATAACATAATAAATAACATTCACAGTCGTTACAACCATAAAATTTTCTGAAATTTTTTTTGGAGATCATTTAGTAAATGACTTGTTGATCTTAATACTATGAATCACAATGTTTGTATAAGGACTCCTAACTAGTCGCAAACTTTAGGTAAATAAAGACGAATTACTTATTCCAAATAACATATTTTTTTAATGTATTTAAAAGTGTTGTCCCGAATTTCGGGACAAATGTCCCGGAAAAAATTTAGTCCTAAGGAAGTCTCCGTTTCTTGTCTCTGTTCTTCGAAGTTTAGGCAAATAGGCACTACCTATTCCTATCACTGCTTATTAGGAATTCTATTGAAAAATTGTTTTTTTTTATTACAATCTAGGATTGTAGGAGGCAGCCGAATTATAGCAGTTATTGTTTTAAAAGAAAACTTAGCATAAGAATAGAAGTAAACACGATCATCGCGAACAAACTAAGCAGACATAATGTCATCAATAAAGACGTTTGCGACACCACAGTGCGAAAAAAGATGAAATATATGAGAAGTTTGTAAGCAAATGTGCCTGAGTTCTGCCTGAGTTATGCCCGTTTTGCTCGTAAAGCCCGTCGGGCCGAACATTTGTCAACAACATCGCCGGATTGCTACAAGCTTGCCTCGTGGGAACTCTCTACGAAAATAGTTCAGGAGACATGCTACTTTTTAAAAATCATCATCGTTGCGTTTTATAGGAAGGTATACCTAGGTATAGGCATCTTTTTAACTAAAAAAACCTACACTTCTCCACGTCCTAGTAGTTGAGCTGAGAAATGGTGAAACAAACTTCCCAGCAAGCTACATTCTTTGTCAATCTGCACCCTATTTCGTAATACACTTACAATCACAATCCGAAGGATTTTGAAGGAAAATCGTAAATTATTGCTTCAAATGATTGAAAAAACGTCTATCGAACAGACAAAATTTTCTTAACGTAAATAACGTAATGCATGTTGTTGAATTATCAAAATGAATTGCTTTGCGATTGTACAGTAACACAATAGGCAATCTAATGCCAACTGCATCAGTTCTCATTGAAGAATCGAACTCCCATTCATAATCACAAGTTACCATAATCATAAAAAAATCAACAATACTTCATTCATCATCATTTCAGCCGAATGACGTCCACTGCTGGACATAGGTCTCCCCCAAGAACCGCCACTTCGACCGGTCTGTGCTGCCCGCATCCAGCGGATTCCTGCTGCCTTCACAAGGTCATCCGTCCACCTTGTGGGAGGCCTTTCAACGCTACGTCTTCCGGTGCGCGGTCGCCACTCCAGAACCTTTCAGCAATACTTAACCGTACAAAATTGTAGAAAAATCATATTTGATCGTGTAGATGATTACACGAGCGAGCTCCTAAACTAAGTTGCCGAAAGCTCCCGTAACAAATTGATAAAAATTCTAGCACATGTACCTCTCCTGAGTGTCATACTTCGTTAGTTATAAATATTACGACTTCGTCTGGAGTTATGTTTACATGTTTAAAGAACGTTTTAATGTCTTGCTGGTTTTGCGAAGCTGCAATGTGGTTTCTTTTGGAAATAATCTGGGGCTTACCACCAGCTCTTTGAGCAGAGCAGAAGTTGAACTGCATTTTTGTACTAAGTCATAGAACAAAAAAGCAGTGCAGTTCAACTTCTGCTATAAGAGCTTGTGGTAAGCCCCCTGGTGCGAGGTTTGTACCTATCAGTGGTCCTTTAGCCGAGCTAGATGGACGGACGACTTAAAGGTGGCTAGAAAAGAATGAATGCGGAAGGCGGAGGACAGGGTGTTGTGGGCTCGTGGCGTAACCTGGGAGAAGCCTATGTCCAGCAGTGGATTGTGATAGGCTGAGTTGATTGAGTGGTCAAAATAGTGGTGATGAAAATTTATTACTTACCTAAGTAGTCTAGCTTGTCTGCTTCTCAGACACTTTAGTTGCTAGGTAAGCGAGATTGAGCTAGCAAGGGAATGGAGCAATGAGATTGAGGGAAGACAGAGTGCACCTGTGTCTGCGCACACACTTATTGTCGGCGACGAGACCCTATCTGGGCACCAGGGCGCAAGTAGTGACGGGACCGCTACGAAGAAAACGTGAAAAGTAATGATTTCACTTAACTAATTAGAAACCTTTGAGATTATTTGATGTTTTTATACTTCTAATTAGAATGTAAGCTTATAATTGTTATTAGTTTTTGTATTTAAAACCAGTAAGACTGTTTTTTGAAAGGATTTTAGTAAGTGTAGTTTTGTTCAAGCATATTTACGTAACTTGAAAACTCACTTTTTTGTTTGTTATTAGAATTTGATAATTTTTGTTTAAAAGGATAGGTCTCGATGTAAAACGTATAAATCCGTTTGAGTTGTGAAAATCGGACCAGTAGTTTAGGAGTTATAAGGGATTTTCGATAATGAAAATGTGCCAACTCACCTTTTTTGCAATATTATGTTCTAGAAACTTTTTATTGTTTATAATTATGTTAAATATTTAAGCGTAATTAGATTAAGGACTTTGTAAGGAACAACATATATGAAAATTGTACGAAATTAATAAGGAAAATTAAATAAAAAGGGGGCTTGACAGATTTCGGCTAAGTGAAAATAAACACAAAAAAGGGCTCAAAATACACGGTCCCCGTTAAGGTAACGAGAACCGAGTATAAATAGAGCGCGGTTTTGGACCGCAAGTCAGTCGCAGCTCAGCCGTCGAAGAGGCAACACAAGAAAACAAGAAGCCGAAATCTGCAAGCAAATCATCAAGAATTCTTCTTTTATTTCTCCGCCTCCTCGCTGCCCGTCTCCGCCCGTCGCCAGAAGCCCGCCCTAGTAGGTTGTACCACACTACGCATTCAGGGGTGCGTGGGACGTATGTCACCAGCGGAACAAGAAGCATACGTCATTACGTGGGAGACTGTCCCAGGACGGCCGTAGGTACTGGACGTACCCCGGTCGACCGTAACAATTGGTCCTTCGAGCGCCGGATCCCTGCAAGAAGAATCCAGAAGAAGCCAGAAGACAAGAAGACTGCAAGATGCCAGTAACCAGGTCACAGAAGGATGCCCCCTCACGCCCCCCGTCCCGTCCTACCAATGTGGACGCGACAGTAGAAGCGTCAGGGTCAGAAGGGGTCACGTCTGCGTCAGCGTCAGCATCATCAGGAACTACAACGTCATCAGGCACGAACACTTCTTCGGGTACAACGACAACGGAAGGGACCACGACAACGGAGACAACGGTTGAAACTGTGACCACGGCATCATCCAAGAAGAGTGAACAGAAGAAGGAAGATGCAAAACAGAAGGAGACGACTAAGAAGACCCCAGAAGATGCCCCGGAAAAGGACGCTCGCGGTTCAGCCGCGACCCTGAAGCCGAAGGGGGTCAGTCGTCGTGCCAGGTCTACGAAGACCACGAGCTCCTCTGCCAGAAGACGCGAGCTGGAAGCCAGAGAAGAATTAGCACGTCTGGAGCTGAAGCAAGCACAGGCTGCGGCGAAGCTAGCCCGTGTCAGACTTGAGATGGCACAATATGAAGATGAGGACTCCGTGGTTGATGATGAAGACCAGGAAGAAAGAACAGCACAGGTGCAGAACTGGATCGAGTCATCAGTACTAGGAGATGGCAACAAGGAACAACCAGAGCAACGAGGTCAACGCATCCCAGAAGAGCCACAGAAGGCGAAGCCTGAAGAGAACTCTTCAACGAAAGGAGCTACGATCGAGGTTCAAGCACTGGCAACTGCATTGAAGGAAGCCTTTTCCACAAGAGGAGGACCAGCAGCACAGCCAAGCTACATCCACGAGTTACCTTTCTTCGACGGCAACAGCAGCGAGTGGTTGGCCTTCAAGGTTGTCTATGAAGATACAGCACCGATGTTCAACGAGGTCCAGAATATGGCACGTTTGAGAAGAGCACTGAAGGGCAGCGCAAGAGAAGCTATCAAGAGCCTGTTATACTCCGAAGCCTCTCCATTAGAAGTAATGCAAGCCCTCAAAAGAAGATACGGAAGACCTGATGCGCTGGTGTTGGCAGAACTGGAGAAGGTCAAGGCGCTACCGAAGATCTCAGAAAACCCAAGGGACATTTGCATCTTCGCGAGCCAGATCAGCAACAGCGTAGCAGCAATAAAAGGACTTAAGAAGCCACAGTACCTGCACTCACCGGAGATGGTGAAACAAATCACAGAAAAGATGCCGACGGTTCTCAAGTTCCGATGGTATGACTTCACTGCAGCATCAGAAGAAGGAGACTTCTCCAACCTAACGCTAGTATCCAGGTTCCTGAACACAGAAGCGGACAAATGTGGAGCCTTCGCAATGTCAGAAGAAAAAGGCGGGTTCAAGAAGACCAATCGTCAAGCAACGCATTCGACAAAGGAAAAGAACTCTAAAGAAAAGGATTCAAGACAACAAGACAAGACTTGCCCTATGTGTGAGGGTGAACATTATCTCGTCGAGTGTCAGAAGTTCCAGAAGACGTCGGTGCAAGATCGGTGGGCGATAGTCAAGAGGAATCGTGTCTGCTTCAAATGTCTTCAAGGGAAACACAGGAAGGAGAGCTGCAGAAAACCACCATGCAAGGAATGCAAGAGGTGGCATCATCATCTGCTGCACGTCGAGTCAGAAGAAAAGACCTCGGAGGGAAAGAAAAATGAGACACCACAGGAGGAGAAAAGCGTCACGGCATCAGTGAATGCAGTCAACAATGCAAGAGCATACCTGAAGATAGTTCCGGTAGAAGTCTTCGGGTCAAAAGGATCAAAGAGAATACTAGCCCTTATGGATGAAGGGTCAACGGTGTCACTTCTGGATGAGAAGGTGGCACAAGAAGTCGGCGCTCAAGGAAACAAGGAGGAACTGGTCATCGAAACAGTGGGAGGCAGGCTGATAAGGAAGAAGGATTCTCAGATACTGGACCTTACAGTAAAAGGAGTTCATCAAGAAGTCAAGAAGACGCTGAAGAGAGTCCGCACCATCGACGACTTGAAGCTTGCACCGCAGTTCCTAGACAAGAAAAAGATTCAAAACTGTCAACACTTGAAGAAGATCGCCGACTCTCTATATTACGAAGGGGAGTCACCACAACTGCTCATCGGTCAAGACAATTGGGAGCTAATTGTGACTCAAGAAGTGAAGAAGGGAAAACCAGGAGAACCAGTTGCTTCAAGAACAGGACTTGGATGGGTGCTTCACGGGTCAGACATCGGAGGTGCAAAACCAGTACACTTCCTGAACACATGCTTACATGTCAGCACGCCAGAAGAAGAGATGCATCAAGCCATCAAGGATCACTTCGCGATCGAAGCACTTGGTGTGCAACCGAGAAGACCTACTACAGATTCAGAAGGAAGAGCACTCACCATCCTAGAAAAAACCTGCAGAAGACTTGAAGACGGTCGATTCGAAGCTGGACTTCTATGGAAGAACGAACAAGAACAGATGCCAGAGAGCTACACGTCTGCCAAGAACCGATTGATCAACATCGAGAAGAAGATAGACAAGGATCCTCAATTGAAGGCAGAATACGGCAAGCAGATCCAGCATCTAATCGACAACAAATATGCAGAAGAAGCACCTGATGGCCAAGAAGACTCTAAGAAATTATGGTACCTCCCCCATTTCTCCGTGGTTCATCCACTAAAAAAGAAGATAAGGATAGTATTCGACGCTGCAGCCAAGTCAAAGGGAAGAAGCCTCAACGACGCTCTACTGCCTGGACCAGATCTACTACAATCGCTCTTCGGTGTACTACTGAGGTTTCGACAGGGACCCTTAGCAGTGGCAGCCGACATTAAGGAAATGTTTCTACAAGTCCGCATCAGGCCAGAAGACAGAAACAGCCTGAGGTTCCTGTGGCGTGGAGATCATCGTGACACACCACCGAAGAAGTATAGGATGACATCAGTCATCTTCGGCGCGACATCATCTCCGAGCACAGCTATCTACGTGAAGAACCGAAACGCAGCGGACTACAAGGAACAGTATCCAGAGGCTACAAGGGCAGTCGAGCTGAACCACTACATGGACGACTACTTGCACAGCTTCCATTCAGCAGAAGACTTCAGAAAAATAATAGCGCAAGTGGACTTCATACACAAAAGGGCGGGCTTCGAACTCAGAGGATGGGCATCAAACCAACCTGAGCTGCTGCAAGGCGTGAAAACTGAGACAACCAAGAAGACAGAAGTGGACCTTGGTGAAAAGGAAGAAAAGACACTAGGACTACGCTGGTTCACAGAAAGGGACTCCATCGGCTTCAGAGCAAACCTCCGAAACACTCCAGAAGAAATAGCCAAGGGTTTCAAGGTGCCTACGAAGAGAGAGGTCACTAGCGCAGTAATGTCAACCTTCGATCCACTGGGATTAGCATCACCGGTCCTCGTCCAAGGAAAGAAGCTGCTTCAGAACATATGGCGAAGCGGCGTCGGTTGGGATGAAGAAATCGAAGAAAGAGAACACGAGGCATGGAAATTATATCTGGAAAAGATGAAGCTACTACAGGACCTTCAGATCCCGAGATGCCTGGCGCCACATCGCACCGAGGGGGAGCTGCACACGTTCACAGATGCGAGCGAAACAGCGTACGCAGCCACGGTCTACTGGAGAACAGAAGATACGAACGGAACATACCACGTCAGCTTGGTGGCGGCAAAAGTACGAGTCACGCCATTGAAGCCGGTATCAATCCCAAGACTGGAGCTACAGGCGGCCCTCCTTGGAAGCAGACTAGCTCATGCAGTAGAAGAAGAAATGGATCTGAAGATTGTGAAGAAGACATTCTGGACGGACTCCAGCATCGTGCTCTCCTGGATCAAGACGGACCCAAGAACTTTCAAAACGTTCGTGGCTCATCGTTTGGCCGAAATAGAAGATCTGACTAAGCCTCAAGATTGGAGATGGGTGCCTACAGCGCAAAACCCGGCAGATGACTCGACACGCGACGTACCAGAGAACTTCAATCACAACCACCGATGGTACACTGGCCCAGAATTCTTAAGAAGAGAAGAAACCTACTGGCCTGAAGCAAGAACATTCAAAAAGGAAACCACCGGCGAAGAGAAGACAACAGACGTCGCAGTAACGGCGAGCATCACTTACCCATCACCAGATCCTGAGAGGTTTTCGTCATGGAAGAGACTTTGGCGAGCCACAGCCAGAGTACTGCAGTTCATACAACTCTGCAGAACGAAAGAAAGGGTTAACGTCAGTAAAGAAGATCCCACCTGGAAAAGGACGAAAGGAACAAAGAAGAAGACAGTCGAGAAACGACCACAGTCTTCAAGAAAGAAGATAGAGAGGAACTACGTACCGTTAAGCACAGACCTACTAGAGCAAGCTGAAACCCTGCTACTAAAAGGAAGTCAAGAGAGAAGCTTCAGAGAAGACATCAAACGTCTGGAACAAGGGAAGCCACTAGAAGGAAGTAGCAAGTTGAAGAAGCTCGACGTGATACTAGAAGAAGGTCTCCTGCGCTTGAAAGGAAGGATCGACGCAATACAGGGTGTGACCAGAGACTACAAGCGTCCCATTGTACTCGACAGCAAGGAAAAGATAACGCGACTTATCCTCGAAGAATTCCACCGCCGTTTCAACCACGGAAACCACGCGACAGTGATGAACGAAATAAGGCAACGCTTCTGGGTACTGGGGTTGAGGTCAGCAATCAAGTCGGTACAGCATCAATGTCAGTGGTGCAAAACGAAGAAAGCAAGACCCCAAGAACTACCAACAGGCAACTTACCCAAGGAGAGATTGATGCACAATAACCCTCCCTTTACGTGCACCGGCATCGACTACTTCGGCCCGATGATCATCACCGTAGCAAGACGTCAAGAGAAAAGATGGGGTGCTCTATTCACATGTTTGACTACGAGAGCTGTGCACATTGAGCTCACTCCTTCTCTCTCCACCGACAGCATGATCATGGCACTACGACGATTCGCCGCAAGAAGAGGAATGCCGAAGACCATCTACTCCGATAACGGGACCAACTTCGTCGGCGCATGTAAAGAACTTAAGGAAGCATTGGACAACATGAAAAAGGAAGACCTCACCTCAGAAGCAGAGAAGATCGGCGTGCGATGGACGTTCATCCCTCCTGGTGCGCCCAACATGGGAGGCGCATGGGAGCGTTTGGTGCGATCAATAAAAACCGCACTGAACGCCACGCTCAACGAAAAACATCCACGAGAGGAGGTCCTACACACCCTCCTATTAGAGGCTGAACACATAGTAAACTCTCGGCCTCTCACCCACCTCTCCGAGAACCTTGAAGAGGAAGCACTCACTCCAAATCACTTCCTCATCGGGCGATCCTGCGGCGCGACGAGAATCGGCAGCTTCGAAGACCACGAGCTCGTGGGCAGGCACACCTGGAAGACAACGCAGCGACTTGCCGACCACTTCTGGCAACGCTGGCTGCGAGAATACCTGCCCACTCTACTGCCGAGGAAGACGACGGGAAGAAGCAGCGCCACGGATCTACACGTCGGAGACGTCGTCCTGATAGTCGACCACAGCCTACCGAGATGCACCTGGCCGCGCGGCAGAATTCAACAAGTGTATCCAGGACCAGACGGGCGGACCAGAATCGTCGACATCGAGACACGAGGTGGAGTGCTGCGAAGACCCAGTTCGAGAGTGGTGCTGTTGGTGCCGGGAGCCTCGCCGAGCCAGGAGGACGGTGCTGCGCACGAGGGGGAGAATGTCGGCGACGAGACCCTATCTGGGCACCAGGGCGCAAGTAGTGACGGGACCGCTACGAAGAAAACGTGAAAAGTAATGATTTCACTTAACTAATTAGAAACCTTTGAGATTATTTGATGTTTTTATACTTCTAATTAGAATGTAAGCTTATAATTGTTATTAGTTTTTGTATTTAAAACCAGTAAGACTGTTTTTTGAAAGGATTTTAGTAAGTGTAGTTTTGTTCAAGCATATTTACGTAACTTGAAAACTCACTTTTTTGTTTGTTATTAGAATTTGATAATTTTTGTTTAAAAGGATAGGTCTCGATGTAAAACGTATAAATCCGTTTGAGTTGTGAAAATCGGACCAGTAGTTTAGGAGTTATAAGGGATTTTCGATAATGAAAATGTGCCAACTCACCTTTTTTGCAATATTATGTTCTAGAAACTTTTTATTGTTTATAATTATGTTAAATATTTAAGCGTAATTAGATTAAGGACTTTGTAAGGAACAACATATATGAAAATTGTACGAAATTAATAAGGAAAATTAAATAAAAAGGGGGCTTGACAGATTTCGGCTAAGTGAAAATAAACACAAAAAAGGGCTCAAAATACACGGTCCCCGTTAAGGTAACGAGAACCGAGTATAAATAGAGCGCGGTTTTGGACCGCAAGTCAGTCGCAGCTCAGCCGTCGAAGAGGCAACACAAGAAAACAAGAAGCCGAAATCTGCAAGCAAATCATCAAGAATTCTTCTTTTATTTCTCCGCCTCCTCGCTGCCCGTCTCCGCCCGTCGCCAGAAGCCCGCCCTAGTAGGTTGTACCACACTACGCATTCAGGGGTGCGTGGGACGTATGTCACCAGCGGAACAAGAAGCATACGTCATTACGTGGGAGACTGTCCCAGGACGGCCGTAGGTACTGGACGTACCCCGGTCGACCGTAACACTTATGTACTATAATATCTCCCGCGCCAAACGCTAGTCTCCACTGAGTTTGGTCGTCATGGCCGATCAAATCAGATTTTTAATTAAGCAGAGAACTATATCCATAGGCAATTGGTACTTAATTAATCCACCAAGCGAGGTGATCATTGTGTTATTTGTGGCTAAAATAACCTTCCTTATCTGCACCCTAATTGCTTAAGACACTATCAATTACAATCTGAATAATTTTGAAGGATATTGCTAATCCATTACGTCATATGTTTGAAAAATTGTCTTCTCAACAATGTAAATAACGCATTGAATGTTGTTGAACTGTCAAAATGAAAGCGATTGCTACTGATAGTGTGTTACGCAATTACCCCGCAGGTCACTCAGAATCATCGTTGTTTTAACAACAACTACTATTTCATTTAGCCCTAGATAACCTACAAAGTCTAGAATCAATAAACACAGCCGCTTCCCAACACAAAAAAAAACTTGAGAGGTGTCAAAGGACACCCGGATGGAACGAAGTTCCTTTCGATTAATTAATGAAGGAATTGTAATAAAATTTTATTTTTTTTAAGTCTAATATTTTTTTTTTATTATTAACAAATAAAAAAACACAGACAAAAAAAAACTGGCTTGCTTTCTATAAGAGAGAGAGAGAGAGACAGACAGAGAAACACTCGCACGCCGCACGGCTTACAACTAAGTATAGCAAAAAGTGTCGTTCCAACTTTTGGTGTTAATTTTTTCCGTCTAGCCCCCTTTCGCAACGCGCGATAAGGAACTTCGTTCCAAAAAATCTTAGAAAAATATCGCGAGAGTTCATCACAAATTACTAGTACCTACCGATGTTCCGTCGAGTGTGAAATATAAAATAAATTCGTAATAAAATTTGCGAGACGAGACAAGACGCGAGCCGCGCGAGGCACTGGGTGCGAGGCAAGGCGCGAGGCGTGTCAAAGCTTAGGAATACACTACACTTGATTTAGCGAGACATTCCGCGTTTGGCTAATTTGACTACGCCCCGGTTCTTGGGATCAAGATGTAGCTACTTTTGGATGTGACAACCGAAACGTATCTATATTTTATTCATTTTTAGGGTTCCGTACCCAAAGGGTAAAAACGGGACCCTATTACTAAGACTTCGCTGTCCGTCCGTCTGTCTGTCACCAGGCTGTATCTCAAGTACCGCGATAGCTAGACAAATGAAATTTTCACAAATTGTGTAGGTATTTCTGTTGCCGCTATAATAACAAATACTAAAAACAAAATAAAATAAATATTTAAGGGGGGCTCCCATACAACAAACACGATTTTTTTGCCCTTTTTTGCTCGATATCAATAATGGCAACAGGTAGGCACTTGAAATATTCACAAAATACTCAGTTGTATTATTGTATTATTATTTTTACTTTAATAATAAATAATTAAAATAAAATAAATATTTAAGGGGGGCTCCCATACAACAGACGTGATTTTTATAGATAATGGTACGAAACCCTTTGTACGCGAGTCCGACTCGCACTTAGCCGGTTTTTTTTTGTGGTTAGTATAAGAACTTTATCTTCATTATTCATCCAAAGCCAGACATCACCCACTACTGAGCATAGGCATCTGTTTTCTTGTGCCTAATCCCCATGCTCCTGCAGTGCATGTTTGGGTCTCATGTTACAGGGGACGAATCTGCCCACCAACCAGATTTCGAGCTGCTACTGAGAAATTTCTGATGGGAGAAAATCCTTTAACACTGCCCGAACCCAGGGCCCCAGGGTTTTCTTGGGGAGTTTGTAGCGACATTTCTCCTTGCCAGCTTAAAGCACTAGGAATTGGTGAAGGGCGGGCGTTTTTCGGGACTGTCTTATGTAATTTTGACGTTCAAAAAGTGCTGATTCTCAGCCTAGTTTGAATAAATTACTTACTTTTTATTTTTTTGTGAACACTAGACCGACGAGGCAGTCAGACTGTAAAAGCAAAAGATGATCTTATCAGCCCATAATGTTCCCACTACTGGAACACAGGCCTCCTCTCGGTGGAGGGAGTGGGCCGAAATCCACCACGCGGGCCCAGTGCGGGTTGGTAGAGGTCACATGTCTTCGAAATTTTTATTCTAGGTCATGCCGGTTTCCTCACGATGTTTTCCGTCATCGTATTGAAAGCACTAGTGATGTACACAAAGTAAAGCGCCGGTCTGGGTTCGAACCTACGCCCTACAACTCGTTGGCCGTTACCACTGGGCCAACACTGCTCTTACAAGATGATAAATGGGACAATTTTGTACCTCATCCATATTCAATTTGCATTCTATCTCGATGTCAGTCGACCCGGCAGACGGCTGATTGCCAAGCTCTTATATTTATCAAATAAATATTGAATCATTTCATTTGCTTCATTCTGCGGCCAGACTCTGTTTTTTGACGTTTACAAGACTTGCTTGTATCTTGGAGGGACAATTTATTACTTGTACAGACGCCAGCACATCAAGCTACTACAATCTGTCAAATTTCTTTAATAGATTTTCAACTTTATCGCTAAAGCATTAAGGTTCAAGATTGATTGGGAAAATTTGACAGTTTCGGGTAGTTTGATGTGCTGGCGTCTGTACAATACGTGACAAGTTACGTAAATATACTCTGTCCACTAGGTTAACCGTTTTTTGACAGCTGCCTTAGAAGGAACTATCCCACATTACGTAAAGGTTAACTTTAAAATGCGTCATAAAATAAATATACAAACTGCCTTATCTTATTGAATTATGATATTTATGACTTCATAAAGACATTATAATACCGTACGTGCACCAATTTTGACAAAAAAATATATAATTGTTATGCGTATTCCATCTGTCAAAAAACGGTTTACATTTAGGTGTAGCTTCTTTAGAAGCCGGTCATCTATGAATTTACTGGACAGGGACACAAGGTATATTTTTATAAAAAAAAAAACACTTACAGAAAACTCACTCTATCCTATAAGCATAATCAGCCTACTGCCACAGGCCACAGCTGGACACAGGCCTCCGCTCTGTGAAAGTGAGTGGCCATAATCCACCACGCGGGCTCAGTGCGGGTTGGTGGATCACACATTTTTGCGATTTTTTTTTTTGTTCTGGGACATGCCGATTTTCTCACGATGTTTTCCTTTACCATTATGAGAGATCTATCCTACTTGAAAATAATTATCTTAAACTTTATCCTTATTGCCCCTCACCATCTACCTAGCCTTTTCCCAACTATGTCGGGGTCGGCTTCCAGTCTAACCGGATGCAGCTCAATACCAGTATTTTACATGGAGCGACTGCCTACCTGACCCACAACCCAGTTACTGGGTAATACGATACCCCTTGGTAAGACTGGTTGTCAGACTTTCGGGCTTCTGACTACCTGTAACGACTGTCAAAGATCCACGAATGACAGCCGGCCGGGACCAACGGCTTAACATGCTTTCCGAGGCACGTAGGATTTCGGCATGTAAAGATGATCACCCATCCACAGACCACCCACAGCAAGCGTAGCTTAACCTGATCGATCGACCTATGCAGCTGTTATTATTTAGCCACGGGCCCCTCATCCTTATTACTCCTTAAAATTTCAAAACAATGACATGTTTCCTTACAAAATGTCGCAGTATGCCCTACGCACTAATAAAACACTAACGATCAACAGTATCGAGCAGGGAATTGAAATTCGAATATCTAGCCGTCCCTTTTCCTCACACGATGGCACAGTATCTCTGTCCCCCTCTTTAATTAACCCCTGTCAGTTTAGATGGAAAGACACTTGACGCGGCCGCAGTGACTCTGCCAATTGGCGGGAAACTTGTGAAGAGCTTGCAGTCCTTATTACGTAAATGATGGCAACAATCTCTATTGTTCGGTGGCTTTTATTAAAGATGGATAGGAATCGCCATGGTCGTCATCGTCATGATAATGAGATGTGGTTTTTTAACCGATTTCTAAAAAAAAGAAGATGTTACGCATTCGGCGACTTTTTTATACGGATTTAAACATTGAGATATACTTACTAAGTTTTAACCATACGCTTTCAACAGGTTTTGCCCATAAAAATAACTCTGAATAAACCTCAGGACATGTTGGGCAACATGTCCTGAGGTTTATTCAGAGTTTTTTTTTTTTGTCCCTACGACACTATGTGATAGCGACCGTTTTCGAGGGTCCATTATTGAGTGTTCAAGTCACCACCTGCCATTATATCTGTCTAATTTATATAGAACATTGATCAGGCAGGGGCTATAGTTTTTCCATAGTCCTACATAGATAACCAGTTCACTTTAGCCACCCAAACCCATAACCCAATATCTTTGTTTCCATATCTTGCAAAAGTCCTACACCAACCGGGGGTTGTCCTTGGGTGCACATGCACAGTGCGAACAGGGATAATCGTCGGTTGCTGCCTCATTTCATTGAAAACAGCTAACGGGCCTCTGCGAGTTGGCTTCGGCCCCTCGTAGGCCTTCCAAAGGTCCGGGACCCCAGGGTCCCGACATATGTCAAGGACTCTGAATAAAAACCATAATTATGACTTATACCTAATTATAGTTTAAACTCTAAATACAGATACTTACCTTCTAATCTATTTTATTTATTTATTTATATTATTTATATATACTTTATTGTACACCACAAAAATACATAGCATAAAAAATACATGAAACACTACAAAATATACAATGGGCGGCCTTATCGCATTACTGCGATCTCTTCCAGGCAACCTTAGAATGGACAGACCTATTTTCTATATCTACTAATTATAAAAAGATAAAAGAATATTAAAAAAAAAAGAAAAAGGTCAGAATGAACGCTAAGTACAGCGAGACGTACAACAAAGAGCGCACAAAGTGTAGTCGTAGTCATAGTAATTTATTAATTAACAATCATTTGTATCTGAATTTACGTAAAATAAATAGCACAGTAATAATAGTTCGCGTTATTGCAATAATGCAGCCGCAACATAACCAAAAACGAAATAGGTAATACCGCAAATCAGAAAATAGAATTTCAGTACCTAACCTCAAAAAATATGGTCTTCTAATGAACGAATGTCCATTGCCATTGAGTAAACAATATCATAATGACAACACATAACACGTAATCAGCGAACACGGCTTTTGAAGTTTGTTGTGCACTTTGAGCGGGACTGCGGGAAGCCGTAGGAAGTATGTATGTACCTACAATCCCGGAGATGCTGCATCATTACCATTACGACGTTATAACTTAAGCCGCTTGATAGGATTCCAAATCAATATAAGGGCTGATTTTACCAACGCCAGATAATTTTATCGGAGGAATAATTTTGAATTTTTATCAGTTTTTTCATACAAAAACTGTCAGACGTCAATTTTATTCCACGCATAAAAGTTTTCTGGCGTTGTAAGAATCAGCCCTTATATTGATTTTATTTCACATAAGCCTACATGGGCACTTATGAAACGCCATCGCCAGAAGCTAGGTGCACGGTTCTAAAAGGTTACATGCTCTGTGCACGCTTTTAAAATAACAATAATATTTACAATGCTTCAAATACACTGTTAGTTGGTATGGGAGGACCGTTTAGGTATGTGTCAACTGTATGCAGTCGTTATAGTGTATATAGTTATGTATAAAGCGAGTCATACCTACTTTTCTATTCTATTTTTTACTAGTTGGTTCGACAGACGCTGCCCTGTCCAAATTTCAATAACTAATACAAAACCCTGTAGAAAAGAAGACGTTCAGTTTTTCCCGAGTTTGAAATTTTCCGGAAAACTTCTTTCAATATTACAATCATTATTATTATTTATATACCACTTAGCACTTAGTAAGCGACAAAATAGGAACCTTAGGCGGCAGAAATAATTATCTATATCTTATCTATACTTATAATAAATCTGTAGAAGTGAAAATTCTGTACATTGAAAATATCAAAAAAATAAATGGCAGGGGGTGTTACTAGACCGACACCGAACCCAAAAATGTGATTACAAAAATTTTTGTCTGTCTGTCTGTCTGTCGGTCTGTCTGTCTGTCTGTCTGTCTGTCTGTCTGTCTGTCTGTCTGTCTGTTTGTTCAGGCATCACGCAAAAACTACCGGTTCGATTACGATGAAACTTGGTATAATTATTCTTTAATATCCCGGGCACCACACTGGGTACTTTTTATCCCGGAAAAGTATATACAATAAAAAACAAACTTAATTTTGCGGTTCGATCCCTGGACCGATTACTGAACCAACCGCAAATAATAAGTTTGTCGTAGGTTACGTCACCCGCAGTATCATCTGTGCGACCTTTTTATTCCTTTTAGTTTTTAGAGTTATTTAGGTTTAATTTTATAAGTCGTAGGTATAGATTTTAATTTTAAAGTATAGGTAGTATATTTGATAGTGTACGTAGTGACCGTAGGTTATTTTATAATACTGTTAGGTAGGATTAGTCATTCGTATAGATATTAGTTTTTAGGGATTTTGCTTATTTATTGAGTTTAGATTAGTTATCATCAGAAATAGGTTTATTTAGGTAGGTTATTTTTTTTTAATTAGGTAGGTAATTAGGTAAATATATCATATAGGTAGGTACCCTCTTAATCACCACTAATGAGACACAATTGGTTTTTAACCGACTTCTAAAAAAGGAGGAGGTTCTCAATTCGGATGTTTGTATTTTTTTTTTTTTTATGTTTGTTCGCGCATAACTCCGTCGCTTGCCAACCGATTTGAAAAATTCTTTTTTTGTTGGAAAGGGTATACTTCCCAAATGGTCCCATAGAAATTTTATCAAAAACGGTTTCGTACTTTGGTTTTTAAACCAAAATTACTGGTAAAAATTACAACTAAAAAGTGAAAAATAAAAACTTTTTTGCAAAAAAAAACAACCGACTTCCAAAAACGACACTACAAAGAGAAAAATAACTTTAATTTCGGAAGTCGGTGGCAAACAACCAAAATGCGAGCCCAACGACACCGACTTCCGAAATTAAAGTTATTTTTCTCTTTGTAGTGTCGTTTTTGGAAGTCGGTTGTTTTTTTTTGCAAAAAAGTTTTTTCTATTGTAATTAGCCACAAAGGGCCCGCGAGATGGACGGCATCCTGGGGAAGCACATACATTTTATCCTGTTAGCACGTTCCCGTGGGGTAATTTCCGACATCCACGCGGGCGAAGCCGCGGGCAGAAGCTAGTACTTATAATAAATCTGTAGAAGTGAAAATTCTGTACATTGAAAATATCAAAAAAATAAACAGCAGGGGGTGTTACTAGACCGACACCGAACCCAAAAATGTGATTAAAAAAATTTTTGTCTGTCTGTCTGTCTGTCTGTCTGTTTGTTCAGGCATCACGCAAAAACTACCGGTTCGATTACGTTGAAACTTGGTATAATTATTCTTTAATATCCTGGGCACCACACTGGGTACTTTTTATCCCGGAAAAGTAAATACAATAAAAAACAAACTTAATTTTGCGGTTCGATCCCTAGACTCGATTACTGCACCAACCGCAAATAATAAGTTTGTCGTAGGTTAAGTCACCCGCAATGGAGTTCATTTTTATTCCTTTTAGTTTTTAGAGTTATTTAGGTTTATTTTTATATAAGTTGTAGGTAGGTATAGATTTTAATTTTAAAGTATAGGTAGTATATTTGATAGTGTACGTAGTGACCGTAGGTTATTTTATAATACTGTTAGGTAGGATTAGCCATTCGTATAGATATTAGTTTTTAGGGATTTTGCTTATTTATTGAGTTTAGATTAGTTATCATCAGAAATAGGTTTATTTAGGTAGGTAGGTATTTAATTTTCTGTTATTGAGTTTTTTTTTTTAAATTAGGTTGGTACTTAGGTAAAGGTATCATATAGGTACCCTCTTAATCACCACTAATGAGACACAATTGGTTTTCTATTGTAATTAGCCACAAAGGGCCCGCGAGATGGATGGCATTCTTGGGAAGCACATGGGTACATTTTATCCTGTTGGCACGTTCCCGTGGGATAATTTCCGACATCCACGCGGGCGAAGCCGCGGGCAGAAGCTAGTGTATAATAATAACATAACTTGCATTGCATAAGTGCGATTCTGTAACCATATCGCCGTGAAAACTTGGGTGAAGTGGGCGTGGAGTGAGCTGTCATTCCAACTAATAAGAATTAAGGGTGCTACACACATGTTAGGGTCGGCTTATTTGGTTCGGTAGTTTTGGGTAATAAATACGACTCGCTGAATAATGTTCTGGACGGCTCGGCACAATTTGAGCTAAGCCCAGCGTCTTTTCCTGAAAATATTATTCATCTACACTAGCGATCCGCCCCTGCTTCGCACGGAACGCCACCTATTAAGTCCAAAACTATTCTTACTTTCAAGCTTGTAAGCTTGAAAATAAGAATAGTTTTCATTCAGAAAAATTCAATGAAATCGGTTGGATGGTTTCAGAGATTAGCGTGTCCGAACATAGTGATACATGATTTTCATATATTAAGACATTCCATTTTTCCGCCAGGCTGTACATTATTCTGAGCTGACAATTGTGTAGCACCCCTTATGTGCAATTTGCACAATACATTATTCTAATCGCTTGGTCAATTATTTTGTATTGTACTTACTCGTACGTATAAAAATTGTCCAACAACTATATTTATACTTATATTATAAAGAGGTAAAATTTGTTTGTATGTATGTAGGAGGTAATCTCCGGAGTTAATGATCCAAATCTAAAAATGTTTTCACTGGTTGAAAGCTACATTATGTGTGAGTGCTATTCTATTATATCCTACTATATTAGTCGTATATTATATTAATTATAATATTATAAACGTGAAAGTTTGTAAGGATGTATGGATGGATGTTTGTTAACCTTTCACGCAAAAACTACTGAACGGATTTGGAAGAAATTTGGCACACAGGTGGTAACATAGGATACTTTTTATCCCGATATTCCCACGGGATCGAAACTAATGCGGGTGAAACCGCGGGGCGCAGCTAGTAGGCTATAAATTGTGTTTAAGTACATCATGCATTTTAGCTGATATATCACAACTTTTGTCTAGCAAGTCGGAAAGAAATACCTCTTAAAACAGAATTATTTGCATGCGCTGCCTAAACAGTTGTAAGTATATAACTACTCGTAAAAACTATGTATGGCAATCGTCCGCCTTAAATAGTTCTACAAAAAAGTCCGCAACACCATATTTCTATCTTTTATATTTTATCTTATACTTTTATGTTTTCAAATAGTAAATTATACACCAAGAGGCTAAAGTTGTGTCTTATGTCACGGGCGTCATATTGAATCTCGAGCGCAATGAAGGATTCGGGATTTAATTAACTCACGAGCGAAGCGAGGGAGTTAATACAAGAATCCTGAATGCAGCGAGGGATTCAAGCTAGCCCCGGGCCAAGGCACCTTTAGCCTAGAGGAGGATACTCTACTTTTTACACCTACTGTGAGAAAATAATAGCCATAGTACGAAAAACAAAGTATTTATTAAATAAACAAACAGTAAGAATAACATATTTGTTGATAAATTTAAAGTTTAAATGCCAAAAGTTCGCGCCTTTATTGTGTCTACCAATAAGTAGCCAAGACATGATCAATTCGATTTTCAAAAAAAAAAGTCTCTTCTACGGTTTTGTCGTGTGTGTCTATTAATATCACTCTCATGGAAGAGGCGTTTGTGTAAACTAAGCTTTATACAGGGCTGGTGGAATGGTTTTGGATGATTGGCTGTACAGACGCCAGCAGGTCAAGCTACCCGAAACTGTCAAATTTTCTCCGTCAACCTTGAACCTTAACGCTTTAGCGATAAAGTTGAAAATCCATTAAAGAAATTTGACAGATTGTAGTAGCTTGATGTGCTGGCGTCTGTACCTATGCATTTTGAATTTAGAACGTCATTGGAGACGCTCGTGAAAATAGAGTATTTTTGATAAAATATAATAAATAGACTGTAGTATAGATAGGTTTTATTATTTATTTATTTGCTCACAAAATCCACAGCAATCCTTGCGCAGTTTACTTAAAATAAATTAACTAATGTTACAGCCAATTACTATTACGGTATTACGGCGCGGTACGGTATTTGTTATTATTAATGCCAGTTTTAATGTTATTCCATTCCTTTTAAAAAATGGTTCGTAGTTATCTAATTATTTTTACAATATTATGTTTTCGAAAACATGGCAACGATATGAAGAAGCAGTCGTTATGATTTTGTAGGAAATCGAGAATATCATCCACGCGTAGTAAGGGTATCGAGAATAGCTTTCCTCTTTCTGGCACCAAAGGGTGTTTTTTAGTACAGACGCCAGCACATCAAGCTACTACAATCTGTCAAATTTCTTTAATAGATTTTCAACTTTATCGCTAAAGCGTTAAGGTTCAAGGTGGATTGGAAAAATTTGACAGATTCGAGTAGCTTGACCTGCTGACGTCTGTACTATCCTGCCAATTTAGCTGAGCATGTGAGATTCCAAATTCAAATCACATTATTGACCAGCGGGTCATAATGAAATCCAGTACATTATTGAACGGCTGTGCCCCCGGCCACTAATGACTCACTTTAGGTTAAAGTTACTTGACATATAATTTGACATTTTCGAGCAGGTGGTGTGAAAATGTATTTTTTTTTTTAAACGCTTTCGTTTGGATGAAAATATATTTTAACGGTTAATCGTGATCTGGCCCGTATATGCGACTGGAGCAAGAGATATGGACTTATGGTCAACCCCATAAAGACGCAGGTTGTAGTGGTGGGCAGTTCCAGGATGATCTCTAGAATCAACTGGACGACCCTTCCCCAAGTTTCTTTTGACAACTCAGTGGTTCCCATAAGCGATAAAGTGAAAAACTTAGGGATATTTATTGATAAGACCTTCTCTTGGACTGCCCAGCTACAGGAAGTTAGCCGCAAGCTATTTGCATCCGCCGCGTCTTTGAAGAGATTGCGTAATTTCCTACCGACTGCCACCAAGATTGCGCTTGCACAATCACTTCTTCTACCCATCCTTGACTATGCTGATGCCAGCTATCTTGATCTTACCCAAGACCAACTAGATAAACTTGAGCGGCTTCAAAATTTTTGTATAAGATTCATATTCGGTTTGCGCAAATATGACCATGTTTCTGAATTTCGTGTGAAGCTCAAGTGGTTACCAATTCGCCTTCGCCGGAATGCTCATATTCTTTCCCTTCTATTTAATGTGCTCTTTTCCCCTTCCACCCCTCTCTATCTCAAGAAACGTTTTCAGTTTCTTTGCCTCCCAGACGAAATTGTTAAGATCATCAGATAACTTGAAGCTCAAAATGCCAATGCATTCCACAACTTTCCTTGATAAATCCTTTACTGTCCAGGCCGCTCGTTTGTGGAATGCATTGCCAGTTGAAATAAAAGGCGCGCAGTCGTTACAGGTGTTCAAAACACTTGTAAAGGAGCACTACTTGTCGTTGTGATCTTATTGTGCTAACTGCAATCATCTACAGTCTTCTTTTATTTTTCGTTGCTTGTATATATGGTATGTATGTATTTATGGTAGGTATGTATGTATGTATTTATGTATCTATAATTTTGGATATGTATATATTTGTGTATCTATTTTAGTAAATAGTATACATTATGTTTGCACCAACGACAGTCCCATTTTATGTCCAGGAAAATCACTGTCCATTCTAAGGTTGCCTGGAAGAGATCGCAGTAATGCGATAAGGCCGCCCATTGTATATTTTGTAGTGTTTCGTGTATTTTTTATGCTATGTATTTTTGTGGTGTACAATAAAGTATATATAAATAAATAAATAAAATATATTTTTTTAAAATTTCAGTCCATATCAAAATAAATTATTTTATGACCACAAGGACATTATAGAGAGAAGATTTGCCCGTTACAGTATGTCAATTGGTCATATAGGTAGTTTCGGAGATAATAGAAAATTACTAAAACGCAAAATGCCGCTAAAACATTCACGATTGCAACTTTCATTCATACCGCATGCTTTGTGCAGACGTTTTATCCATAGATGGCGTTGTACAAATACATCATTTTTCTGACTCGCGATGTTCATACTTTACGCGGTGTCGGTATTGTCTTTGAGTGATGGAAATTGGTTAAATGTCGTTGTATTGATTTCTATTCGTTTTGGTTGTTTTAAATACTTCGTTTCTTCGCCTTTTCGTAATTCTGGTTTACGATAGTTTCTAACTATCTCAAGTTAGTATGCACACATAAGCAAAATAGGTCCAAAAGAGCTTTTAATGACTGCCTGCTGTATTTCACTTTGGACTATACCCTGTCCATTAGGTAAACCGTTTTTTGACAGATGGAACTAGTGATTGCAGCAACACACGTACGGTATTATAATGTCTGTATAGTAAGAAGCCTATAATTCAATAAGATAAGGCAGTTTAAATATTTATTTTATTACGCATTTTAAAGGTAACTTTAACGTAATCTGGAATATGTACAGACGCCAGCACATCAAGCTACTACAATCTGTCAAATTTCTTTAATAGATTTTCAACTTTATCGCTAAAGCCGTAAGGTTCAAGGTTGATTGAGAAAATTTGACAGTTTCGGGTAGCTTGACCTGCTGGCGTCTGTACGTTCTAAGACAGCTGTCAAAAAACCGTTAACCTAATGGACAGGGTATAAAGGAATATACTCGATTTGAATAAAAACAATACGTTATTTTATCTTTTTATTCATTTTAAATTGTATAGGTATCTGATTACGTTAAACTTACATGTATAAAATAAAACATGTATATCAGAACCGCGGGTGTACCTACTTTTCAGATCTGCCTAAATTTATTGTAGTAAAAGTACACCCGCGGTTTTGACATACAAACATAATAAAACACTGGAATGATAATAATATATTTTTTATAAAAATTGTATGTATGTATACTAATATATTTTTTATAATACAAAATTGTCTAAATATTTTTACTACCTACTTATTATTTATGATTGTCATATATTTTTATTATTTATGATTGTCATATATTTTATAAGGAACTCATAGTTTACATTTATCAGCCTAATTTTCTTCCCACTGCTGGGACCCAGGCCGGCTCTCTGTGAGAGGGAAGGGGCCGTAATCCGCCTTGCTGGCCCAGTTTGGGTTTACGGACTTTCCATGTCTTCGAATCGTTTGTTTAAGGACATGCCGGTTTCCTCACGATGTTTTTCTTCGCCAGTATAGTGTATTCTGAAGTCTTAAGAACTAAATAGTTGCGTAATGAATAATACAAGAAAAAAACTGAACCGACGGGGTGGCAGGGACATCGATGCTTAAACTGTCACCATAAATTCAGCACATGATTCTCAAAATCGGCTGCTTTATAGGCAAGTGCAATACCTATGTGGTCAAAATGTATGGAACAGCTTGTTTTTTAATACTCGACCATTACTTTCAACGCAGGGGGGTTTAGAATCATGTGCTGAATTCATGGTTGCAGTTGGCGCGTCGTCGTCCCTGCCACGTATAACTGACATGTATAACTTATATATGTGGCAGGGACAACGACGCGCTTATACGACGACGACACTTATACAGTATAAGTGTAAGACGGATTTATATCATATAGATTATTATATCATATCATATCATATAATTCTGTAAATACATTTTGTTACGGCCGCGAATCATATTTTAATCAACGTACAACTTAGTACTGTCCA
Organism: Apamea anceps; assembly: GCA_951799955.1. Classification (NCBI taxonomy): domain Eukaryota; kingdom Metazoa; phylum Arthropoda; class Insecta; order Lepidoptera; family Noctuidae; genus Apamea; species Apamea anceps. The sequence continues at coordinate 1,356,289 of OX637524.1, read as the reverse complement.
GCAAATTGCAAAAAACGTAAGAAAATTTGAATTTCGCGGGCTACCTTGGAGCATCCACCTTAAAGTTCGTAATCTGCTAAATTCTTAATGGCGATCATTGGTCGGTCAATGGTGTCGTAATAGAATTGTGTCCTAATGACATTGTCGTATTGCCATTATTATAAAACCCGTTAGTAGAAATGATCTTCGAAAAACTACCACTACTTTATTTATGCCAAATTTCATTTATATATATTTTTACATATTATTTATTAGTGTTATAGACAAGTCAAGTGTTTTATGTAGGTAAGTCAGTCATTCATTTATCATTATGTACGAGATTACCATTCTATGCCATTTCTTTCAATGGAGTGTCAGTGGTTGACCACTGGAAAGTCATGATGACGTCATTATGATAGTAGATTACCAAACTTGTCAAAATCAATTATGAAATCAATGATAGACCATTCTGACACTATTGTAATAGCAGACTTGGGGCCCAGAACGGCTGGACCGATTTGGCAAATTTTTAAAATGTTTGCAATAGTCCGAATCAGGTTCTTACGGAGAGAAAAAATTGAAAAATTGCCGGGAAAATTCAGGAAAACTGAAAGTGCATTTTCTATGGGATTTTTTTTATGAATTATTGTAATCTGGGCAGGACAACGGCTGTCGGGTCAGCTAGTATAAAATATATGTGTAATGCGAACATACGAAGATTCATTTAACTAAGCATTACGAGAAACAGGTGTACATGGTGTTTGACAGGTAAACAACACCAGCGACGATGCGACACCTAGCGGGATAAATCGATAGTGTCTCTCATATTCCTCAGCTATAAGGCCAACACTGACGTTTAGTGATACATCTTAACTAATATTATAAATACGAAAGTAAGTTTGTTTGTTACCTTTTCACGCCTAAACCACTGAACCGATCATCCTGAAATTTTGCATATACGTTGTCAGGTGTACAGAAATGGACATAGGGTACCTTTCATCCCGAAAAACAGTGCTGTTCTCGAGGAAAACAACAATACCGTTATTATGATAATAGATGGCGCCACGTGTCTTTCGATTGCGGTAATAAGTTTTCGTGGGATAATTTCCGACCTCCACGAAGGCGAAGCCGCGGTGCAAAATCTAGTCGTATATATTGAATACTACTTATTTATATTTTGTGCGTTAGCGTTCCTGGCAAGATTATCATAGGAAGGTAAAATCATGTTATCACCATATTAATACTGTATTTTTTAAGGCTAATGAGATTATAAATAGGTACTGAATTTAACAGTAGACATTCCCAACCGTGGACTCGTGGCTTAATAATAACAGCCGCACGGGGCGATCGAAGGTTAAGCTACGCTTGCCGAGGCCAGTCTATGGATCGGTGACCATCCAAAGCCGCTCCTCGGAAGCTCCGTGCCTCGGAAAGCGCGTTTAACAGTTATTCCTCGGTGATCTTTGACAGTAGTTATGGGTAGTCAGAAGCCCGAAAGTCTGATAAGCAGACCCCCCCCTAGTCTTACTAAGGGGTATCGTATTACCAAGTAACTGGGTTGTGGAGGTCAGATAGGCAGTCGTTCCATGTAAAATAGTGGTATTCAGCTGCATTCGTTTATACCGGAAGCGTCGGCTTCCAGTATAGTTGAGAAAAGGCTCGACTGATGATGATGATGATGGGGACATTTCCAACCACTTCAGCCCCGCTCTGATAACGCTGAAGTAGAACATTGATAAAGTGGCAAAACAATACATGTAAACTATCTAAGATTGGATATTCAAGTATAGTAGCTGTACTTGAAAAACTAATCTTGAACAACACATGCAATAGAAAATGCTAGCACCCCCTGATATGTATAGATGTATGTATGGACAGGGTGTTGTGGCGCCTCCGGTAGCCTGGGAGAGGCCTATGTCCAGCAGTGGACTGCAATAGGCTGAGTTGTATAGATACCCAGGTACAATCCGTGAGATTGTCAGTAAGCGTTAGCCAGGCGTTGCTTGCCTTCCTTAAGGAGCTGGGGTGCATCTAATAATCGATTTTGACCAGCCCGTATTACCGATAGAATAGAATAGAATTAAAAACTCTTTATTATGTACACCATATAAACTACAGACACAAATATATAAATGTTACAAAGGGTGACACAATGGGCGGTCTTATCGTTAAGCGCCATCTCCACGGGCGAGAGAATCGTGGCGATAGTCTCACCGTACCATCTAATTCTCGCCGCGATGATATCGTCGTGCGGAGACACGTTCTATAGAAACACGTGGCACGACGATAATGTCGCCGCGATTCTTTCGCTCGTGGAGACGGCCCCTAAGAGCCATCTTTTAAAGACAACCTTTGGATGAATTAAAAATAAGGAGAGACAAATAAAATAATGTAGGTGTGTGGTCCATTTACATAATACCGATTACCTATGTATTAGATCTATCTAATTAAAATTAATCTTATCTTTGCATAGTATTTAAACTTCAGTATTCAATCATAGATAATTTACTGCCACTTAATCAATTATCTACTTTAGCGTTATGAGCTCTGAGTTGATTTACGCAGTTTAAAAAATAAAGTTTATATGTATCCCATGTCGACACAGTGCTTGACATTGTTCGCTTCCCTTAGTCTCCCTTCCTTAGTTTTGAAAGGTCCCATTTGCCAGACGTCATCAATGTTCATCTTTTGGTCGCCCTGTAACAGAATCTTATGTTGTGCAAATAAGGTACCAATTTCATTTTTCTACATAGGAGGCTTATAAACAGCCATACTTTTATGATGTTTTCTGACTTGGATGTTATGCATAACAGCATAAACAGCCTATACTGTTCCCACTGCTGGGACACAGGCCTCCTCTCTGTGAGAGGGAGTCGGCCGTAATCCACCACGCGGGCCCAGTGCGGGTTGGTAGATGCCACATGTCTTCGAATTTTTTGGTTCTAACACATGCCGGGTTCCTCACGATGTTTTCCTTCACCGTTTTGAGAGCAGTGGTGATGAAATTAAATACACAAAGTACCTGGGTTCGAACTCACGACCTACAACTTGTAAGTCGCGGCCGATACCACTGGGACACTGGGATGTCATGTAAGTATTTGAAAGTAGAAAAGGAAACCTCATACAATTTATTTGCTTCGTCCATATTATGGCCCAAAACATTTATCTTATTATTCCTTCTGACTTCCACAGCTGGAAGTACGACTTCCACAGCTGGAAATAGGCCTCCCCAAGCAATTACACATAATTACATCATCGGACTGATGACCTGATAAACGTTATACAGGGTGGCAGCGACGCGCAAGCCGTTACTGTTATAACGAAAATTTCTACGCTCGGTGGTCTACACTAATGTGCTGAATTCATGGTTACAGTTTGCGCGTCGATGGAGGGGCCCGTGGCTGGGCGACCATCTTTACATACCGTGACTCCTCCGTGCCTCGGAAAGCACGTTAAGCCGTTGGTCCCGGCTGTCATTCGTGGATCTTTGACAGTCGTTACGGGTAGTCAGAAGCCCGAAAGTCTGACAATCAGTCTTACGAAGGGTCAAGGGTCTTATCGTATTACCCAGTAACTGAGTTATGGAGGTCAGATAGGCAGTTGTTCCATATAAAATACTGGTATTCAGGTGCATCCGGTTAGACTGGAAGCCGACCCCAACATAGTTAGGAAAAGGCTAGGCAGATGATGAGTTTGCGCGTCGATGTCCCTGCCACCTTGTATACCTCGTTATTAACAGATAAATTAAATTGAAATCAAATGATTACCTTCATTTCCATATTCACAGCATCTTCCGGGGCCAGAATGATGAACGGCGTCGATTCGAAACTGAACGCCAAACCGAAGTAGGAGTATTTCTTGATTTCACTCATGAACACCTCCCAAGAGTACACCTTGTCGGGGTCACTGCCTAGAGCACTGACCTGACTGGACAGAACCTCATAGTAGTACTTCAACAAGTCGTCATAATGTTCTTCTCTCAAGTCCTGAGAGGTACACGCATATATCATGAACGCCAAGTCAAGCACGGGCGAGGCACATCTAGTCAGTTGGAAATCTATTATTTTTGCGTCAACTGGTCTACCTCCCACGTATTTGTAGAGGAAATTATTCGTCCAAGAGTCTCCGTGTGAGATCACACCCCTATTCGTAGTCTTAGTAGCGGCAGCGACCATGTCCTGATACCTCTCGGGGACGGCGAACTTCTTTATCTTTTCCACGTATATTGAATCTGGATACTCTTTTTCTACCGCATCTATCGCTATTCCTGAGATCCTTTTCCAAAATCTTGAATACCAACTCCACAGTCGATCGTCATAGTACAGCTCTGTAATTTGCCTCCTTATGCTGTCGAACTCTTCGGGTTTCTGGTCTTTCATGGCGAAGGACAGAGCGTGGAACTGTGCCAGCACTTTGAAAGTCAGCTTGCAGTGTTCAATGTCGATGCCTTCCTGACGCACGGCGCATCTGAAATTTTCGACATTCGCATCCTCCAGACATAGCACATCGTTGGTCCCGTCGGAGTACGTCAGGAACAGCTTGGCGTACTTATCAAAAGGGTCCTTCACATCTTTCGTAGACTGGAATGCCAGTAGAGCTGGTAGAACTTTCTCGTAGAAATTGATTTCGTTGTTAAAGAACTCGTGGCTTCTAAACGTCAGCCTTCGAGAAACGCTCTTTGGGATGTTCTTGAGTATAACTTGGATGTGATTGGCGACATTGTTTTGATTGACGCCGTGGATTCTGATGCGGATCAGTTCGCTTAGGTAGGAGTCACCTTTGCCTGTTTCGCTCACGTACTGAAACCAATACAATAATCAATGAACAGACAGCTGTGCTGCTGGGGAGTTTTTTGCGCCACTTCTTCTTCCCAGCGAAAGCACTAGGAAGTGGTGAAGGGCGGGCGTTTTGAGGGGACTGTCTTTTGTCATATTGACGCCACACAATCCTCACCAAGTTACAGCTATAACTTCGGAATAATAATGCGACAATTTTTTTTTTGACCTTGGTGACTTTGACTATTTTTTTACTATTTTTTGGCGTTCTAAAAATTGATTTTCATGAAGTTTTCAAAGATGAGGATTATGTGGTGAAGGACACAAATGTTGATGGATTGTGGAACAGGCAAAGAAAATATGTAAGGTAATTGTGTGAGGAATGATGAATGAGAAATCTCAATTTTTTTAATACGAGTAGCATGCGACTTGCATTCAAAGTATACCCGTCGAGATCCAACTTGTTTAAGAAGTCCTACACATCACAGCACATTAGGTCATAAAAATAGCTTTATTACAACTATTAAAATCTTCAACAATATTCCTAAAGATATAAGGGAACTCCGTCTAAAACATATAAATACCTAGCTTATTAGTAATGTGTGACGAAATTTATTGATAAAAAACTTAGATAAGTAAATTCTATTATTTTAAGGGCTGATTTTTCAATCGACAGATAATGTTTATTCGTGGAATAAAATTGACGTCTGACAGGTTTTGTATGAAAGAACTGTCAAAAATTCAAAATTATTCCTCCGATAAAATTATCTGGCGTTGAAAAAAGCAGCCCTAAGTATACACATTTCAAATAGATACTAAGCTCTAATAACCATTGTTATTAGGGCTGATTTTTTAATCGACAGATAATTTTTATTCGTGGAATAAAATTGTCGTCTGATCTTGCATGGTCAGATTTTGCATGGAAGAACTGTCAAAAATTCTAAATCGGATAAAATTATCTGGCGTTGGAATCTACAAGTGGCGTTACATTTAACATGTTTTAATAAGTATTTGTATGCCAGTAGGTACAGGGCGAAACCTGTAAGATCATAATTAAATTAATTAGACCTTAATGTACACACGGCTACACATCAAGCGGTATCCAGTTTTAGCTGACCTCGCATTGTATAGGTTTTTTGTACAATCAGCTTATACAGGTTATGCATAGATTGATGTGTAGCCGTGCGTACCATGTTTTAAAGTAAAGAAATATTCTATTCTAAAAAAAAAGGGATTCCACTCGGGTCTCAAGTTAACTCGTGGGGGTTGTACAGATGCCAGCACATCAACCTACCCGAAACTGTCAAATTTTCCCAATCAACTTTGAACCTAATGCTTTAGCGATAAAGTTGAAAATCAATTAAAGTTTGACCGATTGTAGTAGCTTGATGTGCTGGCTTCTGTACAACGTATTTGCTCGCTACGAGTGACACGACATGTCAAATTTTGCGTATCATGTGTGGCAAGACTAAGGGCTAAAAAAAAGCGTTTTTTTATATGCGCTTTCCATTAAACGCGCGTCGTCTGCACGCCAACGGCGCGTTTCCTTGCAAAAGCAGCGCTACTTGATGGTTTGAAGCTCGTGACTCGTGACTGATAAAAAAAGACACCGTGTGCATAGGCCCTTAGGCACAAGACTCACCTCCCAGTGAGTGAACGTGTACGTTTCTTTGAACCAGTGCGTGAGTGCCTCGCTCAGTTTCTCATTGGTCAGCGCGGGAGACACATGTGTCAGTGTACTGAAATCGACCGTCATGGTGCGCTAATTCTGGAAATTATAATATTCTCTGTGATTCCATGTCCATCCAACTTTAAATTTATATAGGATAGTAAGAAAGAAAAAATGTTTATTCTGCACAAATAAGAAGCACACTACAAAGTAATTTAACTAATATAGAGACAGCCCGCTTAGTGTATTTTAGCTATTTTCATAGTGTAATGTCGTACGGTATTCTATTGTGGGGAAATGCCGCTGATATTCAGACTATCTTTGTTTTGCAGAAGCGAGCTGTTCGATCAATTTATAAATTAAGTCCGAGACACTCGCTCAGAGATAAATTTAAAGAGATTAATGTTATGACTGTGGCTTCTCAATATACTTATGAAAATCTTTTATATGCCCATAAAAATATAAAATTGTTTAAAAAATACAGTGATATCCATGATATAAATACTAGGAACAAACACAAATTTGTTGTACCTACAACAAGGCTCAAGAAAATAGGTGGGTCGTTCAGATGCCAATGTATACGCTTTTATAATAAAGTTCCAAGCCCCGTTCAAGATCTAAGCCTTAATAAATCCAAATCATTCATTAAACGTAAGTTGTGCCAGAAAGCCTTTTATACCGTTAAGGATTATATCGAGGACAAAAAGGCTTGGGATTGAGCTGCTTCATTTTTTTTTTTTTTTTTTTTTACATATTGAATGTTTTTTTTTTTTTTTTTGCTCTATTTTGTTGGAAAAAGGCGGGAAACTGTAAAAGTGTAAAGGCGCGTTTTTTCAAACAATTTTACTTAAAAATTCATTTATTGTATTATATACATTTTCTTTGTAAATATTCATATAAATAGTTTGTTCATAGTGTACATAATCCACTAGCACCCCGAAATGGGGAAAAAAAGGCGGAGGAAGGACGAAATGTCCGATCCTGACTTGCAACAGCAGCAGTTGGTAGAGTCTTCGGACTCTGATTCAGCGGAGTCTGAACAGACTATAGTAAGCTCCAAACATAATGATGCAAAGGATAAGTACGCCATATACAAGGTAAAAGGATACACACGCAAATATCCCGAGGAAACGAAACAAACGGACCTCATTGTATTTTTAACTCACAATGAAGAAAATATGTCATTTAGCGATAGGGATCGTATGGCACTATCAAAAGGTTTACGGGAGCATGGCGTTTCAGGCGTCATGCATCTACGTACCATCAATAAATATAAAGTCGGCATAACATTTGATCTACCAAATAATGCTAATATGTTTTTACAGAATAAGAAGTTGTTAGATCAGTTGTCTCTTAGGGCAACTATACCGGCTGGAGATACCGAAGTAACGGGAGTCCTTACTTCGGTTCCCGTAGAAATGTCCAATAAACAAATTTTCTCATTGATTGGTAGTTCTAAAAATGTTATTCAAGTTAGGCGCTTCATGCGCAGGGTCAGAAGTGACGCTGGCGTAGCTTTCGTCCCTACACAGGCTGTTGCGGTAACCTTCGCCTCCACCATTCTTCCTCAGTACATTTACTTGGACTCATGGCGTCACGAAGTGAGTAAATACATACCACCAGTAAAACAATGCCTTAAGTGTCTGCGATATGGACATATTGCCAAATTCTGTCGCAATACTGAGGTATGTTCAATTTGTACATTAAACCATAATTTTAAGAATTGTCGCGTTGACCCCAAGGATGCTAAATGCGCAAACTGCAAAGGTAATCACATAGCTATCTCCTCATCTTGTCCAATTAAAAAACAAAAAGTTGAAGAAAATAAAATCAAGTCACGAACTGTCACATACTCTGATCTTTTCGATAATAACGCATTCCCAGCTCTAACTGCTCGAACTTTAGATGTACAAATTAATAATTTAATGAAATCTGATAAATTTATAAGTACTTTAGTAGAAACAATTACAAAAATAGTTACCACTAAAGATGTACCTATTAACTCATCATCAATTAAAGAGGCTTTAAAAACAACTCTAAGTAGGAAATTTCCTTCACCCTCCTAATGGATCTGTCAAAATTAAATATAGTTCAATGGAATGCACAAAGTCTTAATAGCAATAAACATATATTTATTGATTTCCTCTATGCACAAAATGTACATATAGCAATCATTTCTGAAACATGGTTCAGACCTGATCAATCTTTTATAATAAAAAATTACAATATTGAAAGAAATGATTGCGGTAACAAACACAATGGAGTTGCAATTATAATTCATGAAAGTATTAATATACTAAAATTAACACCTATTTTGACAATTCGTTACAAAACATTTGTGTAAAAATTACAGTTAATAATAAAGAAATAAGTTTAGTCAGTTTTTATAGTCCTTTAAACTCTAATCCAGCTTTTAATAAAGGTGATTTTGATTCGTTGGTGAAGTCTATTCCAGGTCCTCTTATATTTGCTGGGGACTTTAATGCCCATCACACCTCCTGGGGATGTGTTTCTGACTCTCCAAGAGGTAGAGAAATCTTAGAAGTCATTGACGAAAATAATTTGGTTCTGCTTAATGATGGTCAAGCAACAACAGTTGGTTCACTAACATGGCGTCCCAATGCATTGGATTTATCCTTGGTTTCATCATCGTTGGCACTTAATTGTGAATGGTCTGTACATGATAGTCCTCTCGGTAGTAGTTATCACATCCCTGTAATCATAAAAGTAATGGTTAGCAGAAACAAAAATAATGTTTTACATGGGAATTGTTTGAATGCTAAACATTTGCCCATCTACCCAAATTATAAACTCGTAGATTGGCAAATGTATAGCAATTGTGTGGAAGAATTGTTACTTGATTTTCAAATAGAGAATAAAAGTCTTCTTAATTCATATTTCCAATTTTGTACTATTTTACGCACAGCAGCTGCAAATTCCAAAATAAATTCCAATAATTTGAATTGTTATATCAATACAAATACCACCAATCACACCTGCCATAGAAATAAGATTAAAGGACCTTCCCTTCCTTGGTGGAATCAAAAGTGTACAGAGGCTGTACAAAATTTCAAAACAGCATATATTCACTTTAAAGATAATCCAACAGAAGAAACTTATCTTCAATTTAAAAGGCTCCGGGCAGTTAAAAAACTCATTTTAAAAACAGAAAGACAAAAAAGTTGGTTTTCTCTTTGTGAAACTTTTAATAGATGTACACCCTTAACTGTTATATGGAAATTTATGCGCAAATATAATAAGACATATATTTCTAATATCAATGAAAATGATGCATGGGTTTTAGATTTTTTAAAGAAATACACTCCAGACTTTGTGCCACATACTTCAAAGACTCTTACTGATAGTATTAATTCCAAAAATAGTTTTCTACTTAATCCTTTTACAATTAATGAATTATTATCTGCCATCTCCTCTCGAAGAGATACTGCTTATGGTCTTGATGGAATGCCATATATCTTATTTAAAAAACTAAGCATTGCAGGTTTAGAAACATTTCTAAAAATTCTTAATTTACTTTGGGAAAATAATATTATACCTCAAGATTGGAAAGTCGATTGTCTTGTACCAATTTTAAAACCAGATAAGCCAAAGTTATATCCTGAGTCTTATCGTCCCATAGCACTTACTTCTTGTGTTGGAAAATTATTTGAACAATTGTTGAAGCAACGTTTAGAGTTTTATGTAGAACAAAACAGTATCTTACCCTCTAATCAATTCGGTTTTCGTAGGAATCGGTCTGCTAGGGAAAGTGTTTGTCAATTACAGCTTGATATTCATAACTCATTATTGGCAAAAAAAAATTTGGTTGGAGTTTTCTTTGATGTTGCAGGAGCTTTTAATAGTGTAAATGTAGATATTCTTTGTCATGAATTATCGCAAATAGGCATTCCTGTAAAAATTATAAACTGGATTAAAAGTTTTTTGAGTAACAGAGAAGTATTTACTAAATTTAATAGACATCTCTATGGTCCTAGATTCTCGTCAAAAGGAGTTTGTCAAGGCGGTATACTATCACCTTTAATATTTATATTATATATACGTAGATTAAATTTTATTTTAGGGACTCAGGTCAAAAATCTACAGTTTGCAGATGATTTGGTTGTTTATACATCTGGGAATAATTTATCACAAACAGTCCAAATAGTCAATGATGCATTGGTAAAACTTTATGAATATTTTTCTTACCTTGATTTAAATGTTAATCATTCCAAGTCCAAAGTTGTTATGTTTGGTAAACAGTGTCATAACATGCCCAATGTGCAATATAATAATTGTGCATTACCCATTTCACTTGAGGTTAAATTTCTGGGGGTTCTTTTTTCATATAATTTAACCTGGAATAATTACATAAAACATATTATTAGTAAAGCAAATAAATCTTATAATGTACTGAAATCTCTGTCTGGCTCATATTGGGGTGCAGACCCAAAAATTTTGTTACTGTTGTACAAATCATTAGTTCGTAGTCATTTTGAATATGGTTTCTATTGCTTCGCTGCAGATGTTAAAATTGTAAATAGTTTAGACATTCTTCAAAATAAATGTTTGCGTGTAATAACTGGGGCATTCAGAAGTACTCCTATAAATGCAATGCAGATTGATTGTAATGTTCCACCATTAAGCATTCGATTTAATTACTTAAAAGAAAGATTTATACTAAAACTTTATAGTGTATCTAGTAACAGTCTTCTGGTCAATTTGCTTCATTCAATTACTCCTTTAGTTTCTAAACAAATTTTTATGCTACAAGGTCTTCAAAGTCTCGTCAATTTTATTCAAAATTTGAATATCCATCAATCCAAACATATTTTGCCTTGCTATGAAGGAACTTTTATTGGTAAATTTCCAGCTATTAATATAATTTTAAAGAAAAAAACGGACTTGTCCACAAAAGAGGAAGTAAATGCAATGTTATCTGAGTGGTCAGATCATAAATTTGTTTATACAGATGGTTCCAAGAATGATAGGGCTGTGTCTTTTGCCATATATGAGCCATCCTCAAATATAGGCATTGGTCGAAAAATTGACAAAAATTCAAGTATTTTCACAGCTGAAGCTGTTGCTATTTTGAGTGCTTTGAAACATATTGAAAATTATAATTCAGGACATAATAAATGGATTGTCGTAAGTGATAGCATGAGTGTTCTGGAAAACTTGGTAAACAACAAATTAAATGCTAACACTAATTATATAATTTATTTAATAAAACAGTTATGGGTGGAATTATATCAATCAAATATTGTAGTTAGTTTTGTGTGGGTGCCTTCACACATTGGTGTTGTAGGGAATGAAAAGGTAGACTATTTGGCTAAAAAAATTGTTGATTTAGAAGAATTAATTCCCAATCCTGACCCTGAAATGGATGTTTTCATACCATCTACAGATGCAGTTAGTCTTTTAAGACAGCGCATGTGTCAAGAGTGGGGAAAACATTCATACCAGCGCACTCAGGCTGAAAATAAAGGTACTTGGTTTGCTACCTTAGATGTTCAAATAAACTCTATACCTTGGTTCTGCAAATATAACAAATTCATAAATAGAAAATTTTATTCAATTATCAGTCGCATGCGTTTTGGTCATTGTCGTTTAAATTATCATCTTCATCGCCTTAGAATGGTCAATTCTCCTAACTGTGAGTATTGTCAATCACAAAAAATTCAGTCACTACATCATATCTTCTTCGAGTGTTCGTCTTTCAACATTCAGCGCCTTGTGTTGTCGGATGAACTGCTTAAAATTTATAGTAAGCCTGGCGAGGTCCCGCAATGCATTCAGGAGCTACTTAAGAATGTCTCAGCTTATTTATACTTATACAAATTTATAGTAGAGACTGTAAATGATATTTAGTTATGTAGGTATTGGGTTTTTGTTTTTAAAGATTATTTGTTTATGTACTTTAATAATACTTACTAAGTTTAAGTATAATTCACGAAAAATGTAAATAAAATAAATAACTTGTTATATGAGGAGATAGCTCGGAAAATACTGGAAATGGACGAAATAAAATGAAAACAATGACGAAAATTGAAAACATGTAAAACGCTAATGTTCAAGAGTCAAGACAATGTCAATAGGTAGGTACTTGAACTGCCTATTGGCAATTGACATTGACAAATGACAGAAAAATGGATTTGACGTAAAGACAAAAATAAAATGACTAACTATTATAAATAGGAATAACTACGAAAGACATATTAAATAAAATAAATAATTGAATGAGCATATAAACGAAAGACATTATTGTTTTTAAACTTACCACGTAAGAAATTGTACACGGAAGACTAGGCGGTATGGTCGAAAGACTTTAGCCTGCCCATTATATGGGCGAAAAAAAAAAAAAAAAAAAAAAAAAAAATCTATTTTGTTGTTGTTTTTTTTTATATACACTGACATTAATGAATTTTACATATACTATGACATTTGCTTACTTTGTTAAGTATTCTATTATTTTAATTATTGTGAATGTGAAGACTACGTGGGTCATTTTATTTATATTATTTTTCTCTTTGTTCTCTTAGTTTTTGTCATGGTCTGGCAGTTTGAGTAATTAATGTGGCCTACCCAAATGTCCTTTCTTTGGTATTGTTCGTCGAATCGTTGAGCTCCTTAAGTTTTGAGTTGAGCTGCACAATTTCTGACAAATGCGTGCACTGACTGGACAGGTCCTCTCAATCTGTGTGGTTCTTTCCTCAAAAGACCATCTCAGACATCGACCTACATGGTCTTCATATGATCTGACCAAGATTATGTCTGGACTTTAAAAGAGACTGTGACGTCTGAGTTTGTTTCGGCCTTTCTTCTCAGACTAGTCAGATAGGAAACGCCGACCTCATCTAGTTTTAAAAATATGATTGACGTGTAAAAGTGTTTGTACAAACCTACTTACAAAATAAAATCATTTATCATTTATCATTAAATAAACATAAATAAGAATAAACAGAGAAGCTTCACACAGTACTTAAATACAACTACTGATATTTTTTCACGATTTCGGGGTTGGTCCCCCAAACTCAAACTCAAACTCAAATAAATGATTTCAGTTTGGCACTTTTGAATTGTCAAAATTAAATTGTCGGTCAGTTAGTCAGAAAGTTGAAGCTAGTTGCCCATTCCAAAACGTTCCCATAGTAAAAGTTGTTCATAATGATGAGTACAATGACCCCTTTTAACAATTAAAACGATCAAAATTTAACGGTGTATGTAATGTTTAGTGTACCTATATCTTTTCTTGGAGTTCCTAAAATAAATAAAATAATAATAATTTTTAAGTATACTAACATAACTATGGATCACTGTGTCTGACTTAAATAAAATAATAATAATAATAACTCAGTAACTAGTAAATATTAGGCCCTTATTCTAAATCAATGAATGAAAGGTACGGCTTCTTATTAAATCTTCAATGAATGCAATACTGGTCTCTTCTTGAGGAATATTGTGAAAGTAAAAAATTCTAAAAATACCTACTCAGTATTCATATTTTTTTTTTTCTGTTGATGATTTTTTAAAAATTGCGAGGAAGTGTATTTTTAAAAAATCCTACTAATATTATAAACGTGAAAGTTTGTATGGATGGATGTTTGTTACTCTTTCACGCAAAAACTACTGAACGGATTTGGATGAAATTTGGTACACAGATGGTTTATAACCAGGATTAGCATGTAGGTTACTTTTATCCCGATATTCCCACGTTATCTAAACTTATGCGGGTAACACCGCGGGGCGCAGCTAATATTTTAAATATATTGTTGACCCCAATAAGTGGCCAGTATTCATAATAGGTGGCAAGACTACCAGAAGGTATTTTAATGCCACACATTATTAATGATTTAAAGAACCACTTTTGTTACCGTTGTATACATATAAGTACCTACATACTTCCTAGTTTATAAGTTTATGTTTATTATGTTTTCAGTCTACCCTCAATCATATTGTTGTTCCTACCCTACTCTTATGATTTATCCACTTGTGAAGATGCAGACTGAGAAGGAGAGAGGTAAGAAGTGAATAAGGAAAAGACCAGTTTGGAAATGGAAAATCAAGATGTGAAAATGGGAAGTACGGGTGAGGAAATAATTTAAATACCGAGTCCGGACCAATGGGCGAGATGTTAGGTATACCCATTGATTATGAGTCTGGCTATTCTGGGGGTAAGATTCAAAGTAAAGTTTTATCTCATAAAAAAGGTCCTTATGAAAAGCCTGATTCAATGTATATTGAATAAACATAATGTTAATGTTAGATATTTAGATAAATGCAAAATTGTTGGCTTTAAGTATAAGTTAAAGTTTGAATATATTTTGTATACTTGGGGGAAAGATAAGTTGTATATAGGTACCTACATACTTTCTAGTTTATAAGTTTATGTTTATTATATTTTTTATTAATTTTAAGAAAACTTTCAGCTATGTAGAAGAAAGCCAATTACAAGTTTCCACTTATTTAGTGATAATAAACCACTTAGATGATATTATGTATAATATCTAGAGAAATTAGTGGAATTACAAAGCTTAAAGGTAAAATAATAATAAATAACACTTACCGATAGATTGTGATATTCTAAAACGAAACACTGCTTGCAATTCTGTTTTTCTAAAGCCGCTTTATCCTAACCACTCAAGCGTCCAAGCCGCGCGGCGATTCTGACCTCACCTGTCCGCGCATGAAATGTCACATACTTTTTTGCGACCGCGCGAGACCCTCTCAATAAAAACGATTACTACTGAAAAACTACTATAGCTACATTCGAATAAAAAATACTCACGGAAAGTTCAAAGAATCTAGAATTTAATTTGATTACAAGTAAATTACTCTAAGTAATAATTAAGGATGAAAATAAAGTATAAAGTTGAGGAAATAAGAAAATAATCGTATTTTTTTTTTATTTCGAGTTTTACAAGAAAAGTATAATAGTTACTGGCAAAATTATTGTTACATATAATAGTACATAATATACCCTTTAAAATGACATCAATATCTCAATATAAATATTTAGTTTTCTGTCATGAAAAAATAAACAAAGTCAAGTACTTCTCAAAAGGTCCCCGGGCCTCGGGCGACATAAAAATGTGACAAGATGGCCGCCCGGCTAATGGTGTGCGCACACGACGAGGTTATTTTAATGAAACACAAATATTAATATTCGTCAAGTTTATTGAGCAAACACATTTATGATTATTATATATACACCTATATATTATATAATATATCGATATATATTATAAACTGAATGTTTTTTTTTTAGTCTCCAAATTTTTATAGAGTGTTCTACCCATGAATATGAACCACTTTCACTATGGGACCAACTCTGAAATCACGAAAAAAAACAGCTGTGTAATACAAAACTTCAATACCTACTTGACCAAAGTGTATGAAACAGCTGATTTTACATAAAGTTGGCCAGGATGGCCGCCGCCACAAAATGGCGGATTACATATTATTTCACAACTCCCTCAAAATCAAAATCTAAAGTCATTTATTCAAATTAGGCTGAGAATCAGCACTTTTCGAACGTCAAAATTACAAAAGACAGTCCCCCAAAAACGCCCTCTCTTCACCACTTGCTAGTGCTATCGCTGGGAAGAAGAAGTGGCGGAACAAAATCCCCAGCAGGCACAGCTGTCTGTTCAGTTAGAAAATACTTGAAGCTTGATTGTATACAATACTCGATATAGGTATCAAATTACAACGCAAGAAAATAAAAGAAATTAAATTAATAAAAAAAAATTAAGGAGTCAATACCAAAAAGCATGAAATAAGAATTGAAATTAAAACATTTAGAAAACTCCCGACACAAAATAATAAAAATAGTATGAACGTAAAAAGCTTAAAACAAGTTAAAAAAACTATGACAAAATAGCCACAAATAGAATTTGAAATGATCTATTTTGTGGCTATTTTGTCATAGTTTTTTGTAACTTGTTTTAGGCTTTTTACGTTCATATTATTTTTATTATTTTATTGTTATTAATTATGACTGTACAACTTGCTTGTGGTATTCTCTAAAACAGTGCTCAATACACAAACTTATATCGCACTGAATACATTTCCAGATTGTCCTAGTATCTCTTTTTCGGCGTGTGCACATCCAGCAACGCGCTTTTTTAATGCCAGATCGCGTAGGAAAATGGTCGTGATCAACGTTCGGTCGGTCGTTTGTTCGTATTGTCAGTCCTTGTTTAGTCCTGTTCGCATAAAGTCGGGGTTCAGTCGTCAAGTCGATGTGTCGATGTATTTTAAGAAGGTCTTCGGCTAAAATGGTCCTGAACTGCCTATGTGATATTTTCGGGTTCTGCGATGAAAATATTACATAGGCATTGAACACAGCAGTGTTCAGCAACCTACAGAAGACCTTCTTATACCAGACCTTGTTCCTAAGCCGTTCCACAGGCTGAGCAGATAGAAATTGATCTTTTCTATCCACTCCGCCCATGGACATATTGTAATCAATTACAATTTTAGGTTTATATGTCAGTCGGTTGTATTTGTTCTGAATCCCCACTTGTAAGTGATGGTATGTGGAGATCATGCTAACCAAATTAGCATCTCGCCATACCATCACAGACAAGTCTGAACTGTAGCTTGCCACTACCTCACCCTGTCGTAGATCAGTCTTGGTCAGAGTCTTGAGCGAGTCGGGCACGAATTCACGATTCAAACGTAATGTTCCATAACAGTCAGTTTTATGTTTTTTGAGACATCGCAATAATAATGGACTGTTGTAGAAATTATCCATTATTACAGTGTGTCCTCGGTCAAGTAGTGGCTCTATCAAGTCAAATACTATTTTAGCGGTAGCGTTGGTGGGACGTGCAAAATTGTCATCTGGTCGGTCAACAGTCTCATCCTGTGGTTGGTCAAGCGTCTCGTTTTCAGGCCGGTCATGCAATATGTCATTGGGCTGGTCAATTGTCTCGTCATCGGGTCTATCAACAATCTCGTCATCGGGTTCGTCAACCGTCTCGTCATGGGGTCGGTCAATCGTCTCGTCCTCAGTAGGTAGATCATTGGTCGGGGCAGCCTGAGTATTTTTTCCAACATATACAAAAAATTTCCAGAGATAGCCAGTGCGAGACTCACAAAGCTCGTATGTTTTTACGCCAACTTGGGCGGCTTTAGTGGCAATTTTTTGAGCAAAGCTCAATCGCCCGTGCCACTTGAGGAGAGACTCGTCAATGGCTATCTCTTGGGCAGGCATGTATAACGTGGAAAATTTTTCATTTAAATAGTCAAGCACCGGTTGTATTTTACAAAGTTTAGTCTTGTCAGTCAAAGTCTCGTTGTCGACGAAATGATATAACGATTTTAGCAGTGAGAAACGATTAAATGACATAATGCGTGAAAAATACGGCATGGTCCCAAACCCGTTAAAAGAGAAGTATTTTTCCTCCTCTGGTAACGGATGCAGGCCTTGCAGAATCAACACTGCTAAAAACGTAATCATTTCGTTGCAGTCAGTCGGAGTCCATCTATGCAATCGCGATGTTGGAAGCAGCTTGTTCTCCGCTTTTAAGCGAGCTATCTTCTGCTCTGCATAGCGATTAGTCTCTGTGCAAAGTCGGTCAATAAAATTAGTGTCGAACATTTTGTAAAAAATGTCGACGGGAGTCTTGTCTGTTATGTCAAAAGTCGTTCCTGATAACCCTGTAAAAGTCTCTCGTCGTCCAGTAAAGTTCGCCCTGTCCTTCTTCCAGTCAAAACTGTAGTAGTCGTTGTTAGGCACTATGTTGCGTAAAATTCGGTCATTTAATTCGTCCTCAGTCTGTAATACTTCAGTCTCTAGTTCAGTCATGTCAGCGTTACACGCTGGTTCAGTCGCTGCGTTACGCATGACCGGACCAAAACAACCGTCGCTCTCGTCGAAGTTGAGGTCTAAGTCAACGTCACTGTCATCATCTTGCAACCAGTTGTCTACGATACTTTCGAAATGTGTGTCTGTTATATCTGAAACAAATAAAATACGTATTAGTTAATCCGAACAAATAGACAAGTTTTGGCATGGCAATCCTACTGCTATTATAAATTCGAAAGTTTGTGAGGATGTATGGATGGATGTTTGTTACTTTTTCACACATAAAACCCTGGAATAACACGTAGGCAACTTGTTATCCCGGTATTACTACGGCAACAAGATTTATGTGGGTAACACCACGGGGTGCCTTTAGTACTTACTAGTTGAAGTTCTGTGTGAGGTGCTAGGTTGGGTCTCTACTTCGACTTCTTCTTCCATGATGATGACATCTATTAGAAAAGAATAAGACGTATTATAATATAACATCAGCGTACATAAGTGAGCCGCATGAACGATTATGTAAGTAATTGTGTGAGTTACTTATTCGGACGACGATGGAGAATGATGTCGCCTCTTCTTAGGTGTCCTTGAAGCCCACTTTAAACTTAGCGCCGTTGAGAGTCGGCTAGGCGAACTATAGGGGGAATTCGGGACAGTATCTGCTTCTGGCGTACCCATATGTTCGTAGTCGGGGATAGCCTCGAGCTCAGGTTCGGGCTCGAGTTCAGGTCCGGGCTCGAGTTCAGGCTCAGGCTCGGGTGCGGGCTCAGGCTCGGGTGCGGGCTCGTTTTCTGCTGCGGAGAGTTCGTTATCTGCTGCAGTAGGAGAGTTCGGTTCCTCCACTAAAGGGCAAGCCTCACGCTCCGGGGATGACCTCCTGCAAGATAATTTTATCATATAAATCTCATTCATAGTAACTGAATAAGAATATCTAACGCATTAATATCATTATGAAGTAATTACCGTGTTTGTTTTTTTCGCGGGGGCGCATCAGGCAGGAGAATCCGCTGAAGTTCAACTTGTCGCTTGCGACATACGAACTCCTTTCGAACTTCAGCGGACATGGCGTTCATTCGGCGCTTAGTGAGTGCTTTCTCCGCCCTCACATTAATTAACTCTAGACTGCAAAAATAAAATAACCTACTATATAGACCCAATCTAGACACAAATACATCTTCATTTACATTTACTGCTCTTGTTGAACTATATAAAAACAATTAATATCGTGATACCAGTAATGTAACATAGAATGAAACTTTAAAAAGCACAATTATATTTACGGCAGAGGCTCCTCCGGCCTATTACGCCCACGTCCGCGTCCGCGTCCACGTCCCCGTCCTCTAGCACGTGCATTTCCTCGACTTGTCGAACTAAAATCAATATTTTAAATGTGTTTCGTTGCGTGTATTTAATGGTAAATGTTACTTAAAAAAGCACAATTATTATATTTACGGCAGAGGCTCCTCCGGCCTATTGGACCCTTGTCCGCGTCCACGTCCGCGTCCACGTCCCCGTCCTCTAGCGCGCCCATTTCCTCGACTTGTCGATCTAAAATCAATGTTTAAAATGTATTTCGTTGCAATGCATTATATCTAATGGAGGTGAAAGTAAATAAAACAATAAATACAATGTGTACTTACGGCTGCGGCTCTACTTCGTCTATTTGGTCACTGTAATATAAATCATCATCATGTTATTACATATACTTGATATACTTTACATACATAATAAGAATAACACACACCAAAAAGAAATGTACTACCGCGCTTAATGACGGTCGACCGCTTTTCACCCTTATGCCCTGAGTAATAATGTTGAAAAGTGGTAGTACACTAGCAGTAGCAGACAAAGCAAATTATAAAAAACAGTAATTGTAAGAAGATCATTATTAAAAATTGGCTTGTAAGCATTTGCGTATTTGCGTAAATTCTGGCATTCTAGTGCACATGCACATTTCGAGTGCATTTTGAGCGAAATTAGTATTAGTATTGGTACTTATTCCTATTTTTCGTTCGTCTTTCAATATTAATATTTATAATGAATAATAATTATTATTGTTTCAACATAAAAGTAAATATACCTTTAATCTAAAATAAGTATATAATTTTAGGTATTTTTTTATTCTTTGATATTGAAAAACGAAAACATATTTATTAAATAAACACCACACCTAAGTAGATATACCTAAACAAAGCCAAAAAATACAAAACCACAAAACATTCCCAAACCATCAAACGCTTAGTGTGAACAAACCATTATTTACGTTGTAAGTAGAGCTGTCCGTGGGGACTCCACTCACCAACACTAAAATCATGAATAACGAGTTGCATTTTAATCATTTCTAGACCCCATCTCAATATATTTCGTTTGTAAATGGCTATTAACGTGCTAATAGTGAAGAATTATCTTATATTTAGCATTTATTGAATACAAAAAACCAATTAGAATACATTGTAAACAATAAAGAATCATCAAACGATGATCGCGTAGTGCTCATGTAACTTTTTCAGCTAAATTATTCTATGTAACCGTTTTGAAATTGTCGTAGTAATGCATATTTCGTAAAGAAAATATCTTCACGTTTAATTTGATGTACAATAACAATAGAAATAAGGTATAAAAACGGAAAACTTACCACATTTCGGTTGGAGCTCCACACACAATAATAGTTTGTTGACAAAAAAGACGAACTGTCACTTTGATTTTTTTTTTTCTAAATCTTATGTCGTCATTGCACAGATTAAATTCACTCTCACAGATCACAAATTTCATATAGCGCCATCTAGTAATTTTCTACTGTACGACTATCACTTGAGTTGAGCGCTGTACACGTTTAAACTGAACGATGTCGTTCGGTGACTGTACTCCCCATGGACAATTTAAGCAAGATTTTTTTTGGGGAGTGTAGTATCCATGGACAAGTGAGTGGCTAAGATAGTTCAAAGTTTCAACAAAAGCGCGCGTATTTGTGAATCTTAATGAAATGATAATGTGAAAAGACTATGAGATAAAACGCACTCGTAATAAGCATAGCGCGATTCGTCGGGGCGCATAAAGATAAACAGCAATGCGAAATACGATTGGTATTGTTTATAAAATATTGCGTCAAGTTTGGCGACGTGTTTTGTTGTGTTTGTGACATTTGATATTGACATTTGACATTGTCATGCCGCTGTCATTGTCAACTTGACAGTGACAGCGGCATGACAAGCAAGAAACAGTGCTGCCAAGTTGTGAAAAGGTTTGCCGTAGTGTGGTTACACACTGAAATTAGATAATAATTTTTCAAGAAACTATTGCGCTCCAGCATTAGCGCACCAGCTCTTATAGCAGGGCAGAAATTGAACTGCACTGCTTTTTTGTTCTATCACTTAGAACAAAAAGCAGTGCAGTTCAACTTCTACCCTGCTATAAGAGCTGGTGGTAAGCCCCCAGCACTACTTCGTCGCCTTGCATTTTTAGAGTAACGCGACAGTACACAATCAGCGTTCATAGTCAGCTGTACTAATTAATGGACATTCACAACGCGTTCTAATAACATTAGTCACGTAGTGGTTAAAACTATTCAATAAACCATCACCTTTGGCTATTCGCGACTTATAATTTCAAACTGATATCTACGGTGTGTGCGACCCATTCAGCAGTGCATACAGACCATGATCTTTCTTTTGTTCGCTACACCAATCTGCCCCGTCTTTCCAACTACGTTAGGTTCGGCACCCAATCTAACTGGACGCAGCTGACCCGTATTTTGAATGGCGCGACTGCCTATCTGACCTCCACAACCCAGTTACTGAGTAACACGATACTCTTTGGTAAGACTGGTTGTCAGATTTTCGGGCTTCTGACGACCCGTACTGACTGTCAAAGATCTACGAATGACAGCCGGGACCAACGGCTTAACGTGCTTTCCGAGGCGCCGAGGGGCGCTCGGTATGTAAAGATGGTCTTAAAATACCAAAGTAGAATAGAATACTCTTTCTCTTTTTATAGTATGCTAAGCCAGCTCAAGATCAAAGCGTTTCCACCGACGGGACATGCAGTCGACTGATATCAGTACCTAATTAGGTACGGCACGGCGACGGCAACTCGCTGGCGATTTCAAAATAGTACGTTAAGGGCCTGTAATACCTCAGATTACGAAAATTGTCTTAGCATTAATGGATCTAGTTTCAACAATACTGCAGTATTCTCTTTGAAATTAATATACAATAAAGACGAGGACTGCTGCGAGGTGTCGTCTGTTTCGAAAACACGATTGCATACAATTTTCTCGATACAAATAAATCTCAAAGTTACCTCTAAACCGTACAATAAAAGAAGAATTATCAATGAAAATGTTCAAATTAGGTCATGAAACTTTGCAGGCTAATCGGTCCATGCATAAAGCAGGTGTCATCTGTTCGTTTTTATTTTTTAATCGTTACATTTAACGTAAAAAGATGAGATTGGAAATATCAAGCTTTTTAACCACTCACACCTTGAACCGCTCTGCCGCCCGGCCCCCGACAGGACCCCGATTCAGTACTTGTCAGTACCGCTTCGGCTATCGGACGGGGAACCCGTGTCACTTCGCTTGCGCTCAAAAGACCCGATTGGCAACGTTTTATGTTCTTAAGAAATTATTATGATAATGTAAAATTAAATTTAGATGTAAAAATAAGGCACCCGTATTTTTATTTTATCCAAATTTTGTAGTTTTAATTTATAAAATCATCTTTGAAATGGTTCAAAATCGTAATCTCACGTCAATGTCAAAATTTTGTCAAAAATTTAGGGAGGTAAGCGTACCTATTTTAGATAGTTCCCAAATTTTTATGGTGTTTTCAATATATTCAGCAAAACTTTTGTTTATAAATAATGTTATTTGAGATAGAAAGAAAGAAAAAAGTTTATTTGGACATAGTTCGTGAAACACAAAATACAAAATTAATAAAATAAAAAATAATGTTTCAGACAACAATAGTGTGCCTCACGGCTGCGCCAAAAAGGTTCATTTCAGCATTAATGCCAGACAGATGCTGTCTGACGCTGGTTTTCTAATGAACCTTTAGGGAAAAGTGACGGGGAGTACACACAGTTTCAACATACCTAATACATACTTATAAATAAATAAATAAACTAGTAATCACGTACATATCATTACAAATACAAAAAAAAAAAAACCAAAACCAAAACAACCAAGTCTCAGCAAAACCTGTTTTTCTCGATCAACATAGGTTTGTGGTAATGGAAATATATTTCAATTACCACAAATGTCTAAATACAGGTGGATTTTTGAAAGGATTTTTGAGAAATCACGATACAGCGGACAGAGCTCCGGCGGGATCTAATGGCGACATAGAGAGTGCGATTGTCGCAACCCAGTGCTGGGCACGCCACAATTGCTGCGATAAGTCCCCTCTTTGAGGAGTGGCTGGAGAGGTGCCACGGTACCCTCACCTTCAGCCTGACGCAGGTCCTCACCGGACACGTTTGTTTCGGGCGGTTCCTGTTCAGGATAAGGCGGGAGGAAACGCCAAGGTGTCACCACTGTGTGGATCGCCTGGGGGACACGGTGGGAGCATACGGTAGAGGTCTGCCCAGCTTAGGCGGAGTCACCGCCGCGTCCTCGTGGCGGCGATCTCTCGCTTCCGGCCCGGGTCCAGGTCATGATACGGAGCGTGAGTGCATGGGAAGCCGTCACCTCCTTCTGCGAAGCAATAATGTTCGCAAAGGAGGAGGCGGAGCGCATGAGGGAGAGGCAATCTCTGCGCTCACACGCCCCTAGTCGCCGCAGGAGATGCCCTGGACGTCGGGGGTCAACAACCGAATCCCGGACACCGCAGGCGTGGGCTTGCGAGCGGCGAGCAATGGGCAGCTTGCCACCCGGTATGGACCAGGCCCGGATCGACGGCGCGATGTGTTCCACGCGTGTGACCCCGTCAGTTAGTGCTGACATCTCTTTGAGGCAGGCGTGGAACACAACGCGCCTCAAAGAGAGGTCAGCACTAACTGACGGGGTCCGCTAGGGCCGATGCCTGCCAGGGCCGCGGGTTGTTCGAAAGAGATACTGTGGCCCCTGGCATAGGCAACTAAAGAAACAGGGGAGGTTTTTAGTCAGTAAAAGTCTGACAAGTCCTCCCGCTCCGCCCAGAGCAGGAGACGTCATTTGATGATTTCCCACACAAAAAAAAAGGTGTAAAAAAAAAAAACAACCGACTTCCAAAAACGACACTACAAAATGAAAAATAACTTTAATTTCGGAAGTCGGTGTCGTTGGGTTCGCATTTTCGTTGTTTGCCACCGACTTCCGAAATTAAAGTTATTTTTCACTTTGTAGTGTCGTTTTTGGAAGTCGGTTGTTTTTTTTTTGCAAAAAAGTTTTTATTTTTCACTTTTAAGTTGTAATTTTTACCAGTAATTTTGGTTTAAAAACCCAACTACTGAACCGTTTTTGATGAAATTTCTATGGGACCACTTCAGAAGTATCTCCTTTCGAACAAAAAAAAGAATTTTGAAAATCGGTCCACAGTTGGCGGAGTAATGGCGTAACAAACACATAAAAAAAAAAAACATACCGTCGAATTGAGAACCTCCTCCTTTTTTGAAGTCGGTTAAAAAGGCCCATAGCCGTCATACATCAAACTAAGTAACATTGCACAAAACTAATTGCTGGGAATCGACTTTTATTTTTGGTGTGAAAAGGACATTGTCCAGAGTCGCCCTGTGCCAAGAAATATCGGACATGCACGATAATTAATTGTCTATTTTAGTATGTTAGTTGCAAATACTTTTGTAACACGGACTAAACTAGCTGCATGACAAAATGAACATTTTAAAGTATTTTTTTGACTAATAACATTAATCGCCGCCATCTTCGCCAAACGTCATGTCGTATCGACAAAGATGAGGGATGCCCAATCGATTGCAATCGATCGATCGAATTTTTATTGCATGCATGTTTTTGAATCTGAATCACATTTTGATTTTATTTCGAATACAACGTGGCACTATATACTATTTTAGAAAATCTATATCTATACTTATAATAAATCTGTAGAAGTGAAAATTCTGTACATTGAAAATATCAAAAAAATGGCAGGGGTGTTACTAGACATAGTGATCTATCAACGCACAGCCTAAACCACTGGAGGGATCGGGCTGAAATTGGGCATGCAGTTTGATGTTGATGTCGCGTCCTTTCCAGTTCAGCGTCTTAAATACATCCTCCAATAATATTAGAGAACAATGTCGGGGAAATTACGTCCCCTTCTCTCACCCCTTTACATGGATATGTTTAGTTCAATGCAGCGTCTCCAAAACAGACCAGGTCTCGATAGAGTCAAAAGTCCTACTTGTAGAAGTACATGTCTATTTGACAAGCAATTTGAGAGTTGTTACAACTCTATATTAGATCTCATCATCGCGCGTTCGTATTTAACAAGATAGACGATGATTTCCGAAGCGCCTATTTTTAGTTGGATATCAGAAAGCCAATTCTCGTACATAATTAAAAACGTTCAAAATCTAGTCGCAATCTCATCTCAGCGACAATCAATGTAAAATACTTGTCAAAAATGTATGGAAAGAGGTATTTTTAGCAGACTGAGACTGAGATCTGAGCGTTCTTAAAATTACGAGAATTGCCCCTCTGTACGTAGGTTACCTCGGTAAATTAGCTAAATTGTTTATTAGTACATTATAAATTGACAATTTGCTAGCTAATTTATAATGTACTAATAATTTAACTTTCAATATATTTACTTTTTATTCTATACAGAAGACATCGATTTCGCATAATAATATAATCATAATTTAATCAATTATTACCAAGCCTACGTCCATCAATAGTTTCGTTCACCCTAACTAAATCAGTTTGACAGTGCGAGCGGGTTGGAGTGATACATGGCGCGGGGAAGTGGGGGCAAAATATGAATTTCAACTGAGGTATTACAAGCCCTTAATAGAGGGGCTTGTGGCTATGTAAGAGGGGCTTGTGGCTAGTAAAGTGGGGCTTGTGGCTAGTAAAGGGGGGCTTGTGGCTAGTAAAGAGGGGCTTGTGTGACTAGTAAAGAGGGGCTTGTGGCTAAGTAATAACAGCCGCACGGGTGGATCGACCAGGTTAAGCTACGCTTGCCGCTGTTGGTCCGTTGATGGCGTGTATTCCCGTTCGTCCCACCGACTTCTTCCCCCTGGTGGGACGAGCGGGAATTTACATAAATAATATTAAATTTGTTCCCGATCGTCCCACTCGAGATTTTAGAGGGACGAATGGGAATATGTTCTTGGATTAGTGCCATTCGTCCCACTAAATAATATTGTGCATGAAATGTTAATCGTTGTCTTGCAGTTCACTTTTCAAATTAGTTACTTAGTTAGATTTAATAATTATTTTATTAGTCCACCTTCTTCACATATCAAGATCCCTCCGTGCCTCGGAAAGCACGTTACGCCGTTGGTCCCGGCTGTCATTCATGGATCTGTCAGTCGTTACAGGTCGTTAGTAGCCCGAAAGTCTGACAACCAGTTTTACCAAGGGGTATCGTATTACACAGTAACTGGGTTGTGAAGGTAAGACAGGCAGTCGCTCCATGTAAAATACTGGTACTCAGATCCATCCGGTTTGACTGGAAGCCGACCCCAACGTAGTTGGGAAAAGGCAAGGCAGATGATGACGTCCACAGGCTTTGTCAGCCGATTTTACCTCTCATCTCATTTTGCATCACCAAAATTACAATAGTCGACTGAAATATTTGAAGAGTCCCGCCGTCGTCCCGCATCAATGACAGTAAATACTACGTAGAAATCAGCGTAATGGATGTTAAAAAATAAGGAGCCAGTATTTATGACGTGTGTCTAGTAAATTTAAATTATTTTATTTAAAAATAATATCCTTAGATAAAAAACAAATCTTTTCTATAGTTTCAGCATATGTATCTTCTAAAATATTTCGTGTATGAACGAAATATTTATTATTATAAGTTATAACACGAAATATTACAATATATAGGTACATATTGTAAATTTTATTTTCAATCGGTCATCTGACCATAAGCAAATTCGTTCCATGTCAAATGCACTGGCTGGAGCAGCCAGTGCCGCGCCTCCCAGATATAGAAGGTGGTACAGACGCCAGCACATCAAGCTACTACAATCTGTCAAATTTCTTTAATAGACTTTCAACTTTATCTCTAAAGCATTAAGGTTCAAGGTTGATTGGGAAAAATTGACAGTTTCGGGTAGCTTGACCTGCTGGCGTCTGTACCTCTTCAGCCTTTTGTTTCAGCCAGTTTCTGTCGTTCCTATCAAACGAAGGTGCATTTGCTATTGATCTTAGGATACCGTTATAAATATACTGATCCTTTATATCCGTCCTATCCTCAATTCCATTATAATTAAATATTTTCGATTCCCTACTTTTGTTTCCATCGAGCTAAATAAACTAAACGTGACATTGGCTAAATGCACTTACTTTTATAGCCAAAAGAAAAAAAAATAATGAGTGGTCAGTAGACGTAACAGATATTTATTAATAAAAAAATTAAAGTAATCTAAAAACTACTGCAGCACCATACCTGAGTAACACACTATCAATCACATCCATTGCTATGCATATGCATATGTTTAGAAAATTTGTCTATGTTGTTGAACTGTCCAAATGAAAGCCATTGCTACTGTCAGTGAGCTACACAGTTACCGCGACCATGGGGTTGTTTAGGTCGTAGTTCTACGGGTCCTAGTTCTTCGTTTAGGTGTCTTTTTCGTTCGTTTCGTAGACGGAGTCGGTTTACTCGGCTTCGGTTTCGACACTAAAACAACAAAATAGGCGGGTATCATTAAACAGAACAGGATAGGTGGGTAGGGCAGGATAGCTTTAATGTAATAAATAAAATCCGTTTAATTCAGACTATTTAAATGTCCATATTTTGTTAGAATTACATTATGTAATGTAGTAATGTACAGACGCCACTTGTCAAGCTACCCGAAACTGTCAAATTTTCCCAATCAACCTTGAACCTTAATGCTTCAGCGATAAAATTGAAAATCTATTAAAGAAATTTTACAGATTGTAGTAGCTTGATGTGCTGGCGTCTGTACACGTTTTAGGGCTAATTTTTCCATCGCCAGATAACTTTTATTCGAGGAATAAAATTTACGTTTGACAGTTTTTGTGTTAAATAACTGTCAAAATTTTAAAATTATTCCTCTTAAGTTATCAGATGATTGAAAAATCAGCCCTTAGACTAATTAATGATCTTATCATAAAGCAAAATCACTGTGAACTTCATGACTTCACCTTCATGCAGGGTGCCAGGGACATTGACATTGGCGCCGATTCCCTTGTTCACAAACTTTACAGGACTAAACTAATATTTATCTTCTGTCCTTTTCTTAATGAAATAGAAAGAAAAAGATGGATTGAACTTAAATTTAGTTTATTTTGTGAACAAGGGAATCAGCGCCAATGACGATTGAATCAAAGGGGATTGAAGATTTATATATGGGGCCTGGCATCAACAACGTATGTTTGAAGAAAAAAACAAAATGGCGGAAATTGTTACCAACAGAGATATTTTACCGGTCTATGTCGTTGAGAGATCAAATACATAGAATATTCTTGTAGAAGTGCATAATAAGATTAAAATTCATTTTACCATTAATGGGGATCGGCGTGGTTGAAGAAATGTTGGATGGTAGTGTGGTCGTCCAAATGTCATACTCCGGCACCCACATCGCAATATCGAGCGGCTCGAACCCAAAGTCTGTCATATAGCTCTGGCCCCTATATTCTACTCTTTGCATAGTGAAGTCTTCGTAGTATGTTCCCTCTTCCCACTTCCACTCCTGGATGTCTAGGAGAGTCATGTTTTTCTGGAATCCCCACGCGAACATCTCGAAGAGGCATTTGTCGGAGAACATGATGTATACGGCAATGTCGAACACTGAACCTGTTTAAAAAAAAAGAAAGAAAATATGATTATTTGCGGTAAACATGACGCAGAAATAGAACAGCCGTCGCTTAGCATAATGCTAAGACCCTATGCGAGACAAGGCCCCAGCGCTGGTTTTCAGTGACAGCCGGCGTTTCATAAAGTTATAATGTAAGATGAGACTCTTCCGGCTCTCGGTACTTTTTATTTACGATATCATTCAGTTTCGTTTCGTTCCTCAGGTTTCCCGAGACGTACACGATAATGTACAACTAATAGTGCATTCGCGATTTATTTGTCAAAAATGCAAACAAATATGAGTTTAAGGAAAAATAACTTTAATTCCTACACAATAAAGTTCAGTTTACACTACAACTTCAAACATTTTTATAACTTTTTCAATAGTGCTAGTCAGCTCTGAAATCGACTTAATTCCCATTAAAATAAAGTTGATATAGTTTAACTTGAAATAA
Organism: Apamea anceps; assembly: GCA_951799955.1. Classification (NCBI taxonomy): domain Eukaryota; kingdom Metazoa; phylum Arthropoda; class Insecta; order Lepidoptera; family Noctuidae; genus Apamea; species Apamea anceps. Next base: position 1,326,668 of record OX637524.1, on the reverse strand, counting down.
CATTAATTATAAACATAAATTTGAATAAACTTTGTCTCAGGGGGTCTTTTCCCTAAGAACGAAGTCCGTAGTTTCGGCTGAAGTTATGGACGTTTCCAAGTACGTACTTACGGACATAAGATTAGTTCGGGGCCCGAACTAAGAATGAATAACAACACGATTTGACAGTTGTCCCTACTGCCGAGGTGTATTTTCTCGCACATTTTATTTTTATTTTCCACTTATTTTGACTGATCAACTACTTTCGTTCGTGCCCGTATCTTGGTTGACGGACTTAGAGAATAGAGCCTTGGAAACCTGCGAAACAAGCCAAAGAAGTCTTTTCAGTTTATGGGTACCGTACCTCAAAAGGAAAAACGGAAGCCTTATAAGATCACTTCGTTGTCCGTCTGTCTGCCCGTCAGTAAGACCCTTTCTTCTTAGGAACGCGTGGAGTTATCAAGTTGAAATTAATATCAAATACTCAGGGCTGTAATCACTTAAAGCAGTGAAAAAATCAAACTTCTAAGTCGACGCAATCAAAAGATACAGGCGTTTATGTTCCGAAATCAAAACCTATAGGGCACTTTCCGTTGATCTAGAATCATGAAATTTGGCAAAAAGTAATGTCATGTAGCACAAGTAAAGGAAAAAATCTGAAAACCGTAAATTTAAAGTTACAGAAAAAAAACTATTTTAAAACTATTTAAATACCTACAAATGTGTACGGAGCCTTCGGTGCGCGAGTCCGACTCGCACTTGACCGGTTTTGTGTATGGGACTCCGGCCATAAGGCCAAAAAAGGAAATGATAAATGACTTTATTTTTGTAAGTAGGTTTGTAAAAACACTTTCACACGTCAATCATATTTTAAAAACTAGATGAGGTCGGCGTTTCCTGTCTGACTATTCTGAGAAGAAAGGTCGAAACAAACTCAGACGTCACAGTCTTTTCTAAAGTCCGGACATAATCTTGGTCAGATCATGTGCAGACCATGTAGATTGGTGTCTGAAATGGTCTTTTGAGGAAAGAACCACATAGAGTGCGTGGACCTGTCCAGTCAACGCACGCATTTGTCAGTAATCGTGCAGTTAAACTCAGAACTTAAGGAGCTCAACAATTCGACGAACGATACCAACGAAAACCAAGATTATGTCTAGACTTTAAAAAAAGAGACTGTGACCTTTGTTTGTTTCCGCCTTTGGTGTAAAGACGCCAGCACATCAAGCTACCCGAAAACGTCAAATTTTCCCAATCAACATTGAACCTTAAAGCTTTAACAATAAAGTTGAAAATCTAATAAAGAAATTTGGCAGATTGCAGTAGTTTGATGTGCTGGCGTCTGTACAAGAAAAGAGAGACTTACCTTTGTAGAAGTAACACGCTGGTCCGTAACTGATCCTAGGGCAGTAATGCTTGACCCTCATCTCCGACACCGCCGACGCGTTCTGCAGCTCCAATGTCAAACAAGTGTACTCCACTATTTCTACTATTGTTAGCTGGTAACAAAATATTATCATGTTAGCAGGTTTTCATTCCTTTAGTTACATAACATAACCAGCCTATAATGTTCCCACTGCTAGGACACAGGCCCCCTCTGTGAGAGTGGGCCGTAATCCACCACGCTGGCCCAGTGCGGGTTGGTAGATGCCACATGTCTTCGAATTTGTGGTTCTAAGACATGCCGGTTTCCTCACGATGTTTTCCTTCACCGTTTTGAGAGCAGTGGTGATGAAATTATTTATACAAAGTAAAGCCTATAAGTCGGGGTTGCGGTCCTTAAGTTAGCTTGTTTGCAAATCCTAAGTAATTAGCCACAGCTGTAGGTAAGTTTTTGCAAAATCCATATTACTCAGGATACATTTTTAACCAGTGCGCAAACTGAAACCATGAATTCAGTACATGATTCTGAACCCACATCAGTTGAAATTTTTCGTCAGTTATTAAAAATAAAATTGCTCTGCCATACATTTTGACCGCGTCGGTATTGCACTTTTCTATGAAACAGTTGTTTTTTTTTTATTTGATAACCGACTTAATATTTCTACTCTCTAGAATCCAGAATCATGTGCTGAATTCATGGTTACAGTTTGCGCACTGGTTAAAAATTTATCCTGTATACAGGATGGCAGGAACAGCGATGCGCAAACTGTAACCATGGATTCAGCACATGAGTTTAGACCCCATAGCGTCGAAATTTTTCGTCGGTTACCAAAAAGAAAATCTTCTGTTTCATAGAAAAGTGCAATACCTACGCGATCAAAATGTATGGAACAGCAATATTATTTTTATAACCGAGGAAAAATTTCGCCCCTATTACGTCTAAACTTATTTGCTGAATCCATGGTTACATTTTGCGCGTTGATGTCCCGTCCCTGCCACCCTGTATAAATGACTAGCTTCCGCCACTTTATCCGCGTGAAACTTCTTGTTCCCTCGACCCACTGCGCGCATCACCCGCGGTGTTACTTCGTTTTCTCTTAGCATTCTTTTTAACTTATTTTTTTTTCTCTACTCCTAAGGGTCCAAGCGTGATGTTGAATAGCCTATAGCCTTCCTCAAGAATTGGGCTATCAAATACAAAAAAATCCGACTGGTAGTTCCAAACCGCGAGAGATTGGCGCTGATTCCCTTGTTCACAAACTAAACTAAATTTAAGTTCAATGCATCTTTTTCTTTCTATTTAATTTAAAAAAGGACAGAAGATAAATATTAGTTTAGTCCTGTCAAATTAGTCAGCGCCTGACGTAAATTGACGTATTTTTAGTAGCCATGTTTTTAATCGCGTCTAATTTGTCTATGGAGTATCTTAATTTGACAGGACTAAACTAATATTTTATTTTCTGTCCTTTTCTTAATGAAATAGAAAGAATAAGATGCATTGAACTTAAATTTAGTTTAGTTTGTGAACAAGGGAATCGGCGCCAATCCGCGTTCAAAAAAACAAACTCTTCAGCTTTATTATTAAGTAGTATAGAAATGATGTTCGTTGGTATGCGGCTATTTTTTGTTGTGGAATGTTTGTAATTTTCATATTCGGAAAGTACTAATGTACCTACTTTTTTGTATGGGAGTTCAGGACAGGGCGTCTGTCGGGACAGCTAGTATTATAAATGCGTTTTCACGTTGGGGAACGGAACCAAAAAAAAAAACGTGTGGGGACGGGGGACCCCCGGAAGGAACGAAGTTCAAAATGAAAAACCAAGATGGCGACTGTGAAAAGTACAGAAATATTTGTCAATTTTCTCAGCAGCGTCACTTTCGCCTTCAGCACTCTCGAAAACCATGAAAACGACACCCACGACGAAAAATGTGAAAAATTTGCCAAAATTTGCCATTTGACCTCATTATCGGCTTCAGCACCCTCGAAAACCATGAAAACTACACCCATGATGAAAATTTGCGCAGCCGCCATCTTGGATTTTCATATAGACCCCATTATCGGCTTCAGCACCCTCGAAAAATAGGTCTCTCTCTTTTTCGATACATGAAGAGTTCTTCTCCCAGTTCAGTTCTACCACAAGCTCTGTTAAAGAACTTCCAAAAACGATATCTACTTACATTGTAGGTCAGAAACTGGTACTGATTGTTGTCCGTTCGCAATACAATCGTTTCTCTGTATACCAAGTTGAGTTTTTCTTCCTCATCGCACGCGCCGAACTTCTGGTACGCCAAGCTAGCTGAAATATACATTATCACATTTCAACAGTAAATTCAAATAGTCGCCACCTAATGGGGCACTTAATATCGTGTCCAGCCAGTCTTATCTTTAAAATTCTTAGTTCTTATCTGTAAAAAACTCGCCGTGAAAACGTAGGTGAAGTGATCTTCGAGTGAACTGTCATTCCACAAGTCGTGCTATTCTGTAAAACTCTCACCGTGAAAACTTAGGTGAAGTGAGCTTAAAATGAATTCTTATTCATCTGATGCTAGAAATTGACACTATTGACAGCTCACTTCAAGCTGACTTCACCTAAGTTTTTAGGGTGAGATTTTTACAAAATAGATCGCTAGGTGACGCGCGCGTGTCGACGCCTGTCGCATTTAGGGCTTAAGAAAATTCGGTTCGTGATATCGCCCAAAGTGTTAGTCAGTACTCACAGCGCAGTACGTATTTCTGCTTGGATATCTTGGAGATGGTGATCCTGTTGAACTGGGACAGGCTCTGCTCCACCCAGGGGTAGTAGCTCATCATGTCCAGGAAGCGCGAGGGCGCGCCGCAGCCGGGCCCGCGCACCCCGAGACCCAGCTGTAGGAACAACGTCACAGCTGTCATTGAAGAATGTTTGTTTTAACCAGACTGCTCACTATTGAAGCAGTCTAATGGCATCTAATCTAAACTGCCACCAACTGCATCAGACTACTTTAAAAGGGATATTTTTGTACTTCATTTTTATATTTAAATTAGCAACCCACCCCTGCTTCATAAATGGTTAAGATTCTAAATTGAAGTTAAGGCATTTAACAGCGCATTCACACAAGGAGGAGTCGTTATTTTACCGAAACGTGATTTAGGTATGACTGGACTTCACCGACACACGTGACGTCACTAGACGTCGGCTACGTCACACGTACCAGTTGCCAGCGCCCCCACACGTCGCGCGACACGAGCGCGGAGCCGGCGCCCCACACGCACACGCCGTCCGACTTCACCGACACACGTGACGTCACTAGACGTCGGCTACGTCACACGTACCAGTTGCCAGCGCCCCCACACGTCGCGCGACACGAGCGCGGAGCCGGCGCCCCACACGCACACGCCTTCAGATTTCGCTGCCACGGCACACGCGACGTACGGCGGACGCATTTTACGGCTGTATAGCTGAAAAACATACGACATTGAATTCTAGTATGCAGCCAGACACATAGGTACTTATTTTTAATATTCGTAAGGTTCCGTTCATAAACGTGGGCGAAACTTGTCTCATGAATACGAGGCTTCACGGACATAAGAAAAACGATTGGAGTCGATCATATTCATATTAATATCGATCTATCTACGTAGATTCTACGTACTAAGACCGTTTCAATAGATACCATAAAATGGTATTATACTGGACGCGCAAACTGTTACCATGATTCTAGACTGACCAAAAGTCGAGAGGAGTCGTCGAACACCCCTGACTTGTTGGACTGAAGTTTCTTGGTTTTTGCACGTAACAAAAGTGTCGGTCGAAATGTTCCTTTTTTTCGATCTAGCTCTCATTCGACAAGTGTGCGGAGTAAAAAGGAACTTCGTTGCAAAAAAATTTGACCCCATTTTAAGGGGGAGGAGGACGCAATTTATGGACCGCCCATAAGTGACAAACACTACACCACGACATGAGCTGTCGTCCGAAACGCGCTGGCACGAAAACATAAAGTGAACTCACATTGGCGGCCATATAGAAGTCCCTGCACATTTTCCCAGGAATATGCATCACATTGATCACTTCTTTTTCCAGAACGTCCACCTCTGAAAATATTTTATTTATTTACTTTCTCCTTACAACTATCTTTATACATTATCCCCGTAAAGATGGTCACCCATCCACAGACCAACCGCGGGAAGCATAGCTTAACCTGATCGATCGACCCGTGCGGATGTAATTACATAACCACGAGCCCCTTTCTCTCACCCTCTCTGCGAGGAAAAGTAAGAAAGAAAATATAAATTGTTTACCTTCTTTCATTTTGATGACGTAGAACACTGGGTTTCTTAAAACGTCCGGAGGAGGGCATACAGGCTTGATGCTTACTGTAAATTGTGACAAAATCATGATTAGTACAAAAAAAAGTCGAGAGGTGTCGTGACTGTCGTGGACACCCGGTTGGAACAAAGTTCCTTTCGCTGAATATTATGTATTAAATAACAGATACAATGAAATGAACTAAGAACGTTTGAGAGTAACTAGATGAAAAAGCTAGCTCTCGGAAAGTGTGCAGAGAATAATGTGCCAAATCAAATCAAATCAAAAGTCATTTATTCGAATTAGGCTTAGAATCAAGACTTTTCGAACGTCAAAATTACATAAGACAGTCCCCCAAAACGCCCGCCCTTCACCACTTCCTAGTGCTATCGCTGGGAAGAAGAAGTGGCGCAACAAACTCCCCAGCAGCACAGCTGTCTGTTCAGTTAGAAAATACTTGATTGTATAAAATACTAGCTATCAGGTATGTAAAGTAATTGGCATTACAAAACACAGAACATTAAATTAAATTATTGTGTGAAACGGAACTTCATTCCAAACATCTTTTATTAAATTGCTGTGGATCAATATTATGGTGGTTGCCTTGCCTCGTATCATCGTAGGTATGCAGATAAAATTTATTTTATTCATATATTTGTTGGCAACACCAAGTGAAGCTACTTCGAGTGCTTGCAGTGAAGCTTTTGAAGGAAGGAACTTCCATAGAGTATAGGAAACTTCCCGCCATTATTATTTTCTCATGCCGCGAAACACGTTTGATTTTGTGGATTGTTATTACTTTCGTATTAAAATATGTTTGCATAAATAGTTAATACGTGTTTTAAACACCCTCCGTATAGAAATAGTTAATATATTTCTTTTCCTTTGAGATCAGTCGATCTATTTAGTAAAAAACGCATGGTTAAAACTTGGGTGAAGTAAGCTGTCAATAGTGTATAGCATAGCCGATCTATTTTGTAAAAACCTCACCGTGTAAACTGGAAAATTTTGGTGAAGTGAGCTGTCAATAGCACTATCAATCACTTGGAATGACAGCTCACTTCAAGATCACTTCACCTAAGATTTCATGGTGAGATTCTTACAGAATACACCCGGGAATCACGATGAGATTTTTACAGAATAGAATGACTGTGCTTAAATCATCAAGTACAGCCGGTATGGCTAGTCTTTGTTTCGACAGAGAGCATAACAGCTACTTACTGTCTCTGACGGGGGAGCTGAGCTGCACCAACGCGACCGTGTTGTACGTCTCGCCGTACTCCGGGTGTATCACATAGTTGCGCACGCGGCGCCCCGGACGGTCCCAGCCCTCGCCGATCAGAACGCGAGAGTGCTTTCTACAAAAATAAAGAAAGAAAGACATTTATTTAGCACAGACTTAAAAGAAAAACAATACACCAGATACATATCATCACAAAAAAACAAATAAAAAATGTAAAGTCCGATGTAAGAAACTAGCGGGACCGTGTACTTACCTCACGGCTGCGCCATAAAGGCCCAGTTCAGCAAAAATGCCAGACAACTAGTGCCTGACGCTGGTACAAATAAAGAGAGCTAAGAAACTATTTATTTGGGACTTGCACAGGACAAACAACCAAAATGGAAAAACATGAAAAAAGCGAGTGCGGTTCGGACCACGCAAAGTTAAGGGTTCCGTAGATGGCATGAATATTGCGATATGCGACGCGACTTGCGACAAGCCACATGCGTGCGCGTCACCTGTGGGGTAATTGCGTAACACACTAACAGCAGCATCTTGACAGGTCAACAACATTCATTGCGTTATTTACGTTGTTGAAAACGCAAATTTTTCAAACAAATGAAGCAATGGATTAGCTCAATCCTTCAAAATGATTCAGATTGTGATTGAAAATTTAGTGCACGAGCCTGAGTCGCAGTTCAGCGGTTTTTAGGGTACCGAAAGGGTGCTAACGGGTCCCTCTTACCCTCCGCTCTCCGTACGTCTGTCTGTCAGCGGGCTGTATATCATGAACCGCAATACGTAAACAATTAAAATTTTCGTAATGTGTACATTTCTATAACAACAAATATTAAAAATTAAATTAAAAATTATACTTACCTCCATATAAGACATATTTTTTTCGGCGTTTTTTGCCTTGTGGTCCAGAACCATTCGTGTGCGAGCCCGACTCGCACTTGACCGGTTTTTTTTAATTTTATTTTGCAACGTTGCAAATATAGTTACCGAAAGTTAGTCTTAGGCATGGGTCCTATGTCTGCAGCGGCGGCGATAACAAACTCCTTCTGTATCAGAACTACCGTCGTTACAGACCGGCTGTCACCTTCCACGCCGTCTGAAAATAAAAACAATCGACTTGAACTTACAATAACCTAAAAAGAATAAATCTGTAATAAATTACAGACATAAAATATAGAAATTTTACAAACGGTGACACAATGGGCGGTCTTATCGCTAAGAGCGATCTTTTAAAGACAACATGTCTACCCCAACGGTCATCGGTTCTACGGCTAATATGATCGGCCCATCCAATCCTATCCCTCAGAGCAGAAGACTCCAAGCACAGCTCGTTTAAACATGGCAAAACAAAAAAAAAAAAAAATGATAGAGTATTAAAAATTCGGTCCACGACCGCTTGTTGACTTGAATTATGAGTTGAGAAAATCAGTTCTTTTTTTTTATTGTGTTCATCTCTACAGATTCAAATTAAATGATACACCACTGGAGAGCACTATCCGTTTTTCCTAACAGGCCACTGACCATAAACAAGTACGCTGGACTATAATATACTATACGAAATGACACTTGTTTTTTTGTGCCGATTCAAAGCGCCCCGTTCGAGCGTCTCAGGAACTAAAATTGATACACTGTTGCAAATGGACGTCGTGTTGTTTTGGTAAGTCTGATGATTTCGATCTAAATCGTTTGATGTTTTTTTGTGTATTTTGTGTCCACTACGAGATATTTAGGACATTTTTAACATGAGAGAATGCTCATTTTGTAAAGCTCACTATCAAAAATGTTAGTTCCACGGAGTTATCAGCGCCAAAATGACGTAAATCAAATCTCTTCGTTTTGTCATCGATAGTATGATGTCCAGCCTACTTGTATAATATAAGTCAGTGCTGACAGGCAGTTTCAAAGGCAAGGGGTAGATAACTGGAACTCACAGTAAGTGTAGAAGAGAATGCCGACCCAGGGATACTGCGAAATCTCGACATCTCCTTCTGCCACATCTAATGCGTGGTCTATTCCGCAATCGATGACGTCCATTTGTACTGATAATGTTTTGCATGCTGGAATAAAGCAAGTAACCGAAAGGTCAGGCTGTAGTAATAACGATAATAAAAGAAATGGACTGTAGAGACAAGTCTCCACAGTCCATTTAAACGAATATCAACTTTATACCCGTGTGATTAAGTTGGTTTCAGAATGACTAGTACTATCGAAAAATTCATAAAAATGTGTGAAGAGTGCCAACTGAACTTTATGAGTGGGTATTAAAGTTTGCCCTGTATTCCCCGAAGGATTAGTGTCTCTATAGTACACCCATTTCGCCAGCTATGTTTAAGACCTATGTAATAGGGGGCGAGCCTATTGCCATCCAGACTCCGGGCTGCTACTGAAAAATTCCAGATGAAAAAACCCAATAACACTTCGCCCGACTCGGGAATCGAACCCAGGACCACCTGCTCAGCTGTAGCGCTTGAGACCACTAGATCAAAAAGGCAGTTAAAGTTATGCGCTATTTAAAAAAATAAGATTAATGCCACACATGTAAACAAATATGAGTTATTGGAAAAATAACTTTAATTCCTACACAATAAAGTTCAGTTTATTTACGATACAACTTCAAACATTTTTAAGACTTTTTAAATAATGCTTGTCACTCTAAAATCAATTAGGTACCATTGCAATAAAGTTAATATTTGTTTCACTTCAAATAAAATAAATTGGAAACGTAAATTTTAATAGACCTTACATACCTTGCAGCAAAATAATTAAGGTAATCAACATCTTAATCAAACTGCTTCACTGTAGGCACTCACACTTACTATAAACGAATGATCACTATTACTCAACATATCACCTTATATAGTGCAGTATGTTGTTGTTATTAGCAACGAAACCCGTTAAGTATTTGTTTATTATTTTTTACTACTCCAGCGGACGTAATAGTCACGACATCCTAGAATTCCTAGACTAGTTTTAAGGTATTTGAACGTCTGCCCTAAGTTGAAGTGACAACAATGAATATTCCGATAGTAAACATGGACGAAAGGTTTCATTAACTGCAAATTAGCGCAAGTTAGGCAGGCACACTCGTCCAGCTAAAAAGTAGGCTAAAATCTATTGATAATAATCAATTCATCATAACCTAAGGAACAGTTTCCACCAAGCGGAAAATCCCTCTCAAAAACGGTGAAGGGAAACATCGTGAGGAAACCGGCATGTCCTACAACCGAAAATTGCGAATGCGACTTCTGGTCACCTCCCATAAGGGAGAGTTAGGTGTTGAACCCCGTTACATCACCAATAGTTACTATTTATGTCCTTCTAAGGCGTCTGCCCCGGCGTTTCCTCTCTTTGAAGTCGGATAAAAACCATTAAAAAAAACGTATTTTATTCGAAAATATTTATTAAAACATAACTTACAACTAATTCACTTGCACAAACATACACATTGATATTTCTATGAGCTACGTACTTCTCATGCCTGTCACCTTCCTGTACGCACTGAAATGTTCTAAGTACTGGTAGATAGTGTCTATGGGCGTGTAGATCTCGTTCATCTTGCTGTGGAGATGCTGCGTTGGATGCACAGGAATCGAGGGTCCCAGCAAACCTTGTATGAACTCCCGTAGTAGACTCCACACCGCGCTTGGGGTTACGCATGGACGATATTCTATCTTTAAAAAAAAAGAAAAAGAAGATCGTAACTTTTTATATGGAGCCTGTCCGAAATTTGTATTATTTCAAAACAGGTTTGATATTTTTCGCGCCATTTTGAAAAAATAAAATGGCGGCCAGGGTATGCTACGCATAGCAAAGCCCCTTGCCCTTTAGGTTTTGAAATAAAATTAAATCAAAATGTTTAAGAAAATCAAGAAAATAAGTTATTATCATCATCAGTAGTCATCATCTGCCTAGCCTTTTCCCAACTATGTTGGGGTCGGCTTCCAGTCTAACCGGATGCAGCTGATTCCAGTATTTTAATAGTAAGTAACAATCTTAAATTCACTGACAGACAACGCACAGCCTAAGCCGCTGGGTTTAGAAGCTTGAAAAATTAATTTCCTTTTATAACGAAGGTGAGCCCCAAGGACTTTTGCAAAGTCAACCCCTAAAAGGGTTACATATGGTATGAAAGTTGCATTGTAAGCGGGCACGCCCTTAACGCCTGGAGGAATTTTTGTGGGTAGTTTTGTTTACTTTTTATTTCTGTATAGTTTTCAATGTTGCTGACATAATTATGGTAAATAATTCAATTAAATGTTTTCTGTTTCTTAGTGTTGTAATGTTTATTTCCTTGCATAGAACCAAGTTCTTCTAACTGAACTCAGCTGTGCTGCTGGGAGTTTGTTGCGCCACTTCTTCTTCCCAGCTAAAGTACTAGGAAGTGACGAAGGGCGGTTTTGGGGGACTGTGTTATGTAATTTTGACGTTCAAAAAGTCAATGATGGCTGATTCAGTTAATATAACAAATAACTTTTGATTTTGTATGAAAGTTTATCATTTTTTCCGATGGGAATTCTTATCGGGCACAGCCCACTCGTATTAATTTAGGGTCAAATTAAATTAGCTTTAACAGATATCCATGCCCATCGCATCTGGGGAGTTTCGCTAAAACTCCGCAGATGTGATGGGCATGGATATCTGTTAAAGTTACACAAAAACTGTTTTTTTTTTTTTAAACTGTTGATTCAAGAGACTACACCACCTGCGGTTGATAACCCCTAAAAAAAAAAACGAATTATAAGTAATCATTTCTTTTTTATTTTATCATGTTTAGATATTGATACCCATCACGTCTGAGGAGTTTCCCTAGCTAATTTGATTTAATCCTGTAAAGTATCAATAAAAACACTAACCTCCACAAGTATTCCTTTAAAACTCTGATTCATGGTCACGGAACCGAGCTTAACGCAGAAGTCACCGAGCTCAAACCTCGGTCCCTTGCTCTCGATCTTCGTCTGTTTCTTAGAAGTATAGTGTTGGGACAGCTTCATCATCAGCAAGTCAAAAAGACCGTCTGCTATAACGTGGATGTTTTTGGCACCAGTATCCAGGATTGAGAACACAGATGCTGGCTGCTCAGAGTTATGGAAAATGTGAACTGTTTTTGTTGTACCTGGAATATAATTTTAGGTGTTTGTCAAAGGTGGAGTCAAAGTACTTATTATTTGTATTACTTTGGAAGCTGAGGGTCCGTGGAAGTTTTTAAAACGACTTTGGGGGCATTGCCAGTATTGCCACCCATCTTGTTTTCTTTTTTTAAACAACAAACATCTAGAACAAACCTTTACTAAAATAAAAAATTGACTTAAATATTAGAAAATAATTATATTCTGTTGATTATCTCTTTGACTTAATTTAATCTTTTTGACATTTCCATTCCTAATATTTGACTAATTTGAATGTGATTTGATGTTATATCTAATAAACTAGCCAAAATCCTGAAAATGTATTTGTACGCCGGAAATGGCAGAATTTTATGAACTATGTAACAACTCCGTAACAATATTCTGACAAATAAATGGACTATAAATATTTTACCTTTGAGCAAAACCCAAAGAGATTAAAACTTGTCACTTTAGGTGATGTTTAGACAGATAGACATTTTTATCGATCGTAGACCATAATTAATAAATCGCATTAATAATATAAATACAAAAAAAAATTAAACAGAAGTGAAAAAACAAAAACGGTTCAGCCGTTCAGGAGCTGCGATGGTGCAGACAAATACACACGTTAAACTTATAACACCGCTCTGTTTTTGTGGGGGGTTTAAAAAGCCAGAAGTTAAGTTAGAATTTCCCTAAAAATATTACAAACCGTCTAGCTCCCTAAACTATAAATAACCGCTGAACATACATAGAGGCGTTTTGGGAATCCCTTGGAGAGAGCCTTGTTTCACAGGCCACCCTGTATTTTCACAGTGTGATCTGAGGAGTAGGTTACAGAGACATAATCACTGTAGACCCTGCCCCCGCAGCAAGGAGGACTCCTCTCTCCTCCGGCTTAGCTTAAATTTGAATAATGTGTTAGCATACTGTACTTGTACAAGGTGGGGACGAAAATACATTAAACTGCGTAAATCTAATGACTTTCCCAGTCTGCATATGAAAGTTCAATAAAATATATTGAAAAGTTTAGTCACTATACCTAGTCAAAGATTGACAAAATCCTCCGATACATAGATAGACTACTCTTTATTACATACATCATATAAATTACAGATATAATTGTAGAAATGTTACAAAGGGTGACACAATGGGCAGTCCATAGTCATCCCCTTACTATTTACTTTGTTTGAAAATATCACTATTTTATTTTCACTGCTACAATTTGGTAGTTCCAAAATACTGTGATGCAATACAATATTTAAGTAATAGTATAATATTAGAATGAAGTTTAGTATCATGAGTTCACGACGTACTTACCCATCTGTGGATGTGACAAGTAGCTCTCACAGTCGACTAGGAACTGCCCCTGCTGCGACGCTCCCAATGCAAGAATTCGTTTAGTCAGCAGCTCTATCACATACGTCCCAGTTTTGTTGTCAGGAACTGGGTACTGCTGTAATCTGAAAGTACACACATAACGCTTTACAACTGAGTTATTTTTTATATTTTCGTGCGTGTATGACCTGATGTAGAACGTAAACAAAGCAAGAGTATGTAAGGTTCGTATCCGGTGGCGTTCTGTAGTTTCTGCCTACCCCACGGGACTAAGGAGTGCATTTCTGTATGTGTGTGTAATATATAATTTTAAAACTCAACTTACACCGTTACTCCCATGATAGCGGATTTGTTTGTAAGCAAACTTCTAAAGGTAGAGGTTACAAAAGTTTCATTATATTTATACACTTCCAATCGCAGAGAATACCTATTTGACTAATTTGTAATATTTACAATAAATAATTTATTTCGTTTCTCTTTGTTAATTATTCTAGGGATGAATAAATACGATTTTGATGCGATTTCGTATTTCTATATTTTCGAAATTCGACTTTGACTTATCTATGCTTTGACTGTTGACAGTTGACAGTGTTGACTGACAGTTTCACAAAAACAAAAGATAAATTTTTTTTGTGGTGGGTCCACACACAGTCAAACTTCTGTTGGTCAAAAATCGGTAAAATTAGAGAAAAAAAGTATCGCTTCCTTGAAACGCTCTAAATAAAATTCTCGTCCAATTTTCAAATTGCTGCCTAAGAAGTTCCACTCCAAAAGAATATTCTAACAATTCTTAATAAAGTACCGTGAACGGAACCCTATTACTATGCAGCGGTATTGTAGGTCTCGGGGCTATATCTAGTGTATATTCTTTGTAACCGTAATAGGTAGCTACTTGATTTATGAGAAAAATAAATATATTTTTGTAGAAATATAGTTTTTTTTATTATGGAATAGAGAGAGTGTCTCGCACTGAGCCGGTTGTTAGGGTTCCATACGCAAAGGATAAAACGGGACCCTATTACTAAGACTTCACTGTCTGTCCATCCGTCTGTCCGTCCGTCTGGCTGTCACCAGGCTGTATCTCAAGAACCGCGATAGCTAGACAGTTGAAATGTTCACAAATTATGTATTTCTGTTGCCGCTATAACAACAAATTCTAAAAACAATATAAAATAAATATTTAAGGGGGGCTCCCATACAACAGACGTGATTTTTATAGATAATGGTACGGAATCCTTCGTGCGCGAGTCCGACTCGCACTTGGCCGGTTTTTTAATTTTAATCTTTTGTATGCATGTTTGTTTTTGTTCCCGATCCGTATTTTTAAGATTTTTGTTCTGTGCATGTATATCATCAATTGATCAAAAGCAAACGTGTAAAGAAACGTTTTCATAATCGGATCTAGATCTACTGAACCCTGTTTATTAATTTTAATGGGTTGTAATTGGTCGAAATTTCAGATGACCAATAATAATACGCCGTGTGACATATCTTCTAGTCGAGATAGGTGTCAAACACGAACCAGTAATTGAAAACAATATTTTGACGTCACAATTCAACTCTGGACCAATGGAGTAACGACAGATAATTTCATGGGCAAATTGACAAGTGCCGAGCCCCATTTAGCTAAGTATTTATTTACATCAGAACCGTTTTATTTGGTCATTACGTATTCGGAAGACAGACTTGATATAAGAGTACTTTTGTGGTTTTATTGCGTCAGTGTAAAATTCTTGTGTTTTTATCTGAAGTGCTTTGAAAAGCGATTTACTGAATTGGCTGCGTGTTTAAAAATCACGGGATTTTAAAGTGTTATCTAATAGTACAGTGCAATTGGATGATTGAAGATGATACCAAATAACGTGACTTTGATTGTAAAGGCGCCGAATCAACAGATTGAGGATCAAAATATCGAATGCGAGTCGTCATGGACGGTTCGACAGTTAAAGGGACATCTATCTGAAGTTTACCCCAGTAAACCTGTGAGTATTGTTAAAAGAATGTTATGTTTAGAATCTTACATAGCCGCTAAAATAATTAAGCTTTAAAAATATTCATAGCTTTTGAAGACTGTTTTCCTATGATTTTCTCATTCCAAACACCACTTAGGGATCTTAATATTGGTATAATAAATGTAATTGCCCAGTGTCTCAGTGCGTCAGTGGACCCCAGACACTGGGCAGAACTCCAAACTCCACTAACTCCAAACTCTATTTATGTGAAGTTGAAACTGAGTATTTATGAATGTAGATAACATCTAACAGTCATCAAGATAATGCACCAATACATTGATTATGCACAGTGTAAGGGTAGTTGACACACAACCTGTTACCATGAATTCAGTACATGATTCTAGCTAGACAGAACAAGTTATCATAGTTAAAAAAAAATCTTTGACGGTGTAGGTATTGTATTTTTGTATAAAACTGCAGTATTAAAAAAAATGTTTAACCGTGGCAAAGAGTACTGTAGAAACCAGGCATTAATTGTTAATTTAAAGTGTTTAGTGGTTGAGTGGTTATTATCACACCATACATCTATAATGTGTGATGTGTTAACTGTGTTTAGTTTAGTTTAGTTTATGATCCTGTATGAGTCGCAATAAATACTTTTTCTTTCTTTCTTTTCTTTCTAATGATAATGACCAAATGAATAACATAGACCTCTTCTCATAAAAAGTTTATTACAAACTTACTTACTTACTTGCAAGCACATACATATAAACTTGTTTTCTCCCCATGAGGATAGGCAGAAACTAAGGAACACCACCTGCTACGATCCTTATTGCTTACCTCTTTATTAAAATTTGAAAAAAAAAACCGGCTTTATTTTTTCTAAAAGGATTATTAATAAAGCCATACATACATAGACACCTGTCTATGTATGTATGGCTTTATTAATAATCACCAGTCATCATCATCAGTTTAGTTTGTGAACAAGGGAATCGGCACTAATACTATTAGTGCCGATACCCTTGTTCACAAACTAAACTAAATTTAAGTTCAGCGCATCTTTTGCTCTCTATTTCATTTAGTCAGCACCTGACATAAATTGATGTATTTTTAGTAGCCAATTTTATAATCATGTTTAAATTCTCTATGGAGTATCTTAATCTGACAGGACTAAACTAATATTTGTCTTCTGACCTTTTCTTATTCATGAAATTCACAAACTCGTTACTAATACCTTTTTTTTGTGCTAGTCCAAGTTAATTTTAATGGCAGTTGATTAGCAGAACATTCTAGCCACATTTTAGTATTAGTATCCTTGTGTGTTTATATATCATTCACCTGAGAAATGGGAATTCTCTTTAGGTAAAATGAGTTACAGATAAAAATGTTGTTATCAATTGTATCAGTATATCATTAAATGACTAAATGATAACAGCCAAGGCCAAGATTAAGCAATGCTAGTCGAGATGGTGATCATCCATAACATAATGAGGCCCCGTCGTGCCTTGGAAAGCGCGTTAAGCCGTTGATCCCGGGTGTCATAATTATGTAGATCTTTGACAGTTGTTACGGGTAGTCAGAAGTCCGAAAATCTGACAACCGTCTTGCCAAAGGTTACTGTGTTGCCCAGTAACTGGGTTGTGGAGGCCAGAGAGACAGTCGCTTGCATGTAAAATACTTATAAATATTTAGCAGCATCCAGTTAGACTGGAAGCCGACCCAAACATAGTTGAGAAAGGCTAGGCAGATTGAGCTTGTTCAATGCAATTATATCAAGCGATAGTGTTAATTGCACACACAATCAGACTTTACGTAACTAATTAATAAACGCCGATTTTATGGCAAAAATTAATGGCAATTGGCAAGTGTAGTGTGTTACACCACCACACACATCACTTTTACAGAAAGGTTTCGTAGTTACATACATAAGTCACGCCTTCTTCCAATGGAGGTAGGCAGAAACTACAGAACGCCACAAGCAACAATCCTTCCATACCTTTTTTATTTATTTATTTATTTCAGGCGACGAAGGCCCATATCACATAATATGATGATGAATAAATCTTTTGCTTTTATGTGCATGGCATAGACGTTCCAGTTGTGAGTACTACACACCTGACCAAAGGTGCTATAAAATGAACAACACCTACTCCAGGTGTGTGTAAGGTCCTGTAGTTATCACTGTAAAATTGTTAAAGAACATAATTATGATAAAAAGGTTGCATCAATACAGGTTATTCTGGCTCCATACCTACGTTAACACAAATTAAAGTACCAGAAATTAATCATCTCCTAATTATGCATTCAAACAACTGTTTTAATATGCACACCTTGTTTTGACCGCTGTATTTGATTAAGATATTTTTAAGTAATATGTTTGATCTTATGAGGTTGACTAAGTCACCCCGCCTGCATAAGTCTCAAAAAAAAAAAACTGAAATGGAAGAAAATAAACATTATAATTTTTAAACAACTGGTCACATGTTCATCAAAAGATCACCTGTATTTAATGAATTCACCATTTTATTACATTACCTACATTAATTTGCATACTTACATCTACAATGTGGTGTTTGTTCAGTATTCTGAGGGTGTAAAGTATCAATGTCACAATTGTATTATTTACCTACTGTGGCATAGATACTACATTTATCAATCAACCAGGTCACTCTTGGCGGCATTAGGTACCTATTAGAACCTATGTGATAACTAAAATAGTTAAAAGATAGTAGTACACCAAAAAACCAGCTGCAAGTAGGTCACTGAATTTTTATTTTGTTATTTTAGTTGTCTGTCGCATGCCCGACAAACTGGGCTCAAATAGCACAGAACTGGTGCCTTGAGACAGTGAGGCGGGGTCGCGGCAGACCACGTAGGATATGGCGGAATGAGTACGATAGGTTCCGTCAAAACTGGAAGGAGGACGCGCGGGCTCGCGAAGGATGGAAGGAGTGGAGGATTTGCCCAGTAGGGGAAAGTGGAGGCAAAAAAAAATTATGATTGGGTAGAAAAGGTTGAACCGGACACATAGGCAGTCGCTCCGTTTAAAATACTGATATTCTGCTGCACCCGGTTGGACTGGAAGCCGACTTATTTTGATTTATCTTATTTATCTTACTTATCTTGTTACCATAACACAAGCATTAGGTTGCTTAGCTTGGGACTAGGTTTGCCAGGTCGCCAAACCTAATAGCCGGACAGACCAGCCAGTTTGGCCGGACATTTGGGTAGAAAGGCCGGATACCCTACATTATTAGGAATTTTATGTCTCAGTATTAATAGGTACGACAAAAAAATTGTATGTAAAATCAAGTTTTTTTGATTATTGTCATAATCAGTCATCGGCGCTCGCTCGTTTGCGAAATGTAAAAAGCCTAACAAAAGCCGGACAAGCCAGACACCGTTTATTTTGGCCGGACACGCAATCAAAAAGCCTACCTATGTCCGGCTTTATCCGGACGCCTGGCAACGCTACTTGGTACTAGATGGCGCTGTGTGAAATGTCCAGGGATATTATTATTATTATTTATGAAGAAAATCCATACTTACGTAGCATTTTCTTCATAAATCAAATAAGTCGGCTTAAGAAAAATGCTCGAAATTTAGGACCGTTTCTCTGCACAGATTAATTCGTATCCCATCCCAAGACAGCCGCCTTTCCCTCATCCGTGTAATTATTATCACGTGGTTGTCCGAGGTAATATGAACTTGGAGAGTTGTATTGATGATTGTAATTGCATAATAATTCTGCAAATACGTATTTGTTACGGTAGCGTCAAAATATAATTTATTTTGATCAAATTACAACCTAACACTGACCAGAAAAAATAAAAACGTTAGAAAATATGAATTTCGTAGACTTAGCGCATCCTCCTTAAAGCCGGGTACGTAGAATAAAACATGCAGCCGGTATTAGAAGCATAACAGCGAAATTCCGTCGGAAACCAACATTGTTAAAGCATATTCTAAACACCCTACCTTCACTTCCCGCGGCTATTTAAAATTAACGGTCCTTGTATCATCAATTCACCCGCGGGTTCGCCGGTGCGAAGGTCGGGAATTATCCCATAGCAACGTACTACCGGGAAGAAATATCCTGTCATGGTCTACTTGACCTACCTGTGTGCCAATTTCATCGAAATCTGTTCAACCTTTAAGGCGTGGAAAAGTTTCACGTTTATAATATTACCATGGATTCGTTTTTCGGCCATCTTCTAGATTTAAGACCTTCAAAACGCAGACTGATTCAAGTATGAAGTAGCCAGTAATGAAACCATCCTTAGCAGACATAGGCCTTTTTTTTGGGTGGGAAATCATCAAATGACCTCTCCCGCTCTGGGCTGAGCGGAAGGGCGTGTCAGACTTTTATTGACTAAAACCCACCCGTGTTCCTTCAGTTGCCTGTGCACGGGGGCCACGGTATCTCTTTCGAACAACCCGCGGCCCTGGCGGGCATCGGCCCTAGCGGACCCCGTCAATTCGTGCTGACATCTCTTTGAGGCGCGCGTGGAACACAACGCGCGGTCAACCCGGGCCTGGTCCTTACCGGGCGGCGAGCTGCCCATTGCTCGCCGCCCGCAAGCCCGCGCCTACGGTGGCCAGGAGTCGGCTGTTGACTCCCGTCCAGGGCGTCTCCTGCGGCGACTAGGGGCGTGAGGGCGCAGTGATTGCCTCTCCCTCACGTGCTCCGCCTCCTCCTTCGCGAGCATTACTGCTTCGCAGAAGTAGGTGGCCTGGCCATGGCCTGGACCAGGGCCGGACGCGAGAGATCGCCGCCACGAGGACGCGGCGGTGCTCCGTCCAAGCCGAGCAGACCTCCACCGTATGCTCCACCGTGTCCTCCGGGCGATCCACACAGTGGTGACACCCTGGCGTTTCCTCCCGCTTTATCCTGAACAGGAACCTCCCGAAACAACGGTTTCCGGTGAGGACCTGTGTCAGGCGGAAGGTGAGGGCGCCGTGGCGCCGCTCTAGCCACTCTTCAAAGAGGGGACTTATCGCCGCAATTGTGGCGTGCCCAGCAGACAGGCCTCTAGTGAAGTTCTCGTGGCTCCTCTATAAACGCGAATGTGGGCTCACGTTGCGCGGTTTTTGACGATGGCTCCACGAAATCACCTCGTTTCCAGACGATGTGTAACGTGAAAAGGTAATATTTCGTCCCATTTTTCTTTTCCGGATCCAGTTTACCTAATACACAACCCGCAGTCACATTGAGAATTTACTCGGATGACGTAAGAAAAAAAAATTAATGACCGGAGTCACCCATTGCTGGGTCCCCCCCTCCCCTTTCTTCTGTCACACTTCCCTGTTCTGTGCGTCTCTCTTCCAGGTATTTCCTGCGACTTTGATGATATCGTCAACCCAACGCGCTTTTGGACGGCCCATATAAAGAAATGTCTAGATTTATTTGGCAAATTGTTGATACACAAACGACGTCATCAGCTGGAAATTAGACTTATTAACAATAACCTTGAGCTCGGTATTAGGAAACCCACAAAACAAAAGGTTTCTTCGCAAACGACAAAAAAATAATACGTCATTTTGTTGACTTCAACTTCTTGTTTTTATAGTTTTACTTCCATACCAATACCTCCTACTTTAATTCAGTATTTATTTATGCATTAAATGAAGCATGTATTGAACGGTATTTTTGTTGATAAGAGTGAAAGATAACGTAGTGTAGAGGCACGTAGAGGTCTTATCATGTGTACGTGTTTATCCAAGACTATTTTACTAGGTTAAAACAGCATTTTCATACTGGTTTCGCACGGGCGTTTCGCTTGATACTCGAGCGGCGAGCCAGCATTGAATATTTGATGGTTCGAAATTCAGGCTGTAAAACTTTATTGTTTGGATATTATAATAGCTAATCAGATTAAGGGCTGATTTTTCAATTGACCGATATTTTTTATTCGTGGAATAAAATTGACGTCTGACAGTTTTTTTTTTTTTTGGAAAACTGTCAAAAATTTAAAATTATTCCCCCGATAAAGTTATCTGGCGTTGAAAAAATCAGCCCTAAATCTATCATTATATTCTAATCATCATCATTTTTTTAGAGCAGTGGTGGCCCAGTGGTAATTGCCTTACGAATTGCAGGTTGTGGGTTCGAACCCCGGCAGGCGCTCTAGTTTGAGTAAATAATATCATCTCATGCTCTCAAACCGGTGAAGGAAAACATCATAAGGAAACCGGCATGTCGTAGAACCAAAAATCGAAGACGTGTGACATCTACCAATCCCGCGCAATTTGGGCCCGCGTGGTAGATTATAGCCCTCTCCCTCTCGCAGAAAGGAAGCCATGTGTCCCAGCAGTGGGAACATCATAGGCTAATTATGTCTCATCTTTATATCTGCCTGCCATTTTCTTTTTGGTTGCCAGAAATCTAAAACCACAATCATTTCTTTTACAGGGCACAGACGAACAGAAAATAATCTACTCCGGCCAGCTCCTAGACGACAACACAATATTGAAAGACGTTCTCCGGACATATGAGAGTCAGATAGCTCACACCATGCACCTCGTCTGCACGCCAACCCGGAGAATAGAGACACAGCCCACTCCCGACCCGAACACCGACGGACTTCGCCGAAGGGTGGTCCCCGAGCCCACGCCCCAACCCGAAAGAGTCACGGAACCTCCCCGACCAGAGACAAGGCAGAACGACCAGAACCATAATGTAGAAATGCAGAATTATCTGACCTCTTTCGTGAATAACTATGGGAGAGTCCCCCCGTATCCTAATTATAATTTCGGGGAGGGATACTTACCGGTTCCGAATGATCCTGCGCAGTTGGCCAATCATATGATGATGATGCAGCAAGCTTATCTGCAGTATATGCAGCAATATGCTAACATGTAAGTCTTTTTTCGCCTTTTTAAATGGAAATGACCGCCTCCTTGGTCTCAAGCGTTAATGCTGAGCATGAGGTCCTGAATTCGATTCCCAATTTGGGCAGTTTTATTGGGTTTTTCCATCAGGAATATCTCAGTAATAGCCCGGAGTCTGAATTTGTGCCTGGTTGATGGCAGTAGGCTCGCCCCGTATCAAATGGGACTTATACGGGTGAAAAGTGTTATTTAAATTTATTTTCGCGTTTTTAATTGCAAAAACGTTGAATTTAACGCCAAAGCACTTTTGTATACTTTCAGCATGATAACGTATCGTAGCCTAGTTATTTAGAACTAGAAAGATTAAAAAATCTAAACTAGTAGTATTATAAAGAGGTAAAATTTGTTTGTTTGTAAGTTTGTATGTAGGGGGTACTCTCTGGAACTACCAATCGGACTCGAAAAATTATTTTTGCATTTGATAGCCCAATTAACATTACTATATGACCCTTAGGAGCCAAGCAAAAAGAAAAAAAAAAGTCTTAAAGAACGCTAAGTGAAAACGAAGTGATAGCGCGGGCCGGTGATGCGATGCGACGCGACGCGTGCAAACATGAAATTTCACGCGGGTGAAGTCGCGGGCTGAAGCTAGTAAATAATAGTCATTAAGAACACGACTATCAATAGACTATAGTTTGACCAAAACCGCTGTACCGCGCCTTCGATATGTGCGCGGCTCCCGGGACGGCAGTGCAGGCCGCTCATTCGTCATCGCTCACGGCGTCCCGCCCCCCGCCTCGCCGCGCATTCCTAAGGCGTGGTACAGCAGTTTCGGTCAAACTATAATAAAAGTATTATTTCTCAAAAAAATATTGGTTCAGCCAGTTCTAAAGCTTTCAATTTAGCATAACCATTCTTTCTTTGACAGTTGGGTAAACACACGTAGACCAATGGATTTTGAGCGAATGTTACATTATAAACATGATGTCATTTTGTGACTCACTGTCACCGAAAATATGAGTTCAGAAGTTCATTATCGACTTATTTATAATGCGATTATTACTGGTCAAAGCGGGTGGGTAGAAGGCCATTGCCGAGGTCGGTCTGTGGATGGTGACCATCCGTTTCATGTTTAAACCCCTTCGTACTTCGGACAGTACGTTAAGCTATTGGTCAGACTGTCATTCGTAGTTCTTTGACATTCGTTACAGATAGTCAGACACCCGAAAGTCTGACATCCAGTCTTGCCAAGGGGTATCGTGTTACCAAGCAATTGTAAAAGCCAATTATTTTTAAAAGCTTAACCGTGGAAACAACCAATTGGAACCTAGCTTCTGAGGTTTCATAAGTGCCCATGTAGGTTTATGTGATTTTTTTTTAGGACTGTGAAGGTCAGTTAGGCAGTCGCTCCATGTAAGATACTGATATTCAGCTGCATCCGGTTAGACTGGAAGCCGACCCCAACATAGTTGGGAAAAGGCTAGGCAGATGATGGCTTAACAAGCCATCATTTTCTGGAGTGAACTTTCTGCAAGCACTTGTAGTGGTGTTCATCGTACCTTGACATCTATGAATTTAGTCGCCAAACCATTAAATCTATTGTTACTTCCTGTTTTAGACAATGATGGGGCGTATTAGTTGTCATCTCAATAAAATTAACTTGGTCGTTCCGTAATAGCCACTACAGCCAAGAGTTTCATCTTATATAAACTCACACATTTTTCCCATGGTAGGCAGAAACTACAGAACACCGCCTGCTACGATCCTTACATACTGCTTTGCTTAATTTACATAACATCACGCCTTGTTTCCCCGAAGAGTAGGGCAGAGGTGTACTATTACACCCTCCTTTCGCTAGTTACGTTTGAGTCCCATGTAATATGGGGCGAGCCTATTGCTATCAGCCGGGCACAATTCCTGACCCCGGGCTGCTGTAGGGTGCATTCCTAACATAAGTATTGTCAATGCAAATGTAAAATGTCAATGTAATGCAGAATGTCAAATTAAACTTAAATGCATAAAATGTCAGTGAACGCTCAACGGGATGAATTTAAATTAACATGCAAGTTATCCGACTCAAACCACGTCTAATTGAACACTAAAAGTAATATACATAAAATGCATAGAATAAAGCAATGTGTCAGTGTCAATGTACTGCCAAATGTAGGTCGCGTCCAAAGTACAAATACGCGAGCCTACTGGCTAACTTATTGCAATAAAAATATTTTAAAACCCATGTACGTGCACCGTGCTCGTAAAATACTGGTATTCAGCTGCATCCGGTTAGACTGGAAGCCGACCCCAACATAGTTTAGAAAAGGCAGGCAGATGATGATGATGTACGTGCACCGTGCAGCTGCTATTGAGAAATTCTCGATGAAGAAGCCCAATAACAATGCCCGACCTGGGAGTCTAACCTAGGACCTCATGCTCAGCTTTAGCACTTGCGACTAGACCACTGAGACAGTCTAACCATCGTCTGCTTCAAACATGTCAGCCCGAAATAGTAAACAAATGCTAATAACATTTGGCAAGATGCCTACTACGCGTATTAATGAACTGAGCTCACACATTGCTATTACGAAATGCGTGGGATGATGAGTACTTCCGTCACCACGACTTAGGTGTAATCTGTGTTCGCAGTTTACGTTTCCAAACATGAACTATTAATATCTGTGAGTTTTTGGAAAAATTACTTTAATATCTACACATAAAGTTCACTTTACGATACCAACATTTTTTAATGACTTTTCAATTGTAGTAGTCATTCTAAAATCAACTTAATTTATACTGTCATAAAGTTGATATTTGTTTAAGTGGAAACAATGATTTGAATATACCTGACAGGATTTTATTCAGGGTGAGGTTCTTGGCAAGATAGTAAGATCTTGGAATTCGCTGATTCTTGCAAACTGGGCTGCTAAAGGGAAAGGACGTCATAAAACAAAAGTTTGTAGTCAGGAAGTAGAAGAAAATAATAGATAGATAGATAAAACGTTTATTCAATGCAACAAAAGACACAATACAAGTAATAAAAAAATAAAAAACATCAAAAAAAGGTGAAACATAAAAAAAAACAAAGATTAAAAAGCTAAATTGACCCATAGACACCTCGTACAAGTAAATCTTTAACGGTCGATCACTACTGGGCGGCGTGTGTCTCATGGTTGCGCCAAATGGGAGTCCAGCTCAGCATGTGCCAGGTACAATACCTGACGCTGGTATTCTGCTGCATCCCGTTAGTGACACCCGGATGTCGAGAAGACACATCTGAGTTTCAACAAAATGGTACCTACATAGTGCGGCGCGTATATTATAAGGTGGTAAGTACCCACATCTTAATTGACTTGCGTTTAAAACCAACAGAAAGAAAGTTTTTGAAATTTAATAGAAACACTGTATATTCTTAGCGGTTACCTGCGACTTTTTGCAGCGATATAAACGCCCGGTCGCATCGGTAGACTAGCCGCAAACCAAGTAATTGAAAGTGGTTAGCATCTGTATCGCTACCGCGTTGCGAAAGATGCGCTGCACAAAGTAAAAACAAAGAAACCCGACTGCAACTAAATATTTCAAAACTGTTCAAGCAGTCTGATGTAGTTGGTGGCTGTTATTTGAGTTCAATATAAGACCTGAGTCCGTATTACGAAGTATAAGCCATCATAATTCCAGTCCAAAAAAGGGATGGTGCTATCGGTCATGTATAGCTCCGTCTCTCTCTAACACAGGTCATTAAACCGTCATAATACGCCACCTGATGCCACCAACTACGTCAGACTGGCAAGATGTCACTCAGGATGTCAAAACAAATCTCAAAATGATACCTCGTTTGTTAAAATCCATCAAGCCCTCTAACCTACAGGGCTTGCCAAAGAAATAGACATACATAATAACACTAGCTTCTGTCCGCGACTTCGTCCGAGTGAAATTTCTTGTAGCGCTATTACTTGGTTTTCCCTTAGCGTTCTTTTGGTTTGGTTAGCTCCTAATGATCCTGACGTGATAGTATATATATAGCCCCTATAGCCTTGCTCAAGAATTGGGTTATCGAATTCAAAAAGAATTTTACAAATCCGACCGGTAGTTCCAGAGATTAGCGCGTTCAAACAAACAAACATACATATTACCCTCCTTCTCGGGCAGTTGGGTAAAAAGACAAGTACGCTATCATCACTAATTCCTATCTCCCAAAAATTGAAGGTGGCAAGCAGCAGGCGGGACGCCCGCGGCCCCGGCGCCTGCCGAAGCGCCCGCGCCGGCTGCGGAAGCCCCCGCGCCCGTAGAGGAGCCCGACGAAGCCCTAGCCGCCCGAGACTGGCTCGACCACTTGTATGCAGCCTCCAGACTTGCCATACTGTTCTCGCTGGTTTATTTGTATGGAAGTCCGGCAAGACTACTGCTGGTCCTGCTCTTGGCTGCTGCTGGGTACCTGTGAGTATTCTTTTGTTTTTGGGGTTGTATTATGGTTTTCCCATCTAACAAAATAACTATAGAGGATAAAAGAGATTTTCCAAACTTATTATTACAAGTCGCTTAACTGCACTGTGGTATAGGTCGCTGGTTCAGATCCGGCTCGAAGGACCAAAAATGAAGACGATGATAGTCGACTGTACGTATTAGTGGTTGGTAGAATGAAATAAAGCTACAGATAAAAAATAAATAAATAAAAACTTTATTGCATAAAAGGTGTTGCATTAATACAATAAAACAGTTGCACTTTACAAATGAACACTGGTATACAACATAAATGGTTGGGGTACTGTCCTCTTAGATAGGCTACATAATAGCCTGTAGTAAAGAAAACAGTGCCGCATCCCTCAAGAATGGAGAAATCAATTGCTTAGTGTTTAAAATTTAAAAAAAGATCAGTGTGATAAAAGGATTTTAGCAGGAAAATGATCTACAACGCCTCATGCGAACTACGCAGCACGTTGACTTCACACCGTGTTCCTCATACCTCTAGAACACCACCAGCGGCGGTTGACACCGTCATAAAATGAATATGACTATGCTGTCTTACTCTTTCTTTCTTTGACAATTCAAAAGTGCCTGTAATTGGTTTAGTTGAATTAAATTATTTGAGTTTGACTCCACTTTTAGTATGCTATAGCCAGTAATATAATTACGTTATTGTTGTTTTCAATTTCAGCCACCAGATTGGTTTCTTCCGCGATCTCCACGTCAACGTAGCCGACAACCAGCAGCCCAACGGGCCCAACCAAGCGAACCAGGCCAACCAGCCAAACCAACCCAATCAGGCAAACCAACCCAACCAGGCCAACCAGCCAGCCGACCAACCGGCCCAACCAGCCCAACCAGCGACCAACAACACCCAACAATCCCTACTCGCCGTCACATGGATGATCTTCACATCTTTTTTCGCCTCCCTCATCCCGGATACGAATTAATATAAAATTTTAGGTTTAGACGGAGCTACTCAGTCTTGAAGACGTAAAAATAATTTATATAGAAACGCTGAAAGCTAAAAATAGGGCGGTTACGGTTATCGGATAGGGGGCTCTGGGTCTTTTGGAATAGGGCCGAGTTTTGCGTGGGATAAATCACACCTCGTATGCCTGTCGATATGTTTTGAGCACTCGGGATATTTTTATGCACGAGTTTGAAGAATTTTGGGCGATGGTTGAAAGTTTTCTAAATTAACAAATCTGGGGAAGGCATAGCAAGTGTGAATGAAGTGAGCAGAGAGAATAAACGTCTGCGATTGGACGATTGCTATCATGACATAGAGCTTGCGTCTGATTGGCGGATAGCATCAATTTGGTCGCGGCGTTTACATTACCTCTTATTATTTCGTGACAATAACTGAATCCTTGATAAAGTTGCTTTTTTTGGTTCAGCAAAATCAAAAAACCGACGCTTTGCGTTAAGCAAAAAGGTATCTTCTTCATTTTCAAATAGGTATGCACTTCAAAAAGTAATTGTTTATTTAATTCAAAGAGTAGACTAAACGCCAAGACGGTATTCGTGGTCATAAATCGTGTGAGCAGGATGGTGATATTGAAACTCCATACTGAGTATCGTGTCATCTCGCTCCCACGTACTACGACCGTGACTGCCACGAAGGGTGACGTGTATCATAGTGATTGATTTTAATACGATTAAATACATATGGGGCTTTCACTGTGACTTAGTTTTATAAAACAATCATTAATGGATGAAATTCAATAAAAAAAATCATTTTAAAATCGCCGGGATGTTAATATGCGAACCGCAATTTAGGGTAGTTTTAAAAATAAAATTTAAGTCAGTGTAAAATAATACAATTTTTCTTCACTTGTCTTGTAAACAGATATGGTATACTGACATTTAGAGAAAATTAACCTAAATTATTCAATCAGTCTGCCTCCCCTTTTCTCTTGTTGGGATCAGCTTCCAGTCTAACCGGATGCATCTGAATAATAGTATTTTACATAGAGCGCCTGTCTATCTGACCTCCACAACCCAGTTACTGGGTAGCACGATACCCCTTGGTAAGAATAATTGGAAGCAGTTTTTAATAATTTCATTAATACCGTATGTCATTATATTGATATTTATGCGAAAACTCGTCATTTGTACCGTGTTTGTTTACCGAACATGTAAGGTGTAAAGAACAGTCAAAGAAATGATTTGCTAAGTAAATTAACACACTTCGTAAATTCGTTGTGTTACCTACAGCCATTTTATACAACTGTCAAAGAATGACAGTTGTGATTTGAATTTACGAACAATTTAAGCTGGTAGTCAATTTGCCTAGCAATTAGTTTCCCTAGCTTTGTATTGTAAACTATTCGTTTTAGACTTGCCACGGCTAATTGCAGCCACAAACGTTGTCAAACTTAGTGGTGGAATTTTTAAACGCTTTTTAAACAAAACGGCTCACTTGGCGAATCGACAAAATGACAAAAAAAAAACATCCGATTGTTTTTTTTTTGACAACGTTTGTGGCTGCAATTAGCCGTGGCAAGTCTAAAACGAATAGTTTACAATATAAAGCTACAATAAAAAAAAGGAGGAGGTTCTCAATTCGGATGATCCGAATTGAGAACCTCCTCCTTTTTTTGAAGTCGGTTAAAAATTGTAACCACGGTATCATGACATCACGCCTGTAATAGGTAAAGGTTAAGTAGAAGTGTACCTATAGTAACACCCACATTTCGTCAGTTATGTTTAAGTCCCATGTAATAGGGAGCGAGCCTATTGCCATCAACAGGAGATTAATCCAGTCCCCGGGCGGCTGAGAAATTCCTAATAAAAAATCTAATAACACTGCCAAACTCGGGAATCGAACCCAGGACCTCATGCTCAACAGTAGCGATTGCGACCACTACACCAACAAGGCAGACTAAAATAAAAGTATTAGTAAATCCACCACTAAGTAAACCGGAAACGGATACCAGCAAAGAACGATCACTTTTGTAAATAATAAAGTGTTTTTTATGGGACTTACAAGGGAGAGTTTCTTGTTTCGTTCGCAATTAAATTTCCAAAAATGTAAAGTAAAATTATTATAGTTTTTGGAAAAAATACTTTAATACCTACACATAAAGTTCAATTTACGAGACAACTTCAAAATTTTTTATGACTTTCAACCGTACTAGACATTCAAAAATCAACTTTAATTACACAACAAAAATCAACTTTAAAAACACATCTTTATTTACACATCCATACAGTTGATATTTGTTTAAGTGGAAAAACAATCACTTGGAAACAAGTATATTCACATGAAATAGAATTCTAGCTAGACGGTCGAGGGACTCGGATCTAACCGGATGCAGCTGAATACTAGTATTTCACATGGAGTGTCTGCCTATCTGACGTCGACAGCCCAGTTACTGGGTAACACGATACGTTCAAGAAACTCTCCCTTATAAATGAGCCTTTAATGATAAAGTAACTCGTAACCGTATTTATAATTATTGTTATTAGTGAGATATTTAAATTTTATTTTATAGTGTGTTTGGTGTAACTTGTCATGGATTACTGTACACATTTACATAACATCACGCTTGTATTCCGCGAAGGGTTAAACAGAGATGCACCGTGCAGCTATAGTACATCAACATTTCGTCAGTTATGTTTAAGTAACAGGGGGCGAGCCTATTGCCGTCAACCGGCCCCAAATCCAAACTGTTACTGAAAAAAGCCTGATGAAAAAAAAAAAATATTTTGCCCAAACTGGGAATTGAACCCAGGGTGAGCATGAGGGCCTATGCTCACCAGTAGCGCTGGCGACCACAAAATCAACGAGGCAGTTTAAAGTCTTTAATGCCCAATTTTACTAACAATAGGCAACCACTAAATGAATACCTATATAAAATCGTACTGTTGTATTTTTAACCCTCGACTGAGCACCGAAAGTTTAAAATGTTGTGCTGTCACTGTTACCTTTACGGAAAGATTTAAGGCACGTCTTATCTCAAAGTTAAGGAGCATTTGAATATTGTAAATTCAAATCTGTAGAATTTGGGAGCGAGACCACGCTTTTTAAATACACAGCATTGTGAACCTAAAAGCTGTGTAATAAGAGCCACTTTAGGAACAAGTATGTTAAAAAGATTGTTGATTGATTTGTACTGTACGTGAAAAGGGCTCAACACTGCCATACTAAAAATAGACGCCAAACAATCGTCTCTTGAAGAGAAAAATGTGAACAGTTGCCAACATTTATTACTGTCAACGTCTTGTTTGTAAAGAATATAAATAACTAACTTCGGTCCGCGACTTCGTCGGCGAGAATTTTCTGTTTTAACATAATACATACATATATCGTATGACACTCTGAAATACTGTAGCTTCCCAAACATATAAACAACACTAGCTGCGCCCCGCGGTTTCACCCGCATAAGTTTCGATCCCGTGGGAATATCGGGATAAAAAGTATCCTGTGTGTTAATCCTGATTATAAACTATCTGTGTGCCAAATTTCATCCAAATCCGTTCAGCCGTTTGAGCGTGAAGAATTAACAAACATACAAACACACTCATAAACTTGCGCGTTAATAATATTAGTACATACTCAGCCTAAAATGTTCCCACTGCTGAGACACAGGCCCTCTCGGTGAGAGGGAGTGGGCCGTATTCTACCACGCGGGTCCAGTAAGGGTTGGTAGATATCACATGTCTTTGAATTTTTGGTTCTAGGACATGCCGGTTTCCTCACGATGTTTTCCTTCACCGTTTTGAGAGTAGTTTTTGTAGATGCCCATTACGCTTATGTTCCCTAAAGGGTTAGGCTAAAGGGTGGTCGCCAATTATGTTTAAGTCCCCCCCAGTCCATGTAAAAGGGAGGGTGAGAGAGGATAGAAGATTAGTTTGTCCGAAAGGTTAATTCCACACCAAAATCGAATGTATGCAAGTGTGTATAATTAAAACCTGTATATTTGAATTATCCTTATTTAAACACATAACATGACACAGTTATGTTAAAGTCCCATATAACAGGGGGCGAGCCTATTGCCAATTTAAACACCCTGTATAATATAATCAGATAGATACTCGATTGGACTGACAAATATCCTAAATATCTGTTTCCTTTGACAAAAATGTGTGCAGTAATTCCAAGGAATAGAAAGTAGTTTTAAAGTAAAATTCGGTGTACTGATGTGAAACCAAATATTATTTTGTATATACTCTTGGTAATTTTAGTGTATTGTAACATAGATTTAATATTCATATAAAATAGCTGTACCCAGTTTACGCTTTTTGGTGAAGACCACAACAAAAGCACTAATCGCAGTATTTCAAATCGATTGTTTAACAAATCTCTGAAAAATTAATTGTTAATCTGAGTAGCAATTACTTAAATTAACCGAGTTTACTTTATAAGCGTGAATTGTATTTAAAATGTACAAAATCATCAATAAAACGTCGTTGTTGTGACAGTTCACGGCCCTTGTAAAAATGTGCGGTTTCCTAATACTGCGGTGGCTGCTACATAGCGTCCGCAGTTAACCGTCGAATAACATCACTGAAACTTTATTTGTGAAAGTAAGTTGGTGTGGTTTCGAGCGTTTTCTGACACCGCAGAGTCAAACCCCGCTGCCATCATTTTCATAACGGTTGCTAGTACTAAGACGTCACTGTGGCCGTTATGTGGCGGCCACCGCTCTTCTAGGATACCGTAGCTGAATCGCATGTTATTGTAGTCTTATATGTCTCAATGAGACGAAGAGTTTTTCCGGTTTCTTAGTGGCATAACAAAAGCCAATCAAAGCACTTGAAATGAGATTACAATGACAGTGAATCAGAAACTAAGGTTTTAAAGTATCTGAAAAGTTTTCTCCTCGGGGCCTGTCACAATATTTACTTAAAATATTTTTGGAGAGAATGTAATACTTTCTTATCCATGTAAATTATTTCCTAAAATAACTACAAACAGTTTTAAACATAATATTCAAACATTATATTCTGTAACATGAACTTATAATTTTAAGTTTTTCGGAAAGTTTTTTACAAAAAAAAAAAAAAAAATGTTTTGTTAGAATGACCAGTGAAACTTTTATTTTTATAAAAGTAAAATTAAATGATGACTACAACTCCGATTATTTGATAGCATCGATATAATTATTTGAAATATCGATATAATTGTGTCAGAGTATGAAAACTGAGCGTTTTGTACATCTCTAAGGGACTAGGGTGGGGATGGACCTCACGCCACAGATATAATACGTTGGTCGTTTCGAATGAAGACTTTGTGATTTACCTGCATTTCATTATTATTCTGTTTAGCAATTCATCATGTATCATTAGTTTAGCTATAGGTAAGGACGACGTGTGCATTCAATATAAAGTTTGTAAGAATTTTATTTTATTCTGCAGAGTACATTTTAATAGAAATTTTCGTCAAAACATCAAAATTAACGTCTAATTGTTGAAAAATTCTATTCAAATCTGCTAGTTACATGAATTATGTTGATATTTGTTTATATGCCTGCTTTGTTATATACCATGAGTCTATTTGCATCTCTGCACTCTGTTTTTGCACTGTGCAAGTAGTGTGCTTGCATGTAACGGCTACCCGAAAGTCTGGCATACTTGCACCCGCAAGTCTGGCATATTTGCAGCTGCAAGTCTGGCATACTTGCACCCGCAAGTCTGGCATACTTGCACCCGCAAGTCTGGCATACTTGCACCCGCAAGTCTGGCATACTTGCACTCACAAGTCTGGCATACTTGCACCCGCAAGTCTGGCATATTTGCAGCTGCAAGTCTGGCATACTTGCACCCGCAAGTCTGGCATACTTGCACCCGCAAGTCTGGCATACTTGCACTCACAAGTCTGGCATACTTGCACCCAAAAGTCTGGTATACTTGTACACGCAAGTCGTGACATATTTGCAGCCAACTGTTTTAAATGGGAGTGTGGCTGACCAATGAAATGATGCATAACACCTGGAATGTTTTACACTCAAAGAGTAGACTTAAGATAAGGTTTCGACATTGACATGAATCGGGTTAACTAGGTATTTGTTTCGTTTCAATGTATTATTATAATCGCGTGAATTTCAATAAAATGTAGACGGTTAATTTTGAAGCTTATATCTGTGATTTTAAAATAAATAATTGTACTAAAACTTAGTTTTACTATATTCCAAACCTTTTCCCAATATTTGTTTTATACAGCATGCATCAGAAAGGTGTGGTACAGATCATTAAACTGGGGGCTTACCACCAGCTCATAGCAGGGCAGAAGTTGAACTGCACTGCTTTTTTGTACGTACAAAAAAGCAGTGCAGTTCAACTTCTGCCCTGCTATAAGAGCTGGTGGTAAACCCCCTGAACAACTTTCTCCATGGGACCAGAATCGTAATCACTAGAAAAGAATCAACTGTTCCATACAAAACTTCAATACATACTCGACCAAAATGTATGGGACGGCAGATCTTAGAAACTTCTGCGGGGTTATTGCGTACCTAACATTATCAGTAGGAATAGCTTTCATTTTGACAGTTCAGAACATTCGCTGCGTTATTTACGTTGTTACTATTAACATATGAAGCAATGGATTAGCAATATCTTTCAAAATGATTCAGATTGTAACTGATAGTTTGTTATGCAGTTAGGGAGCTGGATTTAATGATTCTGTGTTCAAATAGAATAGTATACCACGCAAAACCTAATTTTATATAGAACCAAGATGCTAAAGGAATTATTTGTCCGAATACAAAAGTAACCCCCGAAAGGTTAGGCAGGGGTGTACCTATATTATTATAATATAGCCCAGTATATTTTGTTTCCCTGTTCTGAAATAGTCCTGCACCAACCGGGGGTTGTCCCTGGGTGCACTTGCATGGTGCATACAGGGATAATCGACGGTTGGTGCCTCCTCATCATTTAAAATTGTCTAAGGGGCCTCTGTGAGTTGGCTTCGGCCCCTAGTAAGCCTTTCAAAGGTCCTGGACTCCATGGTCCCGAGCTATGTCAAAGACAAAAAGAAAAAAAAAAAAAAATCTTTATTTATATAATAACACAGATTGTAGTACAGTCTGCAAAGGAGTTAAGTAACCAGTTTTGTAGTGTGCGTGACACTACAAAACTATATCGCTACTGTACGTACTGCTCACAATGTCAGCCACGCACACATCGCATTCGTAGAGTGAGTGAGCTAACGTCTTCTAAATGATAGTATAACATAATTTCGCATTTAAATTTAAAGCGTTCGTAGCCCAACGCAAAACCCATATACTTCTGAATCCAACGGCGTGAGTTCGAATCTCGGAAATGGTGAATCTTTTGTGATTTAAAATTTTAAGCTAATAATATTTTTTTTTGTTTAGGAATGGTTTTATTTATTTAAAATAGCTTAAATAAGTAAAACCATTTTCAATAAAAATCTTTATTTAAAAAATAAAAGAACATCACAAGTTCGGTCATAACTTTATTTCTCATTAAGACTCACTTACATCAGAACAATAAATCTTATTGCTAATTATATTATATCAGTGCGGGTAGAAGAAAACAAAAAAAAAATAAAAAGTATGATCATTGTCCACAAAATTGGAAGCGAGTTTACCGCATTCCTAAGATAAGGCGGTGGCGCAAGTTAAAAGATGTTGCTGTTTTGGACAAAAATAAACACAACACAATTAATATAGTGTTTCGACGTTGTAAATAAAAGTAAATATTTCTTTTTAAATATGTTGAGTGAAGTCAATTCTTTTGCATTCTTTGGAAGTTTATACAATTATGTAATAAACAATGGGCGGAGTGAATAAACATGTCACATAGATGAAAAATATAATCCTGATCCAGTAACAATAACATCACTCACACTCCAGTACCGCCGACTTATTTTATTATGGCTAAATATGCTGTGAAAGTATTGAAGATGTAATAGTATTAAGTATTTCGTTTATTCAGTTATCAACCATCCGGTATCGGGAACAGTATTACCAACACAGTTTCTAGGATAATTATAGATTTAAATATGTTAAAATGTCTGAAATTTTAAGGTTATAAATGTTACGATAAGTCGGCGATGATTTTCAATATTACACTTTCTCAAGATGATCCGTAATTAATAATATTAGTGGATATTTTATATAGTAATAATTATTGTTATTATTACAATAATTATTCATTTCTGTCGTTATTTTAATAATGCCGGTCTGCAACATGCCAAACCGTCCGCTCGCAGGTGGTTCCGTACAGTTTGCTTAGTGATGTTGTATGCTGCTGCTGTTATACTGGTCTTAGCAAATGGATCAGATGTATGAGTGGCAATAATCTCACGGTGCCGAGGCGAAGCATTTGTGTAAGGTAATGGTTACGGTCTAGACTGGCGACGGTTTATTTCACCTGTGTCAGCGTGACGATGCACCCACAGTCGAACGGTTTTTCTCTACAAAAAAGGGAAAATATTAGCATTAATAATTAAAAAATAAAAATGACACAATATAAATACAATGCGGAGAATATTTTTTTTATATATTATTTATATAAACACAATTTACACATTACAATTATTACAACTTATACACATATAGGTATATATAATTTATACAAATTATGTAATACATATATAAAAAATGTAATATTTATAAATAATATGATTATTATAACACTTATTATTTACTTTATTTGCACATATAATTTTTTTTACTTTTTTCTAATAAGTATTAATCAATATGTATACATTATTTAGAGTTGTTATTTTATTATTATTTCCTAATCATTTACAAACATTATTCATTATATTTTTGAATATTTCATTTAAAAATACAGATAAAAAAACTATTATCATAATACTGTGTAAAAGATAATGATAATTATTAAATATCGATACCTATAGTGAGTGGCTTTGCAGTTAATAAATAAATACTCCGGTGTTATTTCATATTATTTTCAACTATTCATATCCACAGAAAATCTCATTGGAATTACTGGGTCACGGTGACATAATAAATTAATACATTATTATTAATAATAATTTTACTCACCGATATCATTATGCGCCTTGCGATTTCACTAACAGAAATATTCTGCTCAGACAAAACAATAATCTGAGCTTTTTGGAATATTGTCAAATGATGCATGGTTATTCAATTTATCACAATAACAAACTTCGTAAAAGTGCATAAGATGGAGTATTAGAGGTGTGTAGTTGCTAATGCAGACTGACTCATACACAAGTTCACAATTAAAGGCAGGAATATAGTTTTAAAGCAGGTAGTTAGCTTCTAAACCGGCAAATAATTTTAAGTAATCGAGAAACTTGTGGTAGTTTCTCAAACCGGTCAGAATATCACTTTATTCAGTTAGTATATTAACTCTAAATTACAAAATCTCAAAAATAATATTGCAGTAAACTCGCGACTCGAACTCAAATCATTTACCACTGCAGGTTGAATGCTTACCTGTTGCGCCACGAGAGCAATTTTCCTTTATTGCCAAATAATGTTGTACTATCATTTAGAAGACGTTAGCTCACTCACTCAACGAATGCGATGTGTGCGTGGCTCACATTGTAAGCAGTACGTACATTAGCGATATAGTTTTGTAGTGTGCGTGATTGGTTACTTATCTCCTTTGCTTTGTGTACATGTAACCCACATTTCGCCAGTTAATTATATTAAGCTCTATGTAATAGAGGGCGAGCATGTTGCTATCAAATGGGGCACAAATCCAGACTCCAAACTGCTACTGAGAAATTCCGGATGCAAAAATCCAATAACACTGTCCAACTTGAGAATTGAACCCAGGACCTCATGCTCAGCAGTGGCGCTTGCGACCACTACACAAACGAGGCAGACTAAAAATAAATGTTTTAGTAAATCCACCACTAAGGGGGCGTCCATTAATTACGCGAAGCATTTTTGGCGATTTTCCGACCCCCTCCCCCCCTAAACTCATGTGAGATTTTTCAAAATGTGAATTTATAGTGTAAATGCGTTGGATTTATTCTAAGTTTTACTCTGTTTCATTATGTAAAGTCTGGAAAATTAAAACCAACTAACGTCGTCTTGAAAATTGTCGTAGGGTGTCCATTTACTTGAAAATTAATTTCTCTGACTGTAGAAGTGGAGCGACAACTGAGTGTTTCAGAAGCTTTATTTATCTTTCTCTAGTAGATTTTAGTTATTTCCGTCGAATAATTTCTCAAAAAAAAACATAATTTAACTAAAACTCATCACTGAAGTCAACATCCATGACATCATCAATGACTTCCTCTGCCGCATTAGGATCCTTTTCCAAAATACCAACCTCTTTTGAGTTAGAATCTGTGGCGCCATCTTGATTTTTTTTTATTTTATCTTGTTTAGTATTTTCATTTTGAATGGAATCATTATCTGATGGAGATTTGCTTTTGTTTTCTATACTGTTATTGTCATTAATTTCTTCCTCATATGTAAGTGCTTTGTTACTATTATTTACATCAACTGTTGATATAATATCATTTTCTTTTATAACTTCAGTAGCATTCGTTGCACTAGTTTCTTTGACAATATCTGTAGGAATGGGATCATTTATTTCAATAATACCATCAATCAATTTATCTGCAATTTCAGTAGCACCCTGATTACTTCCATCATCTATTTCAATAATACCACCAACTACAGTATTTTTTTCATTATTTCTTTCGATAATTTTATCAGTCTGATCTTCGATCTCAATCATTTCAACAGCTTCGTCAGTAGGTTCTTTTACTCTTAAATTTCTACCAATATCCTTATCAGCATCATCTATTATCTCAACAACGTCTTGAATAACTTCTTCAGCATAATTTTTATCAACATTTGCCTCCATTTCTATATCATTAAGGTTCTCTCCAGCCTCTAACACAACTTTATCATTATCATTACATTCTGAGCCCTTCTTAGAACCATTATGAACATCAACGGTCACAGACTGGTTAACTGAAGTAACATCACATTCATCATCTGAGCTATCTATTACAAACGATTTGTGTTGTTTCTTAGCCGTGACATTTGTTTCCTCTTCATCTAGTTCTATAATAACACTATCTTGTTTTCCATTGGCATCCATAGAATTTTGTTTGAGTCTTGCAAGGCGTCTTTCTTCGGCTAGTCTCCTGTTTCTGATCATTCTTTCCTTTTGATCGTCACTGATGGATGGAGAGGACGTTGCTTTCGGCATTGTGAATGGTGATCTGGAAATATATAAATTAAAGAAGTGGGTTAGTGGTAAATTCAATTAAGAAGTTCATTACTGAACATGGTTCTCACTAACTGGACAGAGAGGATATTGTCTCTGAATGAATAAGTGCTGCCTCGTTGATCTAGTGATCACAAGCTCTACTGTTGAGCATGAGGTACTGGGTTCGATTCCCAGACAGGGCAAAGTGTTGTTGGGTTTTCCATCTGGAATTTTTCAGTAAGCCAGCCCAGAGTCTGGATTTGTGTCCAGTTGATGGCAATAGGCTCGCTCGCTATTACATGGGACTTAAACATAACTGGCGAAATGTGGATTTATTGTCTGACCATATGCCAGTCATATTGAATGTAACCTCATCAGTAGTATTAGTGCAACCTGCAGAAAGACTATATAATAAAAAAACCTAACTGGGAAATGTATAAGGACATAATCATGACAGGAATTAAGCTCATAAACCCATTAAAAACAGTGGAAGACATGACTGCCCCCCTTTCTTTGTACAATGCTACCCACCTATCTTTTTTCGGAGTATGCATAACTTTCTTCACAGACCCAGGTGCTGGCGTAGCCCTGGCCAGGTCAATCTGCTGCTGCAGTAACTTGTCAAACTCATCCTGCTCCTGAGGTGGCTGAGTTTCTTCATCACTGGAGTCTTTCTGGACCACCGTCTCTTCTGATATGTACTGGTCTGTGCGGATTTTCTGGAGGTGCACCTGAAATGGTTGAACAAAGAATCTATCTATAAATAGTATACAACAAAGTCACTATTAGTGTCTCTGTGTGTTCCCTTAGTTCTCCTAAGCTACACAATGGATTTTCATGTGGTTTTCACCATTATTAAGAGTTTCTTCCAGAAGATTTATGTGCATGAATACTTCAACCTCTCAGGGGTGGGCTATTAATATCTTTCTTAAATAAAGCAAAGAAATCTTTTCGTAAAATGTAATTTTTTCTTATTACACCATCCCGGTTTAGGGAAAGGGTCCCTGAATATTGCGTAGACTTGATAAGGCTTTATGTCAGACCCCTACCTTAACCTCACGGTTCCTACCACTACCAGGATTCGGGAGCCCAAGATACTCGTACATTCGCGCGCATCCCGGTAGGTGTATCTAACCCACAAACACTGCTTAAATTCCAAACTATTAGGTACTTATCATAATCAGCCTATATTGTTCCCACTACTGGAATACAGGGCTCCTCTCTTCGAGAGAGAGTGGGCTATAATCTGCCGAGCAGGCCCAGTGCTGGTGTGTAGATGTCACATGTCTTCGAATTTTTGGTTCCAGGACATGCCGGTTTCCTCACAATGTTTTCCTTTACCATTTTGAGAGCATTGGTGATGAACAAATTTACACAAAGTAAAGCACCTGTCTGGGTTCAAACCTACGACCTACAACTCGTAAGTCGCAGCCGTTACCACTGGGCCACCACTGCTCTCGAGGTATTAAATAACTATAATAATAATAATTATTATTATTAACTTGAGTAACTTCAACTTACCATAACAGGTCTCTTCTTGCCAAGACTCTCAATCTTCTTCAGGCAGTCCTCAAACTGGAACTTGGGGTACAGCCTGTATGCCCAATGTTCTAGCTTCTTTAGGAGCATGTCTAAGTCTTCCTTCTCATGTCCTTTGCCTGGAACATCAATCCATACATATTAAAAGAAATCATTCATTGAATGACTCATCAACGCCCAGATGAAATTATGCAGAGCTTCCGTATATGAAGACGAGTAGCGTCAGCACATAACACATACACACTTCCCACTTAGCATTGTCTTGGCCGCTACAGAGAGCTTACACACATTCCCAATGTGTTTGTACACTTGGCAAACACAAATAAAGGGTGTGGTGCTTTGTGATATAAAAATACTATAGTCAAAGCACGTTAAAATAGAGGTGAGAAGGTGCTGGTATGGTGAAATTGGTATCATGATTGCCACCGCAGCCTACATGCTTTTAATTATGCTATGATCTGTTTAATGAACTGGGAAAATCACCATAAGTACAATGAAACCTCAAATAAAGTAATGATAAAAGAATAAATCTCACACTAACTTACCCTTAAACTTAAAATCCTTGAAGTGATCCGGTAAGATCTGTATGCCTCTCGGGCCTGTAAGACGAGCAGGGTTCAATATGAACCGTGGATTCTTTATCACCCTCTTAGTTTTGGTGGATGATGGGTCCACCCGTCTCTTATCTTCTTCTGTAAAATACAACAATGAAATTGATGATCTTCTTGAACATATAGCCTACAAATGGATGGAATGCAAATGGATTTTCTTATAGGTATTATGGATGATATTTAAATAATGTAAGGAGAGGAGTTAAAGTATCTGTGAACCTAGCATCCATTGGTAAAACAGTAGAAGCACTTTCTCGAATTAAAATGGATCATTCCACTCATCATAATTTTTCTGGAGCCATGTCAATGCCGGATAGACCCAACACCTTGCACATTTGATAGGTTGTATAGCAACTGTACTACAGCACATACCTGTGCTTTTTATTCTCTCAACCTGCTTTCCTTTAGGTTATGGAGCCGGCAAAATATTAGGGTATCAAAGAGGTTACGACAGACAAACACATTATTTATTTTTATAGTATATTTATGTGGAATGTTTAACATAAATCACAGAAAATTATGAATTATGTACCTGCTTCATCATCTTTGGGTTCATTTTCGTCACTGTTGTCGGGAGACCCGGATCGAGAACGAGGTCTTTCGTCAAACTCATCGCCTTCAATCACTCTCTCCAACTCCTCTGCCTCGCCCGCCTCATTTTCTAAGAATATGTCTTCGAGGAGAGACATTTATTTGTATGAATATCACAAAAAACCAATCAAACAAACAACTGTAATTTTGTAAGACCACTTTGACGTTTAATTACGCGGGAAATGGTTTTGTTTTTCTCTTCGGATCGTTCAAAATCATTGCCAAGATTAAAACGGTTTTCGAAGCTTTTAATATTTATTTTGTAATATAAAAAAGGAGTGCATGTTTTTTTATATAATACTTTCAAGTTAAACAGATTGTTCGTAATAAATGTTTGATAAAATGTTTGAATTCAGTTAAAACAGGATTTATTAAATAATGTAAAAGTTTTTGAACGAAAATTTTTACCTGTGGAACGCCCTAAAATAATGCGGGGCTTCCGTTTGTCGATTGCATACGGTAATTGAATTTTTACGGTAAATTTTGTTATTAAAAAGCCTAATAGCTGCATCACTGCAACTATTGTGATGATATTAATAAAAAATCTCATTATCACCACATAAGCAGCATTACCTAAAGCTCAATGAAATGTTTTAATTGGTTTAAAACGTTGTTTTTAATTTCCCGAGAAAAACTCATGGCCCTTCAAATTGATATGGTATACATCTCCAGTTTTAATAGGACAGCATACGTGAAAAATGGTCGATAGATGATTTTATCACAAGCAGTAAACAGAACGTTTAGTAGTTTTCTAATCATGAGGGTAATGGTATACTTAGATCTACGCTTTATTTGTATGTATACATCTGATTGTGGAGCACTGACGCAATAAGGGTCTACGCTAATCTTTTTTATAGATTACAACAAATAAAGTAGTTTGATTTGACATGCTATGTATAAACATTGTCTGTTAACTGTTTATACTGCTAGCGCTACTAATGGTGAAACTTGGCAGTATTTTTAGAAGGTTAAATTCTATTCT
The DNA here is from genome assembly GCA_951799955.1 of Apamea anceps. Classification (NCBI taxonomy): domain Eukaryota; kingdom Metazoa; phylum Arthropoda; class Insecta; order Lepidoptera; family Noctuidae; genus Apamea; species Apamea anceps. The sequence continues at coordinate 1,284,229 of OX637524.1, read as the reverse complement.
GACCATTCCCATTCAGAAATATCAAATAGGAGATACTTTGTCGAACAGAAAAGTTAGAGGATCAGATGAATGCTAGCTAGAGCTAGAGAGAGTGAAGTATAAACATTTATACAGAAATAGGAATTACTTTGTCGACCTATACAGAGCAGCACCCTAATTGCGTAACATAGTCTCAATCTGAATCATTTTGAAGGGTATTGCTAATCCATTGCTTCATAATACATGTTGTGTCTGCTCAACAACGTAAATAACGCAATGAATGTTGTTGAACTGTCAAAATGAAACCCATTGCTACTGATAGTGCGTTAGCAATTACCCCGCAGATTGAAAATATAAAATGCAAGAACGAGCCCAGCGGGTACCTTTGTTTATATATAGCATAATGTAGGGGGGCTACAAATTTAGGACTACAAATTTCCTTTTGCTTGCTAAACACGTTTGGGATTTGAGTAAAACATTTTGGCGGACTACGGGTCCCACTTAGTCCGGCAATGTTTCTCAACCATGTTAAGATTGCTTTTCATGAGAAAAGACCAGATATACAACAACCTTTAACAATATTAGTGTCTATTCTATTCTATTCTATTTTTCTCTATGGCAATGGTGCCGATGTCGACAATTCTGCCAATGTCAGATGTGATATGAGAAAACGTGCGGTGAAAAAAAAAAAAAAAAAAAAGAAAAAAAAAACTTAAAATTCTATCATTAATAACACTGAATTTAATGTGAAACTTGTTGTCGAGTGTTAGTAGGTACACTGAAACAAACAAAAAATATGGTTATATATATTATTAAATATGTACATAAACGACCGCACAAAAATCATCATAAATTGATGTCATTAACACGGATAAAATACATCAAAGCCTCGAAGAGCTTTGGGGATGAATGAGTTAGTAGGGATGGAAAGTTAGTTGGGACAGGGATCTTTAATTTGGGGAGATGGTTATACAAGTCATGGGCTGGGTTATTCTTGGAGCAGTTAAAAAAGATGTGCTCCAAAGTACCTTCATCCAACCCACATTCGCAAAGCGATGTATCTCTGACCCGGATTTTGTGCAGGAATACCGGGGAACAACAATGGCCTATGCGGAGACGGGAAATAGTTGATATTACCCTCTTTGATATTTTTTTATAGGGGTAAAACCAAGGCTTGGGTGTAACATCAGGCTGTATTGCGTAATAAAAAGCACCTTTCCGCTTACTTGGATTTTGCCACTGCACCTGCCATGAGGTTAGCAAGCTCTTTTTTGGAAGGCCCAGCAAATCGTAGCCCGGACTTTTAAAATGTTTAAGGTCAACGGCTTGGGACGTAACAGCATCCTTAGCAAGAGCATCTACATATTCGTTTCCTCTTATGCCACAATGACTTGGAATCCAAACCAAGTGAACGGTTTTGTGATTCTTGGCACAAGAGAGAAGGGACTTTTTAATTTTGAGTAGAAGTGGACTGTGCAGTTTACTCTTGAAAGGGCTCTGCTCCAAGGCTTGCAAGCAACTAAGTGAATCCGTAAAGATGACACCAAAATTTATGCTATGGGCTTCTATGAATAAGCAAGCTTCTAATATGGCCACGCACTCGCCCGTAAACACTGATGATTGCATAGGGCATTTAAATTTTAAAACGATTTTAGAGTTTTGGTAGTATACCGCAGCCCCAGTGCAACTTGAATCTGATAGTTTAGAGGCGTCCGTGAAAAATCTTTCAAAATTGTACCATCGCTCACCAACCGCCGCATTGAAAATAGAGTTCGCCGAAGGAGACTTTTTGGATATGCCAATATTGTAGAAAATATCAGGTTTAAAACATATAATATCATAATCAAAACTGTAAATAGGGAGTTTCGGGAACTGAATAATGGGGGAATCTAAATTTTGATAACAACGGAAGGATTTTAAAAACAAAGGGACTTCTTTATGGTTCCAATAATTGGAACTACGGCATAAGGCATCCAGGTCATCCACTTTTTGGACAAGAGGATGGGAGGATTTAGTAATGACTCTAGCCCAAAATCTTGATGCTAGATATTGCCTTCTCAAGGCCAACGGAGGTTCGGCGCACTCCACCTGCAATGCGTTAATTGGTGAGGACTTCATACAACCCGATATAATCCGTAGGCACATAGCCTGAATTCTGTCTAACCTTGCCAAAGCACCTTTGTTACAGGGGATTAAAAGGAAAGATCCGTAGTCCAGAACACTTCGGATTAAGGCATTGTATACCAGTTTCATGGTGTAAGGATGAGCACCCCACCAGACCCCGGCAAGCACTTTAAGTACGGGTATAGTTCTCTCGCATCTACTAACTAGATAATTTAGATGATGCAAACCACTCAATTTTGAATCTAAAAAAACGCCTAAAAATTTTACTTTTGAAGAAACCGGTACACAATGCCCTTGGATGCTTACTGGAATTTGTGGTATCAATCTCCTGCGAGAAAACACAACCACAGCACTTTTTGGGGCAGACAAACTCAGGCCGTGGGAATTTAGCCATTGGTTTAGAGAGTCCAGGGATACGCAGAGAGATGTTGCCGCGTCGCTAACTGATTTATTGGTGACATATAAAGCTAAGTCGTCAGCATACTGAAGAATTTGACAGTTGTTATTGAGGCATGAACCTATGTCAGCTGTATATAAATTGTACAGTAAAGGGCTAAGCACAGATCCTTGTGGTAGGCCCTTCCATGACATCCTGGCGTCAAATTCTTCCCCTGGGACTCTCAAAACCAAAGATCTAGACATAAGTAAGCTACAGATGCACTGTATCATTCTTTCCGGTATACTCAGCTGTTGCAATTTCTGCCTGAGAATGGGAAGAAGGACATTATCATATGCAGAGGAAATGTCTAAAAAGGCAGCGACTACAGATTCATTTTTCGAAAACGCTGAGCGTATATCTGATACCAAAACCCCAACACTATCCATGGTACTGAGTCCCTTTCTAAAACCAAATTGAGACCTAGGAAGTAAGTCTCTGGATTCAGCTATGAATTCTAGTCGGTTCTTTACTAGATGTTCAAAAATTTTAGCAAGGACTGATGACAGAGCGATTGGTCTGAAGCTATTTGGGTCATCAGCGTGTTTACCAGGTTTCAAAATGGGTATGATAATTTGAGTTTTCCATTGATCGGGGACCCAGCCATTAATGTAACAAAAATTTAAAATATCTAAAAAAAAGTTTTTTGCTCTATGACCCGCGTGTGACATAAAAGAATAGACAATCCCGTCTATACCGGGGGCAGAGTCATGAACATGTTTTAAAACCAAATTAAGCTCCTGCATAGAAAATGGTGCATCAAAAGGATCCTCAGAAGAAATGAGAGCCGGCTGATTATGTTCAGTTTCCGATGGTACATACGGAGGAGTCAGTTTGTCAAAGAACTGCTCAGCAGTCTCTCGAGTGATGGGAGAAGAAATTGAAGGGGAACACCCAGATCTAAAACGATTGATCTTTTTCCATACAAGTGATAAAGGGGTGGATGGGGACAGAGAACCACAAAAGTTAGCCCAACCGGCGCGTTTCTTCCTTCGCAGCAATCTTTTAGATTTAGCAAGGGTCCTGTTGAACGTTATTAGGTTATCGCTGGTCATCGCCCCATTGTACCTCCTTTCAGCATCATCCCTTTCCCTTATAGCTGTTGTGCATTCCTGGTCCCACCATGGTGGGGGAGGAATCTTCCCACGTGCTGAGTTTTTAATGGGAAAACATGAGTCTGCACTAGCTGTTATAGCCGAAATGAGGTTATTATACCAGTTTGACACTTGGAGGGGACTAAGATGATCAAAATCATGTGAAACTAAATTTGGAAGAGATTTAATTTTGTCCTCCAATAATGAGGAATACTTTGCCCAATCAGGATTAGACAAATTATACCTCAAGAGTGGAGGGCTCGCTTTTTCTAAGTATGTTTTATCAGCCAAAGATATTACAATTGGATAGTGGTCACTACCATGTGACAAACTGGTACACTCCCAATGACACGACGCTGCGATATCCAGTGTGCAAAATGTGAGGTCAACACAACTCTTATGCTGTCCAGGAAGAGACCTACGAGTTGGGCTACCATTGTTTAGAATACACAGGTTAAGGTCATCTAAGATTTCAACCAAGCCTTCCCCAAAAGAGTCGCAACGTTCAGCGCCCCACCTAAAGTGATGGCAGTTGAAGTCCCCCATAACAAGTGCAGGGCCTTCTATGCTTTCCAGGGTACGCTTTAGTATTGGAAGGAAACTTTGGTGAGGATGAGCAATATAGACAGATAAGAGGGTTATACCCTCTACCCTACCGGCCACAATGCTAATATCGTCTCCTATAGAAGGCAACGATACAGCCACAAGTGGAACACGATTGTTCATGCAGAGAGCCGACCCGCCATAGCCATCAGATCGGTCGCATCTGAGAATATTAAAGGAGGATAAACGGAAACTAAGACTCGGAACTAGCCAAGTCTCAGCGAGGGAACAGGCTAAGGGTTTGTATTTGTTCAGTAGGAATGTGAGCTCGTGCTTCTTATGCCACACGCTCCTCACATTCCATTGCAGGAACACGAATTGAGGCATTATTATGGGATGAAAGAAAGTTAATTAGTGAAGTGGCAACGTTGGACGGTAATTGAGTTTTATTGGATGACGACATTAAAGTTAACAGGAGTTTACTAAGAAGTTCAATTATTGAAGACAAGTTTTCAGGGGATTCTGTTAGATTACTATTGAGAGCACAGCCATTAGGCTGAGAAGATTGAGGAGTGCTAGTGAGCTGCTGATGGGCTGTTTTATCATAGGAAGGAGAAAGAGGAGCTTGGGTCTTTGGCTTAGAAAAAACAGTTTTGCGATATGACTGGCTTTGTGATTTAGCAATGTCAGCATAGCTGCGAGTAGAAATAGGGACAGTTTTACTTGCCTCAGAATATGAAATTACTTTCTCAGCCATGATTGTTTTAATAGTCCTCTGCCTGTTGTACTCCGGACAGGACCTGCTATTTGCAAAGTGACTTCCAGAGCACAACACGCAGAAAGCTTCGCTCTCAGCAATGCTGCAACCATCACCGGGGTGATCATTGCCACACTTGCTGCAGCGGGGTTTGGAACGACAGAGGGATTCTACATGACCAAATCGGCAACACTTGCGGCATTGAATGGTGGGGTACACATACTGTTCTACAGTGAGCGATGTGTAGAAACAGAAAATCCGGTTTGGTAAGACTTGGCCATCAAATGTGATGACACAAGTTTCTGTGGGCCTGTATTCAGTTAAACCGTCTCTGTTCACTTTTCTATTCAAACGCCTAACTTTTATGATTGGTCCACAACCTACTGGAACTTTTAAATATGTTAGGACTTCCTCTTCTGAGAAGTCAGTAGGAATTCCACTTACAACACCCATACGAGTTATATTAAATGATGGAATTGTAGCTTCGTATAAATTTGTGCCCAAAATGTTGTTTGAGATGAAGGCGTTGGCGTCCTGAGGGGATGTAAACTCCACTGATACGCGGTTTCGACCAACACGCTTAACTGCAACAATATTTGTTAAATTCTGGTTTGCCAAGAAGCGCCCAAATGTGACTGGATGTAAAGTAGTCCCAGAATTGGCTTGAGTTTCCTGACGTGAAACGTGGACGATGAAAGGGCCTTTGTCTATTGCCGAGTACCTAACACGGCCTACATGAGTTCTCGGTTGTTTGGTAGGGCGATTAGATACATCATCTTCATTACCGGGGCGTTTTCGAATGTTAGTCTGGGAATTCTGGGAGGGAAGGATCTGGGATTCCAGGTTACAGACCACATCTGCAAACTGGCTTAATGGGTTGGGGGTGGGACTGGGAATGGATGTAGAGAAGCCGGATAGGGGGGTAACAGGAATATCATCAGGAGGGTCTGGGGGTTTATTTTTATCCATATTCATAATGGACAAGGGTAATCGTGACCCAAGTTAAAAAAAACACAAACGATGTACCAACCTGCTAGCAGGTAACCACAAGACAAAACACAAACAATCACAATAACAAGTCACAATAAACACAATACCACAGAAAAACAGCAAAAATTCTAACGCACGTGTTACCCAAAAGCACACTGTGGCGAGAATCCTATTAGTGTCATGGTGGTTATTTTTACGTTACTCAATGGGAAAGGTATCTGTCACCATGGCGCTTTCGTAGCTAGTAGTTCCCAAAACAAGTTAATAATACGAGGCGAGAGGTGGTTTTATTTTATTTTTACGAAAACGATTTGTTGTTGTGTTCCAAGATAGTCCGAAATTGGAGTCCACCATTTTCCAAAAGACCCTAAAATTTGAAGAGTGTTGCTTAAAGCTAGTCATTGTGAAAAATTATAAATAAACAGAGATTGTTATGTTAGAAACATTTTGAAGAAAGTTATTATGAGCAAAAATTAAGGTTTATTTCTGACACTTTCCATGTCGAATAATATTCATTTAAAATAATTAAACCACCGAAAGAACGAAATAGTGAAAAAACCAAACTCATGAATGAACACAAAATGAAATGAGCGAACAATATCTCAAATAAATTTTGTTTAAGCCAGACCTAGGTATGGTCACGCCATCTACACAGAGCTTTGACCGGCCTTCCCCATACTGTTTCTTTTTTACTTTTAAAAGCTGGTCCACAGCGCACAAGTATTTGGGCAGATTTTAATCTTTAGCTAGCAAACATTAACTTGACATTCACACGTTTTACATGTGTAAGCTTTGGTGTGTGGAAACATGTTGAGTTGGCATGTGTGTAGATCGTCTGTTACAGCTTACTTTTACCGGTACACATTACCGGTTTTCATTTCATTTAACATTGTTCTAAAATGAACAAAATATCAATAAAAATATTATTATTTGTATTATTTGAAACTAATTAAACAAAGTTAGGCCCTTCACATTAAAACTGGCCATTGTTTAAACGGTTCCGAAATTTTACATCCATGTCCCATCCCTCGAAAGTCACGTGACCAGCTTGCGTTTGAGCGCACTAACAGGTATGGAAATTAGTAAATTTTATTAGAAATTTAGTTATATTTTGGATATTATTGTAGAAATAAGGTAAATATTAACGTTGCGCTAAAATTGAGTGATCATGTGCGTGCAAACGAGGTGTTATATTGTGCTGTGCACGGTTATTTCGTCAACAAAGACTGTCATTTTGATACCAAGAAAGGTGCTTCAAGAATGGCGTCCCCCACATGTGCCGCTGGCCTATTGAGTTTCGTCTTGGCGGTGCTCGAATCTGATGACGTGAGCTGTTGAAATGGCGTGAAAAACCAACTGCCTCAGATTTCCGTCGATGTTCCGGTAGAATTATGTCGAAAATTTCGTAGTTCGTGCGGTGCCCTTGCGCTTCCACTCTCAATGATTCATTGTTCCGATTTTTGCGAAAAATTACATAAAAATTCGCCACAAATCATTGTTTTAGACATCATGGAAGCTAAATTGTGTGTTTCAATAAGTATTTTTGTGCGTTTTGTATGGTAAATTAGTGAATTTTCCGTGATCCGCCCTTTGTTTTGTTTACCATTTTACCGCTTACACGACAGCCGGGTTACGCTAACTTTCTTACTATCTTTGATAGCATTGTTTTCTTTGTAGGCGTTTGGTGTAATGAATTCGACGAGTTGTAATGTATCAAGTCGTTATCGTGTCGTGATCGATGATGCCGGCAGTTTGATTTCTCACACCTACAACATTATCGAGACGGGCCGTTTATTACGTGTTTGTTGGGGAATCCGGTCGCTAAACAGTGCATTTATTATTGTCATACCTAAACTACTCAGTATATTATGAAATCAGGCATAACGTTGAAGAGTTCACCTATATTTAAGTGATCAATTCATGTTCAGTGATTTCCTTTATTTTACATTGAAGTTATGGTCGATGTTATAATATCATTTACCTGTTTATTATATGCTCTATGTAATCTCTATATTTTATTTGTCTCATCTTTACAAAAATTTCATCACAGTCAAGTTCATTGACCTCCAAATGCTTTGTAAAAACAAGATGTTTTTGCTAAATCTCTTGTCCTTGACTTGTAATATTTATGAAAATGAATTTTTATATCATGCATAATTGATTAACATTTCACGCTAGTTAATTTCATATGACTTTTTTCTTCAAAAAATATCAAGTTGAACTCCTTCCTACTATGTTAGCTCATAAATGGAACATTACAGTTATTTTTCATAAGTTCAAGCTCAGATTATTATAATGATCTATTTCTTACCTTTAAAGGATTCTTTAAAAATGATATAATAAGAAAACACAAGTTACCTTAAGGTTATAAAGTACACAAACACTTATCCACAGGGATAGAGCTGCATATAAAAAAAAATAAAAATGATTAGGATTAGGTCGGTTAGGTAGGTTATTAGGTCTTTTTTTATTTTTTTGGGTGGGAAATCATCAAATGACCTCTCCTGCTCTGAGCTGAGCAGAAGGGCGTGTCAGACTAACTGACTAAAATCCACCCATGTTCCTTCTCTTTCGAACAACCCGCAGCCCTGGCAGTACATATTAGGCCTTAACTGTTTATAATGCTTGTTTGTCAAGCATATTGGAATTTCTCAGTAGCAGCCCGGAGTCTACATTGTTGTGTCCGGTTGATGGCTATAGGGCTGCCCCCTATTACATGGGACTTTAACATAACTGGCGAAATGTGGGTGTACTATAATAGGTACACTTTTGCTGAACCCTTCGGGAAATACAGACGTGATGTTACCTCTTTCGAGAAATTCTTATTATGCATTACAGTCTGCTTACCTTTGACCTAGCTATTAAGTCAATTGAAAGTGAACCGAATGAACAAATAATTGTCCAAATTAAACAAATGAGTACACATTGTAAACAAACATAACTTTAGTATCATCAGTTTGCTATCAAATGCCATTTATTAGTATAATTTCCATTAGGTGTACGGTCCCACTGCTGGGCAAAGGTCAGTCTCAGTATACCACATGTATTTAAAGAAATAATAAACATAATATTTTGTTTACATTCTTCCATAGACAAATAAATAATTTCATAGACAAACAGTAGATACATCATTTTGTTAACAAGACCTCCTTGACTAAATTGGCTAACAGTCACGGCAATGCACGTAAGGCATCACATTGAATCTGCATTGGCCTGCATCGCTGCACGAATTACGTCCATCAATCTATTAGCAACCACTTTGTGTGACGTCTTGACCGTTAACTTGGTGTGTTGGGTAACCAGTATGAATTACTGCAAGGCAGTTGGTCAAAGTCTATTTGCTGGGGGCAGTTTATTGAATTATTTTGCATCAGATGGCAGATGTTTTGTGCAGATTGCTGGTGGTCATTGGCCTTATCCCAATTCATTCAGGGTCAGTGCATTATGTCTTCTTCCATTCTGTATTAGTCGTCATATCCAGCTTTCTAGCCATATCATCTTACACACAATCCATCCATCGTTTCTTTGGGCTTCCCATACTTTTAGAGCCATCCAAATTGTTACTCGAAGCTTACCTCACATTTTCCTCTCGTCAGTTTGGAAATGTATTGAAGGTTTATTTTCCACAGCTGGATTTCTAAGGCGAAAGCTTTTTTCTTGTGGTCTTATTAACTTGACTAAGGAGGAATTATTAATTAGGTTTGCCTTCCCACAGATAGGTTTCTCACTCATTTATCCATTATTATTCTTATTTTTTTTTCTGATTTTACTTGTCTTTCCAAGCATACTCTTGTTTTCAAACTATTTTACATTGTAAATCGAATGCGCGACAGGAAACAGTGATATGTTTTACATGAAGCAGCCCAGGGTAGGAAGGCTTCATGTTTTGTCTCCACTTAGACTTAAGGAAATGGTGATTAAGATTAATCAACCAGACACCAACCATGACGTTTTCTATGTTACTGGTGCCACTAGACTTTCTCTCATGTACTCAAATGAAATATCTACTATCAGTATCGTAATCTAAGTACCATTCACTGAAGTGATGAAAGCCTTTATGAGTTTGTTGCTATGTAGCCACAAATAACTACAATTGATCAGGTATTCAAGCATCATTTATAGGAGAGACACATTGGCACTACTTCAAATTAATTAACAAACTGTTTTCATCCAAACTTGGCAACAAACCCTTATCTACTTCCTTCTTTGATGTAAGTTCTGATATTTCATACATTTTGTTAGCTTTTTATTCCTGAATCATCATTTAATAGCCTATTGGTCGGTTCATTGCTTAGCGTCTTCATTTTCCTGACCTTAGCTTCTTTTTTACTGTGTTCGCCGATGTGCCCTCCACAACCCAGGTAACACAATACCTCTTAGAAAGACTGGCTATCAGACATTTAGGTTTCCATTCTCCTTTTCTTTGATAAATCTCTATCAGCCATCTTAGTATTCTACTGGTTTATTAAGGCAATAAACTCAGCCTATCACAGTCCACTGCTGGACATAGGCCTCTCCCAGGCTGCGCCACAACACCTTGTGCCAACCACTCTCTTAAGTGCAAATAAAACAAAAGAGATGTGTTAAAAGAAACAGAAGCGTCCCACACTATGCTTGCCGATACGCGGTCTCCACTCCAGGACTCGTTTGCTCCAGGTTCGGTCCTTCATTTCACTGGTTTATCATCATTTTCTGCCTCTTGGGCTGGAACTCTTATGATATCCAATTACATTCATTGAAATTATAGCATAAGGACAAATTGTTCCCTCCACAATTGCATCAACATTGTGCTAATTTCTCTTATCAAATTTGATAACAATTTGTAAACAAAACTTTTTTTAACTGTTCATACTTGTGTTTTCTCGAGAATATATTGACAGCTTGACTCTTTGTAGATCAATACACTTACTTATATCACGCCTGTTATCCCCGAAAGGGCAGGCAGATGTATACCTATGTTCACCACACCCACATTTCGCCAGTAATGTTTAAATCCCATTAATAGGGGACGAGCCTCTTGCCATCAGCCTGGCACAAATCCAAATTCAGGATTGTTACTGAGGTATTCCTGGTGGTAAAACTCATTAATACCCGCCCGATCTGGGAATCGAACCCAGGACCTCAGGCTCATTACTTATAGATTGTTGTTATTATGCATCTTGTATTAATTCGTTGATGCAAACAACATGCTATGGCCTTCATCATATGAATGAAATTTAAAACATTGTTTCCTAGGACTTTCCTAGGAAAAAACCTTGAGCTCTCCAATTCTTTCCCGCGTATTTTTCTTAGGGTTAGCCATTTTGTGAATCGAAAGTCCCGTCTTTCGAAAAATTTATATTGTTTCTCGACTCCTCTTGAAAGTTTTATTTAAGGTGACATGCCCTGTAATTAAATATCAAAACACTCAACCCACAAGGATTTAAAACCGTATTTTCTACCTCATTATCACATATGGCGACGTTCATATAATTCCCACAATCATACACCAGCTGCCATCGTTGCAATGAACGAACCCAGAACCTAAGTTACGCTACATGCTCATTACAGTATGACACTAATAACAGGTCTTCAGAAAATGACAGGTTACCTACCTAGCAGTGTTTATTGACATTATAGGCTGAACGACTTTGTGCCTTGTGCATGTTTTGATAGATAGAAATGTAAGTGGTCTTTGGTCGATAATGAAGAGGTTAGGGGAATGCGGTTTTACTGTGAGTCATACTCGTAGTGTTGTGTGTTACGTGGTTTTGCCTTAGCTTGTCTTGGTCATGGTTAGACTCATATGTCGTGAGTTTCTGGGGGAATGTGTTATCGTAATAGGATGTTGTCATAGATGATTTAATGCTGCAGTTCATGTAACATTACACTTGTTATCCCCGAAGGGTTAGGCTGAGGTGGCACCTACGTTTCGCCAGTTATGTGTATTCAATACAATACGACATTCTTCTATTAACAGGGACAAACAAAAACAGTAGTAGTGGGATGCCGGTTCCCATTGCCAAATGTAACCCCTGTAGAAACTATAGGGAGTGGCATGGACACTGTAGGCTGAGAATCAGCACTTTTCGAACGTCAAAATTACAAAAGACAGTCCCCCAAAACGCCCGCCCTCCACCACTAGGAAGCGAGCCTATTGCCAACCGAGGACAAATCTAGACTCCAGGCACCTCTGTCTGACCCTTCGGGGAATACAGCCGTTCGAGAACTGAATACTGTTCCACTGAACCGTACGTTACAAAATTTTGTTTCAGTGCGGTTAGTGGAAGTGCTCAGGTGCGTTTCGGGCAAGTGCTGTTGAAATCAGTGCTCTGAGTGATTCACTTCGATGTTAGTTATTTGTAGGTGTTATCCTAAATCTCGTCCTACTGTTCTGTTATCACTTCCTACAACTAATGCAAGGTGGCCAATGACACATTACATGGAAAAGATCACTTTAATATTCTATCTCTATTTGCATAGTATGTAAACTAAGATTACCTTGATCCCACGCTAGACAGTCATCTCTGTCTAGTGTACAATATTTTTAACGAGGCGTAAACGTAAACAAGTCTATGGTTCATGCGGATACGATTGATCTTCACCATTTACTCTCCTGCTTACGATTTTATGTTTTCATACTTTTTTGGTAGGGGCTCGTGGCTAAATATTAACAGCCGCACGGATCGATCGAAGGTTAACCTCCGCTTGCCGAAGTCGGTCCGTGGATGGGTGACCATAGACACCTCCGAGACTCGGAAAGCACATTAAGCCTCTAACGGAACGGTGAAAATTTTGAAAGAGAGAAAGAGACTTCATATTTCAACCAGCATAGCTATTTGCAAACATAGGCTTCCGTGCCGTCTCGAACATCAATTACTGTCATCGAGGGAATTTTCTAAACGGCATAATCGGCCTATATTGTTCCCACTGCTGGGACACAGGCCTCCTTGAGAGGGCTAGGGCATTAACATAACCCACACCGCGGGCCCTGTGCGGGTTGGTAGATGACACATGTCTTTCGGAGTTTTGGTTCTAGGACATGCCGGTTTCCTCACGATGTTTTCCTTCGCCGTTTTGAAGGCTCCTATTTTGTCAGTTTAAACCAAATAGGCGACCACTAGTCTTCCGCCAGCTATTTGCTGTCAGAGATTAAGCAAATCAGGTAACTAAAAATGTGTCGTTTTCGATATGGAAGCCGAACGAATGGTTGTGAAAAGCTATGCCGGTTTCGCATTAGGTAGTTGTTTCGGAAATTATTGAAAAAACTGGTTCGATAAGGATTAAGTGGGTGGTTAGGGAAATTCTTTTGATTTGCTGAAAATACTGTCTAAATATATGCCGGTAATAATGTTCCGAAGGCTTACTTAGATCCTTGAGATGTTTTTATTTGGCTTTTGGCCTCGTTCCTACTGTACGTCAAGCAAGATTTTGTCTGGCCCATACATTTTAGTTAGGAGTGGTAAGGATTCTGGGCGGGTAGTGTTTATTTGTACACTCTTGGGGAAAGGCCTCCCTCCACTCCTTCCATCTTTTGCGATCACTCGCGTCCTCCTTCCAGTTTTTACGGAACCTATCTAGCTCGTGAACATAGTATCGTCTTTTAATTAATCCATTATCTGAAGAATCCGAAGAAATATCGCCAACCTCAAAGTATTCATGTATTTGCTTTTAGGGAATAATATTATCAAGAGCAGGTCTTTCTGGATTGTCATAGTGTTGGTCAAGCTAGTCACCATGAAGGATGGATAGACTGTGATATTTATGGTGTGGCTAGAAACGGGTACCGAGATGACGTCTAATAGAGAAGTATGGAAGAAGGAGACAAGGAGAATGATGGTGGTCGAGCTAGTCAGAAAGTTGATCGTCTAGTTGGTTCAGTACTCCTTGCCTACCTCCTTATGACTTACGGTTCTATGCTATTCACAAAGAATCATAGAATCCTTATAGGGTTCCCTCAGAGGTATTGTGTAACGTATAACCAATGAACGTAAGAATCTTTCTTAATTTTCCTCATTCCGACGACGTCTGTGGAGAGATTTGGTCGTTATCGCAGTGCTTGCGCAAACGAAATTGATATAATTATAATATTTTTTGCAATTGGTTCTGGTTGTCCTAGTGTATTATGGTGTAGGTAAGTGGTATTCCTAGTGCTAAGTTTACTCAATATTGTCGCCCAAGGTCGTGAGTTCTGAACCTCAATTTGATCGGATTCTTCACATTGATTCCGGGGTCAGCTTAAATCAAACTTAGGACTTAATGCTCTACTGGATACTTTTATTTGATGAAATAATTTGCTTTGCGTATAATCGAAACCGAAATTATTGTTTTGTGTTCCAGTTGACGATATAACCGAAAGCACTCGCACATTTTTCTTCTTAGTTTTAGTGTATGCAAACTAATGTTACCTATTCATCTGCTTGTGAATCTAATATGTCTGTTGAGACTGGTTATCTCTTAACTGCCAGGGCTTATTTTATATCTTATATTTTGTTTATTTTTTCTACATAATTCTCACAGACAGGGCGGCACATCGACGCCCAACCTTTTACCATGGGCTCAGTACTGATTCTGGACGCCCGCGACGCTGTGTTGAAATTTTTCTACGGAGTTTAGAACCATGTGCTGAATTTATGGCTACAGTTTGCGCGTCGATGTCCCTGCCACCCTGTATAGGAGGAATAAGAATAATGTATTCTGGATTTAGTAATATCTTGATTTAAAAGAGTGTCCTTGGGGTTACTTGCCTGTTCTTCTCCATAGAGATCTACGTTTTGGAATTGGCAACTAGCTTCAACTTTCTGACCGACTCTTTGACAATCCAAAAGTGCCTGTAAATGATTTGAGTTTGAAAATACTTAACCCAACTATACTTAGGCAAACAAATGCTAGTTTTGTCAGTTAACGGTTTACGGCCGAAGTATAGGCTAAGGCCATTCTTCTCTTACTTCGTGCCGATTTGACTCAAATTTTAGTCCGACCATAATGTAGCCACCTGGACAACTCTATCATTGGCTTTGTTTAAATCCTGGAAGGTGCAGCACCTTATTGCGTAACACTTTCAATCTGAATCATTTTTAAGGAATTTCTAAATATTGCTTCATATGTTCGAAAAATGTATCTACTCAACAACGTAAAACGCAATTAATGTTGTCGAACTGTCAAAATAAAAGCCATTGCTACTGACAGTGTGTTATGCAATTACTCCGTAGGTTGTTGTGTCTGATGGGCAGGAAAGGCTCTTTAAAAAACCGGACATCTTTCTGTCTAAATGGGGCCGCAAATAGCGACGGGTCTAAGGGTTATTATTATACCCTTAGACCCCGCAAATAGGGTCGCTATTTGCGGTAATTTTTTTACGTTTCCGTATTGTTACGTTTCTTGACTAATGTTTTATTTATTTTGTTCCAGCTGCTTGTAAATAGAGGCTGTAAATATAACGTATATAGTTTAAAGATGAGTTTGGGTGCGCGCGCCACCAAAGGTGGTGCGAAGGGAGGCGCTAAGGACGGCAAGCATGCACAGGACACCCGGAAGACCACAGACAAAACCCAGAGTAAGGAGAAGGTGAAACCACAGGTGAGCAACTTTGCAATTTAGTAGATAATAGGTAATAGAGCTGTAAAAGGGCTTTTTAAAAACGCTTTAATTGAACTCTAAGCGATAAGGCCGCCCATCGGGGCACCGTCTGTAAAATGTCTACATTCATCATCATCTGTAATTTGTATGTTGTACATAATAAAGAGTATTATTCTATTCATCTTCGGCGAACCGCTACAACCATACCATATCTGCCGCGAAGCAGCATTTCTTTTTAGGGTTACATACTTAAAGTAAGTAACAGGGTGCCAATGGGACCCTGTTACTTACTAAGCCTCCGCTGTCCGCTCGTCCGTCTGTCTGTCAACGGGC
Organism: Apamea anceps; assembly: GCA_951799955.1. Classification (NCBI taxonomy): domain Eukaryota; kingdom Metazoa; phylum Arthropoda; class Insecta; order Lepidoptera; family Noctuidae; genus Apamea; species Apamea anceps. Next base: position 1,268,415 of record OX637524.1, on the reverse strand, counting down.
TGCATCTAATGAACCGTAGATAGTTGAATTTTTCACAATGTGTATTTCTATTGCCACTATAACAGTAAATAAAATAAAGTTAAAAAAGGGGGTCTCCATACAAGAAACTAGTTTCTTTTTTCGGCGTTTTTTGCCTTATGCCCTTCGTGTGCGACTCGCACTACCGGTTTTTTTTCTGGCTGGTTTGGCATGGGTGCCCCAGTGTTTTTATGCCGTAGACTGGCAAACATCAGGCGATCCACCTGATGGTAAGTGGCACTTATCAACATCTGCAAGGAATTTTGCAATATCCGAGTCACCGTAAATGCGTTGTCTATTGAAGTCAATCCTTCACAAAGTTGCAGATTACAGGCACATACGCAAAATGCGTTGCTATTCCTGTGACACAGTATTTCAGCTGTGTCACTATGACACCTCGGGAACTGCAGATGTCAATAAGCGGCGTTAACCATCATCCCTCATGGTGGCAAGGTATGGTGATGGGGTTCAGCTCCTTGGCATGTTATTAGGAACGGGCCGGAGTAATCCATACCCCATATTCTCAAGTCAAACTCACATCTTTTCCCCATTGGGGTAAGCAGAAATAACATAACGCCACGTGGAATCCATCCATCCATTCTTACTTTCGTACTGGTCAATGTAGTTAAAACAAAAAACATCAATCAATCAGTTTAGCTTAGCGCAGTCCACTGCTGGACAAAGGCCTCTCCCAGGCTGCACCACAACACCCTGAACCCCGCCTTCCGTATCCAGTCTGCCCCAGCCACCTTTTTAGGTCGTCGGTCCATCTACCTGGAGGGCGTCCCACACTAAAACCATAAAGCAAAACTCTTCAATTCTCATCTTCAATCATTTACATATTATGAACGCATTGATATCGCAAACAGATTAAGTTATTATCATAAATCCCAACCACCTTTTTAAGATTTTTCGTCGGTCCATCTAGCCGGACTCCACACTAAAAACCATAAACAAAGCAAAACTCTTCAATCATTTACAAATTCTGAACGCATTGATATCGCAAACATAAACAAAGCAAAACTCTTCAATCATTTACATATTATGAACGCATTGATATCGCGAATAGATAAAGTTATAATCATAGATACGACAATAACACCGGCCGACCTTCACGCGTGACCTCGGACGTGTCATTGACATTGTTCGGGTGACGTGCCGAATTATACGATGGAGGTCCTCGTGGCTCTGTCTAACTATAATGTTTGTTAGTTTCTAGCGAATCTGAGGAAAAAAATATGCGGGGATATAGGTCTTTGCCAATGATTAGCACATTTAAAAAAACGAGATACTTATACAAACGTTTGATGTAAATGAAAGATAATTACAGTCACGACCACTAATACGTAAACATTTAACAAAATTCAAAAGCTATTTTCTGGTGGTGATTCGTGCACCAGATGGGATTTCCCATCGGTAAAATGTCGATCTTTCATACAAAATTTCTTCTCCTATTTAACCCATTTAGGGGGTGATTTTTCTAGAAAATCATGCTTCTAGACCCAGCTTCTGTCAGTGAATCAAAGATTGCAACTTTGGTAAAATACCTATCTTTATTTTTTTTACTGGCTTCTTTCTGTCCGAGATTTCTTCCGCGTGAATTTCTTGTACCTCTGACCCACCTCGTCGTATCGCATCACCTGCCTGCGCTGTCACTTCGTTTTCACTTAGCGTCCTTTTTGCTCGGCTCCTAAGGGTCATAGCGTAATGTTAGCATATAACCTTCCTCTAGAATTGGGCTATCAAGTGCAAACATATTTTAAATTCCGACCGGTAGTTCCAGAGATTGTGGTCAAACGAAAAAACAAACTCTTCAGCTTTATTATTAGTATAGATAGTTCCAAAATACTATGTTCGTAACAACACTACTAAATCTATTTAAATAAAAATGAAATGCTGTTCGATGACAAGCGCATCACTTGAAAACGGCTGCACCGATTTGGCAATTTTTTGTTTTAAAATGTTCGTAATAGTCCGAATTCGATTTTTATGCAACGAAAAATTGGAAAGGATTCCTGTAAAATGTTCAAATTAGGGAAAAACTGAACGTCCATTTTTGTAAGGGATATTTATTTTGTATGAACTATAGAAAATTGGACATGACAACGTCTGTCGGGTTAGTAAATTAATAAATATAGTAGGAGAAAAACAATTGAAAAATTGCTGATCGCTCGTGAATTCGTAAAACATTTTGTTGTTGGGTTATGCTGATTAGCCAATCAGACCAGCTAACATGATGCATGAGACAGAGATGTAGTGATCAGAGATGTGAGATGAGGCATTCGGAAACTGGGGGTAAGCTGGCAATCTGCCAGTACTCAGAACGATCTAGAAGGTTTTACTTGGCTCAAGAAAACGAAATAATTTTTACTTTTATAGGTCTTGTTTGTATAAAACACTTTACGCTATACAACACACGGCTTAAACAGCTTGGGTCCGGCTTTGAAGGTTCGTGGCATGCTTACCTGAACGCCAATTTGTTATTTTTTTTCAAAATGAAAAAAAAAATCAAATTTAAAAAACAAAGCGGACAACTAGTTATGCCAGGCTCCATAGAAAAATCGTCAAGCCCTTTTTATTTTCCTTAAATGCACTAACGAAGAATTTTTGGAAATTTATCTCCTAAAGTAGTCAACGACAAACAACCAGTGGTCCACTTTAGCCCCGGATCGAAAGAGCTGGATTTCATGGGGAAAGGCCATTCTCCAGCAGTGGGATGATGCAGGGTAACAGTAACAGTAAAGTACTCAACTAGGGTTGAGAACTTTTGCCGATGAGAAATCCCAACGGGGACACGGTTTGTGTATTGATAAATTTCATTTGAAAGCTCATTCATAACGAACCAATTGGTTTATCGCGATTTCATAAAAGTTACAACACAAAAATAAAAGTATTTAGTATTGTTTTATTTCCTCTCAAAAATACAAGGTCTGCTGGTTCATTCAGTAAAATAATCACATTTCTTTACAAAATGGAATAAGAAAAAGAAATGAAGAAATAAAATAAGTAAATCGGCACATTCCATAACAGAACAATATTCTTGCTGTTTGTTATGATTTCTGTCATTACTTGGGCATTATTTGATTTGCGAAATAATGAGAACATGATACCGGTTGCTACTGGCCGGTGCTGGTAAAATAGGGGTGCGGCTAGGGCTGTCAAACACAGACAATATCTGACATAATATATCAAAAGCTCCGGATGAAGAAAATAATTACTTAAAAATAAATAAACCCTCCCCTAGGAGTGTCGCCTAATAATAAAAATCTATATCTATACTAATTATAAAGCTGAAGAGTTTGTTTGAACGCGTTAATCTCTAGAACTATGAGTTGGATTTGATAAATTCTTTTTGCATTTGATAGCCCAATTCTTGAGGAAAACTATAGGCTATTTAACATCACGCTACGACCGTTAAGAACTGAGCAAAAAGAAAAAAATTCAAACAGAATGGCGAGCGAAAACGCTAGCGGGCATGCGACGCGGTGGGCCGGTGGCGAAATTTTACGCAGACACGGCAAAGAAGCTAGTATAATGTGCGACAACCCTAGTTGTGGGAAGCGCGTGGGTGTGGGTGAGCTCTTTTATGCAACGTATTGATTTAACTACGTTGTTCTAATTTTTAATAATAAAGATGCAGTGTTTATTAGGAATTTACATAGTAGATAATAGATATACCTGAACGTTTTTTGCAGTAAATCTTAGCAATAAGGTTAATATTGCTATATTAACCTCACTGCCAAGATTTGACAGCAGTCAGTCGTGGGAATAGCTGGGAATCCTCGTCATCGGATGATGAGGATTCCCAGCACACCCTGACCACGGGCCTCTCTTTTCTGTGCCAATCACCACGCTCCTGTGAGCCTCATCCAGGTTCTACTCGCGATGGTAATACTCGCCGCCTGACGACCGACACTTCGTCTCCCAAGTCCTTGGGCGCCACTTGGTCAAAGCCCTACTCTACCTGTCATCACTGCGCCTTGCCAGATGCTCAACTCCATTTGAGTTCCATAACTCGCTGTCTACTTTTTACTGATTGGTGATTAGTTGGTTGTTGCTTCTCAATCTCCATGCCTATTGTACTACACACAGGAATTTGTTGCTGGAAATTATGATCTTCCATGTAACTGTAATATGTAATGTAACCTATATATTTGTTGACAGGCTACCACAGAGCAACTAAGGATGGCACACATGATCGATCGTAAAAGCGAAGACGCGTCTGACGTTCGAAGAATGGTGAGTCATACTGTCATACTAATTATTAAAAATAAAAGAATGTTTTGTTTTGTACTAAATTCCTCTTCGATTTCCGCCTGCATTGAAGTCAACTAATGTGATCTGTTTGCCGATAATGGAGTAGAATTATGCATTTATGTCTGATGTTTTGTGAGAAGAAGTATGCTAGGGTGTCCTCTATTATATGTTAGTAGTTGAAATATTTTTGTATACCTACCATACCTGTTTAAATCTTTATGTTAATTTAATGTACTTGGTGTTGCCTTTTCAATTAACAATAAAATAAACAAATGAACTATACCATAACACATATCCTATGGCACTCAGTAATAGTGCAGCTTTCTATCAATGAAAGATTGTTTGTGATTGGATCAGTACTTCCAGAGATTTATCATCATCATCCACAGGCCGACTTCACCCACTGCTGATCATAGGCCTCTCTTTTCAAGTGCCATTCCCCATGCCCCTGTGCCAGCCTCATCCAGGTTCTACCCGCGGTGGTAACAATGTCATCCGCCCATCGCTGCCGGACCACCGACATTTCGTCTTCCAGTCCTTGGACAAAACTCTGTCACTACCTTACTCCCCAAAAAAACAACAAAAAAAACCTTTTTATAATATTTGTTTGGATGTTTGCGTGCGTGTCACATTCTATTGGTCTCCGCGATATAAGCCTCGAGCTTAGTGCAGATACCGCTACGAAATATACTCGTGAAGTGTTCACATGTATTATTCTCACATAAATAAACTATATCTTAACTAGATAAATACAACAATAAGCAGTGACTTTATTTTAGGCAGAATATCTCTTAAACCTTACAGGGGACGCAATCTAAAACCGCTTTGTATGGAAACGGAAGTGGTTATGTTCTAAATGTTCTTTAATGTTCCGTCAAAGTGTAACACGCTTTTATTTATTTCTTATCAGGTTTAAATTATTTTTAACTTTTTAGCCCTTTTTATTAATATTATTTTTATTAAAAGCTTGATTTTAAAAAGTTTTTTTTTTCTTTTAATTTTAATTTTAACTTTTTAGTGTTTTTGATGCGAGATTAACTACGGCATAGTTCGTAGCGCATAGCAGTGTTTTTCCGTTATATGCGTTTACTGCACTTAAGCTACCTGTTCATCTTTAGTCCCTGGTTACCATCTAGCACCAAAGTACTCGGCAAGACGAATCATACGAGCCCAAACTCGATGGGGTTGTGTCGTTTAATTACCGAGTTCCTATGGCCATCTTCCAGCTCCATCATCAGACCCTGGTTACCATCTAGTACCAAAGTTCTCGTCCAGACGGATCAAACGAGTCCAAACTCGATGGGATTGTGTCGTTTAACTACCGAGTTCCTATGGCCAACTTCCGGTTCCATCATCAGATCAGCTCATCATGTCATAATAATTTTGCATTGTCATCCGATTTACACATGCATGCAAAATTTCAGCTCAATCGGTTGAAGATATTTGCTTCAAAATTGAGTTGCAAGAGTCCACCCGAACATACATCATACATACATACATCGCAAATTAAATAAAAGCTTGTAAAATAACCTGTTTGAACGTGGTCTAAGACACCCTTATCCGTCACGTTGCAAGAGTTTTCACAGGTACCTTATAACAACTCGGGTGCCTCTTACGTCACCATATAAAAGCACCTTATTTATATTTAGAAATGAACTTCGAATTATATCGCGCATAGTCCTTCGTAGAAGCGGTGCAAAAACAAGCCTTAAACATTGAACAGGAGAAGTTTTCGAACAAGTTTTCGCAACAAAATTCAGAGTTGCATTTATAGGTTTTCCTGTACAATATGCTGGAAATAACGCGTTCTTGGAATAAGGATAAGAGTCTGAAATTACGTAGTCTTTAGGTTTTCATGTTTTGTGGTGTGATATGAAAGGTATAATCTTTCTTCAGGAATGTATGGTATTTAAGGCTTATTACTACTAAACTAGGGAGTAGTCGTGGTCAACGAGTTGTAGGTCCGAAGACAGACAGGCCTTTGTGTAAATTAGTTCATCACCACTGCTCTCAAAACGGTGAAGAAATACACCGTGAGGATACCGGCATGTCATAGAACCAAGAATGTTAAGACGTGACCATCCCGCACTGGGCCCGCGTCGAATACGGCCAACACCCTTTCACTGAGAGGAGGGCCTGTGTCCCCACAGTGGGAACCTTTTTCGTTAATTATTACTAAGCAAACTTGAATGTGGAGGGCTATAACAGTAGAGGAAGACCAAAGAAACGATGGATGGACTGCATAAAAGATAGATATAGAGAAATTCTGAAGAAAAATGACATGTTACGCCGGCCCTAAAGAAACTGGGATAAGGGCAGGAGAGTGATGATGATATAGATCTCTATCAGTCGTTCGTTGAATTTGCTTGCTGCTCCAGAACTACTACAATCTAACCAGAACATAATCAGCACCCTAGTTGCGTAACACACTATCAGCCTCAATCTGAATCATTTTGTGGGATATGGATAATCCATTGCTTCATAGGTTCAAAAAATTTGTCTGCTTAACAACGTAATGAACGTTGTTGAACTGTCAAAATGTGCTACTGATAGTGTGTTACGCAATTACCCCAGGTTTCAAGTTCCAGACTTCATCACTGTACACATGTCTTCTAACTTAGAAAGTTTCCCTACCTCAATAAAAAAAAATCCTTCAATAAAGTAAGACATGATTGTAATCAGTACTCCATACAAGAATTTAGTAGTTTCACACAGATTTGATATACGTTTTCCACGCACCGCGGCGTGGGAAAGTGTACGTAACGGCGTCGTCAGTTGTCCACAGCTAACTGTTTGTAGGTAGAAGTAGTGCGGGTTGCGACAGTGCAGCGATTTCAATATGTCGAGTTAGCTGAGCCCTTAATTGGTATTACGATATGTTGAAGATAGGGATGGATTTTGTGCGTGCCTGTTAGCTACTCGTAGGTATATATTTTAAGGTATAAACTTTACCGTAAAATAGCATCGTTGCGTTTTTATTGATATTGGTTCATTTCATATTTAAATTAAGATACTATTTCTAATTGTAAGTTGCAACTAGATCCAAAGTGACAAACAGGAAAATAATTTAGTAAGTACATAATCATCCCCTATAATGATCCTACTGCTGGGACACTACAAGCAACGCGTTCACATAGACAAAAACAAAATACAACGACTTTAATTTATATTTGCTATTATAAAATATAAATAGAATCTGTAAGCTTTCTGTAAAAAAAAAAAAAAAAAGATAAAACATCAAAAACACATAAAACATCGTGAGGAATCCGCATGTCCTAGAGCCAAAAATTCGAAACCATCCACCACGCGGGTCCACTGCGGGCAGGGAGATCCCTACCAGCAGTGGACCCGCGTGGTGGATTACAGCCCATTCACTCACGATGAGGTCCGTGTCCCAACAGTGGGAACATTATAGGCTGATAATACTATGTTTAGATAACTTTGATCAAAACACACGCAAAACGTTAAAAAGCAGTCATACCTATTTCTTTATACACCCATCAGATATTTATCCTACCCATTGAGAAGTCACATTGTGTGAGGTAACAGTCACCGGCAAATTACAAGTGGTCGCGTGTATTGCCGACTTCCGGTGCACTCAAACAAAGACTACAAATACAATGTACTCGTCAGCTGTTAGCGCAAGATGCAAGGATGTGGGTTACAATGTTGTTAGTAGGTATGCTAACGAAATGATGAGAGGAATATCATCATCTGCATAACCGTTTAGATAACCAACTGTTTATAGATAGCCAACTGCCCCGTTGGTCCGGGGTCCTGGAGTCCAGGACATTAGGAATTTCTTAGTAGCAGCCCGGAGTTTGGAAAGCACGTTAAGCAGTTGGTCCTGCGCCTATTCTCTCTCCGGTCGTGTCGGATTGCACGCCGTCCCTACACACTATGAGAGCGAGGGAAGAGAGACCGCACCTGTGTTTCATACACTTGTGCACTACAATATCTCCGGCGCCGAAGGCTAGTCTCCGTTGAGATTGGCCGCCATAACCGAAATACGGTCTGGAGGACTTTTGTTAATAGGCACGTTTACTGCGGCCAACGCGCCTGCGCGTTTTTCAAGCTTTGACCGTGTGTGCGGCGTGCATGCGCGTCCATACAATTTACTTAACTTTCTTCGAGTGCGGTGCAATGCACAATGGACGCACGGGTGCGTCCATTGTGCAAACTCGAAAATTTTCAAACGCACAGAAGCGTCAACTAATGCGGCCAGCCGCACTGGGTAAAACTTTCTTCAACCGCGCATGCGCGTTCATAGCACCACACGAAAATTATTTGAACGCGTATGAACGTTTGTCGCACAGGGGTTAGTGAGCTATATATTTAGCATTTGCGAAAAGTTCGCTAATAATTCAGCAGTTAATGCGTTATTAATTAACGAAATGCCACTAGGTAAATTGTCATCTGCCCAACCGTTTTCCAACTATGTGTAGGTAATCTGTTCCAAAAGTGTCTGATGAAGTTAATTTGTAGTACTACTTACAAATTGAGTGCCTTGATTCGATTATTTGAATACTTAAACCTGAAATTCTAATTTGAAATCAACTTCAAGATAATTTTCGTTTGATAATTGAGGTTAATTTTATAACCTCAATTTTCGTCGATGATTTTTCAATTACCATATTTGAATAATATAAAGAAACAATCATTGTTGAAAAAAAATGGTGCGGCACAAAGTTGAAACCTTCTAAATACTAATGAATGTGTTACTAATTCTTTTTATTGAGTAAGGATTTAACCTGAACAGGGTTAGTTAATACTTTCATCAGATATTTTTGGAACAAACCATAGAGTACTTTGCCAACTGTTTTTATTGGTTGATACCGTCATGACAATAACAATAATGTCTGTATCAGGTGCAAGAGCTGATGGAGATGACGTGCCGCACCGAGGAGGAGGTGTGCTCGGCGCTGCACGACTCTGACAACGACATGGTCGCCGCCTGCAATCTACTGCTGGAGGAGAGTCAGCGGATACAGGTACACAACTATACTATAACATTCCGAGAAACATGGTCTCGACTCTAACACAGCAATCACACCAGCCACCAGTCACCTGCACCCTCTACTCAACAACGTAAATAACGCAATTAATGTTGTTGAACTGTGAAAATAAAAGCCATTGCTACAGTTAGTTTGTTACGTAATGACCCTGCTGTTATGTGGTGCTAGTACATCTGGCATCTGTTAATTTCTGATGGTTATTATATCAGTGAGCAGTGGTAGTGGTGGCCCAGTAGCATCGGCCCTGACTTACGACTTGTAGGTCGTGAGTTCCAACCCAGGCAGGCGCTTTACTTTGTGTAAATAATTTCATCACCACTGCTCTCAAAACGGTGAAGGGAAACATCGTGAGGAAACCGGCATGCCCTAGAACTAAAAATACGAAAACATGTGAAATCTACCAACCCTCACTGGGCCCACGTGGTGGATTATGGCCCATTCCCTCTCACCGAGAGGAGGCCTGTGTCCCAGCAGTGGGAACATTATAGGTTGATTATGATTATATCTAACAGTGGCTCCTGTTAGTAAACGTTTACGATGCCTTTTAATTAAATGCTATTCTTGCTCCGTTTCCAGGGCGAGTGGCGAACCAGCGAGAAAAAGAAAAAGAAGCCACCAGCCCCCGCTGGCAATGGCGAGCTGGACCCGCCACGTGACCCGCGCAGTCGCTCCGGACCCAGACCACGTACGTATACGATACGATCCTCGTACGATCCTGCTTGTGTTTAAGGCACCTTTTAATTTCGGTAGTATGTTCCCATTGGATAATTTCCGAGCATCACGCGGGTGAAGCCGGGGGAAAAGCTACTACAAAACTATACTGCTCATGCTTATGTGAATCAAAACGTACAACAAAAGAAATAATTGAATTTGGTTTTAGAATTGTGGTCACTACAAATTTGATTTAACCATTCAAAAAGATTTTTGTTCAATGTGTGTCCATTTGCAAACATTTACTTAAATTACTTGTAATTTTAGTCTGATCACAATGCAAAAATCTTATTCTAAACTTCTATTACTTTATTATCATTTTCGCTACAAGTGATTTGTGTCCGTTTCCAGGTCGCGGGTCTGGTGAGAGGGGCGACCGCGGCGAGCGCGGAGAGCGCGGGGAGCGCGGCGAGCGCGGCGAGGGAGGCTGGCGCGGGCGCGGATCCACGCGCGGGCGCGGCGGCGCGCGCGGGGCCCGCGGGGCCGGCTCGCGCCGCCCGCGCCCCGACCGCGACCTGTCCGCCACCTGCTGGACCGACCATCCGCAGCCTGCCAGTACGTACCGCCTTGCTACTACTATGATCTGCAAGGAACTATATCCGCTTCGGAAATACAAACTAGTCGAAATCCTCGTCTGTAACCCGCTATGATGAGATCTAATACAGAGCTGTTAAACCGTGAAAGTATTTTATCTTACTGTTTGGGTACTTAGTAAGGTCAATTTGAGGTGAAACAAATCTCAAACTGTTCTTAATGTTAAAATATTATTGAAATGTTTGAATACACCCGGCTAACGCGGTAGACAAAAGTGCATTGAATCTACTTTATAATAAAATTAGGTCAGCGCGTCACGCCGATATTGCAAGCTAAGGTGTTCCATAATTACCAAGATTACAAAATTATACTTTAGCAACTCTATGCAGTTCCAAAAAACTTTAGTGACAAATGACGATCCGCGACCGGAGTAGGTAACCCGACAGAAATAAAACTTCATTCAAACGCATTTGGGAGATGCACTACTACAAAGGGCGCCATTAGAAAACTTATAAGCACTGCCATATAGACAGTGCCGAATTAGCACGAACAGCGCACCACAGCGGTAATTCTGTGGCGCGCTGTTCGTGCTAATTAGGAAACGCGAAGATAGCGAAGTGCATACTTTTTCTAGTTTGCTTATACGTGAACCGTTTACTTAAATTTAATGACCTCTATTGTCAAGCTAAAACGAAAATGCTTTATACTAGAACAGCCCTGATATTAGCATAATCAGCCCATAACCTTCACACTGCTGGGACACATCACACAGGCCTCCTTTCTGTGGGAGGGAGTAAATAATTCCTAACATAATTTTGTTGCATTGCGCAGGTGGCAGTAACATCGTCGACACATTCCCCACAACAGAAGACTGGGACAACGAGGAGTGGTCCGGATCTCTATCAGACACCAAGGTGAATATAAACATAACAATACCATACGGCAACACTGACACAAAACGTTCTATGTTACGGGTCCGGTTTCCGCACTTAGTCCTTCAGGTGGACCATTGTGCGTGGGCAATACTACACTAACAATACTGACCATGAGCTCCTGGGTTTTTCCATCTGGAATTTCTCAGTAGCAGCCCGGTGGCTGGATTTGTGTCTGGTTGATGGCAATAGGCTCGCCCCCTATTACATGGAACTTTAACATAACTGACGAAATGTGAGTGTACTATAGGTACAGCTCTGTCTAACCCTTCGGGGAATACAGGCGTGGTGTTAAATATAATAACATAAACACTGTCTCATCTGTGAACATAACATTTCAAACTATTTTCTAATATAGGTAGCTTACCAATAGATAGACATGTATTTAAATAAAACGCTTTTGGAATGCGCAACTAGCTTCATCTTTCCCTTGGCAATTTAAAACTGCCTCTAAATGGTTTCATTGAAAAAAATGCTTTCAGTTTACATTTGTCCTGGGAAATATTAAACTACATGTATCTGAGCACAGAATCAGAATTGATTTATTCATAAGAATGTAGTTTTACATCATGTGATATTGAATCGTTAGCAATTTTATAATGTTTGGTACATTCTACCACAACATATTAATAATAATAATTAAATTGTAAAATTGTACAAATAATAATTAAATATTATTCTTAACTAATTTATACTCAATTTTATGATTATATTATATAAAAGCAATAACAATAAATAGTAATAAGCTCTATACTACTACTCGTATTCAGCTGCATCCGGTTAGACCAGAGCTGACCCCAACATAGTTGAGAAGGCTAGGTAGATTGATTGAAACTTTGAAAGAAAAAGAAAGAAAGAAAATACATTTATTTAGCACAGACTAAAAGACACACAATACACTGTATACTTTATTCTTCTTGCAACTGTTACTATACACACTGTCACTTCATCTTCAACTATATCAGGCGGATCCTCACACTACAACGCGCCACGCAACTGGGCGCGGGAAATGGAGCCAAATATGGCGCGGAAACGCGTTTTTTATTGAATTTATAGGTAGAAATAACGCGGGACGAGTCCTGTGCACGGGAGCAACCGCCTAACTGCCTTATTGACTTGCGCGAAAGCAGCGGTACTTTCTTCTTCTTGTCTAAATGGACAAGTTACACTTAATGTAAGCACCACACACTATGCAGCGACACACACACTAAATAGCACTATAATTTACTTTCATCACACTATCACATTGATCCTGTGACAAAGCTTCTAAAATGTATAGCATTGTGTATACGAGAGTCAATTTGGCAGAAGCCTATATCCAGCATGTGCAGTTGTCATACGGTTAAAAACAAATGCTGTATCAAACTGCCATGTGAGAAAGATACTAAGACACTTTACTGTTGGGAAATATTATACAGTAAAGGATCTTGAGAGTGCTACAAGAATCTTTTGAACGCCTCAATGACATTGTCGGGGGGATTGTTGGAAATTGAATTAAAAAAAAAACCAGGTGGCGGCATTAGTTCCCATTAGCCGACGTTTCCACGGACGTAAAAATGTCGCGCACTGTATTTTCAACGCACTGCTTAGCGCCGAGAGTTGAAAATTCAACAGTGTGTTTTTTGATGCGCTGGGATGCGCTCTGTTGGATTCTCAATGCTCGGCTCTACACCGAGAGTTGAAACTCCAGTACGAGATAAAATCCTGCCGCGATATTTTTTCGTCCGTGCCACGTGGGCTTATGGCCACGCGCCTAAAGATTCTTGTACAACTATACAGTATCACGGGCCATCATACTGTATGTCCCCCCTTGCTATAGTGTATAGTGTACGTTAGCTAGTCGTGCTGGTTCAGTGTTGTCACATAATTATAAAGGTTGATGTGTTGCAGGTGTTCACGCCCAGCGCGGCCGCGCAGGCGCCGGCTGACGGCGACGTGCCGCAGAACTCTGCCGTGAGTATACGTCTCTTACTTGAAGTAGCTGAAGTGGGACTGGGCTGGCCACATCTGCCGTATGCCCAATGAGCTGTGGGCCAAAATAACCACCACATGGAGCCCTGACACAGCTAGAAGGCGTCGCGGCAGACCCCGTAGAGGATGGCGGGACGAGCTGGCCAAATAAACAGTTGTCGACATCCGTCGACGCCTGCCCTTAGTGTCGACGGCTGCAATTGCCTATGCCGTTGGCGCGTGCCGTCACCCGTGACGCAGTATTTTAAGATATGTATTTAATTGCTCTAAAGATAAACGAGATTTGCAAGCAGTAAGGACTATACAAGCTGTGAAACCTAATAGGATCTATATTTTCCCACTGTAGGGCTTCTTCTTGGCGAATTGATGATTCATTACATTGATTTGATACATTATAGTACTTATTTATAGTATTTTTATCTCAATAAGTGACGCGCGCTTTACTTGTGGCTACCAAGTCTACATACAAACACGCTGTGAATGTGTGCGTAAGCGCGAAGTTGGAAGTGTGCGTGTTGCATGCTGATGCTAGTCATCTTCACGCAAACATTCACAGCATGTTTGCACACTTCATTACCAGCCCCAGCAGTTTCGACGTTCATAGCGATCGCTTTACGACCAAATTCGGTCGCAAAGTCCTGTGACTCCATACATTTCACCTGTCAATTCGGGACTTTGCGACCGAATTCGGTCGTTAAGCGATCGCTATGACTGTCGAGACTGCTGGGGCAGATGTAAAGTGTGCGTCGCTTTGTGAGATAGAAATACTGAAGTCCGGTCAATTTAGACATCCAAGGTTACAAAAATTCAAACTAGGCTGAAAATTGGTAGGATTGTTCAAAACACTATTATAAATGAAATGTGAAAAGTCCTCATCGATCCGACACCTGGAAAAAAATTTACTCGGGGCCAAAGGTCACAAAAACGGGTTTTTCGCGATTTTCAGGAAAACGGTGAGTTTTATCGTAAAATAAGCCGTTACGACGCATATTGACTAATTCGCATTATGACCAATGATGTTTACCCTCATAAATACGCGAAATGACCAATCGCTAAATGACCAACACGCTTAATGACCAACACGCTTAATGACCAATACGCTAAATGACCCACACGTGAAATGACAGGTGAAACGACCAACTAATGCAATCCATAGCCTACAGTTGTCCACTGTTGGACAATAGAATTGATATAGCCCGAAAATCTGACAACCAGTCTTACCAGGGGGTATCGTATTACCCATTAACTGGGTTGTGGAGGTCAGATATGCAGTCGCTCCATGTAAAATTCTGGTATTCAGCTGCATCCGTTTAGACTGGAAGTCAACCCCAACATAGCTGGGAAAAGGCTAGGGAGATGATACCTAGTACATAAAATAAAAAAAATTATATATTCTATGGTAATGATAAAAGATGATAAATGATTTTATTTTGTAAGTAGGTTTGTACACTTTTACACGTCAATCATATTTTAAAAACTAGATAAGGTCGGCGTTTCCTATCTGACTAGTCTGAGAAGAAAGGCCGAAACAAACTCAGAGGTCACAGTCTCTTTTAAAGTGTAGACATAATCTTAGTCAGATCATGTGAAGACCATGTAGATCGATGTCTGAGATGATCTTTTGAGAAAATAACCACACAGATGAAGAGGACCTGTCCAGTCAGTGCACGCATTTGTCAGAAATGGTACAGCTCAACTCAAAACTTAAGGTGCTCAATGATTCGACGAACAATACCAACATTTGGGTAGGCCACATAAATTACTCAAACATCAAGTGCTACCGTCACCCAATATAGGCACTATGATTCACCACATTCCGGCTCGCTACATGTTTGCGTCTGGGCGCTCCTTGCGTAGCTCCACGTTGCTGTCAATGCGGTGAAGCTGTCGACTGCCTCAAACACCATGGCCTATCCTGCTGCAATAGCGCAAAAAGCTCCCTTGTCACTCCTTGTGTACCTAACTTTGACTCTAAAGCGTGTATTTGACATTGGTTTGCATCATTAATATAGGTCAATATGCGTAATAAGAAGATTGGTCAATATGAGTAATTGAGATTGGTCATTTTGCGTATTGGTTATTTTGCGTGTTGGTCATTTCGCGTTTTGGTCCTTCTGCGTTATTTTCACCAAAACATATTGGTCATTATGCGTCTAAACCAAATAAGCCCCGACAAAAAATATAGATCATATGATTATCTATAAAAAAATGTCTAGATACTTTTTTCCTAAGAGCCACCGTTTTTGAGATATAACGATTCAAAAAGTGAAAGAGTTGTAATCGTCATAATATGCACACGTTCGTTTAATCGAACCTTTAGCGTCCTGTTATCTACGTTTGTAGTCTTGCAAACATTTCTCAATTCGTTCAAAGTGAAGTGACAGTCACTGCTATTTTCGATGTAAGTGAATATTTCCTCCATTGCCAGATTCTTAGATTCATCTTGAGGTCGACCGACTTTAACCCCAGTGTTCGGTTTCAAGAAGGAAATGAAGCAGTCATGATGATACTTAACCTCAGCAGCAACCGAATCGTATTCGTATTCTACTCGAGCAAGAACAGCTTTAACCATAGCATCAGAACGAGCCTGAGCTGTTTCCAGAACCAAATCTTTGAATGTAGTTGTACTTACTTGTTGAATTTTACGGCGAGAATCCAAGGACTTTCTTTTTTCACGCTCCTTTCTAACTTCAATTTTTTTTAATCTATTTCGTGCTGTTTTGAATTTTATAACATAAATGTCAGAATATTGTTTTATTTGTGCTAAACTTTTAACTGAAGGTGAAATTGTAGCTGTTGAACGTGGTATGAAGACATTAATCAATGCAAGAACTGAAAGAGCTGATGAATTTTCAGAATGAATTTTTCGAAAAGACAGTCCCCCAAAAACGCCCGCCCTTCACCACTTCCTAGTGCTATCGCTGGGAAGAAGAAGTGGCGCAACAAACTCCCCAGCAGCACAGCTGTCTGTTTAGTTAGAATATAGTTGCATGTATACAATACTAGGAACCTGTGTTCAGTAATTAATATTATAAGAAACTTAAATTATTTGCCATATGTCAGCTAGCCACGCCAATATACCAACAAATATAAAAAAACTATACGTACTCAAGCTGAAAAATAATTAATTAAATGTAAATAAAAACTTACTACCTAAATAAAAGCCTCCAGGCATAAAGGGCGTGACAGCATACATATTTATGCATTGCTGGGTTCTGGTCACATAGCTGTCACAGATGAAAAACTAGCACCATCGAATTAAAATACATAACTAATAACAATAACCTGTCAGTAAGCTAATTCTGGAGAAAGAACATGAACATTGTCTTGAGTTAATTAGGGCGACCAACTATTCTTATCGTGTAAGTAGTCGTTGATGGAATAGTAAACCTTTGAACAAAGGTTGGATTTTACTTGGGCTTTAAACGTATTAAAAGGCAAGTCTAGCAAAGAAGAGGGTATCTTGTTATAAAAGGTTATACCAAGCCCAACAAATGAGTTATGAACCTTATGAAGCCGGTGAAACGGGGCACGTAGTTTGTCCTTATTTCTAGTGTTAACACTGTGAATATCACTGTTTTTAGTGTACAAGTGCAAATTTTGCCTAATATATAAGATGTTGGCGAAGATGAATTGTGATGCAACCGTGAGAATACCAATATCTTTAAAAAAATCTCTTAGATAAACTTTGGCACCTAGCTGGTAAATTGCTCGAACAGCTCGTTTTTGAAGGACAAATATATTTTGTATATCAGCGGCTTTGCCCCACAGTAGAATACCGTAGGACATAACACTGTAAAAAAAAACTAAAATAGACTAAATGAGCTGTATCAACGTCAGTGTATTGTCTTAATTTCCTGACGGCGTAAGCAGCCGAACTGAGCCTTCCTGCTAGACTTGATATATGAGGTCCCCACTGAAGTTTGGCATCTACTGTTAGTCCTAGAAAAATTGCCGAGCCTACTGTATCAAGCACCTCTTTATTTAAGACTATGTTGGGTCCTAGATTTCTGACATTCGGTAAGGCGAACTTTACACATTTCGTTTTCTAGGCATTGAGAACTAGGTTTTTTGACCTAAACCAATCTGTAACTATTGAGAGTGCACTGTTTACGTCGTCAAAATCTTGTCTATTCCTGTCTACTTTAAAAATAAGAGAGGTATCATCTGAAATAGTACAACGTCACAGATATCCTTCAAATGGAATGGTAAATCATTGATATATACTAAGAACAAGAATGGACCCAGTATTGAGCCTTGCGGAACACCTAACTGAACTGGTAGCCCGGAAGATTTCGCGCCATTAACATCTACACATTGGACCCTATTAAGTAAATAAGAAATTATTACGTTGAGAGCCTCGTTTCGGACACCGTAATGACGTAACTTACGCAAAAGAGTGTCATGGTGCACGCAATCAAAGGAATCAGAATCAGAATCAGAATCAGAATTATTTATTTGTGAAACATAGGTGAAGAACATATATACATTAATCATACATGTCAAGGTCTTAAACAGATAAGTGTTGCACTATGCTTTGTCATTGTTGACATACAAATATTAAAGTCAGGTTCGTCAAAGTTAACAAAATTTTACGTTAACAAAATACATTAAAATAATCAATTTAATAATGTCCACTACAAGAAAGAAAAACAAAAAACACACACTAGAAGATTATAACAAAAGAATATGCGAGAAATTATTCGTTCGTTACATTAATAATATGAATTAATAAAATTACAGAATTTAATCAAATAGTCATCCAAAATTAAAATAGTCATCCAAGTCAACATTAATAATATAAATTTATAAAATTACAGAATTTAATCAAATAGTATTATCATTAAAATAGTCATCCAGGGTATAATAACATTTCTCAACTAATAACTTGTGAAGACACTTTTTGAATTTCTTTAATGGCAAACATTTTATAGCATCAGGTACTTTATTAAAAATTTTTGGTGCAACACCAAAGAAGCTCTTTTTCATTAACGCAGTATTACATTTCAACGTACATAGTTGATTTTCATATTGACTCCGAATGGGGGTCTTCTTAACTGTTGAAAATTTTGTAAATAAATGTGGATTTGATTTTATAAATAATGCAGTTTCTAATATATATATAGCTGGTAATGTTAATATTTTTAATTTCTTAAAGTAGGGAACGCAACTATCTGTTGACTTTAAATTACACATGGATCTTACACACCTTCTTTGCATCCTGAATACCAGTTCCCTATTAGTTGATTGCCCCCAGAAAACAACACCATAACGGAGATTAGAGGCTACAAGTCCATGATAGGCTGTTAACAGTGTTTCAGAGTTAACTCTCTTAGACAATTGAAACAATAGATACGCAGATTTACTCAGTCGTTTACAAACCACTTCCAGGTGAGGTTTCCAAGTCAACTTATGGTCTACAGTTATGCCTAAGAATTTTGCACTCGTAACTTCTTCTATTTTACACTCATCGTAGGTAATATTAAGGGGTGGATTCTCACGTCGTTGATGAAACTGCACAATTTTAGTCTTACTCAAATTGATCACAAGATTATTATTATTTAGCCAATTAATGATGTTATTCAGCAAGTTATTGATCTCATTTCGATATTCGTTTGGATCTGTGCATTCTATGATAGCTGTACTGTCATCTGCAAAAAGTACCATTTTGTTTCTCAAATTTCTTGGGAGATCATTGATATATATCAAGAAAAGTGGGGGCCCGAGTACAGTGCCCTGAGGTACGCCATACCTCACGGATCTCGCTTCAGAGACATATGTAGTTTCTAATTTACTTATAGGACAAATTCTGGAAATCTCAGTACACTGTGTCCTATCACTTAGGTATGATTCTAGGAGTTTATGAATGTTTCCCCGAATGCCGTACCCGTGTAACTTTTGCAGCAAGATCTGATGATCTACGAAGTCAAAAGCTTTTGACATATCCGTGAAGATCGAGCACACTGGATTTTTTTTATCCACAGATGTCATTATACTTGACAGCAGGTCAAATAGTGCCATATTAATATTAGTATTTTTCCTAAATCCTTTTTGTTCATTGCAAAATAACTGAAACTTCTCGAAATACGTGTAAATGGAATTATATATTATTTTTTCAATAATTTTTGCAAAGACTGGTATTTTTGCAATAGGCCTGTAATTTTTTACATCAGTCTTGTCATTATTTTTGTAAATGGGTTTAATAATTGCCTTCTTGAGACTAGTAGGGAATATACCATCAGAAATGCAAAGATTAATTATGTGCGATAATGGTGCCGCTATGACCTCCTTAACATCTTTTATTACTCTAGTTGAAATACCGTCGTATCCTACTGTACTAGTATTTTTTAAGCTACTTATCACTTTTATAATGTCAGTGTCTGAGACTGGTAGCATAAATAGAGACTGCGAAGTTGAGTTTTCAATAACATTTCTACACGAATTTGTTAACGGGGTATTATTAAGGTTTGTTTTTGAATTATTTTCTATAATCTCTATAAAATATTTATTGAATTCATTCGCAATGTCAAGGGGATGTGTAAGAGTTGATTTATCATTTTGTATGGTCAATATTGGTTCTTGCGGCAGACATACTTTGGATTTGTTAATAACTTGCCAAGCAGCTTTTGATTGAAGGCTTTGGAGAGATCACAGAAAACTCCAATAGCATTCTGCGATTTCTCCCATGCGTCAAATATGTGTCTCAGCAGAGCAACACCCGCGTCTGTAGTTGAACGACCCTTTGTAAAGCCATATTGCTCATTATGGAGGAGGCTGTTTAAATTAAAATGTCTGGCTGTTTAAATTAAAATTTCTAAAATATATTGTAACCTCACTCCTGTTTTTAGGGTTCCGTAGTCAACAAGGAACCCTTATGGTTTCGCCATGTCGTCTGTCTGTCTCGTCTGTCTGTCCGCGGTTTAGCTCAAAAACTATTGGTAATAGAAAGTTGTAATTTGGCATGAGTATACACGTTAATGACGCCGAAAAATTGGTAAAATAAAATTTTGAAAAAAAATCATTATTTAGTGTACCTCCCCTACATCTAAAGTGGGGATGATACATTTTTTTCGTCCTTCCCATAGTTTGGGATATGGTTGGATAGGTCTTTCAAAAATATTAGGGGTTTGTGAAGACCGTTTTTTGATCAAGTAAACCGTTCGTGATTTATCAAGCTTTAAAGTACCAATTTTCGTTAGGGTCAAGTGTCCCCCTCTACCAACTAAACGGTTATAGTTAGAAATTCAAATGTCACGGCAGTAGTACCTATATATAACGAAGTTTAAAGGAAAACTATCACACTTAAGTGGGCTTTAAAAGTTTACGAGTAATAGTCGACAAATTGTATTAGACTCGAAAATTTCGAACAACTACATAGACATGGCAATAGATGGCGCTAAGCGTCAGTTGTATCGCGCTATTGTTTCATTCCTAAATAAGTTTTATAAAAAAAAAAAAACAGTTGCTACACCAGCTATGACAAGTCTTGTCCAAATTTCAAAAAAAAAAATAAAGCTTTCGTGCAAAATTGTCGGGTCAGGTGAGGATTTGTATAGGAAGTCAAATTACGATTATACGACAGAATACGATTTGTACGAAACTATCATTCAGCGAATACGACCCGCACTTGGCTGTTATAAAAACTACGGAACCCTACACAGCGCGTGGCCCGACACGCACTTACTTGACCGGTTTTTGGTCTAATTTGACCGGACTATACTGTAGACATATAAGCGAATAAGACGAAAAGAAAATCTCAATTGAAACTATCTTTACAATAACACTATTTAGTATTTACGACCTTCACGTTGTAGACCATTGTGCTAACTCCGTTATTTTTCTGTTATGCCTCAGAATACGGAAGCCAAAGTAAGTATAGCACATAGGGTTAACCCTAGTTGGTAGAGTTAACCATAGTCAGGGACATCGATGCGCTACCTGCTGCTATAGATTCAAAACCCTGCATTAGTTTGTCTGGAGGACACTTGAGCTTTAGAATTTTAGTTGAATAAAGTATACATTAATTCTCCTTCAATGACTTCTTGACTAAGTGTGTATATGTTTGTCACAGGAGTGGGACGGCGCGGACGCAAACGGTCCGCTAGAGGCGCACATCCCCACGTACACGTACCACAACTCCGCACACATACCTGCGCACGCGCACCGGGAGCTCAGGGACGTGAGTACCACCTTTAGCAATCATAACCATTCCAAAAGTTTCTTGTGTTTATGTCGTAAAAACCTGGCGAAGTAGGGTTGGGTCGCTAGTATTCTTTAATAATGAGTGTATATTTGTGTGCGCAGCAAATTAGCTCGGGCAGTCGGCAGTCACCGGTCGCGGCAGCGGAGCCTCCGCCTGCCGCCGACACCTACCACCACCAAGTGCACCACCAGGTACTCACGGTCGCACTCCACATGTGCACTGGCATACAACAGTACGTGCACAGCAGTGTGCCACTAGCACGTGGGGCCGGCCCTTCACTACACAAACATCTCTTTGAATGTTGTTGAGTAAAGTCGAAGAGTAATAAGACAAAAAATAGCGACTAAATACAGGAATAGTGTACTTTTGGAGCGGTCTTGAAAATCTACACAAAAATATAACAATAAACAACTACCCTGGACGTATTTATCAAAATAAATGTTATTTCAATAATTTACCCCTTTCTATTGAAATAAAGGTCATTTTTAATAACAAAATAAAATTGCAATGCCAATAAACTAAAAATTTCAGTTATCTTCAAATAAATTATAACATAACACCTTTTTATTTCCAGCCAATGGGTATGTCGGGCAGTCTGACGGCTGCGCAGTCACAGTACCTGTCGCAACTCACGCAGCAGTCGCAGAGGCATGACAACAGTGAGTATTCACGCTAAGTCTATAAAATATATTATTAATTAAAGTCACTTCGCGTCTGTGTGACCTAGTAGATGCAGTACCGGTTCCTTCTTAAGAACCGGGACTGGATTTTCGGTACTGGACTTGGAACCGGGATTTCCCGGGAAATTCGGTACTTTCGGTACTTACGTACAAATGTCGCTATTAATTTATTGTATGAAGGGCACGTGTGCGTGCACACTACATATAACTATCTAAATCTGTTGAAAAATGAACTTTTTACAATTAATGTGGGTTGGTGTAGTTAATAAAACTATCTGTTATTCGTAAATCTATAATTGACAATAATCATCAGAACACAATCACAACCGAATTTAAATGCTTTTTTGAGATCAAATTAGGAAAAAATGATCAAGTAGAACTTAAATTCGAGGTATATTTTGAATTAGAAATAAACCTTTTTTCGTCCTGTAATCACTTTGTTTTTTCCACTATAGAATAAGTCTTTTACGTCACATAATCACTTTGTTCCTTCCACTATAAGTATCATTAAACAAACATTAGCAAAACAAAACTATAATGCTTTTTAGAGATTAAGATAACAAAAAATTATAAAATTAAACAAAATTTGAGCATGCAAATTGTATGGCGCGAAAATTCTCAGTATTTTCAATTAAAAATGTTTTATTTTAACATTATTGTATAAAAAAGTAGTTTATTGAATATGATTTGTTACTTTATATTGAAAAAAATAACTTTTTTGCAAAAAAAAAAAACAACCGACTTCCAAAAACGACACTACAAAGTGAAAAATAACTTTAATTTCGGAAGACGGTGTCGTCTTAACTTTAATTTCGGAAGTCGGTGTCGTCGGGTTCGCATTTTCGTTGTTTGCCACCGACTTCCGAAATTAAAGTTATTTTTCACTTTGTAGTGTCGTCTTTGGAAGTCGGTTGTTTTTTTTTTGCAAAAAAGTTTTTATTTTTCACTTTTAAGTTGTAATTTTTACCAGTAATTTTGGTTTAAAAACCAAACTACTGAACCGTTTTTGATGAAATTTCTATGGGACCACTTCAGAAGTATCTCCATTCGAACAAAAAAAGAATTTTGAAAATCGGTCCACAATTGGCGGAGTAATCGCGTAACAAACACACAAAAAAAAAAAAACATACCGTCGAATTGAGAACCTCCTCCTTTTTTGAAGTCGGTTAAAAAGAAAGAAAATAATAAAGTACCGAAAGTATCGAAAGAACCGGGACTACGGGATGAAGACCCGGTACCGGATTGCTTAAAAAATCCCGAGATTTCCCGGTATTTTCGAGACCGGGATTTCCCGGGAGCATGCCCTGGTGTGACCGCTTATATATTCTAAACTATACAATTGATGTTTTTGCGGTTTTCACCGTCATTATTCCGAAAAGTTTATTTGTATAATACATTAATATTAAATTCACATTATAATAAAGAAATCTCAATGTCTTGTCAAGTCGTCCAATTTGATACTACCTTGCGAAGATCATCGCTCTACCTAAGTTGAGGGCGTTGTAGTAAAAACAAAACTGAATATCGACGCCAATTATTGACACCTGCATAATCATAGAATTTGCAGACGCGTTGCTAGTCGTAAAGACAAAATTTTATATATTATGTAAAGAAAATCGTAAACAAATAAATAAACTGATATAAATAAGATGTTACATTTTCAATAGAAGCCTTGTGTCCTGAGCGGAGCGGTACCTGTGTTACAGGGGTCAGTGTCACAATAAAGAGTGTTTCTCTACTTATACGGCTTCGCTATGCTATGGGTTGATCGATCTCGTGGTCGCATGTGCTGGTCCTGGGTTCGATTGACAGGTCGGGCAAATTGTTATTGGCTTTTTCAGTAACAGGCCGGAGTTAGTGAGTAGACAGACAGCCCGCCGGTGGCTAGTGTCCGCTGAGATTGGCCGCCAACACCGTAATTCGGTCTTCAGGACTATTATATTATAAATTGGTTACAATATCTGTGTTTGCTAACGTTGTTGTTAATGTTTCCAGGCGTGTACACGTCGAACTACGGCGTGTACAGCTCTTCAGACATCACGAGTCAGAGGAAACCGCAGCGCGCACGAGTGCCGCCGCCTTCCAAGGTCAGTTCATCATCATCTGCCTTTTGGTCGGCCTCAAGTCTGGCCAGAACAGTCAGTTACTAATGTATATTGACCTAATGTTAGAAATATAAGTGTTAAGGAATTGATATGCTACATATGTTCGTCAATATAATCAAACAGAGATTTCTTTTCGTGTATGGCAAAGATTTCTTTTTTCTTGGAAACTTGATCATTCTTATGAATGTTATTCATAATGTAATACCAAACTTGTATTGACCGAAGGATTCGGTTGGGCTATAGAGGACACTTTTTTGCCAGCTATATTTAACTTCCATATAATAGGGGGTTAGCCTATCACCATCAACCGTTCACAAATCCAGCCTTCAGGCTGCTTCTAATTGTAATGTTATAACAGTTATGCCCATCAACACTAAAGAGCTTAACTAAGAAACTTATAACGTATGTAAATACTAAATATCACCTTTAGCAGCATTTAGGTAGCCGCTTGAAGTTGCTACAACGCATTTTTATGGCTAAGTGTGTCTTAGAGAGATAGAAATGATTAAAGCCACTGGCAAAACTTTTAGCAGATGGGCATTACAATTCTTTTAATAAAACTATCTTTCCCACTGCATCCAGGTCTGATAAATAAATGATAAATGATTTTATTTTGTAAGTAGGTTTGTACAAACACTTTTACACGTCAATCATATTTTTAAAACTAGATGAGGTCGGCGTTTCCTATCTGACTAGTCTGAGAAGAAAGGCCGAAACAAACTCAGACGTCACAGTCTCTTTTAAAGTCCAGACATAATCTTGGTCAGATCATATGAAGACCATGTAGGTCGATGTCTGAGATGGTCTTTTGAGGAAAGAACCACACAGATTGAGAGGACCTGTCCAGTCAGTGCACGCATTTGTCAGAAATTGTGCAGCTCTACTCAAAACTTAAGGAGCTCAACCTCTGGAACTAACTCTTGCGGAATGAACTAAATATTATTACAGTCAATCATTCAATCAACTCGCAGTCCACAGCTGGACATAGGCCTCTCCCATGCTGCGCCACAACACCCTGTCCTCCGCCTTCTGCATCCAGTCGAGTGTGTACGTGCCGGCGACTATACGACTATACTGTCGTGGATTTCCGCAAAGTAACGCCAGATTCCATAACATATATTTTTCTAAAGCTAAATGTATACTCTGCAGATCCCGTCGTCTGCTGTGGAGATGCCAGGCGGCGCGGAGGGCGCGGCCATGTTCCTGGACGTGCAGTTCGGAGCCCTGGAGCCCGACGCGCTTCGGGATAACAACACGCCCAAGCCGGTATGTCTATAGAGCACTTTGTTCTAGGGCACCATCGATTTTATGTGGTAGAACTGAAATATGTCACATCGTCGCCGAAGTTCTAACCCTACGCTCAGAAATGGTGGTTTTGGGTTTCGCGAGTCATTGTTCATCTTCCCTTCACAAGCAGGGCCGCCATTACATTTACGATACTTTAGAGATGTTTGTTGAATCGTACTACTTATAAACTCCGTGCGTCAGAAAACTCGTTAAGGCACTAGTCGATATTTTTTCCATACAGATTTTGGGTGGGTATTACTCCACTGTATGACATTGTGCATTCAAAGTTAAACATAATATCGTTTTGTCTAATTATTGATTTTGTCTGTGCGAAAACAGTCAAATATAAAGCCATTAGAAAGTTTAATGAGACAACAAAGATTCGTTTTTGTTACTAATTTTATTGTAACTTGGGTGTAAATAAGTAATAAAAAAAGTGTAAAAATAAAAACAAAGTCGGCATTAACAAAGGTCAATTATCGAAGAGTTCAATAAACTTTATTTATAATTGATTTATCCAGTGGTTTTCATAAAACTCGATTGTCAAAAGTCCTTTGCTTTTCGTATTTTTTACGCGCGTTTCAGTTCGGAACGGTGTTTGTGTGCGTGCGGATTAGACATTGTGCGTGTAGACTAGCGTTTGACTGTTCGTCGCTGATACTCTCTGTCGGATACGATGCCAGGTGTGACAGCGTGCTTTTTGGCCATGGCCCACCAGTGAATTCGAGTTCGCGACTAGTTCAACCTTAAGCTGTTGTCCCGGTTGTTATTCGTAGATCTTCGAAAGTCGTTACGGGTAGTCGGAACCCAAAAGTTTAGTCTTGCCAAGCGGTATCGTGTTACCTGGAAACTGGGTAGTGGAGCCAAATAGCCATTGGCTCTAAACTTTTAAAAAACTGGTATTCATCTGTGCCTGGTTAGACTGGAAGCCGACTCCAACATGTTGCGAAAAGATGAATAGATTTTTGTGGAGCCATAGTGACGTTGGTAATGTCCGCCCGCAGCCGCCCGCCGCGGCCGCGCCCGAGCCCGCGCCCGCGCCCGCGCCGCTGGAGCCGCTGGCCGACGCGCCCAGCGCGCAGGCCTACGTCGCGCCCAACAGTATGGTACGTGCTATGTATAGTGACGTTGGTAATGTCCCGCAGCCGCCCGCCGCGGCCGCGCCCGAGCCCGCGCCCGCGCCCGCGCCGCTGGAGCCGCTGGCCGACGCGCCCAGCGCGCAGGCCTACGTCGCGCCCAACAGTATGGTACGTGCTATGTATAGTGACGTTGGTAATGTCCCGCAGCCGCCCGCCGCGGCCGCGCCCGAGCCCGCGCCCGCGCCCGCGCCGCTGGAGCCGCTGGCCGACGCGCCCAGCGCGCAGGCCTACGTCGCGCCCAACAGTATGGTACGTGCTATGTATAGTGACGTTGGTAATGTCCCGCAGCCGCCCGCCGCGGCCGCGCCCGAGCCCGCGCCCGCGCCCGCGCCGCTGGAGCCGCTGGCCGACGCGCCCAGCGCGCAGGCCTACGTCGCGCCCAACAGTATGGTACGTGCTATGTATAGTGACGTTGGTAATGTCCCGCAGCCGCCCGCCGCGGCCGCGCCCGAGCCCGCGCCCGCGCCCGCGCCGCTGGAGCCGCTGGCCGACGCGCCCAGCGCGCAGGCCTACGTCGCGCCCAACAGTATGGTACGTGCTATGTATAGTGACGTTGGTAATGTCCCGCAGCCGCCCGCCGCGGCCGCGCCCGAGCCCGCGCCCGCGCCCGCGCCGCTGGAGCCGCTGGCCGACGCGCCCAGCGCGCAGGCCTACGTCGCGCCCAACAGTATGGTACGTGCTATGTATAGTGACGTTGGTAATGTCCCGCAGCCGCCCGCCGCGGCCGCGCCCGAGCCCGCGCCCGCGCCCGCGCCGCTGGAGCCGCTGGCCGACGCGCCCAGCGCGCAGGCCTACGTCGCGCCCAACAGTATGGTACGTGCTATGTATAGTGACGTTGGTAATGTCCCGCAGCCGCCCGCCGCGGCCGCGCCCGAGCCCGCGCCCGCGCCCGCGCCGCTGGAGCCGCTGGCCGACGCGCCCAGCGCGCAGGCCTACGTCGCGCCCAACAGTATGGTACGTGCTATGTATAGTGACGTTGGTAATGTCCCGCAGCCGCCCGCCGCGGCCGCGCCCGAGCCCGCGCCCGCGCCCGCGCCGCTGGAGCCGCTGGCCGACGCGCCCAGCGCGCAGGCCTACGTCGCGCCCAACAGTATGGTACGTGCTATGTATAGTGACGTTGGTAATGTCCCGCAGCCGCCCGCCGCGGCCGCGCCCGAGCCCGCGCCCGCGCCCGCGCCGCTGGAGCCGCTGGCCGACGCGCCCAGCGCGCAGGCCTACGTCGCGCCCAACAGTATGGTACGTGCTATGTATAGTGACGTTGGTAATGTCCCGCAGCCGCCCGCCGCGGCCGCGCCCGAGCCCGCGCCCGCGCCCGCGCCGCTGGAGCCGCTGGCCGACGCGCCCAGCGCGCAGGCCTACGTCGCGCCCAACAGTATGGTACGTGCTATGTATAGTGACGTTGGTAATGTCCCGCAGCCGCCCGCCGCGGCCGCGCCCGAGCCCGCGCCCGCGCCCGCGCCGCTGGAGCCGCTGGCCGACGCGCCCAGCGCGCAGGCCTACGTCGCGCCCAACAGTATGGTACGTGCTATGTATAGTGACGTTGGTAATGTCCCGCAGCCGCCCGCCGCGGCCGCGCCCGAGCCCGCGCCCGCGCCCGCGCCGCTGGAGCCGCTGGCCGACGCGCCCAGCGCGCAGGCCTACGTCGCGCCCAACAGTATGGTACGTGCTATGTATAGTGACGTTGGTAATGTCCCGCAGCCGGCCGCCGCGGCCGCGCCCGAGCCCGCGCCCGCGCCCGCGCCGCTGGAGCCGCTGGCCGACGCGCCCAGCGCGCAGGCCTACGTCGCGCCCAACAGTATGGTACGTGCTATGTATAGTGACGTTGGTAATGTCCCGCAGCCGCCCGCCGCGGCCGCGCCCGAGCCCGCGCCCGCGCCCGCGCCGCTGGAGCCGCTGGCCGACGCGCCCAGCGCGCAGGCCTACGTCGCGCCCAACAGTATGGTACGTGCTATGTATAGTGACGTTGGTAATGTCCCGCAGCCGCCCGCCGCGGCCGCGCCCGAGCCCGCGCCCGCGCCCGCGCCGCTGGAGCCGCTGGCCGACGCGCCCAGCGCGCAGGCCTACGTCGCGCCCAACAGTATGGTACGTGCTATGTATAGTGACGTTGGTAATGTCCCGCAGCCGCCCGCCGCGGCCGCGCCCGAGCCCGCGCCCGCGCCCGCGCCGCTGGAGCCGCTGGCCGACGCGCCCAGCGCGCAGGCCTACGTCGCGCCCAACAGTATGGTA
Organism: Apamea anceps; assembly: GCA_951799955.1. Taxonomy (NCBI): domain Eukaryota; kingdom Metazoa; phylum Arthropoda; class Insecta; order Lepidoptera; family Noctuidae; genus Apamea; species Apamea anceps. The sequence continues at coordinate 1,239,337 of OX637524.1, read as the reverse complement.
CGTGCTATGTATAGTGACGTTGGTAATGTCCCGCAGCCGCCCGCCGCGGCCGCGCCCGAGCCCGCGCCCGCGCCCGCGCCGCTGGAGCCGCTGGCCGACGCGCCCAGCGCGCAGGCCTACGTCGCGCCCAACAGTATGGTACGTGCTATGTATAGTGACGTTGGTAATGTCCCGCAGCCGCCCGCCGCGGCCGCGCCCGAGCCCGCGCCCGCGCCCGCGCCGCTGGAGCCGCTGGCCGACGCGCCCAGCGCGCAGGCCTACGTCGCGCCCAACAGTATGGTACGTGCTATGTATAGTGACGTTGGTAATGTCCCGCAGCCGCCCGCCGCGGCCGCGCCCGAGCCCGCGCCCGCGCCCGCGCCGCTGGAGCCGCTGGCCGACGCGCCCAGCGCGCAGGCCTACGTCGCGCCCAACAGTATGGTACGTGCTATGTATAGTGACGTTGGTAATGTCCCGCAGCCGCCCGCCGCGGCCGCGCCCGAGCCCGCGCCCGCGCCCGCGCCGCTGGAGCCGCTGGCCGACGCGCCCAGCGCGCAGGCCTACGTCGCGCCCAACAGTATGGTACGTGCTATGTATAGTGACGTTGGTAATGTCCCGCAGCCGCCCGCCGCGGCCGCGCCCGAGCCCGCGCCCGCGCCCGCGCCGCTGGAGCCGCTGGCCGACGCGCCCAGCGCGCAGGCCTACGTCGCGCCCAACAGTATGGTACGTGCTATGTATAGTGACGTTGGTAATGTCCCGCAGCCGCCCGCCGCGGCCGCGCCCGAGCCCGCGCCCGCGCCCGCGCCGCTGGAGCCGCTGGCCGACGCGCCCAGCGCGCAGGCCTACGTCGCGCCCAACAGTATGGTACGTGCTATGTATAGTGACGTTGGTAATGTCCCGCAGCCGCCCGCCGCGGCCGCGCCCGAGCCCGCGCCCGCGCCCGCGCCGCTGGAGCCGCTGGCCGACGCGCCCAGCGCGCAGGCCTACGTCGCGCCCAACAGTATGGTACGTGCTATGTATAGTGACGTTGGTAATGTCCCGCAGCCGCCCGCCGCGGCCGCGCCCGAGCCCGCGCCCGCGCCCGCGCCGCTGGAGCCGCTGGCCGACGCGCCCAGCGCGCAGGCCTACGTCGCGCCCAACAGTATGGTACGTGCTATGTATAGTGACGTTGGTAATGTCCCGCAGCCGCCCGCCGCGGCCGCGCCCGAGCCCGCGCCCGCGCCCGCGCCGCTGGAGCCGCTGGCCGACGCGCCCAGCGCGCAGGCCTACGTCGCGCCCAACAGTATGGTACGTGCTATGTATAGTGACGTTGGTAATGTCCCGCAGCCGGCCGCCGCGGCCGCGCCCGAGCCCGCGCCCGCGCCCGCGCCGCTGGAGCCGCTGGCCGACGCGCCCAGCGCGCAGGCCTACGTCGCGCCCAACAGTATGGTACGTGCTATGTATAGTGACGTTGGTAATGTCCCGCAGCCGCCCGCCGCGGCCGCGCCCGAGCCCGCGCCCGCGCCCGCGCCGCTGGAGCCGCTGGCCGACGCGCCCAGCGCGCAGGCCTACGTCGCGCCCAACAGTATGGTACGTGCTATGTATAGTGACGTTGGTAATGTCCCGCAGCCGCCCGCCGCGGCCGCGCCCGAGCCCGCGCCCGCGCCCGCGCCGCTGGAGCCGCTGGCCGACGCGCCCAGCGCGCAGGCCTACGTCGCGCCCAACAGTATGGTACGTGCTATGTATAGTGACGTTGGTAATGTCCCGCAGCCGCCCGCCGCGGCCGCGCCCGAGCCCGCGCCCGCGCCCGCGCCGCTGGAGCCGCTGGCCGACGCGCCCAGCGCGCAGGCCTACGTCGCGCCCAACAGTATGGTACGTGCTATGTATAGTGACGTTGGTAATGTCCCGCAGCCGGCCGCCGCGGCCGCGCCCGAGCCCGCGCCCGCGCCCGCGCCGCTGGAGCCGCTGGCCGACGCGCCCAGCGCGCAGGCCTACGTCGCGCCCAACAGTATGGTACGTGCTATGTATAGTGACGTTGGTAATGTCCCGCAGCCGCCCGCCGCGGCCGCGCCCGAGCCCGCGCCCGCGCCCGCGCCGCTGGAGCCGCTGGCCGACGCGCCCAGCGCGCAGGCCTACGTCGCGCCCAACAGTATGGTACGTGCTATGTATAGTGACGTTGGTAATGTCCCGCAGCCGCCCGCCGCGGCCGCGCCCGAGCCCGCGCCCGCGCCCGCGCCGCTGGAGCCGCTGGCCGACGCGCCCAGCGCGCAGGCCTACGTCGCGCCCAACAGTATGGTACGTGCTATGTATAGTGACGTTGGTAATGTCCCGCAGCCGCCCGCCGCGGCCGCGCCCGAGCCCGCGCCCGCGCCCGCGCCGCTGGAGCCGCTGGCCGACGCGCCCAGCGCGCAGGCCTACGTCGCGCCCAACAGTATGGTACGTGCTATGTATAGTGACGTTGGTAATGTCCCGCAGCCGCCCGCCGCGGCCGCGCCCGAGCCCGCGCCCGCGCCCGCGCCGCTGGAGCCGCTGGCCGACGCGCCCAGCGCGCAGGCCTACGTCGCGCCCAACAGTATGGTACGTGCTATGTATAGTGACGTTGGTAATGTCCCGCAGCCGCCCGCCGCGGCCGCGCCCGAGCCCGCGCCCGCGCCCGCGCCGCTGGAGCCGCTGGCCGACGCGCCCAGCGCGCAGGCCTACGTCGCGCCCAACAGTATGGTACGTGCTATGTATAGTGACGTTGGTAATGTCCCGCAGCCGGCCGCCGCGGCCGCGCCCGAGCCCGCGCCCGCGCCCGCGCCGCTGGAGCCGCTGGCCGACGCGCCCAGCGCGCAGGCCTACGTCGCGCCCAACAGTATGGTACGTGCTATGTATAGTGACGTTGGTAATGTCCCGCAGCCGCCCGCCGCGGCCGCGCCCGAGCCCGCGCCCGCGCCCGCGCCGCTGGAGCCGCTGGCCGACGCGCCCAGCGCGCAGGCCTACGTCGCGCCCAACAGTATGGTACGTGCTATGTATAGTGACGTTGGTAATGTCCCGCAGCCGCCCGCCGCGGCCGCGCCCGAGCCCGCGCCCGCGCCCGCGCCGCTGGAGCCGCTGGCCGACGCGCCCAGCGCGCAGGCCTACGTCGCGCCCAACAGTATGGTACGTGCTATGTATAGTGACGTTGGTAATGTCCCGCAGCCGCCCGCCGCGGCCGCGCCCGAGCCCGCGCCCGCGCCCGCGCCGCTGGAGCCGCTGGCCGACGCGCCCAGCGCGCAGGCCTACGTCGCGCCCAACAGTATGGTACGTGCTATGTATAGTGACGTTGGTAATGTCCCGCAGCCGCCCGCCGCGGCCGCGCCCGAGCCCGCGCCCGCGCCCGCGCCGCTGGAGCCGCTGGCCGACGCGCCCAGCGCGCAGGCCTACGTCGCGCCCAACAGTATGGTACGTGCTATGTATAGTGACGTTGGTAATGTCCCGCAGCCGCCCGCCGCGGCCGCGCCCGAGCCCGCGCCCGCGCCCGCGCCGCTGGAGCCGCTGGCCGACGCGCCCAGCGCGCAGGCCTACGTCGCGCCCAACAGTATGGTACGTGCTATGTATAGTGACGTTGGTAATGTCCCGCAGCCGCCCGCCGCGGCCGCGCCCGAGCCCGCGCCCGCGCCCGCGCCGCTGGAGCCGCTGGCCGACGCGCCCAGCGCGCAGGCCTACGTCGCGCCCAACAGTATGGTACGTGCTATGTATAGTGACGTTGGTAATGTCCCGCAGCCGCCCGCCGCGGCCGCGCCCGAGCCCGCGCCCGCGCCCGCGCCGCTGGAGCCGCTGGCCGACGCGCCCAGCGCGCAGGCCTACGTCGCGCCCAACAGTATGGTACGTGCTATGTATAGTGACGTTGGTAATGTCCCGCAGCCGCCCGCCGCGGCCGCGCCCGAGCCCGCGCCCGCGCCCGCGCCGCTGGAGCCGCTGGCCGACGCGCCCAGCGCGCAGGCCTACGTCGCGCCCAACAGTATGGTACGTGCTATGTATAGTGACGTTGGTAATGTCCCGCAGCCGCCCGCCGCGGCCGCGCCCGAGCCCGCGCCCGCGCCCGCGCCGCTGGAGCCGCTGGCCGACGCGCCCAGCGCGCAGGCCTACGTCGCGCCCAACAGTATGGTACGTGCTATGTATAGTGACGTTGGTAATGTCCCGCAGCCGCCCGCCGCGGCCGCGCCCGAGCCCGCGCCCGCGCCCGCGCCGCTGGAGCCGCTGGCCGACGCGCCCAGCGCGCAGGCCTACGTCGCGCCCAACAGTATGGTACGTGCTATGTATAGTGACGTTGGTAATGTCCCGCAGCCGCCCGCCGCGGCCGCGCCCGAGCCCGCGCCCGCGCCCGCGCCGCTGGAGCCGCTGGCCGACGCGCCCAGCGCGCAGGCCTACGTCGCGCCCAACAGTATGGTACGTGCTATGTATAGTGACGTTGGTAATGTCCCGCAGCCGCCCGCCGCGGCCGCGCCCGAGCCCGCGCCCGCGCCCGCGCCGCTGGAGCCGCTGGCCGACGCGCCCAGCGCGCAGGCCTACGTCGCGCCCAACAGTATGGTACGTGCTATGTATAGTGACGTTGGTAATGTCCCGCAGCCGCCCGCCGCGGCCGCGCCCGAGCCCGCGCCCGCGCCCGCGCCGCTGGAGCCGCTGGCCGACGCGCCCAGCGCGCAGGCCTACGTCGCGCCCAACAGTATGGTACGTGCTATGTATAGTGACGTTGGTAATGTCCCGCAGCCGCCCGCCGCGGCCGCGCCCGAGCCCGCGCCCGCGCCCGCGCCGCTGGAGCCGCTGGCCGACGCGCCCAGCGCGCAGGCCTACGTCGCGCCCAACAGTATGGTACGTGCTATGTATAGTGACGTTGGTAATGTCCCGCAGCCGCCCGCCGCGGCCGCGCCCGAGCCCGCGCCCGCGCCCGCGCCGCTGGAGCCGCTGGCCGACGCGCCCAGCGCGCAGGCCTACGTCGCGCCCAACAGTATGGTACGTGCTATGTATAGTGACGTTGGTAATGTCCCGCAGCCGCCCGCCGCGGCCGCGCCCGAGCCCGCGCCCGCGCCCGCGCCGCTGGAGCCGCTGGCCGACGCGCCCAGCGCGCAGGCCTACGTCGCGCCCAACAGTATGGTACGTGCTATGTATAGTGACGTTGGTAATGTCCCGCAGCCGGCCGCCGCGGCCGCGCCCGAGCCCGCGCCCGCGCCCGCGCCGCTGGAGCCGCTGGCCGACGCGCCCAGCGCGCAGGCCTACGTCGCGCCCAACAGTATGGTACGTGCTATGTGTAATATGCCTTGTACAGAATGCTAGAGAGTCTTGTCTGAACTATTTATCCATAGCTACATATGCATAAAAACAACATAAAACCCACAGCTTTTGAAATTTGGGAAAACGGGAATTGGTTGATTGATAGAGAATGTTTAATACATTAAGTCCGCCTTTGTATCTTTATAGTGCACAAAGTTTGATAAATTCTCCCTCTTTTTCTACACAGTGAACCTTAGGCTTAGCAGCTCTTTTTCGTTGGAGAAATACCATAATTATCTGTCAAAATAATTTTAAAGATCAATGATTTTATTTTTGTAAGGACTAATTTTTCAATCGACAGATAATTTTTATTCACAGAATAAAATTGACGACTGACAGATTTTATATAGAAAAACTGTCAAAAATTCAAAGTTATTCCTCCGATAAAGTTATTGGGCATTGGAAAAATCAGCCCTAAGTAGATTTGTACAAATACTGCACATCGATCATATTTTAAAAACTAGATGAGGTCGGCGTTTCCTATCTGACTACTCTCGAGAAGAAAGGCCGAAACAAACTCAGAGGTCACAATAATTTAAAGAGATTCTAGTCTAACGAGTATTTACTATTACTGCTACATTGTAGGTATTATAAATATATAATATTATACAAGGTAAAAAACATCGTAATAATATGTATATGTTTTGTCCCTCAGCTTAGTGAAAGCTTATCAGTAGTGGAGCCGACGCCAGTGCCAAGCGTGCCAGCTCCCACCGCGGAACCCACAGTCACAAACACAACCTGTGAGTATATAACACTTTATTAACGTTTAAGCAAACGGTTGATCCGATCCAGCCTGTCCCTTGCTGCCCTCTCCCAGCGACGCCCTAAGCCGAGATCCGTACCACACATGAGGTGCCCTTAGCGTGTAGTCGCTTAGTGTATAAGTTGTATACCCTGGCCTGTGGCTTGCATCCAGAGGATAGTCCGGTTAAACAGCCTCAACCCTCAACATCCGAGAACGGTCAGCAAAATATCATACAAAAAAAAAATGCAAATTAGATTGTAAGAAGTAATCAATAAGGTTAAGTTAACAAATCAATGCTTTCATTTAATTCATTTTGAGAAAATCGATAGTTACACCAACTACTATTACTATTGTGAAAATGCAAAATAAATGCTTTTTCGCTTATTTGGATTGTTTCATTATTAGGGGTTGTTACGAATTAAAATTTGTTGCCTCTTACGGCAAGCTAACATAAGCCTAAAGGACAGGTGGTTTGGTATCGATATATAAGGAAACAACAAACTATCTCAAACACCGTATATTTTTAAAAATAAATCTAAAGCAATAAAAGGTGAACCCTAAAAAACGAATTTACCTTATCATTAACAAATTAGGTAGGTGACTATAGCTATATCTTAATATTGCCAGCCAGCTAAAATTTCAGCAGAAAGAGCTAGGGTCGTGGGGAGTTGGAGATAAACCCAGTACTCTTCCGTTTTAAACGTTTAAATTAAATCATATAAATTTCAAATTTAAGGTATAACCTTCCAGTTATTTGAATGTTATTAATTAGTTACTGGGGGGTTTCGGGACTCTCAAAGTCCCTGGCGCCCATGCCAGGGACTTTGAGAGTCCCGAAACCCCGGAGCCGACGAAGGTGTCCAATATACTTCTGTATGAACGTAGAATGTCGAACCCAAGATCCTCAATTCAAATTATGTTGAAGAGCGGTTTCCAATGTTTAAAACCGGACTAAGGTAACCGTCCGTCTCCGCAAGAGGCTTCGAGCGGACTCGAGGAACGGGTCCCGCGTCCAGCCCCCAGACGCTCCTCTAGATCCTGCCGGCGAGACGAATCTCTTGAGGTGCCTCTCCTGGAATTGACAATACGGAGACCTAATAATATAAGGGGAAACTAATTTACTTTCCTTGAGGTGACCGAGCTTTCCAATCTAAAAGGCTAAAACATTAGCCGGTTAACATGGCCTTCAAATAGGAATAAGATTTACGTTACAAACGCCACGTGGCGTTCATCAACTCCACAACAAGGGCTCGTTGCCTTGAACAATAATTTAATATCGAGGTTAACACTGAGGAATCTATGGTAAATAATCAGCGGGCGAAACACTCACGGTTGATTTAGGGAGAAAGACTATGAATTTTTACTGAAAGCTGAAAATTATTAGGGATTGCTCCATACGATATTATTTCGATGGTTAGCAATCAATATGTTAAAATATCGATTGAACTACAACTGTGAATCGGCGACCACCAGATGTCGCCCCTAACTGTCAGAAACTAACGTTCGACTGAATGACATTTGGAATGTAAACAATCAACTTGATTACAATACCTGATCTAATTTATTGTACAAGCCTGTTTAATAGGTTTAAAAAGTGATTTATTGTGAGAAAGTGTTAAAACTAAATATTCCAGTGACGAAACACAGTTTAAGGAACGAGTCCTTCAATCAAATGCAGGCCAAAGCCAATTGTACAAACAACAAAGAAACATATTACTCGGTAACCTCATAATGTTACTTACGTTTTCAGGTAAATGCTACTTTATTTATTAGTAACGCAGCTGTGTAATACCAACCCGTGATAGGTACAAAAAAACAACGTAACAGGGTATGTAATGAAAATTTTTCGATCAGATCCGTTTGTTAGTTTTGTTAGTTATGTGGCCCCTTTTTTACCAACAAAATCGTTGTTTTTTAACCGACTTCTAAAAAAGGAGGAGGTTCTCAATTCGGATGTTTGTATTTTTTTTTTTTTTTTTTTCGCGCGTAACTCCGTCGCTTACCAACCGATTTGAAAAATTCTGTTGTTAGAAAGGGTATACTTCCCAAATGGTCCCATAGAAATTTCATCAAAAATGGTTCAGTAGTTTGGTTTTTAAACCAAAATTACTGGTAAAAATTAAAATAACTTAAAAGTGAAAAATAAGAACTTTTTTGCAAAAAAAAAAAATCAACCGACTTCTAAAAACTACATTACAAAGAAAAAAATAACTTTAATTTCGGAAGTCGGTGTCGTTGGGTTCACATTTTCGTTGTTTGCCACCGACTTCGGTTGATTTTTTTTGCAAAAAAGTTTTTATAGATATGAGGAAAGTATGTAGTAGTGTGACAAAAGTTATTAAATTAGTTTATTTCGGGTAACTAGGCCCATAGAAGACAATTTACAAAACATTAATAATATAATATAATAAAATAAATTCATAATAAATGTCAAAAATTCAAAATGTGATAGTATTCAGCTTACATACCAAATTTCAGCTTTCTAGGACTTCAGGAAGAACCTTAAGAATATGGATGATCATCAGTGAATCAGTGAATCAGTGACGAAATCGGGGTATTTTAGATATCAATAAAATCTAAAGTATAAGAGCCATGCAATTGAAACTTTATAGGTTAAATAAGTCAACCACTGACGTCATATACCGAAAATTTTGTTTATCTGGTATAATCCAAACCCAAGTTAATAAGGTTCAAAAATACGACGAAGTGCTTCGAGAAAAGGTAGGTAGAGCCCTTGCACTTCGCTTAGCTCGTCTTGGCGGGGGCACTCCCGTGCCCCCAGATGCGCGAAATGCTACGGGGTACGGGGTGTGCTTGTAGGCATGATTCTAATTTCTTTGGCGCGTGCGATGGATGAGTCACATAGTCCGCCGCCAAAATCCTTGAGGGATAGTTGAGTTTTTTATTCGCGCACGCGCCCTTCGTAGTATTGGTTATCCACAATTAGGTACTCGTACTGGTACCTCGTGTAGGTACGGCGCGTGCTGCGCCGGCGCGACGCTGCGGCGTTGCCGCTTTTACAGGTCAGTAAACTAATATTATAAAGGATGATTTATTTTTTACCAATTATAACGCCATTTATTTTGTTTGAAAAATGCATTATCTTAATTTTAGTAAAATTATTTATTTTATTCTTTAACGGAGTGATAACAACTTGTAATACCTGCTGTACAATTTAATGTGATAACCTAATCGCCACGCTGTATAGCGGTTTCACTATAGACTTCTTTAATGCATCAGGAAATACAGCTGCACTTGTACAAAGATTAATAGGGTCCAATGTGTAGATGTTAATGTCGCGAAATGTTCCGGGTTACCAGTTCAGTTAGGTGTTCCGCAAGGCTCAATACTGGGTTTATTCTTGTTCTTAGTATATATCAATGATTTACCATTCCATTTGAAGGACATCTGTGAAGTTGTACTGTTTGCAGATGATACCTCTCTTATTTTTATAGTAGACAGGAATAGACAGGATTTTGACGACGTAAACAGTGCACTCTCAATAGTCACAGATGGGTTTACGTCAAATAACCTAGTTCTCAATGCCAAGAAAATGAAATGTGTAAAGCTCGCCTTACCGAATGTCAGAAATCTTGGACCCAACATCGTCTTAAATAAAGAGGTGCTTGAAACAGTAGGCTCGGCAATTTTTCTAGGACTAACAGTAGATGCCAAACTTCAGTGGGGACCTCATATATCAAGGCTCAGTTCGGCTGCCTACGCCGTCAGGAAAGTAAGACAATACACTGACGTTGATACAGCTCGTTTAGTCTATTTTAGTTATTTTCACAGTGTTATGTCCTACGGTATTCTGCTGTGGGGCAAAGCCGCTGATATACAAAATATATTTGTCCTTCAAAAACGAGCTGTTCGAGCAATTTACCAGCTAGGTGCCAGTTTCCCTAAGAGATTTTTTTAAAGATATTGGTATTCTCACGGTTGCATAACAATTCATCTTCGCCAACATCTTATATATTAGGCAAACTTTGCACTTGTACACTAAAAACAGTGATATTCACAGTGTTAACACTAGAAATAAGGAAAAACTACGTGCCCCCTTTCACCGGCTTCATAAGGTTCATAACTCATTTGTTGGGCTTGGTATAACCTTTTATAACAAGATACCCTCTTCTTTGCTAGACTTGCCTTTTAATACGTTTAAAGCCCAAGTAAAATCCAACCTTTGTTCAAAGGTTTACTATTCCATCAACGACTACTTACACGATAAGAATAGTTGGTCGCCCTAATTAACTCAAGACAATGTTCATGTTCTTTCTCCAGAATTAGCTTACTGACAGGTTATTGTTATTAGTTATATATTTTAATTCAATGGTGCTAGTTTTTCATCTGTGACAGCTATGTGACCAGAATCCAGCAATGCATAAATATGTAAGCTGTCACGCCTTTTATGCCTGGAGGCTTTTATTTAGGTAGTAAGTTTTTATTTACATTTTAATTAATTATTTTTCAGCTTGAGTATGTATAGTTTTTATTATATTTATTGGTATATTGGCGTGGCTAGCTGGCATATTGCAAGTAATTTAATTTTATGATGTATTCCTTGAAATGTTAATTACTTAACGCCTAGTATTGTATACAATCAAGTATCAAGTATTTTCTAACTAAACAGACAGCTGTGCTGCTGGGGAGTTTGTTGCGCCACTTCTTCTTCCCAGCGATAGCACTAGGAAATTGTACCCGCGTTAATTGTTGGTTGTATTTTATCTATAAAATAATTATTGAATGTATTGGCAATGTCCTTTGGGTGTGTGATGTCTTTACTTTGAAACTTGATGCTAGAAATTGAGTTGTTCGGGGCATTGTATTTACTCGTTATTAATTATTTGCCACGTGGTCTTAGATTTGTTATTAGAAGTTTTAATATTGTAATTGTTTTGTGCTTTCTGAGTTAGGTTCATAATTCTTTTGAGCAATTTTGAATATCTTTTGAAGACTATTAGATTGACTTGGTTTTAACCTATATTGCCATAGAAGCTTCCGTTTGTTTTTACTACACAACTTTATCCCACGTGATACCCAAGTAGGATTTGTAGTGGTCTTAATGGCAATCATTTTGCTGGGGAAACATAATTCGTACAATAATTGGAACGTTTCAATAAAACAGTTGTAGGCTGCATTAGGATCGCCCATCTCGTACACATCTGAGAAGGATAGACTTCTTAACAATTCTTGAATTTTTCTATATTTACCCGACTGTAGTCTCGTGTACTTTTGCGATAGTACTAAAGAACATCCTTTTTTTAACGGGACACTAACAGTTGTGCTGTGTGAACGGATAGCGCGAACTCCAATACTTCTGATGTACAGACGCCAGCAGGTCAACCTACCCAAAATTGTCAAATTTTCCCAATCAAACTTGAACCTTAATGCTTTAGCGATAAAGTTGAAAATCTATTAAAGAAATTTGACAGATTGTAGTAGCTTGATGTGCTGGCGTCTGTACAACGACGCTTGTTAAAATTATGAGCAAAATTATCCATGCATGTTTTGCTCGCAATCCGAGTAGGTTGTCTGAAAGCAAGTTGTAAATAAAAATTTAAAAGAATACACCCGAGTTCGGCTGACAGTCTACTTTTCTTCAAAATGTCAGTGTTGTAATCACCAGCTAAAACTATATTCTTACATCGTTGTTTGGATAAATATTTTAAAAGAGTTTCCAGTTTATCAAAAAACTCATTGGTATTATTTGAGTTAGGTATTCTATAAATACACACAATTATGATGTTATAGTCCGTCAATTTAACCGCACAACACTCGAATATACTTTGCGAGGACATGTTTGCTACATTGGTCAATCCTTTCCATTGACTACCATGCTTAATAAAGTATACATGCACCGCCTCGCTTACTTGTCTGTCTACTATAAGAAGCAGCTAAACTATAATTAGGTAAGTGTAGCTGATGCCCACAGCCAGCCATCATAAAATGCTCTGAAATGCATATTACATCTACATCAACATCTCGTTCTGAAAGTTCACATAAACATACTGAGAGAGCGTCTGATTTGTTAATGAGACCGGCAATGTTCTGATGCAATATACATAAATATTTAGTCAAGAAAAACAGTGTCCTTATTTGTCAAATTATTATCAATGGTTATGTCAATTGTATCACATAAACTATTATTATATTGTATGTCAATTATTAAACTACGTATGTCCTTAAATATTAGGTACATTCCATGGTTACTTACTAAGCCAGCCGTTTGTTATAAATTTTATAGTCAAAGGCTAAAGGCGGTTTTTTGTTTTATCGTGTTTTAATATCGATACTCATGACGACTAGTTTCGCCAGCTAATAGAATCGGAGCCCGTATTGATGTGTAGACCCCCCCACAGCGTCGCTGGACGCGCAGCTGTCGGCCAGCATGAAGCAGCTGGGCGTGGCGGCGGGAGACAGTGCGGCCGCGCCCGCGCCGCCCGCGCCGCACGCCGCGCCGCCGCACCGCGCCAAGGTACGATGTGTAGCTGTGTGTAGCTGTGTGCAGCTGTGTGCAGCTGTCGGCCAGCATGAAGCAGCTGGGCGTGGCGGCGGGAGACAGTGCGGCCGCGCCCGCGCCGCCCGCGCCGCACGCCGCGCCGCCGCACCGCGCCAAGGTACGATGTGTAGCTGTGTGTAGCTGTGTGCAGCTGTGTGCAGCTGTCGGCCAGCATGAAGCAGCTGGGCGTGGCGGCGGGAGACAGTGCGGCCGCGCCCGCGCCGCCCGCGCCGCACGCCGCGCCGCCGCACCGCGCCAAGGTACGATGTGTAGCTGTGTGTAGCTGTGTGCAGCTGTGTGCAGCTGTCGGCCAGCATGAAGCAGCTGGGCGTGGCGGCGGGAGACAGTGCGGCCGCGCCCGCGCCGCCCGCGCCGCACGCCGCGCCGCCGCACCGCGCCAAGGTACGATGTGTAGCTGTGTGTAGCTGTGTGCAGCTGTGTGCAGCTGTCGGCCAGCATGAAGCAGCTGGGCGTGGCGGCGGGAGACAGTGCGGCCGCGCCCGCGCCGCCCGCGCCGCACGCCGCGCCGCCGCACCGCGCCAAGGTACGATGTGTAGCTGTGTGTAGCTGTGTGCAGCTGTGTGCAGCTGTCGGCCAGCATGAAGCAGCTGGGCGTGGCGGCGGGAGACAGTGCGGCCGCGCCCGCGCCGCCCGCGCCGCACGCCGCGCCGCCGCACCGCGCCAAGGTACGATGTGTAGCTGTGTGTAGCTGTGTGCAGCTGTCGGCCAGCATGAAGCAGCTGGGCGTGGCGGCGGGAGACAGTGCGGCCGCGCCCGCGCCGCCCGCGCCGCACGCCGCGCCGCCGCACCGCGCCAAGGTACGATGTGTAGCTGTGTGTAGCTGTGTGCAGCTGTGTGCAGCTGTCGGCCAGCATGAAGCAGCTGGGCGTGGCGGCGGGAGACAGTGCGGCCGCGCCCGCGCCGCCCGCGCCGCACGCCGCGCCGCCGCACCGCGCCAAGGTACGATGTGTAGCTGTGTGTAGCTGTGTGCAGCTGTGTGCAGCTGTCGGCCAGCATGAAGCAGCTGGGCGTGGCGGCGGGAGACAGTGCGGCCGCGCCCGCGCCGCCCGCGCCGCTCGCCGCGCGGCCGCACCGCGCCAAGGTACGATGTGTAGCTGTGTGTAGCTGTGTGCAGCTGTGTGCAGCTGTCGGCCAGCATGAAGCAGCTGGGCGTGGCGGCGGGAGACAGTGCGGCCGCGCCCGCGCCGCCCGCGCCGCACGCCGCGCCGCCGCACCGCGCCAAGGTACGATGTGTAGCTGTGTGTAGCTGTGTGCAGCTGTCGGCCAGCATGAAGCAGCTGGGCGTGGCGGCGGGAGACAGTGCGGCCGCGCCCGCGCCGCCCGCGCCGCACGCCGCGCCGCCGCACCGCGCCAAGGTACGATGTGTAGCTGTGTGTAGCTGTGTGCAGCTGTGTGCAGCTGTCGGCCAGCATGAAGCAGCTGGGCGTGGCGGCGGGAGACAGTGCGGCCGCGCCCGCGCCGCCCGCGCCGCACGCCGCGCCGCCGCACCGCGCCAAGGTACGATGTGTAGCTGTGTGTAGCTGTGTGCAGCTGTGTGCAGCTGTCGGCCAGCATGAAGCAGCTGGGCGTGGCGGCGGGAGACAGTGCGGCCGCGCCCGCGCCGCCCGCGCCGCACGCCGCGCCGCCGCACCGCGCCAAGGTACGATGTGTAGCTGTGTGTAGCTGTGTGCAGCTGTGTGCAGCTGTCGGCCAGCATGAAGCAGCTGGGCGTGGCGGCGGGAGACAGTGCGGCCGCGCCCGCGCCGCCCGCGCCGCACGCCGCGCCGCCGCACCGCGCCAAGGTACGATGTGTAGCTGTGTGTAGCTGTGTGCAGCTGTGTGCAGCTGTCGGCCAGCATGAAGCAGCTGGGCGTGGCGGCGGGAGACAGTGCGGCCGCGCCCGCGCCGCCCGCGCCGCACGCCGCGCCGCCGCACCGCGCCAAGGTACGATGTGTAGCTGTGTGTAGCTGTGTGCAGCTGTGTGCAGCTGTCGGCCAGCATGAAGCAGCTGGGCGTGGCGGCGGGAGACAGTGCGGCCGCGCCCGCGCCGCCCGCGCCGCACGCCGCGCCGCCGCACCGCGCCAAGGTACGATGTGTAGCTGTGTGTAGCTGTGTGCAGCTGTGTGCAGCTGTCGGCCAGCATGAAGCAGCTGGGCGTGGCGGCGGGAGACAGTGCGGCCGCGCCCGCGCCGCCCGCGCCGCACGCCGCGCCGCCGCACCGCGCCAAGGTACGATGTGTAGCTGTGTGTAGCTGTGTGCAGCTGTGTGCAGCTGTCGGCCAGCATGAAGCAGCTGGGCGTGGCGGCGGGAGACAGTGCGGCCGCGCCCGCGCCGCCCGCGCCGCACGCCGCGCCGCCGCACCGCGCCAAGGTACGATGTGTAGCTGTGTGTAGCTGTGTGCAGCTGTGTGCAGCTGTCGGCCAGCATGAAGCAGCTGGGCGTGGCGGCGGGAGACAGTGCGGCCGCGCCCGCGCCGCCCGCGCCGCACGCCGCGCCGCCGCACCGCGCCAAGGTACGATGTGTAGCTGTGTGTAGCTGTGTGCAGCTGTGTGCAGCTGTCGGCCAGCATGAAGCAGCTGGGCGTGGCGGCGGGAGACAGTGCGGCCGCGCCCGCGCCGCCCGCGCCGCACGCCGCGCCGCCGCACCGCGCCAAGGTACGATGTGTAGCTGTGTGTAGCTGTGTGCAGCTGTGTGCAGCTGTCGGCCAGCATGAAGCAGCTGGGCGTGGCGGCGGGAGACAGTGCGGCCGCGCCCGCGCCGCCCGCGCCGCACGCCGCGCCGCCGCACCGCGCCAAGGTACGATGTGTAGCTGTGTGTAGCTGTGTGCAGCTGTGTGCAGCTGTCGGCCAGCATGAAGCAGCTGGGCGTGGCGGCGGGAGACAGTGCGGCCGCGCCCGCGCCGCCCGCGCCGCACGCCGCGCCGCCGCACCGCGCCAAGGTACGATGTGTAGCTGTGTGTAGCTGTGTGCAGCTGTGTGCAGCTGTCGGCCAGCATGAAGCAGCTGGGCGTGGCGGCGGGAGACAGTGCGGCCGCGCCCGCGCCGCCCGCGCCGCACGCCGCGCCGCCGCACCGCGCCAAGGTACGATGTGTAGCTGTGTGTAGCTGTGTGCAGCTGTGTGCAGCTGTCGGCCAGCATGAAGCAGCTGGGCGTGGCGGCGGGAGACAGTGCGGCCGCGCCCGCGCCGCCCGCGCCGCACGCCGCGCCGCCGCACCGCGCCAAGGTACGATGTGTAGCTGTGTGTAGCTGTGTGCAGCTGTGTGCAGCTGTCGGCCAGCATGAAGCAGCTGGGCGTGGCGGCGGGAGACAGTGCGGCCGCGCCCGCGCCGCCCGCGCCGCACGCCGCGCCGCCGCACCGCGCCAAGGTACGATGTGTAGCTGTGTGTAGCTGTGTGCAGCTGTGTGCAGCTGTCGGCCAGCATGAAGCAGCTGGGCGTGGCGGCGGGAGACAGTGCGGCCGCGCCCGCGCCGCCCGCGCCGCACGCCGCGCCGCCGCACCGCGCCAAGGTACGATGTGTAGCTGTGTGTAGCTGTGTGCAGCTGTGTGCAGCTGTCGGCCAGCATGAAGCAGCTGGGCGTGGCGGCGGGAGACAGTGCGGCCGCGCCCGCGCCGCCCGCGCCGCACGCCGCGCCGCCGCACCGCGCCAAGGTACGATGTGTAGCTGTGTGTAGCTGTGTGCAGCTGTGTGCAGCTGTCGGCCAGCATGAAGCACCCGCCGAACATATTGAGAAATAGTGATATACTGTTATAAAGGAAATAATAATTATAATAACTTTATCTTTCTCTTCCAGACTGTCGGCCAACAAAACGTATACGCACACCACGCAGTATCGCATCATCCACCCGTATACGGAGCTAACGTATATGCGCCACAGGTATGTTCATACTAGGAAATATCAATAACTTATTACAAGCCAATATAACTTGCAAAATTTACCCCCAAACACGGGATAAAATTACTATGAATATTTACCTCTATTAAAAAAATACTTTTAAACGCTAAAAATAACTTGTATTTTAAAACCAAATGAATTGAGAATAAGAATCATCCCATCCAACTACACTGAAAAGAAAGACCAAAAGAAACCCCGCATGGATTTGTTTGATCTTTGTTCTTTAAAAGAGACTCTTCCCCCCGTCTACAAGTAGTAACATCAACCAAAGATAAAGATCCTGTTGATTTTGAAACCATATTCTGCTGGGCCAATAGTGTAAAACCTACTTAGTGCTGGCAGTTTGTTGCGCCACTTCTTCCCAGCTAAATCACTAGGGATTGGTGAAGGGCGGGCGTTTTATGGAACTGTCTTGTATAATTTTAACGTTCAAAAAGTACTGGTTTCGTAGCCTAATTTGAATAAATGATTTGAGAGATTAATATAATGAATGTCTTACAGGTGAACTCAACGAACGCGTCGCTAACAGGCGCGTCGGCGATGGCCGCGACGGCGTATCCCTCAAGCGTCACGCTCACGCAGTACCAGCCCATGATCAACTCCTACCAGGTACGTTACACTCGCTTTATATTGTCTAGTCTAATCACTATTTTTCAACTAATTTATTGTAGTTAGGAAAGAAAATGACTACTACTACTTAACTTAAATAAAACGTAAACTAACGTTACGTTACGTTTACTTAACGTAAATCATATTTTTACTTTACTTTATACTTGACTAAAAATTTTATTTATTTATTTATTTTATTTAAGCGCTTAGGGCGAACTTCACTAATGAAACTGAACGCAATCAGCACATCTAAACCGCATTCAAGAGCTGTCAGTGTAACCATTATTATGGAAAATTGACACTGACAGCTCTTGAACGCAGTTAAGATGTACTGATCGCGTTCAGTTTCATTGGTAAAATTAGCGACTCATAAAGTACCAGTATAAAAAGGGCGATACAAACTTGTGGCTTTCCATGATTGTATCATCTATGGAAAGAAAGAAAGAAAAAACATTTATTTAGCACAGACCAAAAGACACACAATACACCAGATACATACATCAGATAATAATCATCATAATCGTCGACGACGATCCCCTCAGTTGTGTTTCGATGTTGTGTGGTCAGGTGAGGCACGCCAATATGTTGAGCAGTCGATGACTTTGTGCAAAAATAATAACCCCTTTACCATCGTTCACGATATTATCGTGGATGGTTGTTGAGTAACGTGTCCCCGCAGACGTCGTCGTCGGCGGGCCCGTACGGCGGCAGCGCGCTGTACACGGCGGCGCCCTACGCGCCCTACCAGGCCGCGCAGCCCAAGCAGCCGCCCAAGGACTCGCAGCAGGTACGCAAGCGCGGCGGACTGGGGACTAACTGCATTTGTTGCCTAGATAAGACAGTGGATATCATTCATTCAAACCGGCCAAGTGCGAGTCGGACTCGCCCATGAAGGGTTCCGTTACGTTACGATTTATGACGTATTAAAAAAAAACTACTCACTAGATCTCGTTCAAACCAATTTTCGGTGGAAGTTTATATAGTAATGTACATCATATTTTTTTTAGTTTTATCATTCTCTTATTTTAGAAGTTACAGGGGGGGGGGACACACATTTTACCACTTTGGAAGTGTCTCTCGCGCAAACTATTCAGTTTAGAAAAAAATGATATTAGAAACCTCAATATCGTTTTTGAAGACCTATCCATAGATACCCCACACGTATGGGTTTGATGAAAAAAAAAATTTTGAGTTTCAGTTCTAAGTATGGGGACCCCCAAAATTTATTGTTTTTTTTCTATTTTTGTGTGAAAATCTTAATGCGGTTCACAGAATACATCTACTTACCAAGTTTCAACAGTATAGCTCTTATAGTTTCGGAAAAAAGCGGCTGTGACATACGGACGGACAGACAGACAGACATGACGAATCCATAAGGGTTCCGTTGCCATTTGGCTACGGAACCCTAAAAAGAACATTTTCAACTATACAAATTTCGGAACGTCGAATAATATATCGATGCATTGGTTTCGCGTTCTTAGAGAGGTCCATCGTATTACTGACGTCGAACGGCGACGGCAGATTTTCAATTTGGAAAATCACAAAAACAATGTCCTGCTAAACCTACAACCACCACTAGACTAGTTGTATTGTACCGGAATTGAGAGTATTTTTAAGAAACACAAGAACAATTCGTTTTTTTAGTAAGCCTTTTGGTAGAACATCTAATTTTGCCATCTATAAATTGAAATAATTATACTCAACTGTTAACGTTTATTTCAGCAATACGATAACTCGGTCGCATCAAGCAATAGTTTAACGAGCACCACCACACAGACGCAGACCTCCACAGCCAAAGTAGCCACCACTACAGGTACGTACGACACGCCACAATCTACACTCTACTCACTATGCAGCTCTGTGGGGTAATTGCGTAACACACTACTGTTAGCGTGTTACGCAATTACCCTACAGAGCTGCATAGTGAGTAGAGTGTATATTTAAACGCGACTTTAAACTGTTTCGTCAAGAATATTTCCACAGTGCAATGAATGTCATAGATGTTTCAAGACTTTCGAATTGCTGCCTCTCACCGATAATGAGCATGTGGTGGAGATAATAGAAAGAATGAATGAAAGACAAGACATGCAAAATAGTTCAGGTGAATTCGTCACAAGACGCCGCATGAACAGACGAGTACTCTTCCAAGAAATGAGCGCCGATTTTCCTGGCTTAGAAACATTTCCTTCGCTCACCCAAAGGGAACTGATTATTTTTGCTCTGGGTACATATCAACTTAAGAGCGCTTTTACAAAATAGAAATGCTCAGATTTAGGTAAAAACGGCGCGCGGCAGCGGTTGCGCGGCAGAGGTAGCGCGCGTGTGCGTCTAGTGAAGTACGCTACGCACACACGCAAAACGCTATGTGGAACAAACCAACATGAGACTTTGCCACTTTGTTTTCGAAATAAATTCTGCTTTTTTACGAAGTTTTTTCAAAGATAATTTTTTCAGCAGGTAGGTTGACATTTTAGTACTTATTTAAAAAAAATAATGAATGCAATGTGAGGCTGTTTCTACAGTTTGAATAATGTTATTATACGGTTTAGATAGTAGTATTACTATTTTAAAAAAAGAGTAGGTCAGTGGGTAGATATATCAAATATTTACATTTAGGTAAAGATTTCTTCACTATTATTTATAGTTTATAGTGATGCAATCCTTAAATGTGTATCGTTCGGGATAACTTACTATTTTATGGATGGTCTAACTAGCAAATAAAAACAAGAGTAAGGTTTCAAAAAGTATAATTTGTATAAATTAAAATAATATTTTTCGAAGTGGCATAGATCGTGCTTTCCTGGAATCAATAATTTCGGGAAGAACGCACTCCTCATAAAACTTTATTTGTTTGGGCAACATTTTCAGGTTCCAGAAATCACTATCTTTGTAAACTTTCAGAACTTTTAGTGGGTATTCAGCACCAGTCCACACACGCGTTAACTATAACATATTTGCATTAGAATATCATAGGATAATACTTATATATTTACATTTCAACCAGATCATCATAAATAATAAATAAAATAAAAACTCACTTATATCAAGAGTAGTTGCGCTATACATTCTTTGTGAACGTGGCGAGTTTATGTGGCGCACAAAGTGGCAACAGCGAGCGATACGTCCTCCCTCGGTAAGCCATAGTATAATGAGAGGAAGTAGGCTATCTCCGGCACATTCCGCGACATAATTGCCTACTGTCTTAGGGTTGTCACTTTTTGTTAAATTTTAATTCAGTGCCAATAAATGGGCAAGGGTCGGGATGTTGTATTTTTTACTTGTATTGTCTGGGTACCTAAACGATGATGAAACCTTTCACGATGAAAGAAAGAGCGACGGGCCAGCAGACGGGCGGCGCGGGGCGGTGATGAGCACGAGTAAACAGTAGGTTACTGATAGTACTGTCACCAATTCATTAGTTTAAAGCCCGGCCCTTGCCAAAGATAACACATATCTCTGTATAACTAATTCAGTGATCATTAGTCAATAAAGTTCAACAATGGTTTTCCTAACAAATACAGAAATGTATTCAAGATGCAGAGCAATATTATTTATAAAAAAAGGATAAAATAAACCAATAAAATAAACACCCAAACACACAGCAATACGTTCTCCTGCGATTATCACACATTTTTCATTCATATAGCGGTGCCGAAAAGCCGTGACGCGCGTACCTCGTGCGATGTTAGCCCCGACTGGCGCGCTGCGAAACCCGCCGAGATTTGTGTAAGTGTGCGTGCGGCGACGCATAGATACTTTGGCGCACACATACAAGCCGCGCGCGGTGCGTTTGTATGAAGATAACGTACTTCCTCTCTTTATACTATGGGTAAGCGCTTGGCGCGGACTAAAGCTACACACCGCGCGTCACGAGATTTATATTGATTTACAGCATTACATACAACAATTGTTTAAAAATATTATTTTGCTTCTAAATAGAGTAATTATTTTTTTTTCAAGTAATGTAATATAGTTACCTTAATTATTAAATACTTTTCGTTTGAATTTGGATTATATATTCATAGATAAAAATGTAATTTCGTACGGAAAATTATCAGTAACTCTCTGTTTTTTACAGAGTTATTTTCGGTGTATTTCTATATAAAACGTAATAAATTGAATTAAGCATTTCCGAGTAGAAGGTACAGTTGTACCATGGGCATTTTTATAAATGATTAAATTATTGTATCTTCGGTGTAACAAAGCATCAAAAGATATCCAAAAGTAAAATTTTATGAAACATCCTTTGCAGAGACAAGGTTTTTACTGATTTATGTAAACAAATTGAAATATTTATTTAAAACACTCTCAAGAGAAATGATCAAACTTTTTCAGGCATATTTTTGTTTTTTTTTTTTTTTGTGGCTATATCACACATCAAAACTCGAGTGAAACGCTCAAATTTATGAAAAATTGTGATAGGCCCTCTTAAGAGCGTTTACAACGTACGGCATTACATACAAACTTTCAAGTCCTTAGTATTCGACTTAAAATAAACAGAGAACCCCGGGACAGAATTTTATGCACAGACGCCAGCACATCAAGCTACTACAATCTGTCAAATTTCTTTAATAGATTTTCAACTTTATCGCTAAAGCATTAAGGTTTAAGGTTGATTGGGAAAATTTGACAGTTTCGGGTAGTTTGACCTGCTGGCGTCTGTACATTGGCACAGAGATACAGGGCTGTGATGATGATCTTCCAAACAAAAGTATTCTAAGCTGTGGCGGACTTGGATGTGCCGTCCTATCCATTTTTGCCCACTATCTTTTCAATTTATCTTGTTTTGAACCGTTAATTTCTGTTAAACAAGGATGTATCTATGACATAAATTGGTTTCAGAACCAAAATACACTAATTTGGCAAATTAACATAACCCTCCGTAAAAAAAAAACGTATAACTTTGTATTACTACGCAAAATGTGTGAAAAGTAGAATATTGTTCTCTGAGATGTGTCTTTGTCTTGAGGTGGGCTTGTATAGAGATAGTTAAAACTAGAATCCTTCGTTACGTTTGGGATTCAAAATAGCGCCCGTGACATAAAATACTGCCTTACCCCCTCGGTGAAGTATGTCCGCCTCAGTGACAGATGATAATGTAGTCCGCTTGTCCGCAGTAGTAGCGGGGCACAACTCGGGCTACGCGGGCGGCGCGCTGTACGGCGCGGGCGCCACGCCGGCCTACGCGCCCTACGACGAGCAGCTCATGCGCTCCACGCTGCCGCATCACATGGTGAGTACACTTACTGTACGGCGCGGGCGCCACGCCGGCCTACGCGCCCTACGACGAGCAGCTCATGCGCTCCACGCTGCCGCATCACATGGTGAGTACACTTACTGTACGGCGCGGGCGCCACGCCGGCCTACGCGCCCTACGACGAGCAGCTCATGCGCTCCACGCTGCCGCATCACATGGTGAGTACACTTACTGTACGGCGCGGGCGCCACGCCGGCCTACGCGCCCTACGACGAGCAGCTCATGCGCTCCACGCTGCCGCATCACATGGTGAGTACACTTACTGTACGGCGCGGGCGCCACGCCGGCCTACGCGCCCTACGACGAGCAGCTCATGCGCTCCACGCTGCCGCATCACATGGTGAGTACACTTACTGTACGGCGCGGGCGCCACGCCGGCCTACGCGCCCTACGACGAGCAGCTCATGCGCTCCACGCTGCCGCATCACATGGTGAGTACACTTACTGTACGGCGCGGGCGCCACGCCGGCCTACGCGCCCTACGACGAGCAGCTCATGCGCTCCACGCTGCCGCATCACATGGTGAGTACACTTACTGTACGGCGCGGGCGCCACGCCGGCCTACGCGCCCTACGACGAGCAGCTCATGCGCTCCACGCTGCCGCATCACATGGTGAGTACACTTACTGTACGGCGCGGGCGCCACGCCGGCCTACGCGCCCTACGACGAGCAGCTCATGCGCTCCACGCTGCCGCATCACATGGTGAGTACACTTACTGTACGGCGCGGGCGCCACGCCGGCCTACGCGCCCTACGACGAGCAGCTCATGCGCTCCACGCTGCCGCATCACATGGTGAGTACACTTACTGTACGGCGCGGGCGCCACGCCGGCCTACGCGCCCTACGACGAGCAGCTCATGCGCTCCACGCTGCCGCATCACATGGTGAGTACACTTACTGTACGGCGCGGGCGCCACGCCGGCCTACGCGCCCTACGACGAGCAGCTCATGCGCTCCACGCTGCCGCATCACATGGTGAGTACACTTACTGTACGGCGCGGGCGCCACGCCGGCCTACGCGCCCTACGACGAGCAGCTCATGCGCTCCACGCTGCCGCATCACATGGTGAGTACACTTACTGTACGGCGCGGGCGCCACGCCGGCCTACGCGCCCTACGACGAGCAGCTCATGCGCTCCACGCTGCCGCATCACATGGTGAGTACACTTACTGTACGGCGCGGGCGCCACGCCGGCCTACGCGCCCTACGACGAGCAGCTCATGCGCTCCACGCTGCCGCATCACATGGTGAGTACACTTACTGTACGGCGCGGGCGCCACGCCGGCCTACGCGCCCTACGACGAGCAGCTCATGCGCTCCACGCTGCCGCATCACATGGTGAGTACACTTACTGTACGGCGCGGGCGCCACGCCGGCCTACGCGCCCTACGACGAGCAGCTCATGCGCTCCACGCTGCCGCATCACATGGTGAGTACACTTACTGTACGGCGCGGGCGCCACGCCGGCCTACGCGCCCTACGACGAGCAGCTCATGCGCTCCACGCTGCCGCATCACATGGTGAGTACACTTACTGTACGGCGCGGGCGCCACGCCGGCCTACGCGCCCTACGACGAGCAGCTCATGCGCTCCACGCTGCCGCATCACATGGTGAGTACACTTACTGTACGGCGCGGGCGCCACGCCGGCCTACGCGCCCTACGACGAGCAGCTCATGCGCTCCACGCTGCCGCATCACATGGTGAGTACACTTACTGTACGGCGCGGGCGCCACGCCGGCCTACGCGCCCTACGACGAGCAGCTCATGCGCTCCACGCTGCCGCATCACATGGTGAGTACACTTACTGTACGGCGCGGGCGCCACGCCGGCCTACGCGCCCTACGACGAGCAGCTCATGCGCTCCACGCTGCCGCATCACATGGTGAGTACACTTACTGTACGGCGCGGGCGCCACGCCGGCCTACGCGCCCTACGACGAGCAGCTCATGCGCTCCACGCTGCCGCATCACATGGTGAGTACACTTACTGTACGGCGCGGGCGCCACGCCGGCCTACGCGCCCTACGACGAGCAGCTCATGCGCTCCACGCTGCCGCATCACATGGTGAGTACACTTACTGTACGGCGCGGGCGCCACGCCGGCCTACGCGCCCTACGACGAGCAGCTCATGCGCTCCACGCTGCCGCATCACATGGTGAGTACACTTACTGTACGGCGCGGGCGCCACGCCGGCCTACGCGCCCTACGACGAGCAGCTCATGCGCTCCACGCTGCCGCATCACATGGTGAGTACACTTACTGTACGGCGCGGGCGCCACGCCGGCCTACGCGCCCTACGACGAGCAGCTCATGCGCTCCACGCTGCCGCATCACATGGTGAGTACACTTACTGTACGGCGCGGGCGCCACGCCGGCCTACGCGCCCTACGACGAGCAGCTCATGCGCTCCACGCTGCCGCATCACATGGTGAGTACACTTACTGTACGGCTCAGGTACTTCGCGCTACGATTTTCAATTGCTTCGATTTTTCGCTCGACTAAACGCCGAGAGTTGAAAATCTAGTTTTCAACTCTCGGCGTTGAGCCGAGCGTTGAGAATCTAACAGCGCTTCTACGCGCTTTAAAAAAGTGCACTGTAGAATAGCGCTCGCGCGAACGTAGGTGGCATGTAAACATCATCTTCATTTATCTGAAAGACGTTCACCGCTGCACATAAGCCTCACCCTTTTATTGCCACAACGACCGCTCCTGTGCTTTCTGCGTCTAGCGGATTCCCGTGATCTTTACTTTAAATTTCATGACTTTTTCTTTTTGACTGTGTATTCTAAAAGCTGTGGTGTGTGTGTTGCAGGGCGGTTACTACGAGGTGGGCTACGGCGGCCGGGACGCGACCTTCGGGCTGAGCGCGGGAGAGAGGTTCGGCCGGACCGACGCTGCCTCGCCTCAACAGGTAACCTACCTATCACTCGATCAATTTCAAATCGATCAAAAAATTACGGCAATTGGCCTTCTGATATCAAGAGATTTGCATCCAGATTTACTGAATAGACTTTCAGAAACAAGCACTAGATAAGTTGTAACTAAAGTTTATAATAGTTGTATCGGGTAAAGTGCTATTGGGTTTTTCCTATGTGGAATTTCTTAGTAGCAGCCCAGGGGGGCTGGTGTCAATAGGCTCTCCTATTACATAGGACGTAATGTGGATGTACTGTAGGCACACCTTTGCCTAGCCCTTCGGAGAATATAGGCGTTTCGTTAGTTATGTGGTATAGAATAATTAAACTTTCTTTGGTATTGTTCGTCGAATCGTTGAGCTCCTCAAGTTCTGAGTTAAGCGGCACGATTTTTGATAAATGCGTGCATTGACTGGACAGGTTCACTCACTCTGTATGGTTCTTTCCTCAAAAGACCATTTCAGACATTAATCTACGTTGTCTTCACATGATCTGACCAAGATTATGTCTGGATTTTAAAAGACACTGTGACGCCGAGTTTATTTCGGTCTTTTTTCTCAGAGTAGTTAGTTATGAAACGCCAAACTCATGTAGTTTAAAAAAACATGATTGACATGTAAAAGTGTTTGTATAAACCTACTTATAGAAAATAAACCATTTATCATTTAGAAATCTTTTGTATAGATGAACGTGTAAGTAATGACTGTATCCCTCTCAGGTTCCAGCAGCGGCTCTGCCTCCCGGGTACGCCTACTTCGCGTACCAGCCGCCACCCACCACCTACCAGTACGGAGTCTACCCCACCGTGAGTACACTTGGCTTTATTCAATGTTGTTGTTAGTCGTCATTATAGTTTGTGCCGTAATGAGAGAGAAAAGCCACATACACATTACTTTGCCGTGACTTGTGATACACCAAGCAACCGGATCTGTTCAGGACTACTTCAAATCACAACAAGTTTTGATTGACTAATACTGCCTCAGAAGGTTTCACGACACGACAGAACACAGTCATATAAATCCGGCTATACACTTTCCCTAGTTGTTGACGCTGATACGTCGGGTGTTCAGTTTCAGGAGCGAATAAATAAAATACGTGGAGTGTACAATCTGATGTAATGCCGAAATACAAAGAGACGCAATGTCTTCGTCGTGGTAAGAATTGAGTGAGGCGGCGCTCGGAGCGGCCGCGCGCCCGTGCGGCCGCCGCCCGCTGGTGGCGCTGCCCGCGCGCGCTCAGCCGCCGCGCCGGCAACCAGTCGTGGGCATGCCGTACTCAGGCACTAGTCTATAGGCCAGACTTATTGCACAGAAAGTTCCCGCATTAGAAACAAATACATTCTGCCAAATTGCTCATTTACAACAAGATGATTTTTAAAGTGAATATTCGAAATATCGCCACACATGAGACAGAAATATATTCTAAGTCGAATTTATCATAACCACCTCGCTTTTATTTCAGTATGGCGGAGGCTCAAACGTTGGCGGTGTCGGTGGAGTGGGTGGAGTCGGAGGAGTGGGCGGCGTGTCCGGGCAAGGCAAGGTGTCCACGTACACACAGCAGCAGCCCTACGACGCGCAGGACTCGTACAAACCCGGTCAGTACTACTCGTAACGTAAGAAAGAAGAACGAAAGAAGAAGAACATGTTATACTATCGCAAAAACATCACATCATCGAGCCGACCTATTCTGTAAAAATCTCACCATGAAAACTTAGGTGAAGTGAGCTATCAATAGTGTCAATCCCTAACGTCAGGTGGAATTAAAACTTTCTTCAAGCTCGCTTTACCTCAGCCTCAACCTCACTTGAGATTTTTCAAGAATAGACCAGCTGAATTCAAGGCACAGGTGTATAATGCAACAACAGTTCACCAGTTATATTGTAAGTCCCATGTACCTAATAGTGAGCGAGTTTAGTGACGCACTTTGACGCGACGCTGTACTGTATGATTATGACAGTAAAATATTGAGGTGCACGTCAGTATCCCATTGTTCACTTCTTATGGGGCCATAAATTACGTCCACGTTAAGAGACGAGACGTTTTGGATGGCCCCTATGTTCCAAAACTAATGCTGTATAAAAATGACATGCGGTCATCATCATTACACATTAACATGTCGTACGGTTCAACGCCTTGTGAACGTAAGCCTACCGACGCAAATCAAGACTCCAGACTGTTGCTAATGTGAAGTTGCGGATGTGAAGATTTGTGTTTTGTTGAAATTTATGTTTAGCTATTTTATTTTATGGGCGTCATGTCGACGCAAATAAATGTATTTTCTTTTTTCTATGCTTTTTTGAATTCCTGATGGAAAAACCCAAGAACCTTTTGCCTGACCTGGGGATCGAACCCAGTATCCCATACTTAGCAATCCTGCAAACTATAAAAACTAGGAAGCTCAGCAATCAATTATTTCTAAAGGTTGGTTTAGACCAAACGAAAACACGTGTCCACGTTTCTAACCCCACGTAATTCTTTAAACAGGTACAGAGCATTCTTCCGTTGGGCTATCCATACTAAAATGTCAAGAATATCTAGAAAAGATTGCTCTTGCTCCTGTACTGGTACTACATGCCCGATTGGTCTCAACTCCTCATTGCCATTCAACGCCGCAATGCTGCCAGCCTTTTGGGTACTTGTCCCACTGACAGCGATGCGAACGTTTTTTTTTTATGGCCCCTCTTTTTTCATACATGTTAGCGTCCCCCCCCCCCCCCCTTTTTGTTTCATACATGTTATTAATATTATGTTAAGACTTGGATTATTAATTATGTATTTATTTTACTGCAAATAAAAAACGCCCCTTTAGGGGAAAGCGCTAAACTAGCCCAAGAAATTAAAACTTTTTTTACGTTTTCTGCATTTTACAAGGCAGGGTGAAGTTGTGTGTTGGTAAAAATATGATTCGCGACCGTAACAAATATAGAATTATAATTATTAGAATCATCAATACAACTGTCTAAGTTAGAATTAACCTCAAATATCATGACTTCATGAAATGGTTCTTCAATAGGGTTAAATTAACTTAGAGAATTGTATTGATGATTTTAATTCTGTCAATACATGTTTGTTAAGGTTGCAAATCATATTTTGATCAACATAAAACCTGATAATGTCCTGCACATTGCAAAAAACGTAAGAAAATTTTAATTTCGCGGGCGTTTTCGCCTTTATGGAGTGCAAGCAATAAATAATGTTATGTCGTATAGGTGGACCGTACACGGGTAACGCGAACAAGTCGGGCGGCGCCGCCACGGCAGATCTCACCAACGCGATGTACGCTAAGACGCACGTCGCTCTCAACAAGGTCAATGTGAGTATACTAACACATACATACTGCACTCATGTAAATGTGGCGGACGCGACGGTCAACAATACAGCTACATGTCAAAACTGTGGTCTGTTCCCAAAATTATCTGATGAAAGTTTAAACAAACCCTGTTCAGGTTAAATGCTTACACAATCACTAACTTAATTAGTAACACATTCATCTGTCTTAGAAGGTTTCAACTTTATATATCACCACTTTTTTCAAAAAGTTTTATGAAATACTAGCTGCGCCCCGCGGTTTCACCCGCATAAGTTTCGATCCCGTGGGAATATCGGGATAAAAAGTATCCTATATGTTAATTCTGGTTATAAAACATCTGTGTGCAAAATTTCATTCAAATCGGTTGAGTAGTTTTTGCGTGAAAGAGTAACAAAAATCCATCCATCCATACAAACTTTCACGTTTACAATATTAATAGGACTTGTAAGATTAATAAAATTATATTTAAATATAGCATTTAATTTATTCTGCGGCCCTGATCCCAATTTATTTGGGGTCGGCGCAACATGTCTTTTCTTCCATGCTTCTCTATTATCTTTAAATACCTACGATATTGTATAAAATTTACCTCAATTGTCAAATGAAAAACCCTTTTAAAGTGATTTAAAATTATCATTTCGGATTTAAGCATAACAATAATCAAATCAAAGTATGTATTCAATTTGTAAGTGATACTACAAACTGATATCCACGGCGACGTTGTCCATTTGTTTACATTTTCGTCAAATACTTTTGGAACACACCATAATAAGCGAGGCCATAATTATGGTCGTTGCCGTTGCGTCGTCGCACCTTTATGATTTCGACCACGAAGTAAATTTTACTTCGTGATATCGACACTATTTTGCGATGTCACAGCACAACGTCAATAACTACGGCACCTTCAAAACTGTCCGTCCGTCGGCCCTGACTTTTAGACGAATTTGGAGAAGATTTTTGAAACTTGACTGTACGTGAATGGTCGCGCCCGTGACTTTTACAGTTAGCTAAATAAGTGGTGTACCACTCGTAAGATTGAACGTCGTATGCACGTCATTTACTTTATTCATTTAACAGGTCTATTTCCTTTGCTTTTTTGTCGATGTATTTTTATCGACTACATTGTGTTCCTAGTTTAAGTTCGCGTGACGGCAAGACAACCATACGGAATATAAAGCGGTATTTTCACTTGTTAGGAGAAAAGTTGTCAAAACTGGTAGACCACTTTCTTGGCCGACCGTATGTGTACCTGCATGTAGAAACATAAAACTTACTGTGTATGTAAAACTTCATGGGGGCTCTAAACTTGATATCGACATGATGTTCACGCAGGGATATCGGCACGTTGACAGGAGGGCGCTGTTGGTAAACATTTGAGCAATTGTTTTGTGAAACGTATTGAAAAAACAAGATGGCGGCATTAGTTCCGATTCTGGTCACGCGTTAAAAGATCCCTTGTACAGCTATGGATTGTTTTGCACATAACATCACGATGATTTGGTTATTTACATACGATTTCTGTTAAGAGCGGTCATGAAGTTTTGCGTAGATATCGTGTGGTGCGACAAGAAGCGTACAATATCTTTGTAGGTTGTCGTCTGAATAAAAATACCTATTTTACTATTTTTGGGTTGTGGTTTGAATTTTTGACAATGTGCAATGTTTTCTCCCTTATCTGAGTAGATGAAGCATGAGGTTTGGCTCGGTGACAGGGTGTGGCTTTGTATGTGTGTGAGAGTGTAGCTAAGCTAGTCGGTTGTCGCAGAGTTACGAGAAGGCGTCGTTCCACACGCCTCTGTGTGTACCTGTGTGTGTGAGAGTGTAGCTAAGCTAGTCGGTTGTCGCAGAGTTACGAGAAGGCGTCGTTCCACACGCCTCTGTGTGTACCTGTGTGTGTGAGAGTGTAGCTAAGCTAGTCGGTTGTCGCAGAGTTACGAGAAGGCGTCGTTCCACACGCCTCTGTGTGTACCTGTGTGTGTGAGAGTGTAGCTAAGCTAGTCGGTTGTCGCAGAGTTACGAGGAGGCGTCGTTCCACACGCCTCTGTGTGTACCTGTGTGTGTGAGAGTGTAGCTAAGCTAGTCGGTTGTCGCAGAGTTACGAGAAGGCGTCGTTCCACACGCCTCTGTGTGTACCTGTGTGTGTGAGAGTGTAGCTAAGCTAGTCGGTTGTCGCAGAGTTACGAGAAGGCGTCGTTCCACACGCCTCTGTGTGTACCTGTGTGTGTGAGAGTGTAGCTAAGCTAGTCGGTTGTCGCAGAGTTACGAGAAGGCGTCGTTCCACACGCCTCTGTGTGTACCTGTGTGTGTGAGAGTGTAGCTAAGCTAGTCGGTTGTCGCAGAGTTACGAGGAGGCGTCGTTCCACACGCCTCTGTGTGTACCTGTGTGTGTGAGAGTGTAGCTAAGCTAGTCGGTTGTCGCAGAGTTACGAGAAGGCGTCGTTCCACACGCCTCTGTGTGTACCTGTGTGTGTGAGAGTGTAGCTAAGCTAGTCGGTTGTCGCAGAGTTACGAGAAGGCGTCGTTCCACACGCCTCTGTGTGTACCTGTGTGTGAGAGTGTAGCTAAGCTAGTCGGTTGTCGCAGAGTTACGAGAAGGCGTCGTTCCACACGCCTCTGTGTGTACCTGTGTGTGTGAGAGTGTAGCTAAGCTAGTCGGTTGTCGCAGAGTTACGAGAAGGCGTCGTTCCACACGCCTCTGTGTGTACCTGTGTGTGTGAGAGTGTAGCTAAGCTAGTCGGTTGTCGCAGAGTTACGAGAAGGCGTCGTTCCACACGCCTCTGTGTGTACCTGTGTGTGTGAGAGTGTAGCTAAGCTAGTCGGTTGTCGCAGAGTTACGTGAAGGCGTCGTTCCACACGCCTCTGTGTGTACCTGTGTGTGTGAGAGTGTAGCTAAGCTAGTCGGTTGTCGCAGAGTTACGAGAAGGCGTCGTTCCACACGCCTCTGTGTGTACCTGTGTGTGTGAGAGTGTAGCTAAGCTAGTCGGTTGTCGCAGAGTTACGAGAAGGCGTCGTTCCACACGCCTCTGTGTGTACCTGTGTGTGTGAGAGTGTAGCTAAGCTAGTCGGTTGTCGCAGAGTTACGAGGAGGCGTCGTTCCACACGCCTCTGTGTGTACCTGTGTGTGTGAGAGTGTAGCTAAGCTAGTCGGTTGTCGCAGAGTTACGAGAAGGCGTCGTTCCACACGCCTCTGTGTGTACCTGTGTGTGTGAGAGTGTAGCTAAGCTAGTCGGTTGTCGCAGAGTTACGAGAAGGCGTCGTTCCACACGCCTCTGTGTGTACCTGTGTGTGTGAGAGTGTAGCTAAGCTAGTCGGTTGTCGCAGAGTTACGAGAAGGCGTCGTTCCACACGCCTCTGTGTGTACCTGTGTGTGTGAGAGTGTAGCTAAGCTAGTCGGTTGTCGCAGAGTTACGAGAAGGCGTCGTTCCACACGCCTCTGTGTGTACCTGTGTGTGTGAGAGTGTAGCTAAGCTAGTCGGTTGTCGCAGAGTTATGAGGAGGCGTCGTTCCACACGCCTCTGTGTGTACCTGTGTGTGTGAGAGTGTAGCTAAGCTAGTCGGTTGTCGCAGAGTTACGAGAAGGCGTCGTTCCACACGCCTCTGTGTGTACCTGTGTGTGTGAGAGTGTAGCTAAGCTAGTCGGTTGTCGCAGAGTTACGAGAAGGCGTCGTTCCACACGCCTCTGTGTGTACCTGTGTGTGTGAGAGTGTAGCTAAGCTAGTCGGTTGTCGCAGAGTTACGAGAAGGCGTCGTTCCACACGCCTCTGTGTGTACCTGTGTGTGTGAGAGTGTAGCTAAGCTAGTCGGTTGTCGCAGAGTTACGAGAAGGCGTCGTTCCACACGCCTCTGTGTGTACCTGTGTGTGTGAGAGTGTAGCTAAGCTAGTCGGTTGTCGCAGAGTTACGAGGAGGCGTCGTTCCACACGCCTCTGTGTGTACCTGTGTGTGTGAGAGTGTAGCTAAGCTAGTCGGTTGTCGCAGAGTTACGAGAAGGCGTCGTTCCACACGCCTCTGTGTGTACCTGTGTGTGTGAGAGTGTAGCTAAGCTAGTCGGTTGTCGCAGAGTTACGAGAAGGCGTCGTTCCACACGCCTCTGTGTGTACCTGTGTGTGTGAGAGTGTAGCTAAGCTAGTCGGTTGTCGCAGAGTTACGAGGAGGCGTCGTTCCACACGCCTCTGTGTGTACCTGTGTGTGTGAGAGTGTAGCTAAGCTAGTCGGTTGTCGCAGAGTTACGAGAAGGCGTCGTTCCACACGCCTCTGTGTGTACCTGTGTGTGTGAGAGTGTAGCTAAGCTAGTCGGTTGTCGCAGAGTTACGAGAAGGCGTCGTTCCACAGCGGCACGCCCCCTCCGTTCGGCGGCGCGTCGCACCTGTACATCCCCGCGCCGCCGCACCACCACCCGCACCACCACGCGCCTCAGCAGCATCAGGTAACTACCAACACACACACACACACCCACAAACCGTTACCAATACTCATAAACACCACGCGCGTACTTCCTAGTGCGTCATCATTCCTCTAATTCGTTATACAACATACAAAAACATCCCAAAAGATAAATTTGTACAATATTCATGAACCATTTCATAGAAACTCCTACTATATCATAGATCATAGAAGTTACCGAAACATGCATAGATTGCGTTGCGAATTACCACCACACGAGTGTAGCATGGTCGACACGAGTTATATAGAGTCATGTATCTTTGAGCATATAGACTGAAGGCTGAGCAACCTACAGGAATCAATCATTTTGACCATTTATAAAATCAATTTGCTTTATCGAAATAAAAAGTTTTTTCAAAGGGCTTGGAAGGTTCGTGCCGTACTTGCTGTCCTACATATTGTTTTTTTATTTTTTTTTACAAAATGGCGGGCACTGTAGGTTTGCCAGGTTTCATATAAATAACTTCAATCCTCTTTTGAATGTTTAAAAATTCGTTTCGACTGAAACAATGAATTGAATTATTTTGTTATTTTTGTGACTGAATCTGCAAGCATGTTTTTTTTTTTCAAAATTGCGGCTTTATACGTTGTGTCAGTTGATTGTCGCAGTACAAAGCTTGCATCCGTCTACCGCCTATATGCTCCGTGACTGTTTCACTACAAATGAGTTCTGGGACTGCTAATATTTAGCTTTCTTTGTTGTCCGTCTGTATGCTTGTCTTGCCAGTCAATTTTAAACCTGGGACCGTATTTTGAATTGTTTCGACAACGCTTTCTGAAACTTGACAACGTCGGAAATAGCTGTCAAATATTTTGCTGTTTTGTTTAATTTATCAATATTACTAAATTGAATTATGGAATACCGCTTTTTGTTGCACTAAAATACTGATAAATTGCGATAGTAACACTGAAGTAGGTGTTGTAATAGTTTTAGATGTAAAAAAGCATTTGACAGGTTTCCTGTGCTTTTTTACACCTTAAACTAAATATTCAGTGTCACGATATTAGTTATTGCAGTTCAAATTTTTTTTTTTTGTGAAAGCTATAGTGTTACAAGAAACTGGGTTGTGGAGGTCAGATAGGAAGTCGCTCCATGTAAAGCTGGTAGTCAGCTGCATCTGGTTAAACTGGAAGTCGACCCCAACTCAGCTGGGTAAAGGCTGGGTAGATGATAATAATGAATCAATATTTTGGTGCACCGTAGAGCGCTATTTTATCATTTAATTTAGTAATATTCGTAAATTAATCAAAACAGCGAAATATTTGACAGCTATTTGCGATGTTTCCAACTTTCAGAGTGCACCCTCATAAGCTGTTTTTGTTCTGTTGCTAATAAGAGATGCTGCTATTCGTTTTGTTTTGCTCCATCTTCCTGCAGCACTGAAATAATGATGGCTCTAACATGCCAAAACAAGGCTCCAGATTGATTTTTACACGTTTATAATTTTTTATCAGTCCTGGGACTAATGCAAATGAAACAACTACAAATAAACGTGAATTATCGTAAGTTTTGAACGTTTTAGGAGCATCCCCAGGACGCATTGTGAAACAGAGCATAAAGAACAAGATATTTTTTGTTTATGCATGCGATACATTCAGTTGATTACGTTTTTATTATTATTCTTAGAGTTTGCTTTCGTTTGTAGATGGATGTACGGGTGAACAGTAGTCATAATAGGCGGGTAAGTTAATATATACAAACATACATATTTATTAACTCACTATGTATATGTATTCTATGCACCTGTTACCGTGTTAACCTTTTCAATGTGACTTATTTCCTTCGGGTGTCAGGGGGACATCGGTACGCAAACTATTGCCATGAATTCAGCACATGATTCTAAATCCCCCAGCATAGAAATTTATGGTCTGCTCATCATCTGCCTAGCCTTTACTCAACTACGTTGGGGTCGGTTTCCAGTCTATCAAAGATCCACAAATGACAGCCAATGAGCCAACACCAAGGGCGGTTATTAAAAAAAAGGCTGTTCCATACGTTTTGACTGTGGAGGTAAGAGACAGTTTTTTTTTTCATAATAGACGAAAATTTTCTACGGTTGGGAGACTAGAATCATGTTCTTTTTGAATTCTTGGTAACAGTTGCGCGTACAATGTCCCTGACAACCCTGTATATTAATTTTATTGCGTAACAATCGAAATTGCTTTGAGTTAATTTATTGTTATATTAATAAGCAACCTATACTGTCCCACTGTTGAGCAAAGGTCTCTATAGATTTCTACATCTCTCTGTTGCTTTTTATGGCCAGTCTGTCTGTCATAAACAATTTCTAAGTCGTCATACATATTAGTTTCCTTACTATTACTACCACGAAAATGATAATATGTATTTAAATTACATAAGTAGGTATATAAAAAAAATATGAATAAATCAGCCCCTGCTGTGTTGTCCCGGTGCACGGCAAAGGCTTCCCTTTCCGTTTTCCACTAAACACGAAGGTATATGAAGTTTGGTAATTCTTTTGAATATAACTCATATCTCTGCTTGCAAAGGAAGCTTATCTTTCAATTTATATTTTTTTTAAATCGTTCACGATGCCCACGATGCTTTATCAGAATTCTCAAACAAATCATATTCGAAGAGTTTCTGATAGCAAGTAGCATAATCAGCCTATAATGTTCCCACTGCTGGGATACAGGCCTCCACTCTGTGAGAGGGAGTGGGCCGTAATCTACCACGCTGGGCCCGCGTGCCCGCACCACATGTCTACGAATTTTAAGTTCTAAGACATGCCGGTTTCCTCACGATGTTTTCCTTCATAGTTTTGAGAGCAGTGGTGATGAAATAATTTACACAAAGTAAAGCGCCTGCCTTGGTTCGAACCTACGACTTACAAGTTGTCGCGGCCGGTACCACTGGACCACCACTGCGGATAGCAAGTGTATTAAAAAATTAGGGAGCGTTGTTACAAATATTTTCTAGTCAAATAAAACACCAGGGCCTTAAAGACGATTCGAATGCAACAAACAAAAAAAATACATTTTTTTTTTGCAAAACACCATGTCATTGAAAAAGTTAACTTGTATGTATTATGTATTATATATTTATTTTGTGTATAATATATTTATATTATCTTATAAGTTTTAAACTACTTACTACCCGCCTTACACATATTATTGCATGTACCTGTTTCGAATGATCGCTTATATATTTGTCAATAATCTATTTTGTTTATAGCATTAGAGTTATGTTTATTTTGATTATATCTGCAATATGTTTGTGCTCGTTTTCCACTTCGCAAAATTTTCTCAGTTTTTCTATGCCTTATTTCAACAGCAAGTTCGAAAATGTTTTGATTTACGATTATGCGAAATAATTTTTTTTCCGACTGTTTTCTGATTGTGGCCCAAGATTGACAGCTTTTCAAATGATATAAGCTAGCGTTTTACCATTCTATACCTTAAAGAGCAGAGTTCAAAGTGGCTTGTGTGTTGCAAATTACTTGCAAAGATTATAAACAATTTTTTAATAAAACTTGCGTGTATCGACATAGTCAAGCGTAATTTCGACTATATCAGACAAGTCAGGATGGCCGAGCGGTCTAAGGCGCTGCGTTCAGGTCGCAGTCCACTTCTGTGGGCGTGGGTTCGAATCCCACTTCTGACAAAAGCTTTTTGCGTTTTTATATTATTTTGTAGATTTATACATAATGTTAATTAACTAATTTTTTTTTATAATAAATAATTTTAATAATTTATTTGTTTATTAACTTAAATTTAATAGTGGCTTCAAATAAGTATACATATTTCAGGTGGTAGTTAAAAATATATCCCTATGTTAACAAAATTATCGTAATAATGTAAAAAATAATCAAAACTAAAATAGCCTACATCCAGAACCAAAACTCAACATTTTGATATTGCTGTTGACATCTGGCTGTCCCATAACCCATCTGTGTTATGTATGATGAGGATATTAACGTGTACCTTATCTCAGGAGAGTGGAGCGGGAGGCGGTCGGGCGTCATCCAGCAAGCCGGCAGCGAGCAAGCCTAGTTACTCGCAGTCCTATTGGGCACCTAATTAGCCGATAAACTGGTAAGCATCTAAATATTTTATTTCACATAAACCTACACGGGCACTTATGAAACCTCAGAAGCTAGGTGCACCGTTCTAATTGATTGTTTCCTGTGGTGAAGAGCCGCCACAGATATTCTTTTAAAAATATATATATTTTTTAAACCAATTATTTATTTTTAAGCCAACAAAAAAAAAAATGTATAGTATTATTGTATGTATATATTATATGTATATATTATTACCCAGTAACTGGGTTGTGGAGGTCAGATAGGCAATTGCTCCATGTAAAATACTGGTATTCAGCTGCATCAGGTTAGACTGGAAGCCGACCCCAACATAGTTGGGTAAAGGCAGGCAGATGATGATAATCTATCGAGTACCTACTATGGTGAATTTCTACATAACCGACGCAAATTCAACTTTCATAAGCAAAGACAAAAAGACGAGAAAGGGTGATTTAGTAAATGTCGGTGCGTGCGGCTTTGATTAATTTGGTTGGATAATTTAAATAGCGATTATACAATCACACCTTTCGGTAATATACCTATTATTATGAGAGGAATGTACTGTATCCACATGTAATTTTCTTCTGCTTGTAATAGTAACTGTTTTTTTTTTTTTGCTCTTGCAGGCATGGCCGTTGTCGGTGTGCGGGGTTGTCGTCGGTTGCGTGCGGCGCGCGCACATCCATTCAGTTCTACTCGTAACCTGTGCCCTACCCTCTGATGTACCTAGCTCAATAACACGCGACACAAACCGCATTATTATATAAATTCATAGTGTAAAGGCATCGCCGTCGTCACCCCCTTTTTTTTTCAATTTTTTTGAACGATATGTCGTAGCTGAATGATGCAATATAATTATGTATTTTATTTGTTTATAAGCGTCGTGACGACGTCGATGTCTCATCTCATTTGTTAAGTCCGCTATCATAGGTTTCAATTGTTTAAAAAAAATTACCTCTAGTGTATAAAGTATGTATATGGTATGTAAGTATTTGGTGCGCTATGCGTGCCGAATTTTTTTATTTAGTTGACATACTTTTTGTAATTAACACTTATTATTAAAAATGATTAAAGAGATGTCATAGGACGATAATCGTAATTGTAACGAGTATAATAGTCGAGCTCTTTTATATGTGGAAGAATGCAGTTGTGATGATCTCGCGGGCATTTGAAAGTATGACGGATTACACATATTGGAACTTGATTGCAGACTTTTATTTTATTAAACCACGTGTTTACTACGGAAAAGCTTATGTTCCTAACGAGTTTCTTAAACCTTTATCAAATGAGTAGGTATTGAGATATTGAGCATTCCCAGCAAAAAATCTTTTTTGTAGTAACTACACATCTACAGTAATACTCGCTCGTTGATTGTTTCGGTAATTTGAATAGCATGGGGGTAAAACTGTTTTAATTTTGTATGATATTAGTATTTAAAGTCTAACATCCTGTAATGTAAATCTAGGAACATAATAAAATCTTGCAAAATTTTTATTGAAACAACTTTTTAAATCCTCATTTTCCAATCCTTTTTGATGGTCCAGAGCGTATTATGAAGTGTTAATAATAATCATCCTCCTGACCGATTTTGGTCACGGTGGCGGTGGCCAATCCCAACGGAGATACGTCAGGTTCTCGGGAGATATAGTGCACA
Source organism: Apamea anceps (assembly GCA_951799955.1). NCBI lineage: Eukaryota > Metazoa > Arthropoda > Insecta > Lepidoptera > Noctuidae > Apamea > Apamea anceps. The sequence goes on along the minus strand of OX637524.1, from coordinate 1,200,710 downwards.
AGGTGTGCAGACCATAGATTATACACTATATATAGGTGCAGACCCAGGTGCACTCTCTGTGCCTTTACTCTTATAGTCCGGTGGGACGGCAATCCGACGGTCGAGAGATCACGCGCAGGACCAACGACGACACGCGGGCGTCGCACCACCAAGTGAAGTATGCAATCATGATTCCATTCTGAAAAAGGGATGGTACTATCGGTCATGTATAGCGCCGTCTCTCTCTCTCTCGCATTGGAATCATGATGGAATTACGTCATAATACGCCACCAGTCTCGTGATCGGACTGAATAAGTTTATATCGTACAAACAGGAAAATTATCATCGATACTAGAATTTTTAATCTCAGATAATTTACATTCTGCTTTCTTACTCAACTATCTACTTTATGAATTCTAAATAGTTTTTTCGAGTGAATATCTAAACTACTAATAAAAAGAGAAAAGATTAGATTTTTTTGTTTGTTTGTTACGTTTTTACGGTAAAACGGCTGAACGGGTTTAGATAATTTGGCACATGGTTAAACCATCGATCCGAGGAATTTTTATCCCGATATTCCCGCGGGATCGAGACTGCGTGTGAAACCGCGGGGAGCAGGTTTTTATAAGTATAGATCGTCTAATTTAAAATGACGCGCCCCTCCACTGCTTGTTGCATACACATTTAAAATGTTTGTATAGAAATTTTAGTGGAGGGGCGTGCCATTTTAA